>CM040171.1:22663428-23263428 GCA_022606695.1 Vaccinium macrocarpon
CTGCTGTCATTTGGGTGGCATTTGGCCACCTTTGATGTCCGTTTGGTTCCTGATCGCTTATTCCTTCATATATTTGACCTTTGGTGTCATTCCTTACTCATGTTTTGACTCGAGGACTATGGTTTTATGAATAAATATGTCATCCTACGTCACATGAAAGTTTTGTTGGTTTTTAGGAGGAGTATGTGCGTGCGTGTGACAAGATTTGTCGAAAGGCGTGTGTTGGAGAAATGGACTTGGAAATTTGAAATGGTTTTGACTTTGAAATAAGGTTTTTAACGAAATAGATTTAAATGAACGAATTACATTATAGATACACTTATGCATTTGGGATATAGACTAAAACACATGGATGTATTGAATGCTTATAGAACGACATAGTAAGAAAGGGATGTATGCGTTGGTATGCTAATGCCTGAGAATGTTTTAGTGAGTTGGTAAGCACGTTGATTATAAATACTAGTGTGATGTCGTGTTGGGGAATCTGATTAGCTCGTATACATGTCTTTGATAGAAAGGCGGGAATATTTAATGATTTAAGAGAATAAATGAGTTTATGAACGTATAGACACCCCGATTTTGACCCGAGAAACTTATCAAGCAATCCCGATGATGAAACGGACCAATTCACACACTCCAGCCCTCTTACAGCCCTTAAAACCGTTCACCACTCTCTCTCTACAAAACCACTCACTCACCATTTAAACCACTTACAAAAAGCATCTTTCACGCTTCAAATTTGACATTTGTTCATCAATCAATCTCATACATTGTCTCATCTACCCAAAATACCAACCAACGTCCATAATCATCTACCATCAAACCCAAAATCAAGTTCAAGCTATAATCCTTTTCAAAAGGTAGTTAAACATGTGATATATTCACTGTTTTGATCCCTCTGAGGGAGACCAGTGAGTTCAAACAAGTTCTTTATACTTGCATTGAACTCACAAAGGTCTAAAAGTTGTTTAAAAACACTTTTAAAATCTGCGATTCTGAAGAGGGTTGAAGGCCAAGCCTCCCCTTGAGCGCCAAGCCCACCTCTGGGGCGATCTCTTGTTTTGTTAGTTTTTGTGTTCCCATTTGGTATTGATCGTCATTAAATAGTCAGATATGTTTATATTACTTTCAAAACAGTTCATTTTTAGGGGTGAAAGGGCAAACCGAACAAACCGGACCGAACCGGAAACCGGATCGAACCGGCCTTATTCGGTCTCATCTTTTCACACCTGGTTCGGTCCCGGTTTGGAATTGGTAAAACCGAGAGAACCGGTTCGGTTTGCAGTTTAGACCTCCCAGTAACCGGACCGGACCGGACCGTTTTCTTTAATACATAGAAAAAATGGTAGGCGTGGGAGTCGAACCCAAGCCTTAACGGTGGATGCAAAGCACCTTACCACCTGGCTGTCAATCACCTCTGTTTGTTAAGTGAGGAAATATAATATTTAACCTCTTTTATTGATTCACTACTTATATAAACTAGCATTCAAGATTCCCGTGTGACCCACCCACACCCCACCCGACCACTAGATCTAAAAAGTTTCACACCCACACCCCACCGACCTCACACTTCTCTGACCCTCTCACTCTCTCTCTAGTCTCTACCTCTGTACTCTCTCCCTCTACGACTCCACCTCCACCGCTCCATGGCTCGTCGGCTCCACTCACCGATTCACCGTCAGACGCCGGTAGGTCTACAGCTCCACTCTCTCTCTCTCTCCGTCCGATACTCCGATTCTCTCTCTCTTTCTGTCTCACGAACAAATCATGATGGATTGATCATTGATGGCTATTTTTTCAGTACGAAGAAATCAGATGGAGCCATCGGCCACAGCCACCACCATACGCGACTGATCCAAGCATCAAAGGCAGGTGTGACACAACTTGCGCCTCTCTCTCTCTCTCTCTCTCTCTCTCTCTCTCTCTCTCTCTCTCTCTCTCTCTCGGTCCGGATTGTGTGGGCGCGGCGTGACCCGATAGCCCAAACCGATAAACCGCCAAATCGATCAAAACCGCCAAGCCGAATGAAACCAAACCGACTAATTGGTCCGGTTTCGTTTCAAACTTTTCCCAAACCAATTACGGTCCGGTCCCAAAAAATGCCCCAAACCGGACCAAACCGGCCCGTTTTCACCCCTATTCATTTTCACCTAAAAAAGTGCGTGCATGAGTGTTGATCATCTACTTCATGATGGTCAAACATCAAAACCTTTGAAAATCTTATATTTGAGTGCAAAACAGTGACTGTCCAACCTCATAAATCTTTATTTTATGTATTTATGATCCTGAGGAAGTATCAAAAGCTTGCTTGAAGGTCAAAACCGTAAAGCCGATGGTTTTGAGCTCAAGGTCATGCACTTGAGCGCTCAAGCTGTTCTTGAGCAGTTTGATATTTATGGCTTGTTCTTGTAGAGTATCGTCGTAAATTAACTAGAAGGTGTGTGTGAGTTGTTATTACTATGCTTATGATCTGAATCTCTCTCTCTCTTCCATTCACAAGCATTTCCTTTATTAATTTGTGATGATTCTCCTCTTTTCATCGTTCTTTAAGAGATCAAGCCACCTGTCTTTACTTGATTCTCCATGAAAAATGTTTTATTAATGTTTGATCTTGTAAAGAATGAGAAAAGAAGCTGTAAAAAGGGTCAAACTCACAAAAACCAGAAACTGGTTTGAGCGCTCAATCCATGAGCCTTGAGCGCTCAAACTGGCTTGGAAGTAGGTTTGATTTTAACATCATGTGGTGATTTCTGAAGTGAAATGGTGTTTGTTTAATGTTTCTAAGGTAATCAAGAGTCTTAAAACCTCATTAATCATGAAAAACCAGTAAGGAAAATGCATGAGAGGAATGAGGGTTGAGCACTCAAGCCATCACCCTTGAGCGCTCAATCCCTATTCTGGGATCCAGGTTGTAAATTAGTCTCTTATGTTCTATGTTCATAATCTCTTGCAATTGTTGTACAGTTTCTGTGATTTCTTATTCTTGAAAATGTTCATAGTAATTTCTTTTATTGTTATTATCATCACTCATGTAGATCACGTGCACGAGCAGCCACCGTAGAATCATATCTCTTGTATATATTGTCGTTATGTGATTCCCACCCCCGATTCCCCATTTACGTGGATAAATCGAATTTCAAATATTTCTAAAATCCAACAAAATGTTGAGTAGAGACTGGTTCACGGACCGGGCAAGAGGGGTGCCGTAAAACCCTTCCCCTCTCGTAACCAAACCCCCGAATCCAAGAAATCTTTGGTTCCGTTATGATCGGTAAAATCTTTTCCAATGGGCAAACGAGTCACATTTTAATCGGTTTCTCGGGTTCGGACCTCAAATCCGAGTGGCAACTCTAACAATCACAATCTTTTCAAACTCAAAATCAAACCATCCGCGGACCATCCACAAGCTGGCGACTCTGCTGGGGAAATTGGTTAATATATATTTTATTTAATTACACTTGTGCAATTTTTATTACACTTGTGTAATTTTATTGAAATACGTGTTAATCAAAGTGGGTTTAATTCGAAAGATGTTTTGGCGGATTTTTCAAATGTTTGAAATTTGATTTTGCATTGCACCTGCATAGTTCTTAGCCCCACTGACGTGTTTTGGCAATCCTGCCCGGCTTGCCGGTGACAGGGAATCCCGAAATGCCCAACAGCCCTCGACCGTGATAAATCACATTGTCACTATCGTTTTTAACAGTAGGAGGCGGTTTTGATTTTGAGTCTGGGGTACCCTCGGTGACCAAAACCGGCCTTTGCATATAGTTAACCATAGAACCCCACGTTAGTTAACAAACCCAAGTGTTAGGATTATATGCTCCATCTTGTTATGTGTTATGTGTTACTGTCTTTCCGAGCATACCATACTGCATACATGCATACATTTGCATCCGTACATATTCTTGTTATGTTGTTGATATAGTATAAGTTAGGTTCCCGGCAGTTAGTAGAAGGTTGTTTCGGCTCGATGATGAGTCGTGCATCCCGTATGCGCGTTGTTCTTACGAGTTCGCCTTTAGGACGACCGGACGTGGGAAAATTTGGATCATCAAATTCCTAACACTGATCTAAACGGGTTTAAGGGACATTGGCCCGAGGAGGGTCAATCGCCCTTAGGCATCTGATCTTAGATCATTGTCAGAATTCGTGTGGATCAGGACTTCCCAAATCCGACCATCCGATATCAAGGACTTATCACTTAAAAGAAAACTTGAGGATTGGGGCAACCTTCCAAAGCTGTCGAATGCAGTCTAGGAGACATTAAATCCACGGAGTTTGAGATACCTCCGGTGTTTGTCGTGCCTGAACGGCTACCCGTGTTTTCAACTAGCCTTTGAGTCGTTAGTAGCTGGATTACAACACCTTATTGCTTTGTCTCGAATGATCAAGAAAAGTTAAGGGTTACGGTTCTGACATTTTAGGCTTTAGGTTGGTAAACTGTACCTACTGAGTAATGGCCTACCCGTGGTGTTGTTAAATCTTCTATGCAACGGCTGAAAGTGAGATTCAAAACCAGTCGACTAACCCTAGGATAGCTCTAGGCCAACCAATAGGAACACATGTCAGTCTAGGAGACTTCAAATCCACAGAGTTTGAGATACCTCCAGTGTTTGCCATGCTCAAACGGCTCCCCGCGTCTCAGGCTAGCCTTAAGTGCATCTGTATCTGGATTTCAACAACCTTATTGCTCTATCTCGGATGGTCTATAAGGAGATTGGCTCTGATTCCACGACGATTGGAATTCAACCTGCCTGTCACGACTTACCCATGGTTGTTGATTCGCACATCCGTGCAATGTTTTAAGTGAGATTGAGACTGGTAATCTAGATCTTAGGACGACATGACAACGACGCATGCACGACATTTCCTTCAATGAAACCAAGGGCACAATCTGAATTTGACCTTTTTGCTTTACTGTCAAGTCCCGAGCTATTGATCTAAGAAAGAAACCTTCCCGAGCAGAAGTTGGCTTAACCCAAACCTCAAAACATGGATGTTCCAGCTGAAATCGAAGGACTCAAGATGGTTGTGAATAACCTAGGCAATCAAATCACCCAGCTCATGACCATGGTGCGAAACGTCCGTGACCGTCTCCCAGAGTTCCAATAGCACTTCCAACGACCCGGAAAAAGCCCAGAAATGGCTGCAGCTTTGACCAAGATCTCTGAACTAGAGGAATCTATCATGGAAGGATTCAAACCTATAGAGATGAACCACTGGGACGTCAAAAATGACCACCTCACTCTAGAAGGCGAAAAGGTCTACTCTGAGAAGGCCAACACACCATTTACTGACAACAATGCAAACGCCACCCCCACCTCCACAAAATCCCCCACCTTCTTACAACCCAAATAACCTTTTGCATCTACCACCAAACACCCGGTCACCCTACCAAGAGATGCCAACGCCTTCGTCACGAAATACAAGATCTCATTGAAACCGGATCCATCTTTGCTCCACTGGTGAAGCTGAACGCCTCGTCGAACCCATGAACCAACAATGGCCATGCAATAATTCAATCTTCCACGAGTCTTGGAAGTCTTCAAGCGTCAAGTCAAGTTTTCACTTCTGATTGAGTCAGTTTGTATTTCGAGTCTGTTTATGTTTTCTTCGTCTATGTGTTTTCATCTTCGAGTCTGTAATCTCTAGTCGTTGTAAAAAAAAAAGACCAAAAATAGAGTCAACTTTGTAATCCCGAACTACGCACGACTTGATTCCTTGCAAAGGGATACGTAGGCAACCCTTCGCGGTTCGGTCGCAACCATCAAAAATCAATGGCATCCCCTGTTGTGTTGAAATTGTCACTCATAAACTTGGATTTTTGTAATAATACCTCAACTTGGAATTGTTTTCCCCCATCATTTGAGAAACATGATAATCACTTCAAAACGCGAGATGAATTTCGATTGAACCCTTGCCCCGCACAAGGAGGATTTCCAGTGGACCATTCCCCGATGCCATCAAGAAGTGATGCTTTGATACAGGAAAAGCCTGCTAGGTCGAAAACCCGCAAGGGCGGCCTGGGCAAAAGTTAAGGCAAAAAGCTGGCTAGATCAAACTTCAAAATGAGATCTAGGCAAAAGTTAGAGCAAGCATGAGTTCTCTCCATCAAGTTGCACAATTCAAAATGAAGAAAGGCATTCTTTGCTTTTGTTTCCCACATAAATATATATATTGCAAAGCCCCTTTGAGCCTGGATCAATTTCTTTGAAAAAGAACCCAGCTAGGCAGCTATCCCCCACACTGGGTGAAACAAGAAATATAAAAGTGTCAAACACATGACAGCCAGCATAATGAAAGTGCCAAGGATATGAGCGCGTAAGGATTCAAAGTATCACAAGAATGAAAGCGCCAAACTTATAGGCTTGTCAAAAATATGGGTGCAACAAGATGAAGAGCACTGAAGAAATTGTAAACGGAAAAAATCAAATGAAAGGAAGTGCTCATTTAAAGCAAGAAGAGGCACATGAAAGCACTTATCAGAAGCAAAAATGGCACAAAAAGTCTGAGATAGCTGCTAGCTATGATAACCCAATAAAAAAGAAATTTTTGAGCCTTTTTCCCTTTCTTTGTTGAGCCCAAGCCTTGGCCCCATCATAACCTGAATGAAGTCCTTTCAGATTAAAAAGTGCAACTTGATAGTGAGAATTCAAGAGAACAGTTTAATCTCTCTTAAAAATTCAAAGCATTATGCAAACGCTGGCGTCATACAAAGCAAATATCCAAACTGGGGCATATCAACGAGTCTTCATCAGCAGCCCTTTAAACTGGGGCATTTTTTAAGGAAAATCAATGAGGCATCATCAGCAATCTGGGTCGCGGGTCCATGATAAGAAATCTTGTGCTTTGATAAGTAGATTTGAATGAACATCACTTGATGGAATGAAACAATCACAAAATTAAAATCCAATTTCATCATGACAATTTCGACATCAATGGTGAGGCATGTTTGTCATCTTTAAGAACTTCGGGTCAATGTAATCTTCCACATCTTTCGAGTCAACACATTCTTGCTCTTATCTGCCAAGTCAACATGGTCAATCAAATCTCTCACGCCTTGTGTATGTCAAAATCCATCCCCTTGTCAAAAAGGTCAATCAAATTATTTGGTCTTGTCGGTCTCATCAATGTCCATCCTTTTGTCCAAAAGGCCGATCAAATTCCTTGGCTTTGTAAAATCCACATCTTTGTCAAAAAGGTCAATCATGTCGCCTTAGTCTTGTCAATCCTTGACTCGTGGAAACGATTTCAATGCATTAAAGAACCCGTGTTTTGGGTACATGGTCAATTGGTATTAGTAGAGGCGAGAAAGACAATCAAAATTGAGATTCATCATCTGTGAAGGCACGTCAACCCAAAATTGAGGCATGTCAGCCTAATGCCATTTCTGGGGGAAGCATACACCCAAATCAAGGATTGGGGCATAGGAGCCTAAAAGTCTAAAACCAATCTAAAAACCCAAGCCCTGCCAAGCTCAAACCCAAACCTTGCCCAAAAGGGAAAGACGGTAAAGCAAAAGAGTCATCCCATTGAGCCTCCTACTTTTTAAAGAAGGAATGTTATCGTTGTTGTTGTTGAGTGTCGATACGTGTGTCACATGCAATCGTCCTGCAGGACATTTTTTCAATCAATCGTCCTGAGGGACCAAACTTTTAAATCAATCATCTTGCGGGACAATTTTTCAATCAATCGTCCTGAGGGACAAACTTTTAAATTAATCATCCTACGAGACAACTTTTTCAATTAATTTCAAGACTAGAAATGGTCAACTTTTCAAAATAAATTTCAAGACTAGAAATGGTCAACTTTTCAAAATTAATTTCAAGACCAGAATGGTCACATTTTCAATCATATCATTTGGGACAATCTTTTCAATCATATCGAGATAGATTTATGAAGCCGCCTAACCCGCGCACCCAATAATCATTCAAAAGCCGCCTAACCCGCGCACCCAATAATCATCCAAAAGCCGCCTAATCCGCGCACCCAATAATCATTCAAAAGCCACCTAACCCGTACATCCAATAATCATTTAAGCCGCCTAACTCGCGCATCCAATTATCATTCAAAAGCTGCCTAACCCGCGCACCCAATAATCATTCAAAAGCCGCCTAACCCGCGCACCCAATTATCATTTAAGTTGCCTAACCAGCACCCAATAATCATTCAAAAGCCGCCTAACCCGCGCATCCAATAATCATTTAAGCCACCTAACCCGCGCACACCCAATAATCATCCAAAAGCCACCTAACCCGCACACCCAATTATCATTTAAGTCGCCTAACCCGCGCACCCAATTATCATTTAAGCCGCCTAACCCGTGCACCCAATAATCATCCAAAAGCCGCCTAACCCGCGCACCCAATTATCATTTAAGCCGCCTAACCCGCGCACCCAATAATCATTCAAAAGCAGCCTAACCCGCACACCCAATGATCATCAAAAAGCCGCCTAACCCGCACACCCAATTATCATTTAAGCCGCCTAACCCGCACACCCAATAATCATTCAAAAGCCGCCTAGCCCGCGCACCCAATAATCATTCAAAAGCCGCCTAACCCACGCATCCAATAATCATTTAAGCCGCCTAACCCACGCACCTAATAATCATTCAAAAGCCGCCTAACCCGCGCATCCAATAATCATTTAAGCTGCCTGACCCGCGCACCCAATAATCATTCAAAAGCCGCCTAACCCGCGCATCCAATAATCATTCAAAAGCCGCCTAGTTGGCGTATCCAATCAATCATCACTCATTCTTTCAATCGATCACTCAATCACTACTCATCAATCAATCACCCACCAATCATCAATTAGTTATTGTGTGCATCATCATTCATTGTTCATTGTCAAGTGAATCATCAATCTATTCCTCTGCGCCCAGGAACTACGCCGGTCTGATCCCTACAATGGGGTACGTAGGCAGCCTGAATGGCACGACTGTGATTTTAATGTTTTCCTTTGCAGCTTAAGAAAGGCTCAAGGAATGAATCGGGATGTCTCTATCTTAGATGTAACTTGCATCAAGCAATGATGCAAAGTCCCATCTAAGAGGGGCAACTGTAGACACCCCGATTTTGACCCGAGAAACTTATCAAGCAATCCCGTGATGAAATAGACCAATTACGACTACCCGAAACTAGTGAAAATGGCTTGAACTTGATTAAAATCAACCAAACATTACCCAAACAATCAAAACAACCCAAATCAACCCAAGTATCATCAAACCAAGCAAAACCATCAATCTACCACCAGTAACCTTGAGCGCTCAAGCCCTAGACCTTGAGCGCTCAAACCCAAAAATCCCATCTTGAGCGCTCAATCCCGTAGCTTTGAGCGCTCAACTCTAATCCCAGTCAGGAATCTGCAGAGTATCTCATCATGAGATTTCACGTAGGGAGGAGCGTCTAAACACATGTATACGTCTTGTACATGTATAATACATCCTACATTGCCCTAATCTACTCCTAAAGTTACTCCTAACCCATTTCAAGTACAAAACCCACTCTCTCTCTCTCCTCTCTTCCCTCCCACTCACTCCCTATAAAAACCAGCCATTGCCCACTGGTTTTGAGGGTACCATTTTTACACACTTCAGCCCTCTTACAGCCCACAAAAATCGTTCACCATTTTCTCTCTCTACAAAACCACCTACATTTCATCCAAACCATCTACAAAATCATCTTTCAAGTTTTAAATACCACATCTACTCATCATCTATTGATCAATCAACCTCACACATTGTTTCACCCATCCAGAATACTAACCAAACATCCATAATCGTCCACCCCCAAGCCCAAAATCAAGTTCAAGCTTTCAATCAAGTTAAAAGGTAGTTAAATATGTGAAAACCTCACTATTTTGGTCATTCTATGGAAGACCAGTAGGCTCAAACAAGCTTTCTGTACTTGTATTGGGCTTACAGGGTCTAAAACAACCGAAAAAAACACTTTCAAAATCTGCAGTTACAGTAGGGGTTGAGCGCTCAAGTCTCAGGCATTGAGCGCTCAAACCCAGTTCTGAACAAATCTCTGTTCTGCTAACTTTTGTGCTTTTTCATGGTCTTGATCGTTATTAAATAGTTAATTATGTTCATGTCACTCTTGAAACAGTTTATTTCGACTTCAAAATCACATGCATGAGTGTAAGTTAACTACTTCATGACGATCAAACATCAAAACCTTTGAAAATCTTATATTTGAGGGCAAAGCAGTGACTTTCCAACTTCATAAATCTTTATTTTATGTATTTATGGTTATGAGAAAGTATCAAATTTCATTTTCAAGACAGAAAACAAAAAGCCATATTATGGCTTGAGCGCTCAAAGTCATATCTTTGAGCGCTCAAGCTGTTCTTGGTTCATTTGCATGTTGATAGTTGTTTCGATGATGGGTCATGGTTTAGTTTATTTCTGGTGTGTGTGAGTTGTTGTTCCTGTGTTTATGATCTGAATCCCTCTCTCTCTTCCATTTTTAAGTGTTTCCTTTGCTAATTTTGTGATGATCTCTTTGTTTTTCATCATTCTTTGAGAAATCAAACCCTTTTGTCTTAATCTGTTTACCTATGAAAAATGTTTGCAAACGTTTAATCTTGCGAAGAATGAGAAAAGGAGCTATAAAAAGGGTCAAACTCACAGAAGTCAGAAACTGGTTTGAGCGCTCAATCCATGAGCCTTGAGCACTCAAACTAGTTTGGAAGGTTGAGCGCTCAAGCCATCACCTTTGAGCGCTCAATCCCTATTCTGGGATCCAGATTGCAAGTCAGTTTATTAAGTCTCATGTTCATAATTTCTTGCGTTGTTGTACAGTTTCTTCTGTAATTTACTTCTGCGAGTATTTGCAGTAATTTCCTTTATTGTTATCATCATCACCCATGTAAATCACGTGCACGAGCATCCACTGTAGATTCATATCTTTTGTGTCTATATTGTTGTTATGTGATTCCCATCCCTGATTCTCTATTTATGTGGATAAATTAAATTTCAAATATTTCCAAAATCCCACAAAATGTCGAGTAGAGACCGGTTCACGGACCGTGCGAGAGGGGTGCCGTCAAACCCTTCCCCTCTCGTAACCAAACCCCCGAATCCGAGAAATCTTTGGTTCCGCCATGATCGGTGAAATCTTTTTCAAATGGGCAAACGAGTCATATTTTTATCGGTTTCTCGGGTTTGGACCTCAAATCCGAGTGGCGACTCCAACAATCACAATCTTTTCATTCGCAAAACCGAACGATCCGGGGGCCGTCCACAATTAGTCTATGGTTCTTTACATTTTATGTTCTGATCCTCATTTTGATGAGCATTTGGAGTATTTCATTATCAAACCATCCAAAATCAAACCTCTTTCAAGTTCATATCATGTGTTTGAGTTAAGTTTGTGGTTCATATCTACTACTGCATTTCCAAATATCGTTTAGGGTGTGTGAGAATTGGTTAAAAGCATCACATTTGTTAATTTCTACAAGAAATGACATTTTAGAGTTTCTGTCTGGATGGCAATCCAGGCGCCTGGATTGACCCTTTCCAGGCGCCTGGATCCTATCCAGGTGTGATATACAGGATACTTGTGATCAATTTCTAAGTTATTCTAGGGCATTTTGGGGGTATTTTAGTGTAATTTTAGCATCCTTTGTATATAAATCATTCATGCACAACATTTGCACAAGTATTCACTCATTTTCTCATTGATGTTATTGATGCATTTGTCATGCTCTCATATGAATTTGAGTTCAAAGTCCATTCAAAGAATATTTTCAAAATCTTTTCAAACATTTAGTAGAGACCGGTAAATAAGTCGGGTGTGAGGGGTGCTTTAAATTCCTTCCCCTCGCATAACCTAGCTTCCGGACTCAAGAAATCTCATTTTGTGAGACCAGCAAAATATTTTTCATTTCAAGGGCAAAAGAGTCATTTTTCAAATGGTTTCTCGAGTATAGTTCTCAAATACGGGTGGCGACTCCATTCAACCAATCAAATCATTTTCCAAACAAACAACTGTTTTCATGGACGTACCGCGCCGTCCGTGGGGTGTTCACATATGGTTATGTTGTTTGACTGATTATTCATGTCATTATGATTTGTATTGTTGTCATAATTAAAGCTAATAATATTGATGTTTGTTTTGATGTACTCTATTGATTTAATTGATAAACATGAAGTTAAATTTCATTAGGCTTGGTAAAAGATAAATTTTGTGATATGTGAATTATTTGAATGTTATTGATTGAGGTTTCATTTTATTCTCTATTGACTTGTTGTAAACTCGAGGTGGTAAATTATTGAATTGTTAGATTGAACAAATAGGTTCCCAGGTTCGTACTTACGTAGTAGTTCACATAGATGTTTTTAAGGTAAAGGAAACCAAAAAGTAAGAAGAATGTGTGGTCAGCGGAGTCAAAGCCTGGTCAGCCGAAAAGTCCCAATTATCGGGTCAGTGAAACCAGAGCCTTGCCAACTGAAAAGTCCACCAGGAAATAAGTTGTGGTCAGCGAAGCCAAAGCCTGGTCAACCGAAAGGTCCCAATTATCGGGTCAACGTAACCAGAGCCTCGCCAGCCGAAAAGTCCACCAGGAAATAAGTCATGGTCAGCGGAGCCAAAGCCTGGTCAACCAAAAGGTCCCAATTGTTAGGTCAGCGGAACTAGAGCCTCGCCAGCCGAAAAGTCCACTAGGAATTGTGTATATCAGTTTTGAATTGGAGAGACGTTCCTAAGGTTTAGAATCTATGAGAACGCTTAAATTAAAAAGAAGATAAGGAAATCAGAAGCTTGTTACTTATTTATACACCCTTGATATAAATTGTTGATGAATTGTAATGTAAGGGTTAGTGGGTAGGAGTTAGCTACTGAGTGTCAAAACTCATGGTGTTGTATGCCCTGGCATTTCATGCCAGGTACCGAAAAGGGAAGAGGAGGACATTGCAACAAGTATCAAGACCCTGCAGCCAATCAGGAAATTTATGGGGAGTGGGACCTCAACCTAGAACTGTAGAAGGCTCCGTAATCGCCTTACTTTTGTGTTGGAAAAATGTAATTTAACTTTCCTACAAGTACTGTTTCTTATGGTATCAGACTAAAGTACTTTTCTATTTATGTTATTCCACTGCTTATTAAGAAAACCCTATTATTAAATGAATCTTTTTAGATCTCTTGTTTTAATTAACGTGTCCGAAATTCAGGGCGTTACAGGCATAATACCACGATGTTGCTCTGCGAGTCCGACGTATTATGCCAAACTATGGAGATGGATAGGAGAAGAGAACTATGGCTTGAAGGCTTATGGAGCAGAGAAGGACACCGCTGGGATTGACGGCCGTGCGATGAAGTAGAGAAACCTAGTCAACTCTGTAGAGAATGATTGTATTTGGCAGGAGGATTTATGTAATTTCTTATGGGTTACTATTGTAAAACCCCAGTGATTGTGTATGTGTTCTTTACTAACAAACCCAAATATTGGGTGCGTTACAGTTTTATCCTGGGAGACAGACGTTGGTTTCAACCTACAACACCGTCGGTAGGTGGCGAATCTGTTTTAAGGAGACCGTGGTTACATGGGACTCGGTTCTCGAATACTCCAATTCTGTTTGTATTTCTCACTAATTTATTCTACAAGTAAATTTGTATTTATAGTTTTATATTTCGTTAATGGAAATTATTCTTTGGAATTCTATGTATTTGCCATAATTTTTCCAACAGCTAGAGCGGTGGAGCCTACTTTCATAGGGAACCAGGGAGGTACTGTGCGGTGTGTTGTGTGGCCATTGCCGGCGCCGTGCCAGTATCGTTTCTACAATCGAAGACGTCCACCACGTAGAGCTCATTGAGTTTTACCAGTATACTGAAAATCAACTTGATCAGATATCGATAAGTACTTTATCGAAACACAAATAACTTGAAAGAAATGGGTTCAATGGTTTTCATCCAGTGTTTCAAGTTGTATGTGTTCCGATTTTTTTGAAGTTATATGTGTTCCGACGAGGCACTTTAACAATATTCAATCAAATTGATTTATGATATACCTGTAATACTCAACCAATTCTACACGGTGAACGTCTTCAATCGTCGAAACGATGCCGGCGTGGCCCTGGCAATGGCCACACAACATATCGCACAGCACCTTCCCATATCGCTTTCGTAGATACTGAATAAAGTTGGTAGCATTTATCTCGATCTTGTCCAGTGAGTGAGCCTCTTGTATTCATAGTCACTCGTGTGCTGTCTTCACTGTTCTACACAAATACTCTTAGAAGTTTCTCTCGAAAAATTCTATGACATGGATCGCATGAAATTTGTGATTTATATATATACACGGATGGTATATCATGATTAGTGGCAGCTACAGAAATTTTGAACAGGGGGTTCAAAAATTATCTTAACTCTATTGGCTTTATTAACAACCCATATATACACAAAGTTATGTGTATTTAATATGAATAATGGGAACAAATAAACAAAAATGCATAAGATTTAACAATTGCATTTTCTAGGCGAATTCTATATTTTAGGCCAAGCAACATTAAATGGGCACGTAAACATTAGTTTTTATTGTAGGAAATTGTGGTAAATAGTTTTTAGAGTTGATTGTTATTCAGAGAAAAGTCAGAGCACGAAAAATACCAATAGACACTTTTTTCTCTAGTTATTTTTTAATTTTTTATCATTAAGAGTGTCTATCCTTTTGCGCTAATATATTAGGTTTTCGATTATAAATTTCACGGATTAATGGATGGTCATAGTGAAGGATTAAGTGTCCAAAAAAACCCGAGAGTAACTAGATTATTACTTGTATTAGAAATACAAAACAATATAGGTGGTTCAATTGACCATTTATGGAAAGCTATAGAGCCGCCTACGTTCATGTTACCTTTTGGCATGGGATCTTATCGAGAACCATTTTATTTGGTATAATTGCTCATTCTTATTGAAAAGCATTATTGTTTTTAGGATCTGCATCAGTTATTCATTAAATGGAAACTGTTAATGGATATTCTCCTAGTAAAAGTCAGAATTTAGTTATGGAGATTTTAACAAAACACAGAAATGGTTTGTTAGTAGAGATGTTCCCACATCATGTGCCCTTCTTCCAATGTTACTATCATTCCTATTCCTATCCCTCCCTTCCCTCTCTGATATATCTTATACCTGTCTGTATTTTATATGGGGAAAAACAAAATTCGCGACCTGGTAGGTCGCAAGTCTTACTCGCTTAGTGCATCTCCAAAGGTACTAGTCATTTTGCCTAGCCAAAAAAAAAAACTCATTATTTTGCCTCGTGAAGGAAACCGAATTAACCGCTAAACCCATCCGATCCAAACCAAACCACATGAAGTTGTAGGAGTACACTGCAACTTAATTTCCAAATGAGGGTTTTGGCCTACAACTTATCGCCAGTAAAGGGAAGGTGAGGCAGCACAAAAGAAAGAGAAAAGTCGCATGTCTTCTATTCGGAAAGAAAAAACAAGCTGCGTCTCACACATCAACTATCTTGGCTATTTCTTGAAACTGGAAAGTTGAGCACACTACTAATGATAGGTCATTTTGCAGCATTACAGATCAAACCAAGCCAGAAATAAGGCACTTAAAATGGAAGCAGGAATTTAGTCTGAGGCCTTGACAACTTAAGCAGCACTAAAAAACAAGTATCTACACGTACAAATATGTTCCTTTCAAAAGAACGAAAGAGCAAGGATTAGCTTACATTCAACACCAATACAAAATGATGGGGCAAAAAAAAAACAACTCTCGCAGGAACAATCAGAAAGCATCACTCGTCTAAAACTCTGGACAGACCAGCATAGCGACAAAGCTGCATACTTTGGCAGTAAAACAAGCGAGTCATTGCAAGTCATCACAATTTTTCAATGAATGTTTCAGTTAAGGTGTCGCCACTGATGATTTTCGTTGTGCCAACAATCAACTCATACGCCATCCCTTCCTGCAAAGAAAATTACCATTTTATCAAGGAATAGATCAATGAACGGAGCCAGGAATCTTCTTCGGTGGAGTAAAAGTAAAATCTTATAACGTTTTCTCTACTTTATCTGAAAGGTTTCCAAGTGACATTGATGATTTCCCATGCTTCATATAGAGAGAAGAACAACATTCAACTGAGCAAGAATGAAATACCTGAGCGCTGAGAAAACGAAGGGCAGAAATCTCCGCAAAAGTTACCCCTCCAATAAATACAACTAGCACCAGAGAGCGCCTCCCATCACCAACTCTGCAAACATGTTAAGACGTGTCAAGCTTAAACAATCACAAATGTACAAAGTTACAAACTACAAAGAAACAAGAAAAACTGAACTTAGGCTGGAGCACCTAGTCAGACACCCTTTTGAAACAAAAGTTCTCATTAGGAGAAAAAGGTTATGCGTAAAAAATCCACATGAAACGCAAAATTCAACTTCCAAACGATTCTCAATCTTTTCCACTTAAAACTAACATTAAACATTTTTAAGTTCCTTGCAAATTCCAAAAGGAAAGGGCAGAAATGGAATTTTACCAATCTAGGAGCATTGACTTTCAAAATGCCCAATCATTTTGGGAGATCAACCAAGAGAAAGAGGACCAACAATATGGGATCAAGGGAACAGAAGGTACAATTGCCTCAAAATTGTATAGCAACAACTAGCAAGGCTTGCAACTAAAAAGGTATAGACCACAGGTCCCAATCAGCTTCACTATCATTGCCAATACCACCCCATCATGACCCCCATATTGCCAGAGCCAATACAGCATGCATGTGGCCTGCATGACTAAAGACTTGGGTTTGCAATCACTACACATAAGAATACCACGGTCCACTGATTTCAACACTTCGGCTGGAAAATAAATTTCCTGACGTTAAGTTGCCAAACAAATTATGCAGCTTCTTTCAGTAGTTGCCATAAATGTATCTTCAATAGAAATTGACTTGAGTTATTTACATGGCAGCGTTTTTATCTTGCTACCGAAAAGGAAACATAGGAGCGCTAGGAAAAATGAACACAAAATCATTTACAAATTAAGGAAGGTCTAGGGAAACGGTTTAATAAATCATACTTGTCCAAACTAGGAGTCCCAGGCAATGTTTCAAGGGATGGGCTGCTTGCAAATCCACTCTGTAGAAATAATAGGCATGCCATTTCATCAGATTAAAAAAGAAAATCAAACAAAAGATAGATGAAAAAACAAATAAGCAATATGTGCAACAAAGATAATGTAAAAAGAACACTAACTCGCTTCGCTTCTGAATGTGGTCCGGGCAACAACTTCAGTATCTCTTCAACAGGACGCCTGAAGGATCAAATAGTCATTGACTACGAATTGACCATATTGAGCAGATATACAATATCCATTTATAGCTAATTAGCTATTATAACAACTAAACCAAATAAGATACTGAAGTTTAGCAATGCCATGCTAGTTTTAAAATTTAGAGCAAAACAGTATTTTTCTTTTTCTTTTTTCCTCTCTTTTTTTCGCCTTTGGGGGGATTCCATGTGTACTATTATTGTAGATTCAATGGGTATTGTTATTGTATTTATGGGGAGTGGTTTTTGTAAATATTTCAGATAATAGGGATCAAGACAAACTTCCCTTCCATGCACCCAAGATTCATGGCTATACAGGATTAAAAAGATCAACAGTAATCTGGCTGATCCAGAACAACAAGAGATTCTTGGTTCAGAGTATATAAATTATACCATCCAGATCGAACTGCTTGCTGAACAAGGCGAATGCTGAGAGGTGCATATCCAGAGAAAACATAGGAAATATCATTCGGGCTGCCACGCAATCAAATCAATCAAGAAGTCAGAAGCAAGACAATCGGAACTCTTAACATCAAAATCATAAAAATATTAGTAAACAGCTTTAAATCCTAAAACAAACATTTCCAAAGTTCATACAGTGTCGGATTATATTGTGATAAATACAATGTTAGAAACAGCTTGAAAGTACAACATTTACATATAGGTGTTGCAGAAATCATACTAGACAACCAGGTATCAAATTCAAGAAATTATTGATTATTGTATTAAACTATATCATTCCTATCACTGTGAAAGTTTAGAAGTCAATTGTCAACATGCGATGATTAGAATCAGTGGAAGCCCTTGAAGTACATCCTACAGATTTCAAAATGGAATTGATGCCTCAGTTCGATTTGAGTTGTTATGGTTGTTCGATGCTAAACCAGCATTGAAGAAGCCATTTCAGTTTCTACTAAAGGACCTTTACGGACACAATAAAAATGCTGAGAGATGTATAGTCTGGTAATCAGTATATCACATGCATGTGTCAAAATCTGCATTCCTCAAGCATCACCTAATTGAAAATTTTCACAGAGTTTTTGCATTTCTAAACTTGTAAAAAATCGTAGCTAACAGCCGAACAATTATGCTCAGCTTTTGGATGAGAGTCAGGTAGTGTGGGCCATTCGAGATTGAGAGCTGGATTAGATGCTTCATCAGGAGGATATTCTTGTTTGGTGGGAGAATGAGATGCAATGGAGGACAGTATAGACTAGTCATCTCTTTATTTGACCTGGCAGCATAGGATTTTTTTTCTTTCCCTATATAGTTTGGGGAGGAGACCATATTTTACTCCAAAAAGGTCCCACATGTGAGAAAAGCTGAAGCGTTGGCAAATCATGGACTAATTCATCCAGAGGGGAATAAAGTTTCCCCATGTCAAACCAGAAGACCTTGAGGCTTGAAGATATCGAGGCACCTATAGATTCTGTACAATATCTGGACTAAAGTTTTCCTAGCTCACATCTTGGTAACAGGGAAGCTTAGCGAGTCTTATTTCCCTTTGATTCTATAAAAGAGTTAATTTTCTGTGATGGTCTTTCAAATTCTGTTTAGATGCTGTACAGTCCATTTCATATTCGGGCAATGCCTGCTGACTGCTTGGAATCTCTTCTATCAATATCATGATTATCGTTTTATCCAGAAAAGAAAGGAAAGAAAGAGAGAGAAAAGAACCATAATTAAAAGGTTCACTAGATACTGTATAAATGATAACTTTTAATTATGGAAAGGAGCAAACTATTTTATGTTGTGTGTTGCAATTTTCAACTGACAAGCTAACAATACTTCTCCGACTGTTGCACAGCAGACACCGAATCCAACTATACAGAATCTAGCACATCCTCTGACTTCATTTTGCTACGAACTGAAGTATATTCAATTATCCTTGTAAAAATAAGCCTCTACAATATCATCACATTGCTAATAAGAAGAGTACTTGGCTGTGTCTGTATCCTCAACCACAAGTTGCAGAGCACGTTTGACTGTCAGCCAGTTACTTTTTGACTCCTGAAAAACAAAGGTGTAGTACAAAAAAATTCTTAGTCTGCCAATAATTGATAAACTTGACAGCTAGACTCTGCACGGGAAATGAACAAATGCTACATAACGAAAGCCAGAAGATCTTAAACCTGTTTTCTAAGTAGTCCTGCTTTTTCCAGACTATTCAGAGTAGCCATGTGCTCAAAACCATAGCTATGAAGCAGCTCTCGCCTATAAACCAAGTGTTACAAAGTAAAAAGGCAATCCAAAGAGCAAATACTGCAGTAATTCAGGCAAACAAGATTTGAGAATTGACGGAAATGTCATAGAAACTTGCCTCAAGTAGTCAAAATTCTTTTTGGGTAATCCTGCATTAGTAACAGAAAATAAGATGAGAAGCCGTAGAACACTGACAAGAGGCTCTTGTTTGTGGATCATTTCTTCAATGTACTCAAAGCATCTGCAGTCATAAATTGCATCAGCTCTTTGGTATATAATATTGACATTGTGTCACTCTTCTAACCATAAATATAACATGCTTGAATCACATGCCCTTGTGAATATAACTACAATAGGACCAATATAACCACCTAAAGGAACGTCAAAACATGATCTGATGAATCTGATGGAGATCCCATTCATATAATAGAACAACAATACCCGGGTCACTAACAAGAAGTAATACGCATCCTAATTATAGATGGCACGCACTAATCGAATAACATGCAAGGAAAGCAATTGGTGTTATGAGGACTCGTTACAGTGTTAAATTCTAAATGTGATACCATCTCATTTCAAGTCCTAGTCAGCAACAGTTACGATAATAATTTACTCCCTTGGTCAACAATTAATTTTTCCCCAATGCTCAAGCTGGACAATCAAAAGCCAAAACAAATCACTAAATTCTCATGGCAGAAAAGTTGAAGACCTCCATTTCAATGCATCTCGAATTCCAGCCAAGAGACTGACCATCTGCTACAGATGCAGAACTAATTAATTCAACAACCATCCCAGTTATATGTGAGAGAGGAATATGCTTTTGTTTCTGGAAAGAATATCATTTACTGTTATTTCCCCAAAATAGGTAAAGGAGAAAACAGAATAAAGTCACTCCATTTGTCCTTTGTATTGAGGATAGATGGAGCCTGCGGAGGACAATCGTAGGCGAATAGAGAGAATCCGACGTATAGTATCCCACTTCATTGAAATCCGTAACATATATAAAGTCTTAAGGGGACTTTTTTTTCAAGATGAAACAAGTCATCCATGCAAATTGACAAAAAATAAAAAAGACTACTTCAGAGCAAAAATGTGATCACGACTATTAGACTAAATTTCTCCCAGTGAATCGAAAGTTGCTGCTATGAACGAATTTACAATTGGATGACCATTAGTGGGAGCCAAGTATTCAGGGAAGCCTTTGCATCTCTGAGACAAATTTTCAGGGCACAGGTGATTGCATGTAGTGGGAAGTGTATGAAGTAACCACAGTTCTGAAAATCAGAAAGAAAAATTCCAATATAGCTTACATGTCATAGCTTTGAGCCTCTACAATTGTGTGTTCCATGTCAAGCCGACCAAGAAATGACGGTTTTGATGTAAATGTTGACAAATGCTGAGCAAGGTTGATATGCCTCTAAAACACCAAGAAGTAATCATTACAACTTGTCCCTCAAAGTGAAGACAGAGTATAGTCACAAATGAACTTACAGTCATTTCTGGCAATGAGTTCAGCTTTTTTACAAAATCCTTTAGTTCAGACACTGACTGAGTCTGTAAAAATTTGAATGAGACCACATTAGAACAACTTAACAAGGTTGACAAATACTCTTTGCTCAAACAAACAGTAGAAATACATACCATTTTCGGGACATACCTTCAAATTTGTTTGATTTATCACATTCACATTGCATTAGTATTTACAAAGAATCTTTTGCATACATAGAGGTCATTGCATTAATGGGTTGCAACTAAATAATCCCAATTATCATAATCAAAGGTAAAGAGTGAAGATGTGACATTAGCGAACTTTATAGACATACCGTAGTTGTCATCTCCGTGTAGTCTTGCTTCATAGATGTTGCTTTTTGACGTAGAACCTGCAATCATACTGTAAATGGCAACTAAAGAAATAAAACTCCAAAATGAAACAAACTCAACTTCATAAGCAAAACGAAATACAGATTGAATAACTAGTTAACATAGATTGTTTTGAAGTATTGTAGATCAACCTGGACAACAACTTCAAAGTTGAGATCCCGTATCTCTTTGAAAAGTTTGTCACTGAAAAGACGAAAATGCAACCGCAAATCAATAAGCAAAAACAAAGGGACAAAATGAGCCATGGAACAAATGCTCATGGAAGAAATAGATCATCCAAACTTCAAAAAAACCTGTGGCAAATTTCTTGGACTCATCTGTTTTGTTGGGGGAAAAAGGGAAGGGAAAGAAGAAAAAAAATTGACATTGCACATAACAAAATGAATAACGAGTTTATTAATTAGAACAGATTTCTCTTTTCCAAATATTAGGGCGAAAGTGCCTTGAATAGAGAAAATGAACATTCCCCTGCACTAAAAATCCACGACAACTATGCCATAACCATTACAAATTTCCTGGCATGTCCACAGTCCTTAGTTCTTAGCAGAACAATACTACGACCAGAATAACAAATATAGGGGCTTTCAGTACAGTACAGCAAGTATCATGCTCCTTAATCAGTCTCCTTGAATTGCTATCAAAGTTCTAGGAATATTAACGAACATTGCTTTCTTCATCTCAAGCAGTTGACCAAGTGAAACAAGCTCATTAATTTGTGTTTAGTGCAAGACACGAAATGAGTACATCTTGACAAGGGCTAAAACTGTGTGAGTGCGCTGCTTATTGTATGGGAAAAATAGAAGTATAGGATCTGGCAAGAAGTTATAGCTTCCTTAGTGCTTACTTATTTTGTACACCTCCCTACTGCATCTAACAAATAAAATTCTACCACCTTTAGATATTTAATTGTCAATAAAAGCATAATGGGAGTTTAAAAGGTTAATTCAAACTAAAAAAAGCATGTTACAGCACAAGCGTATGTATTCTCAACACAGATGCCCTTGTGCTGAAACATTCCACCCTACTCCCAGGAACAAAAGCATTCCTCCACAACCCGTCAACCCCTCAACACTGTAATGTAAAATAACAACACTGTTTCTCATAAAGTAAAGGACCCCACCAATATGAACGGAAATATTAATGGAAAGACACAGAGATGTCCTTGGGGTTATGTACCAAGGTTGTGACCCTAAATACTGTTTACCTCGAATTAAGTGGCACCTTTATCTTTTTCCCCTCTTGTTGGACACCCATCACAGATGAATCTAGCTCCACAGCACCATTATTGACACGTAGAAACTGCATATCACCTATTAAAGATGGCTTATGCGAAATACAAAAAAAATATAAAGAAAAAACAAAATAGCATCTTAAAATCTCATTCAACGTTGCATGGAAGGGGAACAAATAATTGTCTAAGATAATAATATGGGCACAATATAATTTAAATGATTTAGCATGAACACACCCTTTGGGAACTGCAATGAGGAGCACCCAAATGTGCATTTAGGGCCCAAAGGCCCCAAACACAATACCCGACAATGCTTGGCAAAGAAATTGTTTGTTTGCCAAACATGAACGACCCATTTGTCGGGCGAATAAGGAAGAGGGGGATAGGTAGGTGGGTGGGTGGGTGGGTGGGTTTGGGGGTAGTGTGCAAGATAAGAAGTGGATATGGTATAACAAAGGATTAGTTAAGAATGGGGATTAGCTAAGGAGTTTGTTTGGTAGTTGATATGGATGGATAAGAATGGTGGATAACAAAATAATGTGACAAATTACTTGGTTGTCCTTTGTACAATCCTTGTATAGCCCATTTTTCCTTTATTGTTTATGATTGCATTCATATTTTGAAAATGCAAATCATTAGATAATAAATACAAGTTTCCTCCATATTCTCAAAATTGAATTTATGAAATAAATAATCTGTAAATCCCTAATGCCTTTTGGCTTTTATTTGGGGGCATGGTTTTGCATCCAAACGTCCCTGTAGCTCCTCAGTTCTTGGAGGTTTAGAGGAACCACTGTTTCAATGGTATTCTGAGAGTAGCCACTTTGTGCATATTGCCAAAGGTTAGGTCTATCTCCAATCATCCCCCGCCCATACCACCAATGATTGGGGACTAGATAGGTTATGTTATTGTTGTTATCGTTGTATAATCTGAAAATAAACAACTCCTTGAAGGTAAACCAAATTCTAAATCGGGAGATTTAAGATTGAGGGCATCGAAGTCATTTACCAAAGTGGGATAAGCTAAGGATAGGGAAAGGGTGGGATAAGCTAAGCTAGGGTGCAAAGGCCTTGCTTATCTGGGTGGGATAAGTAAGCCGGGTACAAATACTCCAACAAACACCGGATGTAGGTAAGTCCGGGATAAGCTTATACCATATCTAGGTCTCTTCTACGGCAAACAAATGGGCCGGAAAGGCCATAAGCAGATCCATGCTTCTTTTGGTCAAATTCTGCATAGAGTACTGACCATGGCCCTCACCAGACCAAAAGTTAAAAACCAACGAATTATGCAGGCTAAGCTTGAGCTATGGTTATTTACCTTAAGTGGTTGAAGTCTTTATGTTATGAAACAAATTACACAAAATCAATTTTTTTGTGACAGTCAACATTTCTTAGACTTATAGTCCTAATGTGCAAGCTTTTACCTCATCCAATAACCCCTCATATGTCAACTGGGAACACATAGGAGTAACCATGTCAACCTGCATCCAAATAAGAAGAAATTTTATAATATTGCGTTCACATACATGACCAGAAATCCTCAAGTAATCAAAATGGTTACATTTCTGAAATCAATATAGACAATAATATGTCCGGATCATATCTAATTCGTACCTACAATATCTTAAGTATAATGTGCCTCTTCACTGGAATAGAACACAATGCAAATAGAAGCAAGTCTTTGGCTAGTATTTTGGACAAAATACACAGTTATCTGACAGTCTTCGGGCTGCTGTGGTTACTAATTGTAAGAAGGATGGAGTACATCTGACTTGATAGAGACACGTAATCTCCTGAAGTAGTAATGACCTTTTCAGCTCTCATACACATGGAACAAGTAGGGCTGTAGGTAGTGGACTGGTTCACAACAATCAAAAGAAGGGAGCCTCATTGTAAATTTCCAATACAATAGGGGTTACCAGCGCGACTCAGATGAAAACCGGAATTGATGAGGGGGTTATGTGCAACTCTCTCTCAGTGGGAAGTAATGAGGCTAGTCCCCCCAACCTGAATGAAGAAGTCAACACCACAGTATCACAGTGAAAATCCTCACAATCCAGCCGTCTATCATCCTTCTGGTCCGTCACAAGGCTACCATGGGCCTACACTTGTTTTTCCTCATCAAGCTTATGTGCCACACTTACCAGTACCACACAGTCCATGCCCCACCGGCTAAAGTAGTACCGGGAACAAGGACAGGGACTAATAGGGAAAGGGAACTACTCTTTTTACTCGATCGTAAGTTTTGGTAATACAGTTCGGTGCCCCTTAACAAAAGACTCGGGGCCTAACCCACAAACAAAGTCAAATGTCAACCAGGGTAGTCAGGATGGGGCAGCCCCCAGCCCATTTGTTTCTTAGGGTTCCCACTTCCCATGGACATTGAAGTCAATCCCCTACCTTGCAATCCTTTGAAACACCTTTTTCTTACGGTTTCAAGAGGTGGCTTCTACTGTGAAATTAGGTGTAAATGCGCTTTACCCAAGGTTCTAAAACTCACTTGGCGCTCCCAGGGCGGATAGGCACCTTCTAACTTCCAGAGCTGAGTATTCGGCGCCTAGTCGGGCTAGTCGGCATAGTTGAGCTAGTCGGTGAGGGGCCTTCTAGTGCCTAGGTGGCGAGTACGCGGCCTTCCAGACCTTCTTTTGGAACACTGGCTTTACCTCAGGTTCTCAGAAGATACTTAACTGAAAGACACCGATCATTCTTCTTCAACTTCTTTAATAGTTCAATCAAAGCCTTCTTCCTTCTCTTAGATGAGATGGACTTTTCTAGTTGAACAAAAGCATAATTTAGCTTTTCAGAGGAGGATACCTTGGGGTGACAGGTATTGCAGGTGCAAGGAATCCAAATTTCTAAAGGAGGATAATTTGTAATCGACAAATGACTGAATCACTTAAAGAAAACAAATGGGTAATGAGAGAGAGAGACTACAATAGTAACCATTTGGATCTCATGTTTTGGACAAGAAAATGAGTGCAACGCATATTGCTCAGTGCCATAATTTGTTTTAATGACATGTTTACTGAAAAGGAAGGGGCTGCAATGGAATGCCCATTCTAGCTCCATATTCCCATCCTTATGTTTGAATGTCAAAGAAACAGTGGAATGTCCTTTCAACTGGGATATCCATTCTAATTTCTCACAACTGTGAGTATAGGCACTCCTATTAATCTTGACGGGAGAGAAATTCCCTCTCCCTTCCAACACGAACACTATAAAACAAAGTAAACCGTTTTTGTATTAGTTTTTGTTATAATTATGCCACCGCCATCACCACCACTTCTGCTATCATGACCATACCAATGCCGATACATTGCATGCAACTTGTATTGGCCCAGAGGGTCCCTATGTAACGACATGGGGATACATGCCACCTTCAAGAATTGATACCGTACCCTCACTAAGAACTAAAAACTGTCAAGGATTACATAAAAGAGAGAACCCACAATACATGAATTGTTGCAAAAACAACGATTCCATACCCTATATCAAGTCTCTTTTTTCCTAATATTCCCCACATCTCCACAGAAAGCTGGCAATAGAATAACAAGAGTTTTTTTCCTAGGTGCAGCTACTATATCCTCTTTATCACTTTTTCAATCAGTTTTTCCTCTTTTAGTTTTCTCAGGAGGAAACAAGATCAAAGCAGATTTGAAAGGATTGGCTTTCGTATGACATTTCAAGGACAAAAAGGTTTTTGCATTATAAACTTAGCCATGCAATAATTTTGTGTAAGACAGCAAAGATATGGACCAGCAAAAATGGCAACAAAGTGCTACATGAATTAATGTATCATAGTTGAACAAAATTACATAGAAAAAGATTACCTCTCTGTCCAAAAGGATGAGAGTATTTATCTCCGGCACACCCATCTGTATGAAGAAACGGATTAGATTGAACATGAACAATGTCTTGAATGTTAGCATTAAAAGGAGCTCAATGATGCATAATTACATCAGAAGAGTTGACAGGCTCTTCAGCTTGCATCCGATTCAGAATGTCAGCGACACGAACGGAGGTCTTGCCTTTGGCCCTCACATTTGGTATCAGTCCAAAAGCAAACTACAGTTCATAAACCCATGAAGAAAAGTTAGATGCAATACAAAATTGTCCATAGATCTAAACATACTTCTAGAGAATCCCCTTTGGTCCTATTCCGACCCAAAAACGGTGTTGAAAATAAGGTTATTTCATTGCTCAATAAAATTAAGTCAACTAATTTATGAACCTCAAGCTTGTGAATTGCTTTTGCTATATGCCAGAGAGAGCTCATATCGCCATCAACTGAACATTCCTGTCGAGCATAAACAACAACTCTTGGACATTAGCTCAAGCTTTAAAAGTTGGAAAATGAGCAAAAAAAAAAAAACAAAACTTACTTTAAAGCCAAGGTCCAGTTCAAAAGATAGTACATCCTCATCTAAAGGGACTATGTATAAGGGGTACTCCCCAATAGTCATCAAATGATGAATTTTTTCCTCCTCGAGTATCTACAGAAATCAACAAATGAACACCTTACATCACATAAAGATTCACTGAAAATATGTAAGCACAATTTGATAATTGAATAGATTGCTACAATGCCACAACTGAACAACACTGGGGAAGAAAAAAAACCTAACCTTCTCGCATGCAACTGCACGCCGAGGAACAAAGTAAACAAAGTACTCTCTTTGAAGTCCTTTTGAAACATCAGTGTGAACATGCGAGCAAATAAACTTCATCAAATCAATCTGAGCTCGAACAAGGTAAACCACTTTGGTACATTCAGTTTGAATTGGTTCAGCTGTAAGATGCCGCAATTCAACCCCATGCTCCTACAGTACATATGACAATCTTTCTTGATTTTCAAAACAGAAACAAGAATGACGCAGTGAACACAAATTACAAGTCTGTAAGTATTTATCGATTCACAAATATATATATATATATATATATATATATATATATATATATATATTCTAATCTATAAAGCGAGGATTCCATTTTGTTATGAACAACTTTTGAAGCTCCGTCACAAAAGTAATTTTCACAATTGTCCCTCCAAAAATTAGGTTATACAAGTACTATTAATTACGATCAAAAAAAAAAAAGTACTATTAATTTACTATTAAATAAATATAATACTGGAACCTTGAGAAGTGAGGTCTGAACAATCAAAGAGAGAGAGCCTCCAAGCTTTGGATCGATGACTAAACATTTCTTTCCGCGAATCTACGAATTACATAACAGTAACATGAATTCAGGTCAAGAGTACAAGTACGAATATGTAACCCAAAATTATACCGAGCTTTTTACATTGAAACTCACATTTTTTAGGATAGTTATGAGCTCCTTCTGAGATTGATCTCTGATTTCACACAAAACACAAAAGGAAACGAAATAAACTGATAGAAAGGACTATAATAAAAAATAAAAAAAACCAGACTGAAATGTGAATGACATTGGAAATACCTTATGGATGTGAGATTGATTGGGGCGTTGTCCAGATTAGGAATTTGAGCCATTCTCTCTCTCTCTCTCTCTCTCTCTCTCTCTCTCTCTCTCTCTCTCTCTCTCTCTCTCTCTGGGATGATCTTCTTCTTTTTTTTCTTCGTTTCAAGACTTCGTCATCGCCGTCGCCTGGTCGCCGTTGATTTTCGGGATCAACAAAGAGGAGTCAGAGATGAGAGAAGAAGATGTTGAAGGTGAAGAAGAAGAAGACGTGACAGCAATTGCCTGGTCGACGATGATGCCGTCGTTGCTGCCGCGTATTTTAGGAGAGAAGATCGCGTGAGAAGGGAAAGTGAGAGCACTGAGAGGGGAGAGGTGAGAGAGAGGCTCTGTTTGGAAGATGAGAAAAGAGAAGTAAAGAGAAGGAAAATAGAAAAAATTCCTGGTTTGGAGAGAAAGAGAAACAGGAGGGAAAATTAAAAAAAAAAAAGTTTCGTGAATAGTAAAAAAAATTTCTCATTTTTTTTCTTACTTTCCTCTCATTTTATTTTTCATCCATTTTCCTTTCCTTCCTCCCTCATGTTCCAAACGCAGCCAGAGTTTCAGATGGGAGAGAGTGACGAGGGTTTTCTGCTGATTTTAAATGTGTATAGTAATACAAACTGGGGTGAAAAAGAAAAAAAAACAAAGAACCAACTGAGATTTTTTTTCGATTTTTTTGATTTGCCGGACCGATTTGGTTTGTGATTCAAGACTTTTTTTGAGCGAACCCAACCGGCATAGGCATTTATACCTAATAATTGTTGGGAGTAGGGATCGAGCTCGCGAGCGGACGCGCGGGGAGTGAACATTTTGACCACCATGCTGTCAAGCCACTTGCGATTTCGGAAGGAAACACGAAAGTTTGTATTACTTGTTAGAGGCATACATACACACTTAACTGGGCTTCTACCACATGCCCCTCTTTGAGCCAATTACGGGCCGGTACAATATAAAAGACGGATGCACATCCAACTCTAGTCTCCTTTCTGAAAATGCACGGATAAGGTCATCTGTAGTAGTGGAGTTAAACCCATAAATTAGTCAGATTCTACCACAGTTAACTGACTTTTTCATTTTTTTCTCCCGTAGTAGTGTAGCTACAATGTAATTACTGTCTCGTAGTGGTTAACAAAAGTCATGCCTGAAATCAACTATAAGTCCAGCAGGAGTTACAGTCAAATGGGCCCCCCATTTGAAAAGTGAAAAAATTCGGAGAGAGGAAAAGAAAGAGGAGAGAGAGTGAGAGAGAGAGAGAAGAGGAATGGTCTAACACATGGAAGAAATGGTCTGACTCGCAACTCTCTTTCTCACCATTTTTTTACATTTTAACAACATCATTGTAACACACATTAACTTAACAACACATTTTGTCATAACAACACATAAATGGGACCTACTTTTTACACTTTTGTGTCATATAATAACACAAATTTAATTCCACCACTACGAATGGTCTAAGCCCACTCCAACTTCAGAAGACGAGGGGCCTGTAATGCGTAACCGAGCTTCTACCATGTGCTCCCCTATGAGGCAATTACGGGCCGGTACAATATAAAAGACTATGCACATCCAACTCTAGCCTCCTTTTTGAAAACACGGATAAGCCCAACTCCAACCTCCTTTATGAAAAAGCACGAACAAGGCTTCTGAAAAAGGATGCCAGATGCCCACATGTTTCATCTCTCTCTCTCTCTCTCTCTCTCTCTCTCTCTCTCTCTCTCTCTTGTCAACTCCCCAAACCGTATGAAAGTACCTAAATTTTAAGGTACCTTATAAAAGTGTCTAAACTTAAATCCTAGGGTACCTGTGAAAGTACCTAAATTACTCAAACTCTAAAATAGAAAGTGTACCATAAAACTTAGGCCCTAAGATACCCTATAAAAGTGTCCAAACCCAAACCCTAGGGTATCCTATGAAAGTGCGTAAAATCCTAGAGTACCCTATAAAAGTGTCAAAACCACTAAAACCCTATAATATGAAAGTGCATCATAAACCTAAACTCCAAAAAAGAGTGACTTACCTTAATGGTAATTAAAAAAAAATGACTTACCTTAGTGGTAATTAGATATCTCTTTCCTAAACCTAAAGGTAAAAATCGCTCCACTTTTCGGGGCAGCACATTTTTCATGTGCCACATAAGTGATCCTCATTTGGACTAAAATCAAGCTTGGATTTCTTTGTGGGCCGGAAAGGCCAGACCTAGGCACCCAGCACAAGCAACTTTTGTTAAGTAATATTGTCCCACATTGATTAGGAGTGGAATGGGTGATCACATAATACACATACACATACAAATGTACACATGTCACCGTGAATTATTTTTGGGAAGATTCATCTAAATCGACGTAAAAATTGCTCAAGAACTAGTTGTTGGTCTTTCAACAAACTAGCTATTAGTCTTGAGTACTACTTTCCATTCATTGCATTCGAAGGACATGAATTTTTCATCAATCTATTTTTCTAACTAGATGATTGTATCATTTTATCTATTCACCTACTTGAACCACTTACCTTAACCAAAGTGGTCCCCGTAAAATAAATAGATGTTTAAAGAAGAATGTGATCAGGAGATCATATTAATATTGTGGTATATCTGAGCTTTGTATTGCTTGACTCCCATATCATTGCTTTTTCATTGAGACTTGTTTCTTTTGCTTAAAATGAAATGAGAATCACAGTAGTCTTTAAGTGGATATACTATTTTCACCTTCTTAATAGCTAATTGCGTAGAGTCAATGACCTCAATCATGAAATCTTGATGCAACTTTGTTTCCTCTAAGGAATGGAATCTTTCTAGGATGCTTCTCACTCTGTACTTGATGACTATTTCCTATGTTTTAAGCTCTTCCCTCTTTAGAGTTTAGTCCCCATGTTTGGCAAGTACACACCACTTACTACAAAAAACTACTAGAAGCGTTTGCCCGGAAAGACTGTACTCTTCGTTTTGTTAAAAATGACAATAAGGATTCCAACGAAGGTCTTATGGTAACCAAAGACCTTACAAAAATAACTTGTCCACAATATGGTACAAGAAAAGGCCATGTAAAATGATGTGTTTGCCCTCTTTTTAGTGGATGTTTTGGAGGTGAAATTATAAGCATTTATTATTAAGTTCGGTACGTATTCAAAATCACATAGGGGTATGCTTTGCTTATTACTCCCTTGGTACTCCCCTGAAGACGATGATGCATACACGTGATTTTTTTAAGAGAGGGAAAACGGACTCTTTGGAGTTAATTCCTGTTTAGATGATTTCTAATGTGATAAGTAATAATTGAACCGCTTAATGTGACTTGTATCGCCGCTATTGCAGTGCATTAACGAGTCTAATCTAGTTGAAAGTGATGTATTAGATGTAGTGGGGTACTTCTTAGATAAGAAGCTTCCCTTTATGGAAAATTGCAGTGCAGATTTGGAAGAAATTTGGGATTCAACAGGTTAAGTCTGATGGGAAGGGCTTCTTCTTTTTTAAGTTTAGTCAAGTTGGGGCTAATACGAAGGTTATAGAGGCTGGTACTTGGCATGTTTCTAGGAAGTTAATGGTGTTGAAACAATGGTCCCCTAAAATGAAATTGGAGAAAGATGAGTTTGATATAGTTCCAATTTGGGCCCAGTTTTATAATGTTCCATTGGAGTTGTGGAATGCTGATGGTTGAAGCTACATTGCTAGTGCCACAGGTAACCCTTTCTATGTTGATGGTCTTACTGAAAGTGGCCAACGTCTGAGCTTTGCTAGACTTTGTATTGAGGTGAAGGCGGTGTTGATTTGCCCAGAGTCTATTAAAGTGGAATATGCAAATGGTTATTCTGTGGTTTGAGTGTTAAGTACCCATGGAAGCATGTGAATTCTCTGGAGTGTCATCTGTTTGTGCATGTAGCAACTCACTATGTGAGGAAGCCTTCTCCTTCTTTGCCTCAGTGTACAACATGGGTGGTGAAAGGCGGTGTCTCTGCAACCAGAAGTGTCCTTAATGATGGGGATGCTTGTGTTGATAATGTTGTGCTGCCAAAAAGTGGTACTAAATCTCGTAGCCATGTGGGCATTATTGGTGATTCTCGTCCTTGCAAGGAGAAATTGTCTAGCACTGAATTTGCTGGCACTAGTTTATTGAAGGCTGAAGGTTCTGATTTGGTGGAGGATCAGGATCTAGCTCCTTTCCATGAAGCAATGGTTTCTTCTGTTTTGGTGGTTCAATCACAACCTTGGCTCATCCTAATTCCTTCTTTGCTCTTTCTTCTGAGATTGGTGAGGTGGTAGGTCATTTTTCACACCAAAAATATATTTATAAAAGTAAGGAATTAACCCATATTCAAAAGAACAGTGGTTAAGTCCGAGTGTCGATCCACAGGACAAATTGGCTAAGTTACAATGGGTTCGAGGTTGTATTACCACTCCTATTTTTTCTATCATGATCAATGGAGAGATGGCGTGGTTCTTCTTGGTCAGCGAGGTCTTAAGCAAGGGGATCCCCTTTCCCTTACCTCTTTCTTCTAGTTATGGAGGCTTTTATTACCCTAATTAAATATAAGGTATCTCTTCAAAGTTTTCGCTTCCATCCTAAGTGTGTTGACTTGCAGTTGACTCATTTAATATTCGTCGATGATTTGTTCATTTTGTGTGGGGCTGAGGAGATTTCTTTTCCATAGTTGTTGAAGTATTGCGAGACTTTCATTTGTTTTCTGGTTTGCAAACCTACCTGTTGAAAAGTTCCATCCCTTATGTTGGGGTGGATGATGCTACTAAGATTAGGCTCCTTGAAATTCCTATTCCAGAAGGTTTCATCCCAGCAAAGCATTTGGATGTTCCCCTTATTTATAACATATTGAGAGCTTCTGACTGTGTTCAGTGGAAGAACAAAATCCTTGCAAGAATTTAGTCATGGTCCATTAAAACTCTTTCCTATGCGGGATGTGCTCAATTGGTTAATTCTGTTATGTTTCACATCCAGGTTTATTGGGCATCTATCTTTATTTTGCCTCAGAAAGTTATCCAAGAGTTGGAGCACCTGCTCAGGGCTTTCTTATGGACTAGTACAGATTTGAGGAATTTGGGTACTAAAGTCTTTTGGAAAGATATATGTGTCCCTAAAGAAGTGGGTGGCCTGGGTTTTCGGCTCATGAAAGACTAGAACAAAGCTTCTATGACTAGGCACTTGTGGGCACTGTGTAAGAAAAGTGATGCCCTATGGGTAAAGTGGGTTCATACCAATATGATTAAGGACAATAGTTTTGGGGGTATGCGGATCCCCCTCAATGCCTCTTGGACTATTAGGAAACTACTGAAATTAAGACATAAGATACAACCCTGGATATCTTATAAGATTGGCAATGGGTTTGATACTTTTTGCGGCTTGACAACTGGCATCCATTAGGTCCTCTCTATTAGAGATTTGGGGAACAAGCGGTTCACAACTTGGGAAGATTGCTATAGGCTCGGCCCTGAGATTTTCGAGCCCTAAGCAAAATTTGATAAAGGGGCCTCAAATTTGTTTCTATATATATTAATTGTTCCATATAAATCACTATATAGACATTTGGTTCAGTGGTTGTTTGCTTGAACAAAGGACTTCTACCCTAACGCCACGAGATCGAGCCCTAGAGTAGTCAGCTTGTAACCTATTTTTTGAAAAAGTTGGAAGAAAAATGCAAGATAACTGATGTAGGCAAGAATCGAACCCGCGTTGCCATAGACAAACAAAGCACATCTAACCAACGAAGCTAAATAACGTATTTGTAAGATATTTGACATACGTAATACTTATTATGATTTAATATTTGGGGGCCCTTTTATTGGGCCAAAAACTGGGGCCCCTAGGCAACCGTCTTGTCGGTCTATGCCCAGGGCCGGCCTTGGATCGCTTATTGCAAAGGTGAGTTCCATTATCCATGCCAACACTTGGTGATAGCCTAGATAGAGAAACCCAATTATTCAAGAGATCATGAATGCTACTCTAGTGCATTTCACTCTTGATTGTACCTTTCCTAATTTTGTTGTTTGGAATCTCTCAACTGGTGGGATGAACACAAATAGATTTGTTTGGCAGACTTTTCAGGTCCCTAATCCCCCCTTTCTTTGATACAAGATCATTTGGTTCAAACACCATATTCCTAGATAGGGGTTCATCTAGTGGCTAGCAATTTTAGGGAGGCTATCCACCACTGATGGGCTACTGTCTTGGCTTGGAGGTGGACCCTCAGTGCATCCTTTGTTCTAGGAAAATAGAATCACATTCCCACTTGTTCTTTTCTTGTAGTTATGCTACACAATTTGGTCCTCTATTCTTGTCTCTAAAGGTGTTCCTAATGGCTATCGGGATTTGTCGTAGATTCTAACTTGGGCTAAGCAATATTGACGGTGTAACTCTATGACTCACCTTCTTTTCAAGCTATTTCTTGCTGCATGTATATGTTGGCTGTGGAAAGAAAGAAATGTCAGGATTTTTCAACATCAGAGTATGTGGTGTTCTACTTTGCATGGTTGTATCATTACAGATATTCAAGCTTGTCTTAACTCTTGGAGACGTGTTCATCCTTCTCCTTGCAACCTAGCTATTGCTTCTACTTGGAGTCTTAGTAGTAGGATTTTTTTCCCCAAGCTGTTTTGGGGTTTTGTAGCTAGGCTGCTATTATATATAGTAGTGTTCTAGTTGTATTCTTTTGTTAGGCCTTTGCCTTTTGTTCTTGGTTCGTTTGTGCTTAATAAGATTGCAATTTACCCAAAAAAAAAAGTGTTGTATTAGAAAGCCTCAGTAGGTATGGGTCGTATGGCCTATGGTCTTTGGCTTGAATTGATTCTTTATTTCTGTTTGGATGAGGAAAGGTAAAACATCAAATGCCTTTTTCATTGATTTTGCAGTAGCATGCATCTGTGGTGTCGTTGGAACTTTAGGAGGGCAACTAGTGCTGCTGGAAGAGCTAATAAATTGCAGTATATATATATATATATGCCAGATTTACAGGCTGGCTCTCTCAATCTGAACCAACAGGTAACATCTTTGATCTTCCACTGGTTGGTAATTTTTGTTAAATCTGTCACTAATTGTGTTGTTTGGGGAAATATACGTTCTAGATTTCTAGTCGAAGCATGATGATCTTGACTGCTTGCATTTCTAATGTCCATAGTATGAAGCCAAATTTCAAGCTGCGGAGTAAAAGGAAATACTCCAATAGAACCAACATGAAAAGGTATTATGTACCTAATACCCATAGTGATGGGATTTGTACCTTTTGTCCAGCTGAAAAGGAGGAACCATTTACTCTAACCTAAAAATGGAAGTCATCCCAAAGCAATAGGAGCAGAAGACGCCCATGCTACTTTTATCCCAAAGCAACATTATAGGAGTGGATTTTATCTTTTCTCATGTTGTGGCCCTAGTCAATGAGTAGGATGTTTTGAACATATGAACAATAGTACCTTGTGTTAATCACACTAAATAGTGTAATATGAGGGGTAAAACTATAGGGAGGCTTAACCTATGGCATTAGTTACACAAGGTGGTTTCTCTCAAACTTTAACCAGTTCTCTTGTACCAAGCAATGCCCTAAATATCTATTTAATTGAACTTTGATTCTCTAACCCTCTTTTTTTCCCATTGTTCCCTCTCTAAGCAGCTAGTGCTAAATGAGGTGGTTTATATTTTTGTTATGATTAAATACTATAGCAACATCTTGTTATGACCTCTATAGTTTGATATTAGATCCATTTGCAACTTGTCAACGAATGCCTTGAGATAGGATATCCCTGCCTTGGATTAGACTAGACCAAGCCCAAGATGGTCTTCTTCCCTTTGAAGAATTGAGAAAATTTGAATGGCGAAAATAAAGCCCCTTCATTATTTTTCCCCAATAGGAGTGTGGGTTGATGATAAGCCTTCAGTCCTACTTGGCCAACATTGCCAAGTTAAAGGCTTTGAAATCTCTAAAGCCCAGGCCCCTCTTAATATTGGGTTGAGTAGCCCTGACCCAAGAGGTCCAATGGATGCTATGCTTTTCAAGATTTCCACCCCACCAGAAATTAGAAATGTATGAGTTTAGCTTGTCACAAAATTTATGAGGGAGGGCAAAACAGGACATAGCATAGGCTGGAATAGCTTGGACAACATGTTTGATCATGATTTCCTTGCCAACTTGGTTGAGTTGAAATTGTTTCCAACCTTGGAGTTTATGGAGAGTTTGTTCTAGAAGGAAGTTGTAGGCTTCTGCTTTAGAATTGCCCCAGAAAACTGGAAGGCCCAAATATTTGACATTCTTACTCATTTGAGGCATACCGATAAGACTACAAATGTCGGATTTAATCCCACCAGTGGCATTAGAAGAGAAGCTAACCCAGATTTGGAGAAATTCACTAATTGCCCAGAGGCATTATTGTAAATCTCAAAAAATTTCAAAACTTGGGCACATTCCTCTTTGTTTGCCTTAAGAAAAAGTACTGCATCATCGGCAAAGAAGAGATGAGACTTAGTATGACAAGAAGTGTTGAGCTTGATAGCTAAGAGTCTGTTCTCTTCAATGGCATTGTTCAGAAGCTTGGAGAGAACATCAATGACAAGCAAGAAAAGGTAGGGAGAAAGGGGGTCTCCTTGGCAAAGGCCTTTAGAGGGGATGACTGAGGCTCTCTTTTCACCATTAGCAAAAATGGAGAATTTGACGATTGTAACACACTGCATGACCCAATTAATCCAGACCTCATGGAAACCCATTCTCTTGAGAACAGCCTCTAGGAAATCCCATTCCACTCTGTCGAAAGCCTTGTTGAAGTCCGATTGACTTGCAAGGTTTACCTTGTTCCCTCTTATGTTGATTTTCATCCTGTGAAATGCCTCGAGGGCATTAATGATACTATCTTGGATGAGGCATCCAGGGATAAAGGCTGATTGTTGAGGGGAAATGAAGGTTCCAAGGAGGGGTTTGAGTTTGTTAGCAAGAATTTTGGTGATGATTTTAAGGCCAAGGTTACAAAGGGATATTGGGCGGAATTGGGTGAGGGATTCTGGGGCAGGGGTTTTTGGAATGAGAACAAGGTTTGTGATGTTAATTTCTTTGAGGATGAAACTTAAGGAGCGAAAAATGTTTGATTGCCAAAAGGGTAAAGGTGCCAACAATTTCCTAGTAATTCTGATAGAAAAAGCCAAGAAATCCATTTGTCCCAAGGGTTTTAAGGGCTCCAAGTTGGAAGACAGCAAATTTTATTTCCTCGTAAGAGACAGGTGAGATGAGGGAGAGGTTCATAGAAGGTGTTATAACCTGGTCAACAACAGAGATGGCGTCATCCATGTTGCGAGTACCACTAGAATGAAAGAGATTGTGAAAGAAACTACCCATCTGATGGTTGATATCCCAATCTGAGTTGAGCCAAGTTCCAGATTCATCCTTGAGGGTGAGGAGTTGATTACGTTGTCTTTTCTGGATACCAGTGGCATGAAAGAATGAAGTGTTTTTGTCACCATATTGAAACCAATTAATTTGGCTCTTGTGGTGATAGTACATTTCTGGGAATGTGATTTGGTCAACTGGTTTTTGTCTCGTTCGTAGCTTCTAAAAGGTTTATGTAATGTCAGCCTGTCAGGTTTATGATTTTTATCAACTAGGTTTTTCTTTCCCAATATGGGTTTAAACAATTCATTTCTCACATTTTTTTAACATTATTGGAGCATTAAATTTATAATTTTTTTAATCTGGAAAAACGTCCCAAAAGGGCTTCGAGTGGGGCATTAAATTTGATGGAGTGGAATCCAACACCATTTTCAGTTATGGATCATGAATAAGTGCAACTGTAGCATGTCTTTCCATTGCGAAGGGAATCTATGTTTCACTTCACATGGACCCTACTCGTCAATTCTCAACATCGATAATCAGAATCGAACGAGCGTTTACCATTTCTTGGACTCATTTCCCCCTTCCGTGAAGGGTTAGTGAGGAGCTTCAATTGAACTTGCTGAATTGCCTGGTTTCTGATAGTGATTTCAAGTGGAAACAATGTGTAAAAATAAGGCCCTGTTTGGTTCCTCCAAAAATTCAACTTTTCCCCAGGATTTGAAATTATTTTTCCGGTGTAAATGAATGAAAGCAGAAATAATATGAAAAATTAAGGCCCTGTTTAGTTTCTCCAAAAATTCAACCTTCCCCGTGATATCTTTTGCTCTTGAAATTACTTTTCTAGTGTAAAAGATTTACTTTTCTGGTTCATCATGAATGCGGTAATTGAAAAAGATTAAAGGAAGAATTGAGGGTGAGTTTCTGAATGAATTCTATCTAGATTTTATCAAAATCTGATAAAATTAAGCCTTGATTTTATTCATTCGTGTAGAGAGTTGATAAAATCTTAGATTTTTGAATGCAAAAATCTAAGATTTTATCAATTTTTCTCACGAATGGATAAAATCAAAGGCTTGATTTTATCAGATTTTGATAAAATTCATTCGAAAACTCACCTTCATATAACCATTATATATTAAAAATAATAATAAAAGTGCACTAAAGAAAGTTGTTTCCTAATCTTCCTTGAAGTGATCCATTTGTTTATGCCAAAACTCTTTTTGATTGTGCCAAAACTCAAGTTCATGAAATGCTTGTACTCAACACTTGAGTACAAGCATTTCATGAACTTGAGTTTTGGCACAATCAAAAAGAGTTTTGGCATTATCACTAACCTTTGTTTAATCTTCCAGCTCCTCTAATTTCCATAAACAAAGACTAAATTATTTGACGAAAGAACAAAAAGTGAAAAAAAAAAAAGATTTAGAAAATGGTTTTATTGACAGCCCATTAGACTGAGAACAAATAAGGAAAAAGACGAAAAACCACACACGATCATTTTAACTCTTTTTAATAAACTTGTTTTTACTTTCGGATCTTCCAGGATTATTCCCCAAAACCCGAATTAATGTCCTGGGCACCAGCTCGATATTATGAGATTGGACTTGATACTTGTTCGATAAATCAATTTAAAGAAGTTTTTCCCCCTTCTATTTCTTTTTTAAGAGAAGAGGTCATCAATTGTCAAATATCATTGGCTACAAAATATTTTTCAATATTGACATTTTCTACATGATTTTTTTGTGTGTCTATTGTACCTAAATTTATTGTTATAATATGAGAAAATGTTGAAATTTTTAGAAAAAATAATTTTGTTTGATCAATATTGGTGCTTTATATTGAGATAAAATACTGAAAATCTGGTGCTAAATTATAGCGCAAACTTCACTTAGGTTGTGTTTGGACGACTAGAATCCTGAGTAGGAATAGGAATATGATTACTTGTAATAAAACTGCTGGGAATTTTCTTAGATAGGAATAGGAATATGATTATTGGAAATCAAATTCCTAAGAATATAATACCTGGACGAATTGCATTTTCGATGTTTGGAAAAATTTAGTAATCTTACGCGAAAAACAATTATTTTAAGATTTTATTAAAGTCAACATTTTCCTTTTCTTAATGAATGAGCTAGGAATATGAGATTCCAATAGGGTAAGGGGGATCGAATTTCCGCTCAGTTTGGGAATTTGATTCCTAGTTGAATATGTCATCAAGAATCATATTCCTATTCATGTCTCTGCCATACGCCAGAATATAAAAAAAAAACTCGGCATCACTTTCCCATTCTTAGGGATGGCAATGGGTGGATCGATTCAGGTATCGCCATAACCGAACCCAATCCCCAAAATTGAATGGGTACCCATAACCAAACCAAAATCCGAACGGGTTAAGGAAAATGAAACCACAACTGAACCGAACAGGGTTTGAGTATTCCCCAAACCGAATGGGTACCCAAATAATCTCACAAACTAAACATACAAAGCTCATAAAACAACATCAATTAGCAACAAATGTTTCAGATCTGTAAAGCAAACAAAAACAAGGCATTTTAAAAAAAATTAAAATGATTGTTATTACGATCGGAGAGCCACTTCTCCTCCTCCACGAGTCGCCATGGCTTCCATCACTTCCTTCTCTCTCTACAAATTTGTAGTTGTATATATGGAAAATCCACGCAACATTGAAGAGATGGTGGGGGAGTTGCACAAGTGACGACTGACAAGTTTACATCTTTGGGACTAGGAGGATGTGTGGGGGTGCGGCGGAGGACATGAGATGGGAAGTTAGGTAGAAATGGGTTTTTCAGATCTAGAGTGAGAGAGAGAATATGCTTTTGTTTTTTGTGGTAAAAAATTGGGGGTCATGGACTAATGGTGTACTTTCCGGGGGAAAAATAAAAAGAATGTGGTGTATTGTACTATTGCATCATGGTATAAATATAATTAACACACACACACACACAGATACATGTTGGGTTCAGTTCGGGTAATGGACCGGTTCGGTTATCAGCTCAAACCATAATTGAACAGAACCTGTTTGGCTATCCCATATCCTATACCATACCCATACCCGCGGGGAATATTTCGGTTGTCGTTCAGGTAAAAAAAATAGTTACGATTCGGTTACCCATCGATTCGGGTGAGATTGCCATCCCTACCCATTCCTGTCTATTCCAAACATTGGAATCATGAGTAGAATGCTATAGACACCCCGATTTTGACCCGAGAAACTTATCAAACAATCCCGATGATGAAACGGACCAATTGCGACTACCCGAAACTGGTGAAAATGGCTTGAACTTGATTAAAATCAACCAAACGTTACCCAAACGATCAAAACAACCCAAATCAACCCAAGCATCATCAAACCAAGCAAAACCATCAATCTGCCACAAGTAACCTTGAGCGCTCAAGCCCTGGACCTTGAGCACTCAAACCCAAAAATCCCATCTTGAGCGCTCAATCTCGTAACTTTGAGCGCTCAACTCTGATCCCAGTCAGGAATCTGTAGAGTATCTCATCATGAGATTTCATGCAGGGAGGAGCGTCTAACCACCTGTATACGTCTTGTACATGTATAATACATCCTACATTGCCCTAATCTACTCCTAAAGTTACTCCTAACCCATTTCAAGTACAAAACCCACTCTCTCTCTCTCTCTCTCTCTCTCTCTCTCTCTCTCTCCCACTCACTCCCTATAAAAACACTGCATTTCAAAATCGACTTCTCTCTCTCTCTACAAAACCACCCATTCATCATTTAAACCATCTTTCAAGCTCCAAATTCAACCTTTGTTCACCAATCAATCTCATACACTGTCTCATCTACCCAGAATACCAACCAAACGTCCATAATCTTCTACCATCAAGCCCAAAATTAAGTTCAAGCTATAATCCTTTTCAAAAGGTAGATAATCATGTGAGAACATACTGTTTTGGGTTTTCTGAGGGAGACCAGTAGGTTCAAGCAAGTTCTTTATACTTGCATTGGGCTTACAAGGTCCAAAATACATAATCAAAACACTTTCAAAATCTGCTACATTCTGGCCGGGGGTTGGCCTTCAAGCCCGCCTTACAAGCGATCTACATTTTGCTGACTTTTGTGCTTTTTCTTAGTTTTGATCGTCATTAAATAGTTAAATTATGTTCATGTCACTTTTAAAATAGCTTATTTCTACCTCAAAATCACATGCATGAGTGTAAGTTAACTATTTTATGATAATCAAACATCAAAATCTTTGCAAATCTCATAGTTAAGAGTAAAACAGTGATTGTTCAACTGCAAACATCTTTAACCTATATATTTATGATCCTGAGAAAGTATCAAAATTCATTTTCAAGTCAGAAACCAAAAAGCCACATTATGGCTTGAGCGCTCAAGGTCATGTATTTCAGCGCTCAAGCTGTTCTTGGCTCATTTGCAGGTTGCTAGTTGTTTCGATGATGGATCGTGGTTTAGTTTATTTCTGGTGTGTGTGAGTTGTTGTTCTTGTGCTTATGATCTGAATCCCTCTCTCTCTCTTCCATTTTCAATTGTTACTTTGCTAATTTTGTGATGATCTCTTTTTTTTCATCATTTCTTTGAAAATCAAACCCTTTTGTTTTAATCTGTTTACCTGTGAAAAGTGTTTACAAACGTTTAATCTTGCAAAGAATGAGAAAAGAAGCTGTAAAAAGGGTCAAACTCACAGAAGTCAGAAACTGGTTTGAGCGCTCAAACTGGTTTGGAAGATTGAGCGCTCAAACTAGTTTGGAAGATTGAGCGCTCAAGCCATCACCTTTGAGCGCTCAATCCCTATTATGGGATCCAGATTGCAAGTCAGTTTATTAAGTCTCATGTTCGTAATTTCTTGAGTTGTTGTATAGTTTCTGCTGTAATTTACTTCTGCGAGTATTTGCAGTAATTTCCTTTATTGTTATCATCATCACCCATATAAATCACGTGCACGAGCATTCACCGTAGATTCATATCTTTTGTGTATATATTGTTGTTATGTGATTCCCATCCCCGATTCTCTATTTATGTGGATCAATTAAATTTTAAATATTTCCAAAATCCCACAAAATGTCGAGTAGGGACCGGTTCACGGACTGGGCGAGAGGGGTGCCGTAAAACCCTTCCCCTTTCGTAACCAAACCCCCAAATTCAAGAAATCTTTGGTTCTGCCATGATCAGTAAAATCTTTCCAATGGGCAAACGAGTCATACTTTCATCGATTTCTCGGGTTTGGACCTCAAATCCGGGTGGCGACTCTAACAATCACAATCTTTTCATTCGCAAAACCGAGCCATCCACGGGCCGTCCACAAATGCATCGCATTCCCATTCCCCCTTGAGATTAGTATCATCCAAACTAAGCCTTAGAACAAGTCCAGTACTCAGACTCAAAACCAAATTTGAAATTTAAGGAAAAATACCCAAAATTCCTCTCCAGTCTTTGAACCAAACTTATACAATATCAAATTGAGTTTTACATAGATTGTTACCCAAATAGAGGGAGATCGAGCCTTGAACCAAATTTCCAACCGCTACTTTTTGGTGGTAGGCAGCAATTATTCTTGTTGGTGGTCAACGACGGTGGTGTTGGTTCTTACTATTGGTCAACGCTGGTGGCGGTGTTGGTCGCCCGTCGTGTTGCTGCTACTAGTTGAAGCTGGAGGAGTTGAGTGTAAAATCTAGATCTAGGGTTTACACAAGAGAGAGAGAGAGAGAGAGAGAGAGAGAGAGAGGTGGGTGCGTCGAAGGAGAGGAATGGTCAAAGAAGATGCTGGGAAAGTATGAAAGGTTTATGAATTTTTTTAAAAGCAAAATATGTGTAAAAAATAGGTTTGTGATTGGAGTGCACCATACCAAATCAAGCTTTTATTCAATTTTTAACTCAAATTTGAGGGGAAAAAAAAGAGTCAGGGCTGGAGATGCTTTTATATCCTTGTACTTTGGGTCATGTGTGTTTACAGTCCTAGGGTTGTAAACGAGCCGAATCAAGCTGAGCTTTAGAATGTTCAAGTTCGTTCATTAAATTTTTAAACGAACTTGAGCCGAACTCGAACTCAATGAAAATTTGACAAGCCGAGCTCAAGCTGAACTTGCCTAGGTTTGAGTCGAACTCGAACTTGTTCACGAAGCTTAACGAAGAAAAAAAATATTAGATATTTACACTATAATATAAGTCTAGAACTTCAAAAAAAATCTATTTTGTACATAAATAAGTTCATACATGTATAAAATTATAAAAACATACTAGTAAAATTTAAGTTTATAATACTTTTATTGGTTTATACAAGTATAAGTTATAAAATTTTCATTATGTATATGTGAACGTCTATACATATCCAAGGTTATATAGGGAATTTTTATGAGATATACATATATTACAAGTTCGCGAGCCTAATTGAGCCGAATATTGTCAAGTTCAAGTTCGGCTCGTTTACTAAACGAGCCTACAATTGAGGTTCAGGTTCAGTTCGTTTAGTATCTGAATCAAACTCGAACAAGCCTTTACCAAGTCAGGCTTGAATACTTCACGAACGGCTCAATTCATTTACAACCCTGGACTTTACACCTTCTATTTGGTTCATTTTATTACATCTACACTCCCATGTTCTTTCGTGAATTTGTGCAAACGCACCCAATTAATAGAGTTAATCCGAAGTAAATAAGTTGGAATAGTCCATCGGTGATACCAAAAATTCTTTTTCTTTCAATTGTTGTAATCGAATTTTAAAATTGAGGTGTACTATTTTAAATTAATATGAACTAAAACTTCATTGTATTTGAGCTCCTTTTGGAATTTTAATTGAGCTTTCACTCAAACGAGCAAAATAGTTTTTTTGTTTTTATATTGAAATGAGCAACTATTATGACCCCAAAACTTTTGAGATTTACTTTAGTTAGACGAGGCTTGTAACTCATCTGGTTACACCCTGTTTGGTTCTTTTTACTTCTTTGCAATGGAAAATAATTGTGTGCGAGCGTGCCAGAGAGAGTTTCAATCTCCTCCCTCAGATTAACTTTGGAAAACCAAACTTAATCAGGCGATTGTGTTTTGTTGGTTCAATTACCTCAATTAAGAGGATTTTTCTTAATAAGTGAAGAAATGCAAACCAATAAACTTAGGAAATCAAAGAACAATAAAGAAACAAGACACTTCGATTAACAAATCAAAGATAAACTTACTTCGAAATTGTCTCCAACTTCAAATACAGAGTAACAGAACTTCGAACAAGTGATTGTTGCAAGAACAATCGAGATAGGGGTGATTGTTACAAGAACAATCGAGATAAATCCTAGTCTAATTCCTAATTTACTTCGAACTGTGTTCGAGATCCTAAACTACTTCGAACTGAGTTCGAAATCCTAAACTACTTTGCCAATGAACAAACCAAGCATCAGTTTTTGATAGCTGTTTGTTGAATATTTGTCCGGGGGGTTTTCACTCTTCAATTTCTTCTATTTATAGATGTTGCTTGTAGTTTGAACTTCCCGCTCCATGAATTTGAATCTAGCTTGCTTCGAACTCCAACTTCCACTCTGATAGTTGGCAGTTATTCTTCCTTCACGTCTGAATTTGAATTTTCCATTCTCCTAGAAGCTTTAAATCTGCACGTCGGCTTAACAAACTCAAATGATAACGTGTTTAGGGAAATAACTGCTTCCCAGAAGTATTCCACGTGTTCTAACTGCCAATCGCCTTGTTTCTCAAGTTTACACGTGGAGTTTGTGCGTTTAGCAATTGATATCATGGCTTCGAGGCCAATCTTTATTTTAGTAATGGTTTGCAACTGCCAATAACCACCTTTCTAAATTGAGAAGCAATACGACATCGTATTCGGTGCATTTTATCTTATTAATCCAGTGTGTCTTCATTGACGAGTAATTGCCAACGTTTGGCACTTTTGATTACGTGTCAATTAATCATTGGATTGGTTAAATTTATATGTAAACACACCCTTACCTGTCAATGAATCTATGGAGAAACATCGAATATTTTTTTCATTGTTTAAGTCACCAACTCCTCGTGAACCCACGGTCATTTGAAGAAGGAAAATATATTTTTTTTTGGTACAATTAGAAGTTAAAGAAGGAAAATAAGTTGCTTTCACTTGGAGAACGTTTTAAACTAATGGCAAAATCTACTATCCGCCCAATGAGCAGATAATAAGACATATTATGACCGGTTATAATGTGTTTATTACCGATTATAATGCCTTTTTGAAGGTTATATGTACATGTGAAAAGGCATTATGACCAGTCATAAATACATTATGACCGATCATAATATGTTTTTATTGTTCGTCCATTGGGTAGATAGTAGAAAGATCCTAAACTAATTTCCCAAACCTCAGGGGTGTACCTGTAATTAACCATTTGTTTCGCTATCTTTGCTGCTGCTGGTGAGGGTTTTGCGCAGTCGAGAGATCGAGAGAGAAGACGCCAGGAAGTCAGAAATGGGAAAGTCGTCGACGACGAAGGATGCTCAAGCCCTTTTCCAGTCGCTTCGTTCTGCTTATGTCGCCACTCCCACAAACCTCAAGGTCTCTCTCTCTCTCTCTCTCTCTCAACATACACATATATACGAATATACATGTAGGTGTGTACAGATTTATGCATAGATACAGAACTTTCTGTCGATCCATAAGCAAACTGTTTTCTTGCAGATCATCGATCTGTACGTGATGTTTGCAGTCTTCACTGCTCTGATTCAGGTAACATGAATATGTATTTGCTTTCGTATTTGACAATTAAGCCTAAAGATCTGTAGTTTTAATTTGTACGATTATGGTTGCTCTTCAAGATTGATCTAATTGACTGTTTGATAAGTACTGAACAATAGAAATGTAGAATTGCAGAAAAGACAGTTGAGAAATGAAAGGGAAAGTTGAAAATGGAATTGAATTGAAGGTGTGAAAAGTACTTAGTGGAACTCTCGTCCACTAAACAATCTAATGGAGCTCTCGTCCAATTAGCTTTACAACAGAATTAACAAGATGATTCAAATTCACTAACCCTCTTGATTTATACTACAAACCCCGCTACGACTACTTGTGGCAAACTGAACAACTTTGTACTGTTACTACTAACTAAATGAACCAACTAATATTCCTGCAAAAGCGCAAGACTCCTGCCGTCTTCATAATTTGGTACATGCATCCCCGGGGAAACTTGAGGGAGAACCAATAGTAAGGCATGTATCATTTGCCTCCCCCTTGAGACAAGTCTTGCCCACAAGGCCGACCCAAAATCTGGAAACTTGGCCTTCAAAGACGTGTAAAACTCCCAAGTGGCATCCTCTGGAAACAAATTAGCCCAATGGACTAGAAATTGGGTAGCTGGTTTACCCTTGTACTTCACCAACGTGCGTGTATCTGAAACAACACAGCACCAGATCTAATTGCAATTTTGCCCCATATATTTCAAGTAATAACATATTTACCCCCACGCGTATCCGAAACGTATCCTAGCGTATCTGTAACATATCCAAATATCAAAAATAAATTTAAATGCTGGATAGTTTAAAAGCAACGTATCAGATACGTATCTGGAGCGTATCTGTATCTGATACGCATATGATACGTGATACGGAGGCCAAAATAGAGTATCCGTGCTTCATAGCCGGTCTGTTTGGATAATCGGGACTGTTGATATTTTAGGCCTCGTCAAGAACTTTAGGCACTCCAACTAAAATTTGCATATAATTATTGTGGTTTCTTTGGAATGTCACCATAATCAAATGATGGAAGCTAATAATGGAATTTTAGATTGTATCTTTAGGCTTTGTTTGGCTAACTTGGAAAAAATGGTTTATTGGTTTATTTGGTTTTGTCCTTATTCAAATTTTTTTTGCATTTGTTAGTTTTCGGTCGATTTTTTGAGGTTTCTTGGCTTGTCTCGACGAGAGGAATCTAAAAAGTATAAAATTATTAGCCAAACTTAAAGTTTTGTGAATAAAGACAAAAAATAAACCAAAAAAGTGTTTGGTTTATTTTTTGTCTTTATTCAAAAAACTTTAAGTTTGGCTAATAATTTTATACTTTTTAGATTCCTCTCGTCGAGACAAGCCAAGAAACGTCAAAAAATCGAACGAAAACTAACAAATACAAAAAAAAATTTGAATAAGGACAAAACCAAATAAACCAATAAATCATTTTTTCCAAGTCAGCCAAACAAAGCCTTAGTATGCAGACTGAAGAAATGCAATGAAAAGCTTATTGGGGTGATCAAAAGATAAAACTCTTATGAGTCAAGGTAGCTTATACTTTTTGCTCAACAACAATAACATAACCCATTTAGTCCCCAATAATTGAGGGTATAGGCGGGGGATGGATAGGAGACAGACCTAACTTTTGGCAATAAATGCACGAAGTTGCTGCTCTCAGAATACCACTGAAACAGATGGATTTGAGACAGACCTAACCTGGCAATAAATGCACAAAGTGGCTGCTCACAGAATACCATTGAAACAGTGGTCCCCCTATACCATCGAGTTCGCTACAGAATCATGCTCTGAAATCAAAGCCAAAAGGCATCAAAGAGGGCAGACCCAAGAATCATTTTGATTTATGTGCATATTATCATGCTTCTTTCATTCAGCATCCAGAGCATTGGTGTTGCACCTTAAATACTTTTTGCTCGAGAAGCCTAAATACCTGGTCATTAATTCCACATAGTTAATTTTAACCAAGGCCACCTTTACCTTTCCACTGTTCGTTTTTGCAGTCAGGATGGGATTTTTTTCATAAATTTAGTCTGCCTGTGCGCAAGTTTTAATTTACAGTCTGCGCTTGACATATTCTTTTTGCTGATGAACAGGTAGTTTACATGGCTATGGTTGGAACGTTCCCATTCAACTCTTTTCTTTCAGGAGTTCTTTCTTGTGTCGGCACAGCAGTTCTTGCTGGTAAGCACAATTAGTGTTGGATTTGTGTGCAGAATTTTCATGTTAGATTAAGGGAGATACATATTGATTTTTCCTTTGGCAACAGTTTGTCTCCGTATCCAAGTGAACAAAGAAAACAAGGAATTCAAGGTAAGGTTCCTTTGTGTGGAACCCTCCTCTAATGTTACTCTTCTCATGTTCTTGGTGACTTGCCAATAGAGGCGACGCATGATAACATGAAATTTAGCTTCACTAGCGTTGTGCCCATTCAATGCATGGGGAACCAAAAAAATAGTGATTTGAATTTCTTTTTACTTATTGGGCTGTGCATTGAATGGGTGCAACGCTAGTAAGGGAAAAAAGGTATAATGTGTAGGTAATTTTGAGATAGGAACCAACCTTTGAGCAATTGGTATGTGCTCAGTGAACATATTGTAGTGTTAAATGGACCCAAACTTGGTATCAAATAGTTCGTGAACAAAATCCTGCAACAAATGGAATTGAATTTGTTTCTCAAAAACTTATGAGAAGAGATCATGGAAACCATCAATGGTGGAAGAACGTCTGATTTCAACTTGGGATCGGTGGAGCAGTTTTTTTTTTTTTTCCTTTTGTTTGCTTGCTTCTTTCATATGCAAAGGTCACATGTGCAACCATGCAATGAGACGTGTGAAAGAAAAAGGAGTAATGGTAACTCACTCTGTCAAACTTCCACTCCCCACTTCCCCACATTTTTCTCCCTCCTCCCCATCTCTCATAATTTAAAGGAATTAAGAAAATGAAAAATCTAGAAAATTGGGATTTGGGGGTTTGGAGGCTTTTGAGGTACTAACTACATTGCTATAGGGTGTAGATAGATAGATAGATAGATAGATAGATGACTATGTTACACGTACTCTTTTAACTGTATAAATGCCTGTTTTGGACACTTGGATTAGGGCATGAAATCTGTGTGTATCACTTAGTCACAATCCTTCAGTGGTACTCGCGGCGCTCTCAATTCTTGTTTTACGCTTGCGCTCTCACAAAAATAGTTTGGGATATTTTCAAAAGAAGCTTTTGTGTTCGCGCGAGCGCACATGCATTATTTGACTAAAGGTCCAGCATGGTTAGTTGGACATTTACCTACCAAAGCTTGAAATTTACGTTAACATTTCTATAGTACATATGAAATCCCTTTAAGATTAGGTAGAAGAGTATTCTGGAAAGTGAAAGATATAGATCAATAAAATATAAATATTCTTTGTGTCCCCATATCCCTGAGATAGAAATTGTAGGAATAAGCTAGTTATACCGGCCTCCGACATCCCTACTGGAATCCATCAACAAAAGCCCTCTCAAGTCAAACTTGAAATGTCAATGACCTCTATGCCATAAGGCATCCCTCCACAGGCTCTTATGAGAGGTTAAAAGGTTCAAATCCCCTCCTGGGCCTCTCCATGTACTTAATATGACCGTATGTAGATATTTGAAAGTCGAAAATGATATCGCAATTCTCGATATGCTTTTTCCTCCAGTGTACTATGCTGAGGTGCTACCAAATGTAAGTCATATATACTATATAGCAGGCCTGCATCTGTGCATTAACTAACAATGATAGAGAGGATCGAAGCTTTTTCTTATCTATTTTCTTTCTTGTGTTTTGACATTGCCCTCAAATTGTAGGATTTGCCGCCAGAGCGGGCTTTTGCGGACTTTGTTCTCTGCAATTTGGTGCTGCATTTGGTGATTATGAACTTCCTTGGATAAACCTGGATCTCAGGACCAGGCACATTTTTCATAAAATAGTTTTATGCCATCTTTGATCGGCCTTTCTTGTTAGATTACGTACTACAAGCATATAACAATTGTACCTGCGAGGTTATGAGTTAAAAACACAAATCTGTTTCAATTGCTTCCCTTTTTGGTTGGAAACATTGGCGTGGAAGCTGTGTGTGTGTGTGTGTGTGTGAACTTCACCAATAAAAAGAGGGAAACGGGGGTGCGTTGTAGGGCGCCCCACCCTTTAATGCCGCATCCGAACTGTTGGTCTCGGCAATCAAAGGCTCGGATTTCATCTTAGCAATGGATAGCTCAGTTTGCAAAGTGCTGAGAAGAAATTAGGACTGTTAAAAACACATCGATGGCTCAGATTCCGCACTGCAGGGGTGTCCTATCCCCGAGCCCAAAACGAGTTCATTGCCTGTTTCAAAAGATGGACTTTTATGGAACTTCACCTGCAGAAAGACAAAACATAGACAGTTGAGAAAAAAAGAAAAAGAAATTACGTTTCATTCGTTTTTTATTTTGTACAAACTAGAATTGGTCAATTTTGGTGAGTTCCACAACTCTGAAGGGCAAGCCAAAGATAGCCAATTTGGAGTTCTTTTGGAATAAGACTTGGCAGACTTTGATTTCTAAGTTATCGAATATTAGATTTTGCTTAGCTTCTAATCCAGCCACTATAATTGGCTTCAACCCTCAAACCAAAAGAAACTTGTTCATATTATAATCAAAGATGGTGGTTAATTAACATCATTAATGCATTCTGAGTGGCAAGGACAGAAAAGATGGTTGATCGTGAATGAAATAATTTGGAGTTTCACGGCAAAACTCTTATCGTTTTTTAATCGGAGTTGACTTCTTTCCTTGATAACTCAAAGCCTCTGGATTAACTTGGACGCATTTCAACTAATTCTTCAACGAAGTCCGGTATGGAGTGATTTTGTGAGAACCCATTTTGAAAATATCCCACATCAAGTAAGAGTTACATATAAACGGTTGTGAGCAGCAACTGTTTAAGTTGTTTGAGGTTAACCTTTTGGACCACATAGTTAAACTAAGAGTTAGCAGGTCAGTTAATGCATGTCGTTATATATTTCGTAAAAGTTCTTTGACAGCACTCGGAAAATTATAAACCAACAGAGGTCCCACACCCTTCTGTTAATATTGAGGAATGGGATGGTTGGATGCACTTTGATAAGCATCTTTTGGAGGAGCACCAATATTGGTTGGAAGACCATTTTCTGCAAGTGAGGTCCGCAAGGCCATTCCAAATTTGGGACACAACGGGCCCAGATGGTTTCTTGGGTTGTTTTTTCAAAGATTACTGGGAAATTGTGGGTACTTCTGTAATATCTGCAGTCCCCTATCTTTTCTAAAAATTTGGTCGCATGCTTAAGCAAATTAATTATACCCACAATGCACTTATTCTAAAGATTCCTTCCCCGAGATCACCAAGTGACTTTCGACTTATCAGCTTCTGTAATGTCATTTACAAAATTATTTTAAGGAATCTGGCTAATAGGATCAAATTTATTCTCCCACATATATCTCGCCCTCACAAAATGCCTTTGTCCCTGGCAGATTAATTTCCGATAGCTCTCTCCTGGCTTGTGAATTTTCAAATCTTATAGCCCATACCAAAATAGGCAATAAGCTCAGGGATGCACTTAAATTGGATATGAGTAAAGCTTTTGATTGAGTTAGTTGGAATTTCTTAAGTACCGCTCTCCACAAATTTGGTCTCTCTAAGAGATGGATCAACTTGCACCAGTGCTTTTCAATTGTCTCTTTCTCATTACTCATTAATGGTGCCCAAACGCAAAGGTTTTTCATGCAAAGAAGGCTTTGCCAAGGGGATCCTCTGTCCCCTTATCTCTTTATTATTTTCTTGGAAACATTCTCTGGTGTTCTTAATTATCTGGATCAATCCGGGAGTTGCAAAGGCCTTAAGATTTCCAAGAATAGCATCTCTCTATCCCACCTCTTCTTTGCAAATGATTGCCTAATTTTTTTTTAGCCATCTTTGGACAGCCACAATCATCTAAAAAAGGCATTAGATGCTTTTGGCCTTTTATTCTGGGCAGTGTGTGAATTCCCACAAATCCTATATTACCCTCGGCCCAAACACCCCATCAACCTTTGCTAGGAGATTCCGGAGTTTCGTCCATATCCCCATTACTAATGATCCGGCTCCTTATTTGCTAATAAAAAGGCATGTTTTAACTTCATTGTGGAAAAGGCTAAAAAAGCTCTAGCAAGTTGGAAGTCTAACATATCTCAAGCAGGGAAATTGTCTCTAATCAAATATGTCTTGTTTGGGCTTCCTCTTTATCTTTGCTCCTCTTTTCAAGATGCCGGTGTCAATCTGTAATAAGCTTAATGCTATCTAAGCAAACTTTTGGTGGAAAGTTGTGGATAGACTGGTTGTCATGGAAAAAGATTTCTTCTTATAAGCGGGAAGGTGGTGATATAAATTTGGTCAATCAAGCCCTCCTTGCTAATCAGTGTTGGCACCTTCTTAACTACCCAAGCTTGCTGACTTTTTGTAGTCTTCTCTATAGATACTATTCTAAGGACAGGTTGCATGATTGCAAACTCTATGTCTGCATGCAAGATTTTGGAACTCTAAACTCGTATTCAACTCTCCTCAATCTCGTATTCCAAATTTTGGGAGCATAATCATGACCGATCAAGACTAAAAATCAACCCCCAGATGATCACCATGTCACCACTTGTATTCCTGTTTGGGATAGCAGTACAGAGACTTCGTTCTTGTACCTTTTCAGATGTTTAGAGTACAAATTAGGCTTTGATTCTTTACAAGTTCTAAACTTCACTCTTTTTCGGTCATTTGGGCTTTGGAATCACCCAAAAAGGTTAATAATCGGCCAAGATATGGCTGTTTGAAGTTAAACCGATTAACCAGTCTCAAATTTTGTTTTCTGCGTTTTTGATCAGCCATCTTCCAGAAATTCCCTAGGACTCCATGTTAGCAATTTTCTATAGGTAGGCCTACATAGATCATAAAATTAAATATTGTATATTGTCGAATAAGGTTCGAGTGATGTTGATATTACCCATTAAGCTGTGATCATTTAATTAACGTGACCGGGTAATTGAAAAATCTCCAGTAGCGCGTATTTGGGTTATATGACATGTGTTAAGTGGTACGAGCTTATTATTAAGTGTAGAGACCATTAAAGGTCCATTAGGGTTCCATCTATTATAATGGGCTATGATGGAACCAAGGCCTATAAATATGTGGTTAAGTTCCCACTCAAAACCCTAATCTCTTTTACTCATACCATCCCATCGAGTGTGAGACTAAAGTCAAGATCAAGAGTAGGGCTTTGGAGGTGGAAGACGAACAACCACACACAAGGTTCTCATCCTCCATGGCGACAGGTACACATCCGCTATTATTTTCTTCAATGGTTTGACAAGAGTTCTTAGGTTTAAGGTTTCTTATGAAATCCTACAAGTGGTATTAGAGCCTCTTATCAGATTATTAAGGAAAATATAAAGTTTATTTTTCCCCTCTATTGAAGAAACTAGTAATGACTTTACATGCCTTATATCGGTTGGTTTTCGGATCGTCGTTGGTAGTTTTTATTGTTTAGATACTGGTCAATACATACGTTAGTATTTGATCTAAATTGTCTATTGTGCTACTAGTACGGCTGCAGGTTTGCTAGTCCATGTGACAATAAATTTATTTTATTATTATATTTTTTGAATTCCTCGCTAAATCTCTGTTGGTAACTTTTGTTACCTACTTATGAGGATACAGTTTTTTGGCTTATTGTCGTACTCTATTGGTGGGTACTAGTGATGATACAGTATACATATTATGAATCAAACATGGTTAGATTGCTCATAGACATCTATTATGAGGAGCAAAGTTACTATTTTTTATTTTATATGCCGCCATTATACAGTTTTATTGCGGCAATAATATTTTTGCTAATTTCGGTAAGGAAAATTGGAGAAAAATATAAAGCATGTTTTTTTTATATATATTTTTTTTATGATTCATGAAGCTGCTAATAAATCAGTTGATAACTGCATTGCACAAGGAGAACTTAATTTATTCCAGAAACTCGAGATATTTGTCTGATCAACTAGTGATAAGTTAGTTGATTGTTGGGTATTGTGCTTATGTACTTCATATGGTCATCTACTTGACTTATCAACAATCTGCTTCAGTTTTCGGTTCTTGTGCAATTATAGATGACAGCTATTCGGGTATATTAGCTATCAACTTGTTATTACTTGTTTCATTAAAGTAATTAAATGGGGAATAAAGATTATTTTCGTAGTCCATATCTAGGGTTTAGGAGAATTAAAGTAATAAGCCGCCAAAATGGCTCTATTATGGAGATTATCTTAAACTTAAAGGTAACAGTTTTGGATTACATAAAGTTACGTTTAAATCCATGCGAGTAATAATCGGCCCAAAGGAAGATTATTATTTGGCCGAATTTAAACGGTATAAGGTAGTTAATCTTTTGAATAATATAATTTTTAGGATTTACCTATGCATTCAAAAGTCGGCCCAAAGGAATGCTTTTGATTGGCCAGGCCTATTCGTATTGTTCATGTTAACTAGCCTTATTTATTTTTTTTTTGAGAAGATCACTTGCATGTTATAATTACTGTCCAAAGACTTTATTATTATGATGCGTTAGGTTTCTCGTTAGGGCCCACCACTAAAGACATAATCTTTGTAAATTTTAGTTTATGTCTGTTTGTCTAAATTGTTTGCCCCTACAATTAGACTAACTTTTGGCATGATAATTATAATCAAGTTTCTTATTTTTATCATCACACTACAGATATTTGTTGATTGTGAGTTTTTATTTTATGATATTGTAATAAATAAATCTTCTATATCTATCAATTTGCACAACGTTCTAACATATTCTCATGGTTATTTGAGCACTAAGAAAAGAAAATTCAATCATAAAGGTAAGGAAATTTCACGTACTGGGACTTCCCAGACTAATGTGCAGCAAAACCAGGATAAAGTTATTCCCTGTTTCTTTTGTGCAAAGGATGATAGTCATGTAAAGAAAGATTGTCCCAAGTATCATAAGTGGCTCACAAATAAAGATAACCAATTTAGTTTTGTTTGCTGTGAATTTAATTTAGTTGAAGTACCACCCAACAATTGGTGGATAGATACGGCTGCCACTATTCACATAAGTTTGTCTATGAATGGCTGTCTAAAGAGCCAAACACCTAGTGATGCCAAAAGGTTTATTCATATGAAGGATGGCAATAAAGTTCGTGTTGAGGCAATTGAAGTCTATAGACTTAAATTAGAATCTAGTTTTTATTTGGATCTGGATGAGACTGTTTATGTACCGTCATTTAGATGAAATTTAATTTTTGTTTCTGTTTGGACAAATCCAGGTTATACTTGTTCATTTGGTAACGGAGGTTTCAGTCTTTTCCAAAATTCAAATATTATTGGTATTGGATCTCTAGTTGATAGTCTATACATGTTAGATTTGGATGCTTCTCATTTAAAGTTTAATGAAACTTTACATGTTGACAACTATGGTACAAAACGAAAATTAATTAATGAGAACTCTTCTGTGTTGTGGCACAAGCGTTTGAGACACATCTCTAAAGAGAGAATTGAAAGGCTTGTGTCAAGCGGAATTCTTGATCCCCTAGATTTTTCAGACTTTAAAATATGTGTTGAATGCATAAAGGGGAAGCAAACAAACATAAAGAAATTTGGTGCCAAAAGGAGTTTAGACATTTTAGAAGTGATACATATCGATATTTGTGGTCCTTTCCCTACACTTCTTGGAATGGTCAACGATATTTTATCACTTTTACAGATGACTATTCTCGTTATGGGTATCTGTACTTGATACATGAAAAATCACAGGCACTGGACGTATTTAAGGCCAACAAAGCAGAAGTTGAAAATAAACTTAATAAGAAAATTAAGGCTGTTAGATCCGATCGTGGCGGTGAATACTATGGTTGATATGATGGATCAAGCAAACAATGTCCAAGGCCTTTTGCAAGATGCTTGGAAGAATGTGGGATCGTACCTCAATACACCATGCCAAGAACACCACGTCAAAATGGTGTATCAGAGAGACGAAACCGTACCCTTAAGGATATGGTTAGAAGCATGATAAGCAATTCCTCTTTACCTGATTCCCTTTGGGGAGAAGCCTTAAAAACTGCAATTTATATCCTTAATCGGGTACCAAGTAAAACAGTGTCTAAAACCCCATACAAGTTGTGGACTGGAAAGAAGCCTAGTCTTAGGCATTTCCATGTCTGGGGTTATCCAACTGAGGCTAGGCCTTATAGGCCCAATGAAAGAAAATTGGATTTAAGAATAGTTAGCTGTTATTTTGTTGGATACTCTGAAAGGTTAAGAGGTTTTAAATTTTGTTGTCCTTCCACAAATACCATAATTGAGACAGATAATGCCAAATTTATTGAGGATGTTGAAAGTAGTGGGAGTGCACAAACAAAGAATTTTTTATTTGAAGAGAAACAAGTTGAAATTCATATGATTCTAAATGAGACTGTTGAGGTGGTTACACTTGTACTTGTACAGGATGTGGATGCAAACCACCAAATTGATCATGAATGGCCTCCTACTAATATAGAAGAACCACAACACACTCAAGTAGAGGTTCCACTTAGGAGATCCAATAGGGAGAGGAGATCAGCAATTCCTGATGATTATATGGTTTATTTCCAAGAACATGAGTTTGATATAGGATTGGAAGATGACCCCATATCTTTCTGTCAAGCCAAACAAAGTGTAAACTCCCTAGAATGGATGAATGCCATATTGGATGAGTTAAAGTCCATGAGTGACAATGACGTTTGGGATCTTGTCGAATTGCCTAAAGGTATCAAGCCTGTTGGATGTAAATGGATATTTAAAACCAAGCAGGATTTGAAAGGCAATATCGAAAGATATAAAACATGTTTTCTTGCTAAAGGCTTTACTCAAAAGGAAGACATCGACTATAAAGAGACTTTCTCTCCGGTGTCATCGAAAGACTCTCTAAGGATTGTTATGGCACTTGTAGCTCATTATGATTTAGAGCTTCACCAAATGGATGTAAAGACTATGTTTCTCAACGGTGAAGTTGAAGAAACCATATATATGGTGCAACCATAAGGTTTTGAGACTAAAGAATTAGAACATTTAGTTTGCAAACTAAAGAAATCCATTTATGGCTTAAAGTAGGCATCCCGTCAATGGTACTGATAAGTTTGACCAAGTAATTTCCTTTTTGGTTTTAAGGAAAATGCTATGGATCAATGTGTTTATCTTAAGAATAGTGGGAGCCTTATGTATGCTCAAGTTTGTACGCGTCCAGATATTGTGTGCATAGTTGGAATGCTAGGTAGATATTTGTAAATGATATGCTCACATATCGGAGAATCTAATTATTATTGTTGGATATTTGAACTTCGAGTTTGTTATTGCTTGCTATAAAGTAACAAAGCGAGCGATGTGGTTGCAAAATTTTGTCACTTGGCTTCATACTGTTGGTAACTCGAGAAGTTAATACGGATTTACTGTGATAATTAGGCTGCTAAATTAGGACAAGAGTTTGTCAAAATCAAAGCATATTGACATCAAGTTTCTTTTCATTAAGGAAAGAGTTCGGAATCGTCTAATGTCAATTGAGTATTTTAGCACAGAACTTATGATTGTGGATTCGCTTACTAAGGGCTTACCACCTAAAGTGTTTAAAGAGCATGTAGCTCGTACATGAGTGGTTAGTTCTAGTGAAATATTTGATTAGTGGGAGTTGTGCTACTCATATTATTAATTATTTGACTTTTGTGGTGATCAGTTTTGGTTTATTGATGATTCTGAAATAAAGTTGCATATTTTCAAATAGTGATATATACATAAAGTTTTGAATATAAGCGTGACTCATGAACTCTGTTGAGTTATAATGTTGGACTAGTTGGAAATAGGTATGCTAAAGGATCACATTTGTATGTAATTTCCATGCTACACTTCCGTACTTGATCTATGTCGTTGATTACATAGATATTTGTGACCATGGATTGGTCATGTCATGATAAATATGGCAAAAGCCGCCATGATCCTATATTCATGTTGTTATGGACCAGACTGTTTGAGATGAAACTCAGAAATTTCGACAATAAAAGTTTGAGCGCTCCTAAAGTTTACAATGTCTAATATCTGGATGACCTATGTGGCCCAAGTGGGAGATTGTTAGCAATTTTCTGTAGGTGGGCCTACATATATCGTGTCACGCCCTCAATTTTAATAAACCAAAATACAAATAAAAATCCACGTAGGATCGATTAAAGTCAAACAATTTTCCATAGAAAGTCAGAGTCGAAGTACAATGAGCTTCTAGTCAAGGGTACCCGTACCCATACAAAATAACAAAGGTTTTGACGTTATTACATAAGTTGAAATACTAAAAAAAGCTTGGTGAAATAAAAGTTACAAAATTATCTTACAAAAATGTACTTAGCATGAAAATGAGAAAATAACTTCATGATCTTAAATTCCTCGTGGCATGCATCACACTCCACGCATCCGTTATCATGCTCCATGCTGTGTACCTGAGAAAGATAGGGTGAGCTCACTAGCTCGTAGGAAACATTTCTACCAACACTAAGGGTATAGAGAATGAAAGATGCACATGAAGGTATGATACACATAAATGAGTAGGCCTAGATGGACCAAGGTAAACCAACTCAATGACAAAATGTCTAAGAGATGCCCCACAGATCCGATGAAACTAGAATAACCCAAGTATCATTTACATTTATCAAATACATCTTTTTCCTTTTAATCATTCACTTGTTTTGTGTCTGACACTCACACAACATTCTTCATATGATTTGCACGATATCCATATCAATCTCATTCATTTCCAAACATTTGATCATTTTCCGGGCATGCCATATAGGCCCTGTGTCACTCCGGGCATACCATAAAGGCCCCGTGTCACTCCGGGCATACCCTTTCGGGCCCCGTGTCACTTATTTCACATTTACATTACCATTTATCAACTCATAAGTTCAACTTAGTGCCCAAAACCAATTCACATATCACAATACCCATTCACGAGTGTCCAAAACATTCACACAATCATCTTTGTTCAAAAACTCAAAATATGTCGGTGATAGTCAAATTAACAAGTGTCCAATGTGCGTGAGAAACCAAGACAACCAAGACAAAGCATAAAATGCACCATGATAGGTTACCGAAGCTTAGAGGTCAATTCGAGAAGTTTTGAAATGGCCAATGAGGGCCCGGAGCTATGGAACATGCAAATGAAGTTATAAACCTCGAGAAATATACGACACGCTGATAGTAAAAAGGACATTTCTCTCAAAGTACAAAGGATATGAATATGAAACCAATTGGGTTTGAAAGTAGACTCGTAGAGCTTTCCAACGGTTCAAGAATCACCTCAATCGGAGTTCGGACGAAGCCGGGGCGTGCCCGCGAAGTTGGAAAAAAATCTGTCCGGACAAGGGAAAGCGGATCGATCCACTCAAGGAGTGGATCGATCCACTCTAAGAAAACAAATGGCGCAGACCATTCTGGATCGATCCACTCCTTGAGTGGATCGATCCACTCAAGGAAAATCAGTGAACAAGCCATTCTGGATCGATCCACTATTGAGAGTGGATCGATCCACTCTAGGGAAATCAGAGAACAGATGATTCTGGATCGATCCAAGCAAGGAGTGGATCGATCCACTCTAGTGAAATTCAAGAACAAACCATTCCGGATCGATCCACTATTGAGAGTGGATCGATCAACTACGTACCAAGAGTGGAACAGAGGGTTTTGGATCGATCCACTGTTAAGAGTGGATCGATCCACCTGGGTTCGGGTGAAAAATTACAACTTTGCTCAAATGGATGGGGGCTTCATTCCAAGTCCAAATTGGGGTTCCAAAACACAACTAATCAAGGGAGAAGAACATATCAACAATCAATTTATGGGTTGATCAACTAAACATACAAAACCCAAACTCAATAAAAAAACTAAGCTCACTTCCATGGTGAAAACAAGTGTAAAATGAAGATTTTACGAGCAATAACAAGAGTAGTGCATTAATTCATTCAACATACATTTAGAGAAGGTAGAAATTGTTCCCTACCTCAATATTTAGAAGCTTGAAACCCACCAATGAGCAAAACCCCAACTCTTCCTCTAAACTCCATGTGAAATTCTTCAAACACCGGGATGAAATATATACATCAACGCGTAGATCACGAAATTTGGAGAAGCTTTTGTGAAGGGACTAAGTATAGAGTTCGAATTTTGGTTAGATTTGTGAAGAGAGAAATGGGAGAAGCCATGGGGGAGAAAGAGGGAGAGAGACGCTGCATTTTTGGGGAGGAAGAGAGAGAGAGAGATGTGTGTATATGAAAAAAAAAACAGCCACATATGGTTGTATATACAACCCATTACATGCACTACACCCCCAAAGTTTCAAATGCATTTTAAATACGCCCCCAAGCTTAAACTACCATCAAATTGGCCCACTTTAATCAAATTTCGAATCCTCACAATTTTCTCAACCTTTTTATTTTATTATTATTATTATTTTTTTTTAATAACTAAATTAATTAAAATCCACGGGTCTCTACATATCGTAAAATTAGATATTGTATATTGTTGAATAGGGTTTGAGTGATGTTGGTATTACCCATAAAGCTGTGATCGTTTAATTAATGTGACCGCGTAATCGACAAATGTAATAATCCAAATTTTTAATTATAAAATTAGGATTATTTATTTTCTTTAATGTGGATAATTATGTTAGTATTCTTTAATTACCTTAATTTGGACCCTAACTCTTTTACACTTCACATATATGGATACTATATACATATGTTATACACACACGCACGCACGCACACACGCATATAGGATCAACTTCTAATGAGGGATCCCTTATTTTATTTAAAATGAAGACCTCATGCTTCCAAACCAAATTTTAACAATCCAAACCATTTGATGTGTTTAAAATGTGTTTTTAAGGTCCAACGCGAGGATTCGTCAAAAAAAAAAAAACCAGTAAGGGCTTCATCCGATCATTTTTTGTTAAAAATGCTATATATGACGTTTTTAAGAAAAATTGATTGAATGAAGCCCTTATGGGTATTTTTTTTGGATGAATCTTCCCGATGGACCTTAAAAACACATTTTAAACACATCTAACGGTTTGGATTGTCAAAATTCAGTTCAAAAAGTGAAAAAATTGCTTGGTCCTTATTTTATTTAAAATGAGGGATCCCTCATTAGAAGTTGATTATATATATATATATATATATTTATATATATATATATATATATATGGATTTTCTAGTCCACACTCTCGGATTTAAGGAAAAAATGGGGTTTTTTTGTGTTGCAATTTTTTTTTGGAAAATCCGATCCGTCCAATGTGTTTAGAAGGTATTTTCTAGAGTCCACGCGAGAAATCTTCAAAAAAAATACCGGGAAGGGCTTGATCCAAAGCGGTTTTACAAAAAAGCGTATTTATATATTTTTGCAAAAACTGCTTGGATCAAGCCCTTCCCGGTGTTTTTTTTTGAAACTTTTCCGCCAAGGCCTTTGAAAACACCTTCTGAACACATTGGATGGATCGGATCGTCAAAAAAAAATTTGTACAAAAAGTCCGAAAATTAAAAGTCCGGATTAGAAGTTTACCCCATATATATATGTATATCATCCATATACATATACACATGTATATTATGTACATATATACACATTCAACCACTCTCCACTCCTCCACCCACTATAACCAACACCACACTCCAACCTCTCCCTTGTAAAATCAGACCTTCCTCCACCCTCTCTCTGCTCCCAACAACCCTTGTCACCCCCTCACATCCCCACATGGATTTAGCCACTCCCTCACACCACCCTAACCCAAACACTCCATCCTCACCCTTCATAAACCCCTCTATTTCGTCCATCATTCTCTCACACTCCCACACATTGCCATTACACAGAAAAAACAGCAAGGAAAGAGAGAGAAAACTCTAAGTTGGGTTATGGAGTTCTAGAGAGAGAAAGTAAGGTGAAACTTGAGTTTCCAACTCCAAACACAACCACATTCAATCTTCTTCCACAAGTTCATCCATTGCACTCCTAGGAATCCACATTTCACCATTCAAGCAAGCCAAGCCGGCCTAAGAAGCTCCCTGTACTAGTTTTTCACCAAAACTCGTTTTACTGAAATCTTTCTCAAAATAAGGTAGAAACTCGTACCCAACCTATTCCAAGCTTTTGAATGTGTCAAAATTGTCTTGGAGTAGTTTAGAATAGGTTTTAGGGCTTGAAATGAGCCCGACCGGAGAAACCGTAACTCATTTTCGAATTCACAGCCAGATTCACCAAATTGATATTATTTATGGGCCTGACTACTGATTTGATATTATTCTTGTTTAATATGACCTTTCTAGTATTATTTTTGATATACGAATTATATTATTATTCTAGAAAACCATTGACTTGATATTATTTTAGTTCAGTTAAATATCAGTTTAGTATTAAACAAAAAGTTTATATCGTTTTGACTTTATTGCTTAATAAAGTAGAAAAATAGGATTTGCTTTGGTAAAAATTTAGATTAAATGGTATAAAAATTGGTTCTTTCATATCAAAAGAATATTTAGCATGAATAAGATAAATTTGAAATGTTTATTTTATTAATTTATTTATTTTTATTTTTTAGGACTTCTTTTATTGTTATTATTTTCTCTAAGAAAAGATTTATAAAACCTGCAATGAAAGTATTGAATTTTTTTTTAAAAAATTATAAATCTATCTTGTTGATTATTTACTCATTGTAAATTTGTATAGTTATATTTGGTGAAAAATTATATTCGTAGATTATAATTTTTAGTGTAACCTTACAAGTTATAAATAATTAGTAATACTTTTTTTTTAATTTAAAATTTCTATTATAAATTTCTTTTATGCCTCAATATGTTGTTAGTTCAAAAAAATCAAAATATATTTTATATTGTTGTAATAGAAAAAAATTTTAACTAGTGAAATTTATTTTTACTAGAATGACCATTTTGCCCTTTATTACATTTATTACTCTTATAATAGTTTTAGACTTACTAAGATTCAAGGAATTACTTTTTGAGTCAAGTTATGTCATAACTAGCTAAAATAAAGTATTTTTACGTATTTACCCTTGTCGGTGGCAAAATTACCTTTTTGCCCTTGTATTATGTTTATTTATAAAAAGGCCCCCAGAGTTTGTAAATTACACTAAGGACCCTAGACCGTGAAATTGCCTTTGTTAACTTTATACTTACTTAAAATTTCGATGACAATCTCTTATTTCTCTAAATTATGTTTATGACCCTATACTTTATTTAATTACGTTAAGGCCCCTTGTTTTCAATTCTTTTGGTTTATGATGACTTGTAAATTTGCGAATCGTGTTATTTAATTTTGTGACCTTTAGATCATCGTTATCGCTTTGCTTCTACTATTAAGTGCACTTTCCATAAACGTGTTGAATGTTAGAATGAACAACAAGGTTCCCGGGTTGGGTGATCGTACACAGATATCACATAGACGATAAGGTTAATGGAAAAGTGAATTGAAATTGATTGATGGGGAGTTACCCAAGATTGTTGTTGAATGACAGTTCCGCCAAGTGATTATTTAGGAGGATTGTTTGGCAGTCTGCCATGATTTCGAAACCCTAGGATGTGACACTCTGTGATTTGCTTCATTTGAATTCTGAGGCGTTATAAGGGTGTAAGTATTATAGACTAGTTTCGGCTATATACCTATAGGACCTGGCAGTTACCACACTTAGCCCAGTGATAAAGTTTCATCCCTAGGAAATTCATCCTTACGAGGTGGCTGACGGTTGGATTAAGTACGTAACTTACCTTCCGTCGGGGCCCCCGAGTGATGGGCAAGCAAGGGGGAGTAAATCATAGCTTGGTCATATTTCTTAGTGGTTAACCGGAAGGAAAGTTATCTAGGTTGAGAACTTAGATGAACATGTAAGTTAATGTCTAATAATGAAATTAGCTATGTGTTTAATTTCTACTTTACGATTTATTTCATGCTTATTCCTTTAATTACTGCTTTTCAATTATATATGTTGTACTTGTATGTTAAGCAAGGGTTGGGAGGGTTAGAGTAGCCATTGTGTGATTTATCGCTCACGGTGTTACACTTCATGTGACCTTGGTATAATACTATGATGTTGCTTTCGCAACTCGGACGTGTTATGCCAAACTATGATCAAACAAGTATTGTTGGTGTCGAAGGAGACGGTTATTTCGGAGCCGAGGGTTTTCCGGCAGACCAGGCTCAGGAGGAGCCGTGGAATCCAGAGTTGAACCTTAATCTGTAGAACCCACCCCTTTATTTTTAATGTTGGATATATTAATTTTTCAAACCGTACTAAGTATTTTGTAATGGGTTGCACTTCACATTTTCCAACGTGTACTCTGATGGAAACCCTTTTTTATAAAATTAATCCTAATTAGTTGTCTTAATTAATGTTTCCAAAAATCAGGGCGTTACAACAAATCTCTAGTAGCGCATATTTGGGTTATATGACATGCATTAAGTGGTACAAGCTTATTATTAAGTGTAGAGAGCATTAAAGGCCCATTAGGGTTACATCTATTATGATGGGCTATGATGGAACCAAAGCCTATAAATATGTGGTTAAGTTCTCACTCTAAACCCTAATCTCTTTTACTCATACCATCCCATCGAGTGTGAGACTAAGGTCAAGATCAATAATATGGCTTTGGAGGTGGAAGACGAACATCCACACACAAGGTTCGCATCCTCCATGACAACAAGTACGCATCCGCTATTATTTTCTTCAATGGTTTGACATGAGTTCTTGGATTTAGGGTTTCTTATAAAATCTTACACTCCACAGAACTCCGTTTTGGTTGATTCTTGCGCCAAAAGTTTCATCTTTTAGTCTACTTTCTAGAAAAAAATATGATCAGAAATTCATAATGAGAAACCACACCTCGAAATCACCCATTTCGTAACCTGGTCTAGTTCTGTACCAGATCTGATGCTTCGAGTTTTCGACCTGAGCATTTTTATTCCAAGAGTCCCCAACAACTTATCTTCATCATGTCTTTGGCTATCTTCCTGTGAAGTTTGGTGAGTTTTTGAGTAGTTTGATATAGTATTTTGTTGATCTCCCGGGACTGTCTATTTTAGAAATCAAGTAACCAGATTCTTGAGCGATTTGAAATAAACCGTTTTGCGCTTAATGTACCGGTGTAGTAGCATATCGTAAACATTGATAAGGATTGATTTCATGTGTCTAGGTCCACATATCACGGAGCCGTAGCTCAACGCTTGACAAGTTTTGCGACGCGCTTTTCGGCAAGTCTTGCTATGCCTTATTAACTCGTATCTTATAAGTGGAAAGCATGCATGAGTTATTTTTATAACTATTGATGCGTTTTAGTTGCTACTTGTGAAAGAGCTTGTCAACATGGTTGCTGTCCCTGAAGGGACAGCACCATCTCCCAATTCAGCAGCGATTCCATTATTTTCGCGGTGTAGAATACTTGGAAAATAAAATAACAAAATTTCATTTCTGATCGTGTAGCCCCTATTGCATTAAAACGTAAGCATAGTTTCCATAGATGAATCACGTAGCTTGATGTCATTGATTGAAGAGTCCGTTGGGTTAATATTACTTATTTTCTTGATTCATGGTATTTTTTTTCCAAAGCCATTCAACCTGTAAATGCAAGATTGATGTGCCTACTGATATAAAAGCAACCAAACGAGCCCTAAATAGTAAATATCCTTAATCAAGAGGGAAAGACGTAACGCCATTGAATTGGAAGAATTTCTAAAAATAACACGAAGAACGTCATAGGGATAGGGATGATCAGTTCAAGATGAATTTGTTCTCATATTTTTACATATTTGACACAACATGTGTTAAAAGTAAACAAAAGACAAATTAAACATGCATATCCATATTTGACCATAGTACCGAACTCCGACCCTCCTTAAAATGAGCCCAGATTCTCTATGCCGAAAAACTCTTTGCCTCTGTGCCGAAGAGTTTTTCGGCTGTTGGATTACCCAGAAAAATTAAAACATAAAAACAAAAATCACAATCTAACAACTCAAAATCTCTCAGCACATCATGAGGCAAAGAGTTTTAGGCACAGAAGACCATAAACGCCTTAAAATCGCCTCCAAAACACAGTAATGTCGATCAAGGGCTTCACAGATTTCCAACCTCTTGCTTTGACGACATTGTCATGTCTCTCGTGAGTAGAGTATCAACCGCATCCACATACTGATGAGAATTTCAAATCGAAATTTGGCGTTTCAATTGATTTTCGGCGGTGAACCAAATAGGAGTACACGATAGTAATTGCACCCCATCCAGCCAATGCTGTCCCACCCCTTTCCTTTACGCAGCGTGGCATTCCGGTAAATTCATCTCTCCCACTATTCTCTGCGATTCCCAACGCACAAAAAGCCTACTTTTCCAACCAAAACCAACTTTTTCCGACCCATCTCCACCCCCATCACCCCAATGGCCCACTTCATTCGCCTCCACCGCCTCCGCGCCACCGTCATCGCCGTCTCCATCACGGCCGGCGGCACTTACGCCTTACTCCGCCACCCCTCCTCGGTCTCCGCCAACGATGGCGGCGGTGGGCCGGCCCTGGAGTCGGTCCGGAGTAAGATTGGCGATCCATACGCCGTCGTCCCACCGAGGGCGGTCCAGGAGTCGGCGTTGATCGGCGCCAGCCCCGCCAATCCACTCGACATTCTCGTCGTGGGCGGTGGGGCCACCGGATGCGGGGTTGCGCTCGATGCTGCCACTAGAGGACTCCGTGTGGGACTCGTCGAGAGAGAAGACTTCTCGTCTGGGACCTCTTCACGATCAACCAAACTTATTCATGGAGGTAGGCAATTAATATTCCGAGTGTTCCATCTGAGAGCTCTTTGAACTCGGTTCACTGTATAGATGATTGTCTCTAGGGTGGATAATTTGCATATAGTGTCAAACAAGTTTCTCACATATATCAATAAACTCACGGATATCCGTATGGTTTTCTCGAATATGGGTACGATTTTTGCACATTATCCACCGCACTAAGGGATGGGGGTAGCATTTTCCCTGTTAGTCTATGCATTCTGATGTGGATATTGTGGTTAGGGTTTTAGGTTGTGATGACGCTCATGTTTAGTTGCAAAAGCATGTCCAGCGGTACTAGCTATGGCTTTATTTTTGGGAGTGAATAATGTCAGAGTGCCATGATCCATATAGCAGCAGCGCAGACACAGGGCACAAGTAATTTTTGAAAAATGGGACACCGGAAAAGCTATTTGGATTTTTTTTCCGGATGCAAATGTATACATGACCATTAAATATTTAGGTTGTGGCTCCTATGAATGATTGACCCTTCTTGACAGATGTATGCCTATATGCATACATATATGTTTAATAGTACAATTTGGGTTCAATACTTTTGATGATATAAATATTTATTCCGTTAAAGATTTTAAATTTTCAAAAGCATGAGCTCCTACGTGTGTCTGGTCATGTCCCAAGTGTCTGTGGCATGTCACGCATCCAGCATCCCCAGCAATATGGTGACGTGCAAGTGTGCTGGTATTTTTTCATATGCTATAGCCTATAAGCAAGGTGGCTCAATTGGTAACAATTTGGTTTCACCTAATTTTCTTGCAAAATACCTGATTGAATTGCTATATGCATGTCCCACAACGAGAGTGGTAGGAACAATGATGGCTTGCAAAATTTTAGCATTAGCTAAAACCGGTGCGTTGCTTTGGCCAAAGTATAGCTGTGGGTAAATATTGTTAAGGGTTTGACAATCCAGATTTAGCATACAATTGGTGAAGCTCTAAATGTAAGGTCATTCCTGCTAGGTTATGTAGTTATGCAAGCTTCTCAGGTTTCTGGATGTTTGTTAAGTATCTACCACTGACTATATGTGTTCTTTTTTATGGATATATTTTATGCTTAGTAGATTGCTCTTTTCTTTTTTTTTTTTTTTTTCAAGTTTTGCTAATGTGAAGAATAGTCTACGTTAAAGATCTGGGTTTATTTGTTGTCACTTGGTTTTATTAGAATCACTTGAAAATAATATAAGATATGTCTGTAGATGCACTTGTTATTGGTTTTTATGGTTCCCTGCAACATGAATATTTTGAATAAATTTGTTATTGCGCCGGATGGAGTTCATGCATGACTAGAGGAAAAAACATTGAACTAGACCGGTTATGTGCAGCCCAAAGACATTTCTATCTCTAGAAGCTCTACTCATATCACAAAATCCTCAAAAAAATCTTTGTGTTAGAAGCTGTCAATGGGAAAATCAGGTGAAATGCGGATTTCGTGCTGCAAAGTAGTGTAATTGTAGTCCAAATTTTGTGTTTTTCACTACTTCGTTTGGAAAAGAAAATTTTAAACTTGCCGTGTAATCCGTGAATTAGAGCAACGGATGTAATCTGGATAAGTATTTTACTGGATATGGGCAAAGTTTATATGTATGGTTGTCGAAAGGGGAATTTTGTAATGCTCATTATTTTTTATCAAATTCGGAGATAAAGAGGAAAGAATGGGAAAGAAGAGATTATACGGAATATAAGAAAGCATATGGATTGACCTTTGAATTATTTCTAGTCATTCTCCCGATGAGGGATGGAGAAATAGAGTAAGGCTTGGTTTTCCATTTGCTAAAATGGAAATCTCATAAAATCAAGTGGTTGATTTTAGCAAATGAAGTGGGGAGGTGATTTTATCTTCAATGAATCTGGACATATGTAATCACCTCTCCACTTCATTTGCTAAAATCACCAACTTAATTTTAGCAAATGAAAAACCAAGCCTAAGAAGATGCAATTACCTATATTGTAGAAGTTAAGTATCTTTGCTCTATGTATGTCCAGATTCATTGGAGATAAAATCACCTCCCCACTTCATTTGCTAAAATCACCAACTTAATTTTAGCAAATGTCCATTTTAGCAAATGAAAAACCAAGCCTAAGAAGATGCAATTACCTATATTGTAGAAGTTAATTATCTTTGCTCTATTTTGCTCTTTCTCTGTGATCTGTTAGTAATATTTGCTGTTTCAATGGCTTTGGATCTCCAAAAGTCCGAGATCCTAGATCGGAGCCTTCCTTCTCTAAATGGGTTCATAGTTTTCCTGGTCAAATTACTAAGGGAGAAATATTTTTATAGCGTCTGCTGTACAGTATCTACAGTATTCAACCTTGGGATATTTATTCGGTATTGGTTATCTATCGGCAGATGTTGGATTATTTCGGCAGATACATACATAACTAATGGTATTGGCGGTCCAAAGCCAATTCGATTCTTAACAATCAAATAGTTTTAACCTATATACAGTATATTTTGCTTTGAACTGGTTCATCGAATGATTGTCTTGAAGGCAGTATAAACATGGGCTTCTTTCCCTTTCACATTTACAAGGGAGTTATCTATCACAAAATGAATTATGAATGTTGGAAACTCATTTTATCTTCTGCTCATTAGTGTTTATTCCTCATCTAAATTTTGATTCCAAATCTTATTGTAATTGTTCTATTGTTGTTTGAAGCGATCTTTAATATAATTATTTTTTTGGTGCAATGGAAATTGTCAATATTCTCCCTTCTTATTTTTAGTACTCATTTAAACCAATGTTTGTAGGGGTTCGGTACTTGGAGAAAGCAGTGTTTAATTTCGATACGGACAATTGAAACTTCGTATTCCATGCCCTTGAGGAGCGCAAACAGCTTATTGAGAATGCTCCACACCTATGCCATGCTTTGCCATGCATGACACCATGTTTTGACTGGTTTGAGGTAGTGTACTTCTGGATGGGCTTGAAACTATATGATCTGGTCGCAGGACCAAGGCTGCTGCACCTGTCAAGATACTATTCTGCTCAAGAGTCTGTTGAACTCTTCCCCACTCTGGCAAGGAAGGGTCCAGATAAAACCTTGAAGGGCACAGTGGTTTATTACGATGGTCAAATGAATGACTCCAGACTTAATGTTGGTTTAGCGTGCACGGCTGCATTAGCAGGTGCAGCAGTGCTTAACCATGCTGAAGTCATATCCTTTCTAAAAGATGAAGGGAGTGAGCGTATAATGGGTGCTCGTGTTCGAGATAATCTGACAGGTATGTATGGTCATTGTTTTATGAGATTTGTCACCATTATTCTTCATGCTTTACTAGCAAGTTTTGATCAAGCATGATATGTTGACGTTAGCTTTAGTTTTGGTGTCTTTCTTCTATGCAATCAATTTCCTGTGATCTGTTCTTCAACCTTTTTCTCTAGAGGGGTGGACTTGGAATAGTGTAAGTGAAGTCATGATGTTTGCACCACCAAAAGAGTTCACACTACTTGGGTTCAGGACAGAAATTCCAAAACCAGGTGAACAGGGGGGAATCAGGTGGGGTTGGTGGTTATTGACCCCCCTCTTCGGGTGTCAAGAGAAGTTTGTTGCATTTCGTATTGGGCGTTGACTTATTTGGAGGAAAAATTAAAAGAGGAAGGAAAACAAACAGTTTCTCTTTTTTTACCTAAACTGGTCCTTTTGTTACCCTCTCTCTCTTTATTTTGTTGCTCTTTCTTCTTTACTCAAATTTTCTCTCCCTCATTTACTGTTGTCAATTGTATTTCCAATGGTTTTGAGTCCGCGGAGAATTTTGGTCCAAGTGGGGGCGGTTGATATGATCAATTATGCCTAAAACGATGCTTGTTGCTTGTCAAATTATGTAGGCAAAGAGTTTGATACATATGCAAAAGTTGTTGTGAACGCGGCTGGGCCATTTTGTGATTCTTTGAGGAAAATGGCTAACAATGATGCAAAACCAATGATCTGTCCAAGCAGTGGTGTACATATTGTGCTACCTGATTACTATTCTCCCGAGGGAATGGGCTTAATTGTTCCCAAAACAAAAGATGGACGTGTTGTCTTCATGCTGCCGTGGTTGGGGAGAACGGTTGCTGGCACCACAGATTCAAACACCACCATTACAATGCTTCCAGAACCACATGAGGATGAGATTCAGTTTATACTGGATGCGATATGTGACTACCTTAATGTTAAGGTTTGTGCATTAACACGTCAAACAAATTCCGGCCATTACTGTGCAGATTTAATGTATTGAATTTCATCTCCAGTTTGTTCAATTTATGTCATTCGTAGGAATATAAGACGATTTAAGTAAAATATTCAACGCGTCTATTAACCAAACAAAATTTTGGAGCATCGGAAGTAATGTGTGAAGTATTCAATTGTGGTTCTTTTTTTTTATTATCGAAACCGAGATTCTTTCCCGTGCCATAGAGTTGCTCAAATCTAGTCTTAGCTCTTCTGAGTCCTTTTTGATTGGGTTTGTTGAGTACCATATTTATGACTAAGTGCTTATTTGGTATGGATATTAGTCGGCAAAATAGTGCTGTTGAGAAACAATGATGGTAAACATTCCAAATGTTCTCTTGTGAATGATCAAGGCATCACCACGAAGTCAGTGGTTTCTCAATTGAAGTTAATGTATATTTGCACCAAAACCTCAGCCTTGGTGTTTCTTTTCTTCAATTATTCTACATTCATTGGATACTAAAATTTACCAGGACAATTTAGGTACGGCGCGCAGATGTTCTCTCTGCTTGGAGTGGTATCCGGCCATTGGCAACGGATCCTAGAGCAAAGAACACTGAGAGCATTTCCAGGGACCATGTCGTGTGTGAAGATTACCCTGGTTTAGTAACAATCACTGGTGGAAAGTGGACGACGTATAGAAGGTAAATTTTATCTTTGCTAGTATGGGCTTCTATATAACATATTGCATTTGCAGTAGCTCTGGGGAAATGAGGAAAAGTGTGGAATCTTTGATGCATTTGTACTACTATCATGTTTGCCCCCGTTTGTTTGACTGAATTAATAATGGAGGTAATTTATAATCCCTGAAGGTAAGTTATCCAATCATACTAATAGTGAGGGAATTAATGTATTCTGTTAGAAATATTGTCCCACACTGCCTAGAAGTGGAATGGGTGATCACTTAAGCCAGTTGGTTTTGAGTTGGATGCTTTCCACATGGTATCAGAGCAGGGCTCATTCCACTCCACATTTAAAAAAAAAAATTTACACAATCCACACCCCACGATGACAGACTAGCAAAAAGGCTGCACGATGATAAGACCCAAAAAGTGGCCACACGTGATAGACCTCAAATGTGGACCCAAAAAGTGGCCACACGAACATACCTCAAATGTGGCTGCACGTGAGGGGGGATGTTAAGAAATATTGTCCCACATTGCTTAGGAGTGGAATGGGTGATCACTTAAGCCAATTGGTTTTGAGTTGGATATAAAGTTTCCACATATACCACCACATCCCGCACGGCATTGTATATCCCACACGTGTTTAGCCTCAAAAGTTCCAACCGAATGCAATATATGTGGTGCCTTAGACCAATAGTCCCATCCAATGCTTTAATCTGGACTCACAAATGGGCCCTTAGAGTCTTTAGCCAATACCTTACCCCGTATTTGGTATAGTTAAAGTTTCCTTATTACATATAAAGCGTGAGTTGAATGGATGAAAGTTTTGTCATTCGTCCCAAGTGAAATCTGTGTCATGCCCTGCCTTTATTCAGACCATTGTGGTCCATGATGTAAATACGAGCAAAAACGTGGTATTTTTGGATCTGTGAGAAGTGAAAACTCATACTTTTACCGATTTATTAATATTTTTTATGAGACCCTTCTGATACCCCTCTCTTTGTCTATTCATTTATCTTTGTCCCCTCACTGCCTATTTTGATTACGTGGCTTGGTTCTTCTTACCGAAGGCATGCAAGGTTGAAAAATCTAAAGGAAAAAGGTAAGAAGTTTTTTGTACATACTACGGACTTTTTTTCCTTAATAGATTCAAACCAAAAAAATAATACTGTATATAAACTTCAAACGTGTCCTCTGGTACTTCGAAGTTAAATATTATTTCAATCCCCTTGCTACAAAAGTTATACCTCATGACTTGCTTTTTAGTTATTCATTAATCTTTAAAATGCTAACAGTAAAATTTGCAAAATAGAAAACTATATGATTAGAAGTCCTATGATGAACATAGAAGATAATCGATATGTTCGAGAAATACATATGAATACTAATGGTCTTGTGAAAAAAAAAAAAAAACTATCTTTCTCTGTTATCCCAAGTTCTTTTCCCACTTTTTTGCTTTAAGAGGCATATCTATCTAATCTTGCTAAATTATTGTTTTGGTATTTTTATTCATCTTGTTTAATATTTGTGATCTTTTGTCTACCTTTTCGTCATAATTTTTATGTAGTCGTCATTTGTCAGTTGTCACAACAATAGAAATTTAGAAAGTATTAAAAAATAAACGAAATTTGAAAAAAATTAAAATGATATGACACTATAGATGAAAAAAAGAAAAGAAAAGTTGCTTCAAACGTTTTTCAACTTTAGTTACCTTTTTTGTCTTGTTATTTTTTGCTCTTTATTCTCCACTCGTTGAGAGGTACTATTAATCCAAAATATTTGACTTAAATATAATAAAATTAAAAAAACTCTTAACATAAATTATACCAAAACAATAATTTAGCTAGAACATTAGTAATGTATGGAATAATTCATAATTCTAAAGTAACAAAAACATATCAATTAATAATTCTAAGTCTTGTCTGTTCAAAATAAGTCAGTCTTATAATTTAGTGGTCACCATATAGGTTTACTCTATTTTGATACCAAAATCGCATCTACCAATTTACGTGACACTTATCACATTGTCTCATGAACACAATGTAATTCTTGTGATTGGTGCGTATGTATTCATATATATATATATATATATATATATATATATATATATATATATATATATATATATAAGGTATCATCTTAAATAGCATCAAATGTGCGATACATATACAATTACAATCGATCATGACTCCCTACGTAAATGTTGAAAAGATATATAGATTTAACGTTCGTTGTGCTCTCCTGTATTTATACCAAGTTGTAACCTAAATTAACAAATTTCGCTGCTAAATATATTTTAACCACATGTCAAGAAATAGAGTCAAGGAAAAAAAACCAAGTCAAATTTGTATCTCTTGAGCAAAAAAGATTATCATGAATTTTGAGAAAAAAAATGCAAAGGCAGAGACATACTATACTAGCACACTTAAATAGAATTGATTTAATAGCAACTCCAATCAATGCTTCAAACATATTTTTAACTAATTTGAAGAGCCACCGTTGTTTTTATATATAACTGACTCCCCAAACAACTCCACTAATTTTGACGACTTCATCCCATTCTTCAAAATTGAAGATTGAGAATAATGACTCTTGAAAATGTCTAAATATAAGGTCCAACACTTTCTACCCTTGTATTTAAGAGAGAAAACAATACTAAATCAATTAGTGAAGTAAAATCTGAAGAGTGAAGTTGGAGTTCTACATGTCAGAATGTTTGCAGACAATGCAATGCAGTATCCCAATCTTAATGCCATAAAACTGGTGCAACGCAAGGTTGAGGTTACATCATATTAGTATATAACCGTCTTTGAAATGTCGTGTTGTTATAACTTAGGAATGATTATCTCTCTTCTCAAAACGATTCGAAAATAGCAAAATAAATGTTTCCGAAATCTTGAAAAATAAGAAAATCGCAACATACAACTCAAGCCACACCAATTATAGTATCAAGCACAACAAATTATCAATGTTTTGTGGGTACAATAGATATTGATGATATCTTTGAACAAAACTCAGGTTTTATAACATTGATCATCATATTTCCTAATCTCACAGCATTCTTTAAATTCTCCTTTGCAAGGGTATTGTTCCTTACTAAGATCCTTTTAATTTTCGTTGTTCAACAGAAAAAACAAAAGATCCTTTTAAGTTTTATGTTGAGCTTTTAATCCTTCAAGAAAATTATCCTCTATGTCTTGCTTTTCTTTATGCATTTTGTTTTATATTTCAACTTATCTCCCTCCCTGAATACAAATGTAAAAAAAGATGCTTCTTATAGATGCCCGCGACCCCCTCACAAGTGATTTTACAAAGAGGTGAAGTGTACTTAACCTTAAGATGTCACCATCTTTGGCGTGTCAGTCTATCCTAATGAAACCTTTTGTTTTCTTTACGAGTAAGCATGGCAGAAGATGCCGTTGATGCAGCTATAAAGTCCGGAAAGCTGAGCCCCAGAAGCAAATGTTTGACATACAATCTACGTCTTATTGGTGGGGAAGGATGGGACCCTGCATCTTTTACAGTGCTTGCTCAACAATATATCCGCATGAAGAAGACACATGGTGGTAAAGTTGTTCCAGGAGTAATGGACACAGCTGCAGCAAAACATTTGTCCCATGCGTATGGTAATTTGGCTGAACAAGTGGCTGCCATTGCTCAGGTTCAACAAGCTTGCTCTTAACTTCATTCCATACCTAAGTCATTCTCTTCTTCCCTGTAAAGTCTTGACTTGTAGTTGTTGGCTGTAATTTATTTATGTTATGGAGGCTGAAGGATTTTTTTCGTACATTTGGCATTCGATTTGGTTCTACATCTCTACTTTTGCTCTAACACATATCGGTAGATAGAAACAAGATTGTGCACATAAATCAAAATGATTCTTGGGTCTGCCTTCTCTGATGCCTTTTGGCTTTAATTTGAGGGCATGATTCCACAACAAACGTGACGGTATAGGGGGACCATTGTTTCATTGGTATTCTGTGAGCAACCACTTTGTGCATTTATTGCCAAAGGTTAGGTCTGTTTCCAATCCATTTGTTTCAGTGGTATTCTGGGAGCTGCCACTTTGTGCATTTTTTGCCAAAGGTAAGGTCTGTCTCCTATCCATCCCCCGCCCATACCCCCAATTATTGGGGACTAAATGGGTTATGTTGTTGTTGTATGTGCAAGTTCTTGAATGGAGATGCTACATGTGGTAGAAGGAAGTGAGTTGAGTTGATTTGTATTTAGCTCATTACTTTATTTAGCATTATTTGAGGTGGAGTAATTACATGAATTCATTTTTCTCTGTTTCGCTTGGTGCTCTGGCTACATGGCTTTGACATTATACCAAAGTTTGTGTTAAGAATCTAGATTTAGCATATTAGACATGTCTCCATATGCTTAAGGTGTAGATATGAGAAATGCCGTATCTAAGTTCCTAATTTCTGATTACTGGATAACAAGCACGATGGTGGTGTGCACCTGGGATTATTCATGGATCTTTCCTTTTACCAGTATATGGGGTTTCTGATCACTCGTCTTCGTGGAGGAGCACAAACTACATGTTGGCACTTTCTCAATCTCTTTTTCTGTTTTATTTTGGAAGAATACCAATTCAAGCTAATGCGAATCTTGTAGAACTGACCTGAAGAAACCATATCTAATCCATTTAGTTGCAATACTTCTCCAATTCAAGTTCACCCTTTCTTAGAACTGTTTTGAGCAAATCATATAGAACTGCAATACTTCTTATCATTAGGGATTGAAAATTCTAGTAGCAATTTGGGGTTCCAGTAGAATGGATCATTTTCGAATAAAAGGAAATGTCTGCAGAAACAATATAAATTGGCACGTATCTGCAGAAACAAGGTGAAACTTTACAGTACAAAGAGAGGTCTCCTTTAAGAAAAGAAAAAGGAGATGTGTCCTTAAAGCACCAATATGTAGCAGAAGTGAGATACTCTGACTGAACTTGGACAGGGGTTAAAGCCACTGGACTAATTAAAATTTCATATGAAGCTATTTAGTTGGCTCATTTCCATGATGCAGCGAATATTTTTGTACTGTGAAACTCTGATGCCGGTTCTTCTATTCCTCCTAATTGACTATAGTTTTTCTTTCAATTTGTAGAATGAAAATTTAGGGAAGCGACTTGCCCATGGATACCCCTTTCTAGAAGCTGAGGTTGCATACTGTGCTCGCCACGAATACTGTGAATCTGCCATAGATTTCATTGCTAGGAGATCTCGGCTTGCTTTCCTTGACACTGATGCAGCGGGCCGGGCATTGCCCCGCATAATCCAGATATTGGCTGCTGAACACAAATGGGATAAGTCAAGGCAGAAGCAAGAAGTACAAAATGCTATACAGTTTTTGGAAACGTTCAAGTCATCAAAAAATGCTCAGTTTCATGACGGGAAGCACATGTAAGTGGAATCTATCCTAAATCTAATAATTGTCAGATAGTTCTTTCTTTTTCTTTAGGCTTATGCAAATTAAGGACTTGGATGAGGAAAATGGATATATACTAGAAAAGCTGAAGGATCTGATAGCTCATAGCAGTTAGGTCTTTTGATTTGTCCATTTCCTTAGTCGCCTATCCTCGATCAAATACAGCCTTAGAAATGACAAATTGTGTGGCTGACGGTTTTAGAAAGTTGTTTATCAGATTTGTTTTGGAAAAGAACCCCCTACTTTCTTTTTCTTTTTTTTTAAAAACCCAAAATGAAAATTTCAGATTTCCGCTCAATAATGAATGTATTGAAAATCATGGGCATTTTTGTTTTCAAAACTAGCTTTTGAAACCAAAACATTTGATTTATTTGATAACTAAATGGTCAAGTTATTTTTCACTCTGTTCTAGGTCATAAACTGTTGCGATGGACTTTTTGAGGAGCCAGGTCCCAGCTTGTTCTTTGAAATAGGAAGTGCCTGCTGTTCTTTCAACCATTGTGGGCTAACTAGCTGACTTATTTATACATTATGGTTGTCCCATATAAACTTGATAAATGCAAATCAATTATAATAATGTTAATTTTTTGACAATTGAAAGCTGCTGAATGCTTCAGAGCTCTTGTTTCAGCTTCCAGAAAAGTTGATAATCTTTTGAAAGAAATGAGATGGACCGTTGCCAATTTTTGGGCTATGGATTCTCGTTTCTTATTATAGGGAAGTATAGACAGATTTCTTATGGTTTTTGAGATTTGCAAATTGAATTTTACTCCATTTGCTCTGGTCATGTGGATAAAGTATGCTGCTTCCCCTCATGATCCCTTCCAAGGAACATTTTCATTTCCTTTTCCCTAAATTGACATGATGATCTCACAATGACCCGCCAAATTTGTGTTTTTCGAATAAAAAACCTTCATCCGGAATGATAACCTCTGTTAACCGCCCCCTCATCTCCGTTGGTACGTCTCGTTATTCAATGCTATATGTTTTTATGGCCCTACCACACTCATGTGGGGTCTATAGCCTCTGAGAGTACATAATTTTTTAAAGGCAATTAAGTGCTTTTAGAGCATGTATGAGTATGGGGGTTGCCAAAGCTATTTTCTAACCCCCATTATAGAACTCCTAACTCCAATGGGGATGAAAAGTGGCAAAGTTGTGTATGAGGTTGTATATTTGGAACCCCAAATTGCTATAGCTATATTTGACACCTATCAAACCGAACTGTTATATATTCGAGAATTAGGATTGTAGTTTATTACATGAAACCTTGCCGGAAAATGACCGGATTTTACAAAGTGGGCGGAATTTGCAAAATAGTTGCTGGAATCGAGTTGTTGTAAACAAAACAATTGCCGCCGGAATTAGAGGGGTTGAAACCTAGTCAGTTGAAACGTACGATGAAACCTATTTGGGTGGGAGAAAGGGAGGGGCTGAGGAGGTAGACACTCCCTCTGTCTTAAAATGTTTATCCGGACTACCAAAGTAAAGGTTAATAATAATGGTTCATAATTTTGAAACATTTTTTGGATTGGAGTTGAAAATAAAACATCTAAAAAATTGATTTTTTTTTTTTTTTAAAAATCATTGTATTGTGGATCGGACTTATATTTTGGAACAAAAGTTGTAGTTGAATTGGGATTGAGATAGTAGGGAAAATGAGGTGGAGAAAAAGTTAGTTAAGATTTCAAACTTCATTGGACATCAAAAAAAAGCTGCACGGATGACATATCTCTCACAACACTCTCACATAAGAGTGAGTCTCACACGTCGGCTCCATCTCTGAGTGAGAGTGTTATGTGGATATTTGTTGTTTGTGTAGCATTGTTTCCTTAGAACACAACCCCATGGAGTTTGGCCCAGTTGGCCCGAGAAAACAATTAGTAGGGATGAAAGCAACCAAAGGGATTGCTCTCAAAAGGTAGCAAGTTTGAATCTCATGGAGGTCAAATGTAGCTTGAGAGCATTGGAGGTTTGTTTCCTCATTAATTACAGTATCAGCATTAGATGAGAAATGTGAGCAAATTATCCGGACATCCGAAAAAACAAATTGTTGTCGGAGAGCACTTTCCTATGGTTTACGTCTTTATGACAATACAATAGCATGGTGTGGTGTTGATATGAGAGTGTAGAATAATTGTTCTCTTTATTTATTTATTTATTTATTACATTCTCTTATTCCACTTTTGGCACGTCTTGGTCTTCGGAGTGCAGAATAATTGTTCTACAAGAATTTCAAAAATGATTCTGCTCAGTGGGGAGAATGTTGCTTTTTGGTGAGCAACATGCAACGGTCACTTCCTAGCACATTACCCCCTTTTGTTTTCAAGTTTATGGCACTGGAGTTCAAATTTAGTAATACTCTTACACGAATGCCCGACACAAAACTAACGGTCACTTCATAGCACAGTACCCTGTATTGCTTTGAGGTGTGTGTTCATTTTTAATACATGAATGAATGAATGCCCACAAAATTTCAACAGTCACCTTTTGTAAATTCAAGGCTCACCAAAAACAACTTTGAAGCGGACTAAAAGGTTCCTTATTATTTTATCAAATCAAACGCTAACGAAATACTCCTAATTTAGCAAAACAAACCCCAACTAATTTCTACTTTAATTGGAGAGTAACCAAATGCCGCGCTTCATGACTTAGAGAATTTGATCCGACGACGAAGGAAGTCGTCGGAAAAAGTTTATTGGCACCGGCGGCATGTCACCCCTAAACCTCGGGTGGCGGAGGTAGTAAAATCCAGACCCCAACACAAAGGCCTTGAATGGCAGTATGTAGAACACCAGTGAGGCCAATAGACACACCACCACAAATATCCCAGTTGCCCTTGGGTCCTTCCAATTGAACAATGCCTCTAATCTCTCCCCTTGCGCAGCCACATCACCCAAAAGCATTTGAGCTCTACCAGCTAGTGCCCGTAATCGATCGTACCTGATACGAACTTGGTCAGGCGATCGCATGCTAGGAAACCCATCAAACTCCTCGTCAAGCTCGTCGGGCCCTACAGCATCGATGTAGGATAATCTCGAATCCATACGGAGTGAAACCCTTTGACGATGACGAAATCTCAATCCTATGATCAAGAATGCGTACATGAACATTGTGGACAAAGCGAGGTGAGGAAAGAACACAATAGCCGCAAGGAACACATGAACCATAACGGTGACGGGTGGGTGCACCCAAGATCTTATCCCATCGAGCCACTTTGCAAAAGTGGCGGCCTTGGACAAGCAACTGACGACTCTGAACCAATTGGACTTGCTCCGCCTCATGCTCCACACATGTGTGTCCGAATCAAGCATAAACTGAACCACCTCCTGACCCAGTGCCGGCTCGGACCGGGCCAATCGGACCGTGACAATACGCATTGCGGCGTGGCGCAAGATATCTTGTTGCGCCAGACCCAATGGGCATACATAGTGCATTCTAGGTAGCATCGGACTAGAGTACGCCTGAATAAGACTAAGCCACGACGAGCATGTGAACCTCAAAGCAATCTCAATGTCACCCATTTTCTTGGCCCCACCGGGAAGCAACACCGTAAGTGAATACGAATCTGTGTACACTCGATTCGTATCGAGTGTAGACAACCGTACACGTAGTTTCCCAACCCTCACATCCTTCCCTTGCTTCCCAGCTTCATCATGCTTGTACCTTCCGTTATCAAACACCCCAATGGTGAGCACGGTGCAGGGATCGTATACATCCCATGTGTACTGCTCATTCCATTGGGGATTAAATCGATCGAGTATCGTACGGGTGCGAACCCACTTGGGCCCATACTTTGCCACCACGTAAGCATCTGTGGTCCCACGAGCACCATCTTTGGTTTTTACAGGAAGCAAATTGGTGGCTCCGCGAATACCCACTTCCAGCAAACCAATGGGGGCCTTGGCCAACTGCTTTGCCGTTGCCCTCACATCGCTAGTCACGTGAGCAGCCTCATCAAGCACGTGATACCCACCCTCCAAACACGCTCTCACGTGTATCCTTCCACCATATGGTTTATTTTCATCACCAACCAAATTGAACCACCTGGACCTCACCTCTGATTTATCATCCGTCCTCCTATCAACGCTTGCCACGTGGATCTTGGAATGGCCCACTGCACGTCCATTAGTTACGTCCTCCACTGTCACAACCAAAAACGGCTCAAACGGCTCGGCTGCTACAAAGATCAGATCCTCATTCCATGTGGGGTTAGACGACAAGCTCGACGAGTCGACCGATGTTCGGCTCGTTTTGTAAAGCTGCCCACCGAGCTGTGCTTTAACATAAAGCTCGGGGTTTTTAAACTTAGGCTCGGTGGTGCCCGAACCAAGCTGGAGATCTTGGGTTTGGATGACCGTTAGTCTCAAATACCACAGCTTCGGAGAGAGATAAACCTTGGCTCGAGTCTCCGGTATAAACCCTCCGGAATCCGACTGCCACGCCTCCTGGAACGCCTCGTCGGCCTGAGTCCCTATCCAAACGGCGAGCATGATGTCATTTCCCGGCGGACCGTCGAGAGTGTACCACTGCGGTGCGAGTGGGCTGTCCGGTGGGACCCGCTTCGGAACCTCCGTTAAATCAAACGATACGTTTCCCAGATTACTACTACTCTCCTCCGTAGAGTTAACATTATTATCACCCGTTGTGTCTTTTTTCTTGTCCATCCAAACGGACACTTCCAGTGAGGTAGAGTTCAAACCTTCTTTTTCAAATGCGAATACTTGGTCCCACTCTTTGTAATTCTCTGTCTTGCTCTTGGTTTTGATACTGTGTGTCCCGATAACCAGCTTCGCGTGCAACGTCGAATCGGGCTCTGGTTTCGATTGCTTGAACTTCACCACGCGCACGAAGAGAAACGACATCCGGTCGACGAGATCATACGAGCTCCGCCTCCGATCGCCGCCGTGATACCGGACCTCCAACGACTCGTTCGAGTCTAAATTAGGGATTTTTCTCACTACCGCCTTCTCCTTCTCCGATTGAGCCACCGCGGGGTGAGGAGGATCCTCCAACTTCCCCACCGGCGGCGGCTTGTTTTGTTCCACTGATTTTTCCGCTTCCTTCTTCTCCTCCTCCTCTTTGGCTTTGTTTTCTTCCTTCTCCGGTTGTTTTTCCTCCGCAGCAGCAGGAGGCGGTGTTGGAGCAGCCGCCTCAGATGACTTCTGCTCCTCCGGCGGCGGAGGCGGAGGCGGGGGAGGAGTAGCCTGATCCTCTATCCAAACCTTGAGCCCGATCTCGCCTTTAATCTGAGAGAAAACGCTCCTCTTTTCCAGAGGATAGTAAACGAGATCAGCAGTTTCAGACTTGGAAAAATTGGTAGCGGAGATCTTGACTTTACCGAGAAAGGTGCTCTTTTTGCCGGTTGTTTTCTTGTCGTTGTAGAGATTGAGTTCGAGGATTTCAGTGGGCAAAGATTCGGAGTCGTGAATAAAGAACTCGAGCTTCTCGTCCCAGTGAGGGTTGAGATCTCTGAAAATGGTCTTGGTCCGTCGCCTCTGGGCTTCGAAATCAACTATCGCGTATGCGCTCGCCGTTCCTTGGCCGTCCTTTGGCATTAGGTTTTTGGCGTTGCAGACTTCCACGATTAGCTTTCTGTCACTAATCTCTGCCATTTTTAGAGAGAGAGAGAGAAGTATGAGTGATATGGGGGGGGGTCGTCGTCTGTTGTGATGGAGAAGGAAATGGAGAGAGAGAGAGAGAGAGAGAGAACAGTGTAGTTCCGTTGTTAAAAAGGGGGAGGGGGAGCGTATGCTGAGTCGGATTCGACGAGAAATGTAAGAGAGGTGGTGGCCACGTGGCGTTTCCTCGAAGTGAGGAAGGATCTTTGTACGGTACAGCAAAAGGAGCGTGACAAGAATACAGATGAGATCTGTGTCTGTAATCTGTATGGTATGGTTGGAACACGAATCCTAAGGTATTTTGACCGTTTATTTTGTTTATATCTAGAATTTCAAAATTAATTTTGAAAAAACCGTTTTTTAATTTGGGAGCTCTTTTTTTCGAGTCCTTCTACGTGTACAGTTGGAAGTGCACAGATGGTGCACAGATGGGTCTGGGGACCCACTTTTGGGTCCCACACGGAAGATAAAAGAACGAAATGGGGTGATTTTGGATCGAGCACTTAGGAACGTCCGATCGACTTGATCTCCGCGTGGGCCCCTCGGAATTTGATTTTGAGATGAATGAACGGCTCGGATCTTCCGTGTGTGACCCAAAAGTGGGTCCCCGAGACCCATCTGTGCACCATCTGTGCATGGGCATCTGTACCCATATCTTTACTGCTTTTTTTCATTCTCTTTTTCAACTTTTCACATTTTGGTTGTTTGGGTGGTGGAGGTAAAACACATTCTACCCAAAATATGTTTTAGAATTTGATGGAAGAAGTGTAAAAGCCAAAAGTTGCTCTGAAGGTCTTTTTCACATTTTACTTTCACCTTTTCGTTAACCCTTTCAACCAGAAGACACAATTTATTATTATTTTTTACCAAAACCAGAAGACAAAATTGTCCTCACTTCTCCTCGTATTATTGTTTTTTTTTTTTTTCCTTCCTAATTACCAAGACATTGTTGAGATATTCATTGTTGAGATAATACAAATGACACTTTTTTTGCAAATAAATATCTTTCATACACATTATAATTACAAATGACACTTTTTTTTTTATATGTGTAATGTTATGTATGTTATTAATTTGTGTAATGTTTTAATGTTCACCATTTTTTGGATCCAACTTTTTTTTTTTTCCCATTTTAGGGTAATTGCTTTCATTTTATATTATTTTTATTAAGTAAATGAAACTTTCAATTACCCCAAAAACAAAGAGCAAAAACTATTTTCTAGCAAAAAAAAATAAAAATGGACGGGACTTGTTTACAAAAATATTTCCCAAAATGACTTTAAAAAACTTATTAAAAACAATATTCATACACATTTTTAACAGTATAGTAATAAATAAACAAGGGTAAAATGGTAAACAACCAATTCATAACTCATTTTTCATTATTCTTCCAAACACTACTCCGGTTGCAAAATGCATTTTGCACATTTCTCCCAAACACTCCTCTCAGATTCAGAACACATTCTACCATAATTGAAAAAGTCAAAAAGTTAAAAAGTTGAAAATGAAAAGTATTCCAAACACGAACAGAGGGGGCTCTGCTGTCCCTAGCAAAGGACAACACCTGCTGTCCTCGGCGATTCTGGGGCGCTCTGGTCCCATGTCGATGATCGGAAACATTCACGTCGAATAGCTCGCCTAGTAGAACAAGTGTACCAAAAATTAGCTCAATCAAATATCATTTTGTACCTAATCGAAACATTTTTATCTTGAAGAGAATGCATCCAAAACACTAGATCATACCCACTTAAACCCATTATTGCTGAGTTATATTTGTACCGATCAGGTACGAAATAGTATCCAATTGAGTTAATTTTTGGTACACTTGTTCTAATTGGCGAGCTTTTCGACGTGAACGTTTCCGATCATCGACACGGGGCCACCGCTATTCCGAATCGCCGAGGGCAATGTCAATCCCCCTTTTAAGGACAGAGCCCTCTGTTCCCCCAAACACCCCGAAGAATTGTAAGGGTTTTTTTTATTTTTATTTTGGAAAGAAATCATGTATTGGGATGTCAATTGCTATACAAGGAGTATAATTACTGTAAAAAAGTATGAATAAATATTATGACATTTCAAAATGAATTACCATGTCCTGTATATACATGGCTAGCCTTGAGATTTTCGGTCCTCTACCCATACAAATCATGTTGATAATGGATAATGGAGACAAATCATGCAAAATGAATGATTACTAGTGTCAATTGACCAAGGTCTTTGGACCAGCACCCACACCAAATCCATGAATCTCTGAGTTGTCAATCGAAAAGGGATGGTACAAAAGCAAGGGGAATAAAAATGTCTGTTCAAGAGCGATTACTGCGTTGGTACCGTATGTTAGGAAAATGAGCCTGAGTTTTGGAAATTGGGAATATTGAAGTGCGGCATCTAAGTAATTGATCGCAGAATCAATAATTCAGATTTCATCTTGGCACTTGCATGATCCAAACTATCCTTGCGGAGATGCAATCAGAGCCATTAGATGTCGAGATCAACAGTTCAGGTGTCGCACTACAGGATTCTTGGATACCTGATTTTGTTCACCTATAAAAACGGATCCGGGGATCCCGTAGTGTACCTCCACACTACAGGGTTGTAAGGCGGTCAAAACTACGTCATTTTTCTATGTGTAAAGAGAACACCACTACTTAATCCCTCAAAACTATGTCATTTTAACGTAGTTTTATTTGTTGAATTCCAAAATGTGAGCATTTTTAAGTGGGTGTTTAATTTTTTCAAAATCAAATTTGATTTTTGATTTCTTCTAAAAGTCACTTATTTTAGATTAGAGTTGGTTTTTTTAAATTTATTTTAGGAGTATAAAATTTTCCTCCTAAAATTTGGTTCTCAAAAAGTCTACAATTAAACACATTTTTAAACTTCTTGATTTTTGGGCTTCCTTCGGTTTTGTAAAACTAATGCTCATTTGAGATGAGAAGGGGTTAGAGTATATAAGAATAAGAGTTAAGATGAGTAAATTGCCAATTGTGTTTAAAAATTCAAAATTATGTAATTTGTTATATTTAGGAGGCTTCTCACAAAAACACACCTACAATAGTACTAGTGAATGTCTGTGCCTAAAGACACTTTGTAAAAACTTATTTCTACAAAATAGATGAATTTTATTAGCTAATGTTGTCCTGTACAAATTAAAAGTCACAAACAATTTTCTAGATTTTTAAAAGGCCAACAAAAAAATAAAAATATTAATGTTAAACTAGACATAATCCCAAGAGAGAGATTTTAAACCTTTGCACACTTAAAACGGTGTAGTTTTGGCCGCCCTACAATCCTATAGTGCGGAGGTGCACTACCGAATCCCTGAATCCTCTAGAAATTGCGGTTATATTGTACGTTTTCTGAGTGAACATTATACATTTTCTTATTGTTGGAGACCAAAACTCATTCAACTTATTTTTCTATCTGCAATTATATTGTAAATAGTAACGTCTAAAACTTTCCTACTTGGAACCATTATGCACACAACATGCTTGCTGCGTGGCAGTTACGGGGCTCATCTGGTCCCTGTTGTTAGATTCAAATCGTTCATTTGTTCATTTTGTCAAGTACATGGTTCATATAAAAATTCAAGTTGATCGAATATGAATAACTATTTGATCGGTGATCATTTAACTTACAATTTTATAATAAAAAACTCACATACAACCGGTTCTTTAAATGTTTCATTTTCTTGAAAAATGCAGTTTGAAAACATAGTTACCTAGGTTCGATCAATCTGAATTTTATATGGACAATGTACTTGACAAAATGAACAAAATGAATTATTAAGATCAAACAAGGCAACTCTGGGTGGACCTTGTAAATACGGCGCAGTCTAAAATCAGCATTTTTCGGCCAATACCGGTAGGGCCTTTTTGTGCCTATTGGTAGGGAATTTTTCCAACCAGTATTGGTAAGAGGAAAATGTCCTTACCGGTACCCCCTTTCCAGTCATTTTTAGTACTGGTACCCATGTTTTGTCTCTACCGGTATTGGTTGCACTTTTTGACAATTTTTTTGCCCAAATCAGCTTATTCCTAGGGGCAACTTAGATTTTTTACACACGTTTTTTAGGGCTTTACATCAGATTTTAGGGTTATCAACTACCTAAGCCTTCTCTCTCTACCTCCCTCTTCCTTCCCCTTAATTTAGCTACACCTTCTCTCTAGTTTTTCAACTTGTAATCCTTGGTTTCAAGGATTTTGTCTTCATTAATGTTGTAAGTACACTCTTAATTTATATCAATCTCGTGTTTATTTTGTATTTAATCATGTTTTGTATTTCCTTGTTGATTTCATTTCCCTTGGAGGGGTAGCCTCCTTGGGCTTGGTCATGGGGTGATCTTCATCCTATGATCAAGGTTGTTCAATATCTTCGCTAAATGTGAATATCAAGCTTGTTTGTGAATGGATTTAGTTCTTACCTTTTTGAACCAAAACTAGAGTTGTTAAATATTTGCTTATGTGTAGACAAAGAATCTTGGCACATGTAATACTTAGATCCACGTCACTTGACGTGTTTCATAAAATGCCTAATAGAACTTGTCGAGCTCTTACCCTTTTGTTACAAAGCTAGAGTTGTTAACTTCTTTGATTGTGTGTAGACAATGAACCTTGGCACACACAATGCTTGAAATTTTGTCACTCTTAAGTGTTTGATAAAACACCTAAAAGAGTTCACTCCATTTTCAAATGTCATTTCTTTATAAATTGATTTTCACTGCCAAATCTTCCTAGTGAGAGCAAATGGATTTGACTCTCACTTGAGTTATCATTGAGAATGATTGATCGACCTAGGTTGTGAATGGTTTGAACCCCTTGACCTCGCCTTTAGTTAAATTTCTTGTTAAAGTCTTTTCTAGTCTTTTTAATGATAAAGAGAGAATCCATAAACCAAACTAAAAGGTTGGCTGTCCTAATGCCGAAACCGCTACCGTAAAGTAAGCCTCTCACTAGCTCCGATCTTTCCCTGTGGAAATCGACTTTGGTACTTCTGGGTATTATACTACAACTGACCTAGCTCTATGCTTGGGGCGACGGTATCTACAACAAACTTAGGTTGCAAACACCTCCACCCATGCTCGTTTCTCCTCCTCGGGTGTGCCAAAGAAGGTGTCAATCCTCTTCCGCTTGAGAAATAATTGCCCCGAACTTGAATTTCTTATCCATAGTAATGTTCAGTTTTCCTAGCTCAACTAGAACACTTTTGCGGAGAGTGGAGAGTTCTTCATAGTACCCCATTGACTTCTCAATTTCACTCATATATTCTACACTAATTTTCATCCATTTCTCCATGCTCTCTTGGATGGATGACTCATCAAATTTTGTCCTCTTCTTCCCCGTTTTTGTAACTCCAGCTTGGTTGGGGGTGTGGTGACGACGGGTGTGGATGTTTAGGGATTCGAGGTTGGTGTTGTGGAGTTTCGTGGAATGGAGATCGGTGGTGTGGAGATCTGTGGAATGGAGCTTGGTGGAGTAAAGTTATGACTCGAGCCCCCACCAAATTCAGGTGTGAAATGTGGAATGTAATCACCCCCAAATCGAATGATAGGTTTTCATCCCCTAAATCGATGGTTGTGTTAGATCTTTGGCTAACTCCCCTGTTGCCCCATCATTGCCAAAGAGGATGCAACCAATCATTGTAGTATGGGAATGACTTCCCATTGAATCCTTTGGCATGGGCCTACACAAACATCATGGTTATTGGGAGAGCAACACATTTGGCATATAAATAGATGGAGAGTAAGTTAACTTTATGTACTCCTCACACATCGACTCATCATCTACCATAATGCATTTGTTCACATCATTCCAAGCGAATCCACTTATACAAAGCAAGTCAGTGAGCTAGTTGTAGGCAAGTTTTCAAACCTTCACTTTGGACTCTATGTGTGTGTTTGCGTTTATATTTGAGTTGGGCAACAATTTTTGCAACTCCTTCTCCAACATGGCCGTAAAGAACCCTGGTTTAAACCCATTTTCTACGCTCCACTTGTCGCTAAATTAGTTTCTCATGCAACGAATGCGAACATCCTCTTCTGCTCTCTTCCAAACTCCACGTCCCTTCTTTGTTACAGGATCGACTTGTGACTCTTTGGTGTCCACAACAAATGCATTTTATTCATTAGTACGAATGAATTCAAAACTACGTACTCAATTTTGTTCATTCGTGAACTACAAGCATGATGAAATATTGAACAATGATTTAGGGTACCATAAAGAAAGCAAACTAAATATATAAATTACATCATAGAAACATAGGCCTCATACAAACAATTGAAATTTGTCTCAACATGAAAGTCTTGTTGAACACCCACAATGGGATATTACGGTGCAAGTTTGGTTACTTTTTACAGTACTTCAAACTTCTTTCACATTTTCCCCACCATTGGCTAACCAATGGTTCTACATAACAGTAGCAAGCACATCCCTCTTCTGGGCTCACTCATTAGAAGTCTCTAGGTGACCAATGTAATCATCTACCTCAAAATTATGTAGGTTTTGTTGTCCCCATAGCATTTAAACTCAACCCGATCGTCAAACATATCTCTTTTAATGAGGTTGTGGATGAGGCAACATCCAGTGATGATATATACGACCTTGAGTCCATATGGGTAGTGAGCTGCAAACCTCAATATTTTCTTTTGTAGTTTTTTTTTTTTGTGTGGTTATTTTGGGCTTACAAACGTAGACCAATGTTCCCATCTAGTCATCTACTACCCTTACCATCCACACCATCCACACTTTTCATTTCCCGATCAAATTTTGATGATCTAAACCGTCCAATGTGTTTAAAAACGTGTTTTTAAGGGCCCCCATGATAAATCATAAAAAAAAAACCTAGAAGGGCTTCATCTGGGCAGTTTTTGATAAAACTGTACGTAATCGAAAACTGCTTGGATGAAACCTTTCCTAGTATTTTTTTAATGATTTCTCTTGGAGACCCTTAAAAACACGTTTTAAACACATTGGATGGCTCCGATCATAAAAATTTGATAGGGAAATGTCTCGTCCGGACAATCCCGGATTGTAGCTATATATCCCGGATGAGAATCGGACTCTACAAACCTAATGGAGTATATCTTTTGGTATTTTAGGTTGTCAGTTCTTTCTCGCCCCACTCCTCCTTTGTTTGGCACTGTTTCATTAGCTAAGCTTTTATTCAATTTCCATGCTTCTTCCCCAGTTCTCACGAAAATAAATCCACACCACCCATAAGGAAGTGGTTTCAGCTTGCTCAAATGTCACGCCCTCGAAATTCAATGAATATTACAATAAGAAATTCCACGTGGACGGTCAACAAGTCCACAGGCCACGTCAAAATTTCAAGTTGTCTAATAATCAAAGTCAGCATAAAAAGGGGTACAATAGTCTATGGCTACCCATTCCCCAAGCCAAAATACACAAGTCTTAAAGTTATTACAGATCCAATTCAAAAGATTTAATATAAATGAGTTACAAAATCATCTCTTCAAAATTATAAAGTCAAGATGATGAGGTAACTCCTCTTTAAACTTTCAAAAGATGTATGCAATCACTTCATGCACACCCAAGTCATGCTCCGTGCTGGGTACTTGAAAAATGATAGGTTGAGCTCACTAGCCCAGTAGAGAAACGTTTACCAAAACTAAACACAATGAAACGTAGATGCGAGATGAGACATGAGGATGAAAGCTAAACAAGATAACCAAGATTTTACAAGAGTCCAACGAATCACATATAAGTTTATAAATCCCTTGTTATCACCCAAGTGTACCCGATGTATACCCGATATGCGTCCTCTCTCATAAGTGTCTAATTCATCCGCTGTGTCACGTCAACCATTTTATTTAAATTGGATCTTTAGAAATTCCTCGCGACACGTCCATAGGACGGCCCAAGTATCATTCCGGGCTATCTTTCGACCCCGTATAATCTTCCTCTTGGCCAAGACATAATTCCTCGCGACACGCCCATAGAGCGGCCCGAGTATCATTTTGCCACCTTTCGGCCCCGTATCAAGATCGAGTTTCAAGTTCTCATTTCAATTCACGTTCATTGGTTTCGCACAAGTGTCATCATATCACTCATACCTCAGATCGTCACCCAAGTTCACGCATTTCGTCAAAATCTTCAATTCACATATAACAATTGTATGACCACGTAGGTGTCGTGCAAAAATCAAACCGAGTCACCAATTATACTAGGATAGGCTAGGGACGAGTTATTCAACGAGTTTTGAGGTATAAAAGATTATTACGCCAAGTAATAACATGAACAAGCGACCGAAATTGATGAAAACAAGTTTTGGTGAAGTGAAGGGGGGGAGTGGATCGATCCACTTTGGTCCAGAGCAAAATAGAAGGTTGTGGATCGATCCGGGTGATGAGCGGATCGATCTACTATGATCCATAACTCCATCAAAAGGTTTTGGATCGATCCAACCCAAAAGTGGATCGATCCAAAGACCTCACGAGCAGATTTTTTGACAGCAACAAGGGAATTTCAGTGGCTTCCAAACCAAACCAAACATGTTTATGATAAAAAATCAACACCACAAGCTACAAGAGGGTATTGCAACAACTAATTTATGTCAAACAATAACAACAAACATTAATCAACATCCAATGAAATCCATGGAGCTAGAAAATGAATTTTTCAAGAAGATAAGAGGGATTGAACAAAAATGAGTATAATCTACACATCACACACTTCAAAACACTTAGTAATGGTAGAAATCTCCCTACCTCAAAGTTTAGAAGCTTGAAACCCACCAATGAGCAAAACCCCAACTCTTCCTCTAAGCTCCAAGTGAAATTCTTCAAACACTGGGATGATACGAGTGCACCAATGCGTAGATTACGAGAAAATGGGAAGGTTTTGTGAAAGTGTTAAGTTTAGAGATGAGCTTTTGCTTGGATTGATAAGGAATTTGAAGAAGAGAAGCTATGGAGGGAGAGAGGGAGGCTGGCTGGTTTTGTGGGAGGATATGGGCTCCTCTCTCTTTCTCTCCTCTCACCAGAGATACACACAATACACACACACCACACAATTTAAAAGGGGTTTCAATAATTACACCAAAAACCCATATGTGGCTCATGTAAACCAATTTGACCCCAACACTACACATCACACATATCCTCTCATCATTTAACTAATTTTATCATCATATACAATTTCACACATTACCCCAATGGTATTTATAAAATAAATAAGTAAATAAAATTTTACGGGTCTTTACATCAAAAGATGAAGAGATAAATTTCATTTTTAAGTTCAAATTGCTTAAAAATAGCGATTTAAAAGATGAATAATTTGGATAAAAAATTATAAAAAATGGCTTTCTTTTAAAGACTACGGGAGAATTGAATCAAGCCTATTATTTTATAACTAAAATCCAGAACAAAACTTGGCTTTAAACTTAACATTTCTCTTCATATTTTTACAATAAATATACAATTGTGCCTTAATTAAATAACCTCATCCCAATCTAAATCATAGCTCTGCGAGAAGATAAATTTAATATATATATATATATATATAGTCCCGTTCTCCTAAGGGATCCTGCACCAAAAATTTGGTGCGGACCAAGGCATTTTTCAACTTTACGGATCAAATTTTGACGATCCGAACCGCTCAATGTTTTCAAAATACATTTTCCAAGGTCCATGCGGAAAATCTTCAAAAAAAAAAAATACGCGGAAGGGCTTGATCTAAACAGTTTTCGATAAAACTGTACATATGTACAGTTTTATCGAAAACTGTTTAGTTTTTTTGAAGATTTTCCGCGTGGACCCTTAAAAATGCATTTTAAAAACATTGAGCGGTTCGGATCGTCAAAATTTGATCCGAAAAGGCCAAGTCCGCACCAAATTTTGGTGCGGGATCCCTTAGAAGAATATTTTCGTATATATATATATTGGTAACTGTTAGTGATTTCTAATTGTTTATGTAGATAAATTTGCTTTAGAAAGTGTAACAGGTTAATGCTTAATTGATCTGAAGATGATTTTAGACGTTTACAGGTTGGATTGCTAACATAAAAACAGTGGGATCAACTGTATAATGGCATGGCATTATCATACAAAGGTAGAAATGTGGTTGGTATTCGGTTTCGAACCGGAGCCATTAATGCAAATTTACAATCAAATCGTTTGAATTTGTTTTTTTATTTTTTTGAACTAGAACCAAACAAAAATATTAGAAAAACCTGAACCAAACTGCTCCATTTGAATTAAATTGCGATTCATATGGATTTCATTTCTCTAAATGGAGCATGCATTAACGTTTCATTGGTCTTTAGATTGCTTCAGACGATGGCACTAAATTCAATTGTGGTTGATCAATTGACAAGAATGATTGAGTGGTGAAGATTTGCAGCCCACCATGGTCTCTCTCTTCCAAATTCATTCGCATTCTATTTCAAATGATAAATTCTAAGGAACAGTCTTCAAATGTGCACATTGAACTCTTTTTAATGGAATCAACCACTTGCTAGGACTGTTAGGAGGGGGGAAGATTCCCAAAGAAGATTATATGTTGGAAAAACAACTTCTGAATGATGAAAAACAATGCGTGGAGCACATTATGCCGGTTGACTTGGGAAGGAATGGTGTTGGAAAGGTTTTATATTTGTTCTTCATTGTTTACGTTTGTATAAATCTGAATGTATTGGAAAGAAATCTTCAAGTTCACGTAGAAAATTTGTCCTGAATTTCTTTGCAATTATAGATTTCTTGAAGTTAATAGTTATGCAGATCAACAAAGTGAACTCACATGTGTCTCTTTGGACCCTTAAATGAAAGCTTACAAAACCATGCATAATGAAGCTAAGTGGCCTGAAATCAGTTTGATGCATCATTGAGACTTGAGAGCCATATTTTTTTCTATCCTATCATATCACTGTTTTGTGATTCTTGCATTATACAAGTTATCTTATTCAGCCTTTTCACACACCCTTGGTTGGATTGATAAAATAACCATGAGATACATTGGACGACGTAGTCAGGAGTCGTCATGAAGGGCTATAAGTATCTTACGTTATTAGGCACAAGACACCCTACAAGGAAGAGTTGCTCCTCCATTTTTTGGCTGTTTGGGACCAATTTGTCCTTCATTTCATGGCTCATGCTCAGGGCCGGCTCTGATATTTGGATTGTCCAAGCCCAACTCTAGCTTAGTTTGCCCACTAAATATTAAATGATAAAAAAAAAAAAGGATACGCAAGTAAAAAAATTACAAAAATACAATAGTTATTTTAGGGGCCCCATGGCCGAAGCAAACTCTCAATATTGAGCTCCCTACATTTTTTAGAGTTCTTTTTTTTAAAAAAAATTACAAAATTATAAAACTTCAAACTAAAAGGAGACAATTATAAAATATAAATACAAAAAAATATAATTGTAAGATTTTTTTTTTTTGAAGAAAATAAGAAAGTATCCCCATATTTTAACTATGATATATATTGAAAAACTAATAAATCGTGTTAGCTAGTTTGATTTGTTTTCAATTTGCAACCATTGGGATAATTTTTTTTATTTAAATGTAAGGACATAATACTTGTATACCTTGTTGTGTATGTTAAAAGGAAAATTTCTAACGATGAATTCAATTTTCAACCATTGGCATAAATTTTTTTATTTAAATGTAAGGACACATATCACTAGTATACCTTGTTGTTCTGTATGTTAAAAGCAAAATTTCTAACAATAAAAATTAAGTAATGTAATTTTGTAATATTGTTGATTGAAAAGTAAAAAACACAAAGTGTAGAACCATATTCAAAATGCACCCACATTTACACAAACACATACATAAATTTGTGGGGCTCAACACCATCAGTTTGTGTGATTTATACATTTATAAATTGTATGTTTGAGTATTTATTTTGAGTATGATCTAGACTTGTTGAAAAAAAAAAAAAAAGGATTGAGGAAAAAAGGAAAGGAAGGGCCTACTGATTTTAAGATGAAAATTACAAAAAAGAGAGAAAGGGGTCTAAATGGAGGGAAGGAGAAAACTAAAGCCCCAGAAATGGGCCGTTGGAAATTGAAATCAGCCCACGAAGGAGTTTGATACTATCCCGTACCATCAAACCGAGCATGACCTTCACGTTGCATGTGGAAACCATTAACATTCATACATAACTACGGATTTTTTTCTTTTTTTGTTTTGTTGCCCTAGCAGGGTGGGTTGCCCAAGTCCGGAGACTTGCTGAGCTTACCTCAAGACCGGCCCTTCTTACGCTATTATCCAAGGAAGGACAGTTTACGTACTTCGCATTTGGGTTCTCTTTTTGCCTTATTTGGGTCTTGTTTCCCTCCTTTTTGGCTTATTTTGCAGGACGTGAAGGAAGTACGCCTTCGATGTCATCAGCTGCTTCTGTAGAATTAGCGAGGAAGTACGCATGTGATGTGATTAAGTCCTGTTGATTGGCGCTATATAAAAGCCGTTTGTAGGTGTTGGAAATAATTAATTCATCCATTTCTCTGTTCGGTTTGGTTAGTTTTAGGGTAAATACAAAACTTGCTCGTTAGATGGTTTGCGCTTTATTTTGCTTGATTCCTTTTTGTTTTGTGATTTTGATTCAATTGTTGTTTTAATTTTTGATTTCCTATGTTTTATTCAGCTGTAGAAGAAACAAGAAACTAATTTGCGTTATTTGGTTGTGATATTCTACAGGTATTTGTCACGATCTCCATCTCGGGTTTTCATATCCGGAGCAAACATGCTGCATCTAAGTAGGGATGCGTAGCCTCTGGCAAGGATCTACACTTGGGTTTGCATAATTACTTCTAAAGAAATCGTTTTACGACTATAAATGCAACATGAAAACGGGCAGTGACGACTCCGATTTTTTTGCATACCTGATATTAGGATATGCACCATTGTTAAATGCTTTATAAAGCTGAGAATTTCTTGCTTTCTCACTTAAACGTCCTATGTAAATCTTTTGGTTTGTACACATTATTCTACTCGTGGGAAAGTTGATAACAGTCTGCTCAGCTACTATAGCTCTACATTTTTTTGGAATTGGGGGCCTTCTAGTGAGCCAAACTCACTAAAAGGTGTAGTGTGGAATGGTCACCATTCGATGCGGTAATCAATGACCACCATTGCTCACTACACCCTGTAATGAGTGCCCTCACTACAGGGGTCATTTTTTGTGTACTACTATGCTAGGTTTCGTTAAATTCTAAACAGCTATGCCTACTAAATGTCTCAGTTTTTGGTAACAAAGAAATAATGTGCCGGAATCGTTGAAGACTGAACTCCAGCTGCTGCTGTTACGGAGGAATCGTTGACTTCAACTCCAGCTGCGATTGTTAGGGAGAAATCGGATGGGGGAAATAAAAGAAATGCTGGATCAGATGCTGACTCGTTTAGCATTGTGTGAGATCGGATGTGGACATAGAAGAAAGTGAAAATTCCAATAAAAAACCTCTGAACTTTGACCGCAATGTCCCATATGCCTTCAAGGTTAACTAAATGTTAATTAAACCTCCAGACTTTACACATTTTTATTAATTAGGCCCATGCCGTTTGTTTCCGTTAATTTTCTAATGGAAAAAGTTGATGTGGCACTTGGGCACACCAAAACGATGATGTGGAGCACCTAGGGACCATTTTGGAGGGAAAATGGAACATGTGAGGGTCACAAGGCAATATATTCTCTTCTCCTTCAAACAAACTACTACCCTTTGCCCCACAAATGAGTTGTACCATCAAACACCACCACACGCCGACACTCACACACCAACAAGATCCAATTCCCTGATCGTGTGGGGCGTCCTTCACACCTCCTCGGCCAAATCAACCTTTCAAACAACCGCCACCTCATCCCATCAGAGTTTTGCTCCATCGCTACCAACTCCATCTCAACCATCTCCTCCCGCCGCAAACTCCCTTTGGTCGTGGGCGTTTCCAACACTTTTATCCATGCCCTTGTTACAAGCCGGTTTAACCCCGATTCAAATATGTTCCATGAGATTGACCCAAACCCGATATCAATGAGGTTTCAATTGTTGGTTCCTTTGGATCGACATGACAATCCTGGTTCTAAACAAGTATTTAGAGAAGATTGTGGACGAGATGATGGGGCTAGGGATGGGGGATGAGTAAGAGGAATATTTTGACTTGGAAAAGTTTTGCAAATTAGAATCGAGGACCGGGTTGAGGCAAGTGATTGGGGTGCCCGAGTTATGTTCCAGTGCTCCACGTCATCGTTTTGGTGTGCCCAAGTGCCACATCACTTATTCAATTAGGAATGTAACACCCCCAAAATTTGGGCACGTTATTATTATTACAAATATAAATAAAAGTCTAAATATAAAACTTAATACAATAAATACTATCTCCATCAACTATAAATATTACAACCGGGTCAGGTCTAGGGTTCCGTCTACCCTTGCTCCAGGTCATCCCCAAGCTGGTAGAACTGCCGGCTCCATAGGCGTTCTCTCCATAGTATGCCTCCTATTCATCTTGACACACTGGCATAATATTCCGGAGTCACAAAGCAACATTGTGGTATTATGCAAGGGTTACACAAGTGCAACACTGTGAGCAACAGGGCCCAGTAGACTATAGTACTACACTACCCAACCGCTAATTTGCAATTTTAGAACAATATGATCAAAACAAGTAATGCAGACTTGTTAACAGAAAATATCATGAGTGCAACGTGTAAGTGTCCATGCACTTTAGAGTAAATCATGCTCAGTAATTCAATGTCTTGTTTCAGTGTTTTGTATCATCTTTTCATTTTCAACATTGTTCTTCAAATTTCAATCAAGTCAACATCTCACAATACTAGAAAGTTATTAATCTGCTATCGCCTCCTTTCAACTAGCGCCACCAACCTTTCCGCTTGAGGCTGAATAATAATAAAATCAATTAATTACGAAATTAATATTTAAATTATTTAATTTGATAATTAATAAATTGTAATTCTTTCTTTTTTTTTTGTCTAACCACCGGTATCCGGAAGCCCACTAGCCCCCGACTAAATCCGGTTTCAGCCGGGTCTGCCCACGAAGGGGTAAAGCTCTCCTAGTGCAATTTCCTCCATTCACAAGACTCGAACTTGAGAGCTTGCTTAAGGGGAATAAGTACCGAACCTCTTGAACCAACCGCGTTGGTATAAATTGTAATGCTAATTATAATAGATTGAAGTATATATCTAACTTAGTATATATACTAAGTGTTAAGGACTACTAAGTGCAAGGAATCAAGGAATGTAGAACGAAAAAAATGCACTAATTTTTCTTTCCTTTCGGCATGAAAGATAAGATATTTATAATAATCAATTTTCTTATGCTTCTTTTGTTCTTGTCTTATAATTTAATAGAATTCGATCTAAGAGGTATTCTTAGTCAAAACGAGATTTTCAAAAGATATAAAAAGAGACAATATCCTTTCCAATTTAGAATCCGATTGGTTTTTCTTTTGTTTATGCAAAACACATTTCTGTTGTTACAATGATAGGATCAATATATCCTATCTTGACTGGTTTTTTTGGATCCAGATAATGCGAATTGATGAGTTGAGTTGGTTATTAGTTCTATAGTTAATAGTTGATACCATGGGCAATAGTTTTCTTCTTTGAATCCTAAGCCTAAAAAAACAAACGAGTCACACACTAAGCATAGCAATTCTCTCAAATGGTCAATTGAATTTTTATTTAACCCTATAGAATTATTATTTATTTGTTTGTTTTAATTGAAGAGAAAAAATGAACGAGTTTCTTTTGATTTTTTGTTCCGTTACTCAAATAAAAAGAAGAGAGAGGGAAAGGTTTCTTATTTTTTGTCTATAAACAAATCGAATTGATTATTGTTCGAATTGAATAGGAACAATAATCAATCGAATTGAAACCCTTTCCCTTTCCTTAGCTCAGAGCATGGAGTCAAAGTGTAAGTAGCTAGGTATCTACGCCTCCAAATTTAAACCCTTTCCTTAGCATAGAGTCAAATTGTAAGTAGGTATATATGCCTATCTGTAGCTTTAGGTAGATCTCTCTTAGAATCTCTATCTATTCTCTAAAATCTTCTCTTTTCACACGATTTTTCAGATGGTTTTGGAGATCGAGATCCGTGTTCACAAAATACACAAAGGAATGAATATCGACTGTTTTCGGGAAATAATAAGCCTTGAAAGATAAGTTTCAATTCTCAATCGGATTTCCGTATAGAAAGAAATAGAAAAAATATTAGAAATAAATATAATATAATAGACATAATTCTTATACATGGAAAAAAGATTTTGGCTAGATCGTCGACTTGACAATAGTGCAATTTTGTATTTATCTACAAGTAAATAATTCATTATTTTTGTGGATCCGTTTTATTTTTATAAACAAGTAGTAATGGTACTACTAATAAAACTTGAGAAAAAGAAAAAGGAGGATTAGTATGATCCAAAACAAATTCCTAGGCATGCTACTCATTTTTGGTCTAGTAATAATTAGTTTGATATGTTATGTATTTTTGCTATGAAAGAAAGAAACCGATCTAGTTATCATTCTTTCCCAGATCTATTTCCTTATTTTTCTAAGGCGATTGGCGATGAAAATGCAAGCATTGTTCGTGAAATTCCTTAACCTATTGAACAAAATTCGCAATTCTGATTCAATGATTGCATGCGGATGTGGACACCTCGCTGAGATTTCACAAAAAGTGGTTTAGGAAAACAGTTTCGATTGATTGATTGGATGGGAGTTGTCACCCAGGTTTGAGGGTCGTACCCAAGAAACCAATTTAAAAAATGAGACTTTTGCCCTTGGGATGGAAAATGTTTTTACTAGTCTTTCAAAATGAGATTTCTTGGGTCTAGGAGCTAGGTTACAAGAGGGGAAGAATTTAAACCACCCCTCTCGCCCGGTGTGATTGCCGGTCTCTACTAAATTTTAGGGGATTTTGAAAAATACTGTTTAAACAGACTTAGATCATAAATTCATACAAGAGCATGTAAAACGTATCAAAGGATTTAATGAAATGAATGTGGATGCTTGTGCCAAATGCCATGAGTAGCTGATCTGTATGCATGAAACACTTAAACCTCACTAAATCATGCTTAAACGACTCTGGAAAACATCAAAAATCAATCACAATCATCATGACAACCACACTTGAAAAGCAAACTGGACGCCTGGACTAGGCAACTCCAGGTGCCTGGAGGAGGTGTAGGAGCCTAGAAAAAGGTACTCTAGGTGCCTGGAATCACTATAGGCACCTGGAATCACATAGTGTGGGCGCCTGAAGGATAAAACTACATAACTTCTCCAAATCTCAAGTTTTTGATCAAATGATAAATGCAACCATTTATGCTTACTCACACATGTGCACTATGATATTTAAGACTGGTATAAATCAAATGTGGCACAAAATTAGCTCTATGGTATGATATTATGAACTTGGAAAACCTTGACCTTAAGATGCTTTATGGATAGAATGAAATATGCAGAACTGATCCTAAGCATGTATCATGTTCTTTTGTACACATGACAAATCTCTAATGTGTTCATGACCTAGAAAGAAGAAATAAAGAGGGTGGGATGTGTTTTGATCATGAAATGTCTTAAAAACCAAGTGATGAATACAAAGATCTATAACACATTTTCTTCATTTAATGTGATACCTCTGATATTGTTCACAAAGGACATCATGCATTTCATGATCTAAATGCTGAGTTCCTTCTTTTGAACATCAACTTGCTTCCAAAATATAATTCACCATGCCTTAGAATGATCATCTAGACCATGCAATGTTAATATTGGACACAAGTGATGTGCCAATGTTTCAAATGATCCAATAGGACATGGGGAAAACAGAAAATATAGCATAGAAAATGGAATCCAGGTGCTTGTACCAAGTAGGTCCAGGTGCCTGGACTTGATATAGGTGCATGAAATGGAACTTCTTTTATGCTGTTTTCCAACCCTCCCAAACACTAAACTGACATTGATGGTCAGCAAAGGTTGGATGGTGTTCCTCTCAGGGCCTATTTGAGCATATTAGGTAGAAAAGCTTCCTTTTGTGGCTTGATTTATGGACTTGGATGAGTCTTAGAATGGATTTTGTGGACCTACAGCTACTGGACTTGGGTTTACAGAGCAACATAGGGCAATTTATGAGTGTTTTGACGTAGTTTGGTTGATAGAAGTGAAGGTATGAGGGATTGATGTGGTGGTGTTAGTGGTTCTTTTACTTCTTTATAACAAAATAATCGAGTGCGAGCGTGCCAGAGAGAGTTTCAATCTCCTCCCTTAGATTAACTTTGGAAAAAACCAAATATAATCATGCGATTGTGTTTTAATGGTTCAATTACCTCAATTAAGAGGATTTTTCTTTCAAAAATGAAGAAATGCAAACCAATCTACTTAGGAAATTAAAGAACAAACAAAGAAACAAGATACTTTGATTATCAAATCAAAGGTAAACTTACTTCGAAATTGCCTTCAACTTCAAATACACTGTACTACAAACTTCGAATAGATGACTGTTACAAGAACAACCGAAATTAATCCTAACTACTTCCTAATCTATTTCCTACACTACTTCGAACTGGGTTCGAAATCCTAAAACTACTTGCCAATGAACAAACTAAGCATCATTTGTTTGATAGCTGTTTGTTGAAGATTTGTCCAGCTTTTTACTCTTCTATCTCTTCTATTTATAGATGCTGCTTGCTAGTTGAACTTCCCGCTTAATGAATTTGAACTGGGCTTGCTTTGAACTCCATCTTTTATAATTTGAATTGGTAGTTTCTTCCCTCCTTCACATCTGAATTTGAATTCTTTGTTAGGGATTTGATTTTGATGATTATATTTTGTTAGAATGAATTTCAATTATGTTGATACAAATGTTTTATGTTCAATTTGATAATTGGTAGGCATATTGCTTAAATGGAGTTTTTGTTAAGGCTAATATGATTTACCAAGTGCAAGCATAATGGCAACGTTCAAGTTTGATGGATAATATTTCGTGATGGGTCACAATCAAAATTAGTATATTCTTTTGGCCCATATTTGTAGAATCATTTGGTGAGTAAGAAGTTTTGGCCCATTGGGGCATGGTGAAGTATAGTGTAGTACACGTAGTTCTTGGGCGGAGGCCTACCAGGCTTGCAAGCGTAGTACACTACCAAGCTTCCTAGCGTAGTACTTAGTCGGCCTTCCAAGGATGGTACACAGTAGGCCTTCCTAGCGCGATACTTAGCCAAACTTCCAAAGGCAACTAATAAAAACAGGGCACTCTGTTTTTTCGTCTCTCTCTCCAAATTTAATCATGGGACTATGAAATTGTTGTGGATTTTCTTCAATCAAATTATATCAAATATTCTCACACTTGCATTTTTATTTTCCGTTTGACAATTTGAAACATGCAAGCTTAATTGGAATTAGGAGTAATCTTTTTGTCCCAAGTTCAAAAAAGGGAAATTTGCAACTATGGCAAATATTCGTTGGGCTTCAGACATCATATCTAATCATAAAGTTTGTGTACACATGTTTGCTTTATATTTTGTTTGATTTCATTACAAAATATTTTGTACATATTTGTTGACTTTGTGCCCAGATGAAGTTGCTCCTATTTAATTTATGATTGTTGAGCCGAAAGGGAAAATGGAGTAACTAGTATGGTGAACGTTCGAGCTGCTTTTGCAAGATTCACTTGGATTTGTTCTTGGCTATTTAAAAGAAGAGTTTTCATCAGATATGACAACAAGCATTCAAGAGAATCAATTGTTCAAATACTCAAAGAATACAAATCTGAGATATACACTGTAGATTATCTTCTTCAGACTTTAGAAAGAGAGTTTTTCACTGTAGATTTCTGTACTCTCTGTGTGTAAGCCTACACTTGTAAATTCACCCTTACTTTGAGGGATTGAATCACACCACACATAAACCCACATTATGAGAGAAGGAACCCAATCCACTGTGTTGTCAGTTAGGATTTTGTTTCTCCATATTTACCAAGTAAAGTTTGGTTGTAGTTTGTAAACTAGTCTGCGTGTACCAGTATTGGAAGTTTATGAACTGGTCTCCGTGTACTAGTGAGTTGTGTCTGGTCACGTGTACCAAAGGAGTTGTTGTAAAGGAGTGTTGGCTCCTATGAAATCCAACCCAGGTGTAAGTACCAAGAACATAGTGGATACTGATGAGTGGTCAGGTGAACATAACTGAATATTGGACTAAGTAGTTAGCTAAACCACTATAAAAATCCTCTATCTCATCTCTTGATTATTTCAGTACTTCATTATTTCAATTATCCATTTAATTTGCTAATCCGTCTACTTGCAAAAGAAAATTTGAGTATTACAGGATTCAAACCTATTCACCCCCCTCTAGGTTGGAATATCATTCTTGTTAATCTTCTTCCAAAAGCTTTGCCTTAAATCTGCACCGTTGTTTGAATTAATCCGAATGATCACATTCTAAGGGAATAACTGCTCCTCAAGATGTAATCCACGTGTTCTAACTGCTACTCGCTTTGCATCACAAGTTTACACGTGGACTTTATAAACTTAGCAGTTAAAGTCATGGCTTCAAAATTTATTTACATAATGGCAATGGCCCGTAACTGCCAATAACACTTTTCAACTTGAGAAACAAAAATTACATCGTTGTATTTCGTTAATCCAGTGTAATTTCATTGACAAGCTTGTGCCAATATTTGTCATTTTTGGCTACGTGTCAATTACTTATTGGATTTGTTAATTTTTTATGTAAGCAGGTGGATGGTAAGTTTTTAAGGTTGAAAAGTGGATGAGAGAGTGAGAGATGAACTAGAAGATGGAGCTCCTGGGGATTTTTCTACAGCATAACCGCAAGGGAGTAAGTAGGATTGAACATCCTCTCAATGGGATAGAGGGGTGGGTTTATATAAGCAAAGATAGGTCCAAAAAGGGCCAATAGGTGGTTTAGGGGTCAACTTAGGGGGGGCAAGGTTAGAGCCAATGATACTCCCCACCATCTTTCTAACTGATTCTGCAGAAAAATCCCGCAAGATATCGTTCCCACCCACTATCAACTTGAATCACAATCAACGTGGGTCACAATCCAGGGTTTTGCACTGATCAACTCTAGGTGTCTAGACTCAGTGTGGGCGCCTGAATCATCAGGTCCAGGCGCCTGGACTTGGCCAATCTAGGTGTCTGTGAGACAATCAAAGTGCATGTGTTTTAAGGTCCCGAGACAGGTCCTAAGGTTTCAAAAATGTTTTAGTAGGGTTTTGAAGGGTTTATGGGGATTTTCAAGTCTTCAATCAAGCCTCATATGCTCTCTTCAAGCATTTTCATCCTTAGGGAAGTCACGGAATTCCAGGGGTCCGAATTGAGGTGTCTACAGTTGCCCCTCTTTGATGAGACTCATCGTCATTGATTTGACGTGAATATTATCAAAGATAGAGACGTTCCCAATCCGTTGCCTTAGAATTTCTAAGACTGCGAACATAAAACATTGAAATAAATTCAGTCATGCTCATAGAATTGCCTACGTACCCTGTATGCGGGGATTAGACTGATGTAGTTCCTGGGGGCATTTGCCAGGAAACATAGTTTTAAATGGGCATATCACCCTCAAAGGATATATAAACAAATGAAGCATGACGTTAAAACACGCCTATCATTCTTAAAATGATTGGAATGGGATACAAATACCTCGAAAATGATTTAAATGGATTTTGCACTCGATAAAATCCTCAAAATGATTTTAAAATGATTTAAACAGCATAAAATCCCTCAAAAATGATTTAATGGATTTTACACTCAATGAAATCCTCAAAATGATTTTAAAATAATTTAAAAATAATTTAAAGGGAATAAAATCCCTCAAAAATTATTTAAATGAATTTTACACTCGATAAAATCCTCTAAATGATTTTAAAATGATTTAAATGGGATAAAAATCCCTCAAAATGATTTAAATGGATTTTACACTCGATAAAATCCTCAAATTGATTTTAAAATGATTTACATGGTATAAAATCCCTCAAAAATTATTTAAATAGATTTTACACTCGATAAAATTCTCGAAATGATTTTAAAATGATTTGAATGGGATAAAAATGATTTAAATGGGATAAAATCGCTCAAAATGATTTAAATAGATTTTCACTCAATAAAATCCTCAAAATAATTTAAAAATAAATTAAATGGGATAAAATCCCACAAAAATGATTTAAATGGATTTTATGCAGATCTTTACATGATGCAAGGATCCACACAGTTAAAATCTATTGACCAACAAGGTCTAGTCACTAAGAATTAAGTTCCCAAACCAGATTCCAAAGTTACTTGCTTGGTTCCACACAACGCAAACCCATGTTGCAATCCAAATTTAGGTTTTCCTAATGGTACTCCCAAAAGACCCAAAAAACATTAGGAAGACGTAATTAGTACTAAACAAACTCATCTGAACACCATAATCATGGCACCTAGACTTGAAAATGGGGGACCCACAATATCCAAGTCCAGGGGATTGGACTTGGTGTGGGTGCATGGAATCATCAAGTCTAGGCGCCTGGATCTCTTATGGGCGCCGAGAATGTTCACAAAGTGAAAAGTTACAATCGTTCGGGTGAGTTATTTTCAATCTATGCGTTACAAAATTAGTTCAAAACCTTTCTTCTCCTTCTCTTCCGACTAACATCACCCTCTCTCTCTCTCGATTTTGTACAAAATACACATCACAATCTTGATTTCCCTCAACAAATTTCTTGATCCACTAGGTTTTGCTCAATTTTGGTCTGAAATTACTCATCCATGGCAGAACCGAGCAATGTCAAACCACCCATGGCCCATTCTGGTTCTAAAAGTGAAGAAGAAAGGCAAGGGGAGGTCCCACCGGCCACAGGAACCGCAGTGGAGGCTGCGGCGGTGATGGGGGAAGTCGTGGCGCGTACCCACGGTGCTAGAGAAGCCATGGTTGCGCTTGAGAAAACCCATGGTGAGACCATAGTGACAGGTGAGCATGGAAGCACACCACCTGAACTTCAATTGACCCAAACACTCATGGAAATCTCAGATCCAGACTGGGTAAGTCGCATTGACGTTGTTCCTAGTACTTCCGGTGCTCATAGTGTTGATTTTGGTACCGTTAGTGCCTTGATTGAGACTACTGGTACTATTGTTGATGTATCTACGAGTAGTAGTATTCTTGTCGATATTGATTTGGTGATTGATGGTGGTTTGGGCGGTGTTGGTGGTATTGGTGGTGATAGTTTGGTGAGTAGTTTTGTAACGCCCCCAAGATTTGGGCATGTTAATAATGTTATTATAATCATCATTGAGTTAAATCTCTAACTTAAATCCAAATTACAATATCCATAATCATAATATAAATAGTAACTGGGGTGGTCCTAGGGCGACGCCTATCCCTGCGCCGGGTCATTCCCCATGCCGGCGCAATCCCTGCTCCAATGGACTAGTCTCCACAATAGTGTTCCTGTTCATCTAGATAATCTGTCATAATACGTCCGAGTCGCACAGGCAACATCATGGTATTATGCCAGGGTCACACAAATGCAACACCGTGAGCAAAGCCCATAAGTTCACTACACTAAACTTCTAAGTAGCAATTCTAGAACAATATTTTATGAAAACAATGCATATAACTTATGTACGGTAAACCATGCAATGCCTCATGTTATCAATGCGGATCAAAGTAAACGTGCGCAGAAAACAATATCTAGTCTCAATATCTCAAAGTTAGCCACGTGTTGTTTCTCGCAACAGTCTTAATCATTTTTCTCGTTTCGTCTCATTTATCGTTAATTTCTCAAAAATCCATTTTCTCAAGTCAGTGCCTCTTTCAGCATTCTTTTTCAAATTTCATATATCTCACACCACTCGAAAGTTATTGGTTCGTTTACGCCTCCTCTTAGCTGACGGCACCAACCTTTCCGCTCGAGGTCCTGGCTGTCATGCATCACCGATCTTAACAGCCTGTTTGCACGGTACGTCCATCCCGCGACTCACACGAGACAGTCCCGGCCATCTCATATCACTGAACTTAACCAGTCTGTTTATGAGGTTCGTTCACCGTGTGTTGTGCACGCTTAGCCCAAACATCCAAGTTCTCTCCACGAACTGGAAGTGGCGCTCTCGCTGCACTATCGCATCACTACCATTCCTCCTAGTTCTCTCCGCGAACTTGAGGTGGTAACAATTCATCTCATCACATATCATCTCATTTTATTTCATTTCCTGAAAATCTCAATTTCCCGTTTCAAAATCCATTTTCATTCTCATCTCTAATTTCCCGCAAAATGTTATTCGATATTTTCAAGTTTGGTGTCATAATCATATCGCGTACGCTCTCAACGCTACATGCAAAATCATGCTCATGCAATATTTCATAATTCCTTCCAAATTTCATATCTTTCACATAGACATTTTACCACATAAAGTCATACAACTAATTCCACCCTTTCTCTAAAATGCAATATTTTCTCACATAAAATCACACTTTTATTTCACCAACTTTCTTCCAAAACAATATTTCAAATCTTTAAATCTCTTTTCTTGTCAACCTCATTTTCCATCTTTTCTTTTTATCCTCTCCAAGGAAATAAAGCTAGTCAATCTATTTTTCTAAATTCCATTAATCACATACTTCTTTTCTAAAAATCCCTTATCAAAATTTAACTCCATTAATTATGAGCTTTCAAAATATTCCATTTCTTCCAAAATTTTATTCTTTAATTTTTAGGAAACTTTTCTTCCAATAATCTCATTTCAAATCATCTCTTTCTTTATTTAGTAAAAATTTGCTTTCTAGAAAATTTCACCAACTCTCTCTCTCTCTATTTATTTCTTTACTCTTATCAAGTCCATAATTTTGTTCACAATAATCTAGTAGTAACAATTTTAGTAAACTTTTTATAAAACTTTCTTTCTTCACATTTATTCATTTAAAATATCATACTTTCTTACAAAAACTCTCATAGTGTATTTATTCTTTCTTTTTAACAATTTTCTCACACACTTTATTTTATGAAAATCATTTTAACAATAACCATTTATTGAATAAATAATGAACATTTAATTTTTCTATGAAAGGTTAACATAATCATGCTAGAAACTTGTCTAGAAAATTATACAACTTCTAATCAACTTCTAATCACTTTAAGCTTACAAATTTCATTTTTAATTTCATGAAGAACCACTCTAATTAGAATCTCATTATCATTCTTGTTGATTTTTCAACATGAAATCCTCTTTCTTAAACATCAAGTAACATGCTTATTCACTTATTGTGTGTATAAATTACTCAATCAAACTCTAAAATCATGCTTGGAAAACTAATTAGAACATCATAATTATTCTAGAAATAACTCAATAGAAGGTTAATTTAGTAAACTACCTTAGTTTCCGGGTGTAAACCGGAAGCCGAAAAGCTAATCCTTGGTTGAGAGACTTCTAACTTGCTTACTTAATTAGCTAAACAAGAAGCTAACTAGGACTCAAAGAGGTTGGCTAGAGAATAGTAGTAGTTGGTGGTTTGTTGGGAGATAGAAAAACAACACAAAAGAAGAAAGTGCAAAGGTGATACAAGGCATAATAGGTGGGCTATTTATAGCAAAACTTGGACCTCCCTCTCTCCCTCTCACTCACGGCACACACACACACACATAGTGCCAAAAATTTGAGGTGTGGGGGAGAAAAATGATACTTGCCATGCACATGGCAAGTACCCTAGGAGATTCTCTAGGTTTAGGGCTAGTTTGGTGGTTTCTTGCAAGTAAAGGAAGAATCTTGGGTGAGTACATTGATGTGAGGGTGGGAAAGTATAGTGGGGGAATATATGCTCCTAGTTGTGTAGGTTTTGTATGGAAACCTTAGTTATAGGATGTTTGTAGTGTTAGATATACACAAAATGCTTGTATGGTGAGGTTATGTATAGGATACTACCAAAACAACAATGCTTATTCTAACTAGTTGGGTACAAAATGTAGGCTAGGTGGGAATCATCCAAATCCCCTAACTTGCTTGTGCAAGTAGCCAATCAAGGAATCTTGCATATGCAAGTGTACTTATGCACACTTACACACTCCACCTCACTCTCCTCTCTCTCTCTCTCTCTCTTGAATCTCTCTAACTTTCTCTCTAACCCTAACTAATTCTAACTTAGTTAGTATAAAGATCCTAGGGTTGAGATATAAAGGAACTAGATGGTACCAATGCGGTTGGTTAGGGTAGGAACGGCAGTTGGGTAGGTTTCGGGTATTAAACTCGGTCCCTAGGGGTGACGGTAGTGTATCGGATGTGTTACTCGGCCTCACACGCGCGTATACATGGATAGGTTATTATTTATTCAAGTCCAAGGAATTAAATAATATTTAATAGAAAAATATTCCAATTAATCCAAATTTAAATTAATTAATTAAATTTTAAACAAAATTTTTATTTACAAAAATTAGGGTCGTTACAAGTTTGGTACATGGTGGTGGCATGGGTGATGTTGTTGGTGGCCTTGGGAGGAGTTTCGTGGGTAGGGATGCCGCCGATGGGGGTGTAGGTAGTGTACGGCAACAAAATCCACGTAGGGTTTTGATCACGTGCGTCCTTGCCGGAACCCTAATCTACAAGACATACAAGGGTTAAAGCACCTTTGCCTCTTATCAGCGAAGGCCCTCTGATGCATATGAAAGCAATTCACTCAATGCATATAAAATCAATTCACATTGTACCTTTCTTCATGGGTCTTATGCTTTATTTATAGGTGAGGATGGCTTGCTGATTTAGCATCTCATGCCATAGTTTCCTATTAGCTTTAGGAATCCTTTTCCTATTAGGGATTTCCTATTAGGAGCACGTTTGCTTGTCTTGCTAGATCTTGTCTAGCAGTAGTCTTCCTTTCCATATAGGATTCTCTCTATATGGGGTATCCCCCTAATCATGTTAGGACTTCCCATACCAATCCCTTATTCTACGGGATTTCTCCTTATCACATAAGGAACCGCCATAGAATATTTTGGAATGTCTCACCACCCTATTCGTAGCTGTGACATGCTTCCATTCCCATTTTTCATCGGAAACCTCTCCACCCTCATCAGAGAGTCTCCTTTTAGGCCCTTCACTTTCTCACGTAAGTGTTTTCTCTTGGACCACCATTTTTTAGGTTTGATCTTCTGTGATTTTCTTCTTTTCTAGGTTTCATAGTGAAACCCTAATTTAGTCAAACAATGGAAAAACATAGGGCTCTCCTTTGTAACGCCCAGAAGATTCAAGAGTTTCCCCAAAAATACGAAATTCCAAATGACGTTCAATTTCGATTGAATAGACGTGACGATCAAAAGGAACAGGGTTAGACCCATGATAAGATTCACGTCCCCCTGATATTCATAGTAAAGAGTGGTCTCAGGTTCCCTCTTCACCCATTCTTCAGAGAACCCCATTATTCAGAGAAGTTTGCAATAGGTGTAGATTAAACCCAATGCAATTAGGCCCCAATTTTATTAGGGTAGTTAAGGGCACAGTTGCCCTAAATAGGCTCATCAACCTTCATTTGGAATGGTAGGACCTACACTTCTTATACAATGTGGTCCCTACAACATTCAATTCATACTACTTTAAAGCTAGGGACCCAATGACAAGCTTATCACCGACCTACCTAACTCCTCAAAGGGTGAAGGGGACGATTACCTCGTAGTCACTGGCAATTGGGAACCTAGGGATGCAAAGGGGAATACTATTGGTTTCGCTTGCCGCACGGTTGTGGGCCAACCACGTTATTACTCAATCCTTTGTTTGCTTCTTAATATTATATAAATACTATCAATTTTTCTTCACTGATTGCTTTTTTCTTGTGTTGTTCCCTTTATTTGCAGCGAGCAACATAAATCAGGGTGGCCGCTTGAACCATGGCAGTCTCCACCATGAAGAAATTGCCTTAGCCCTATACTTCGACGAGTTCAAACCGACCACAGTGGGTCTGGGCTGCATTGCTCAAGTGCTTCTTGGTTACACCCCGTCCTATTGGTGAGGGATTAGAAGATTGGGTAAACCTCGCAGGAGGCATCCCTGGCCACCAACTACCAACCTCATAACTCCAGTTGCCCCAGTAGACCGTGGTAGTGCTAGAATTCGTAGGAACTGGCCTAGAAGAAGTACCTGTCCCCGAGCCCAAGGAGACCTTCAACAGTAGGTCACTTTTGCCCATATCCTAGAGATTCCCACTGCCATCCCCATCATCACCCCCTCTAGCTATGAGCCAAGCCCTTTCGCGAGGCCAGCATGGGAAGAAGAGCAAGAGAGAGAGGAATACCAACATCGTTCGGCTATTGCTTCAATAGCTGAGCAGTATGAGCAACTTTCAGACTCCTGAGGTTACTCTCTCTCTCTCTCCCAAACATAATATGCCTCCACAACTGATCAGTCTTATAGACAAGTTGAACCTGACCATTCCACCTTCACGTGGTGGGTCTTCTCGTGCTCCCCCAACAGATGTTCCAGTGAATCCTCCATCTGAGATTACACCTCTCTTTCCCAAGATCAAAGGGGTAAAAGGCCCTTGGAGAGCCTTCTAGACACTCAACCGCCCCTCCAAAGGCGAAGAACTGGAGAAACTACCTCCAGCCATCTAGAATCTGGCTCTCCTCCACTTGTGCAACCATGGGCTCCTATCCTAGCTTGCCCAGATGGCACTCCTCTCACAATGATTGACAAGGTCACAACTGTTTATGTCGCCTATGGTGTTGCTTGGGCTGTAGTGCTCCACTTGGACTTGGAAAAGGGAGAAGGGTTGTTCCTATGATGCCCTAATGAAATCTATTTTCCAATCTAGTGCGAGAGTACAAAATCTACTTTCGATTTCTCTTCTTTTACTTACTGATGTATATATTTCTTATTTCTCACTATTCACACGTCCTTTGTACATTATGCAAAAAGCCTCAACTGGCTTTCAGAAAGCTAAAAAGGCTAAGAGGGAACACAAAAGGGAGGCGAGCGCTTTACAAAAATGTTCAGAGAAAGCTATGGAGGAGTGTGCTAGTTATGCACAATAGCTGAAAGAGGCAAGGGAAAAGGCTGAAAAACTAAGGGGCGAGCTTGTCGAGTAAAAGCGACAGTCTGATGAGACTGAGCAAAACTTGCATTTGGAGCTCACTGCTACTCTATCCAAAGCTGAGGCCAAATATGACAGTGCTATGGCCGAGATCACCAACAATTACAGGGCCCAAATGCCAACGGTTAAGGACACTCTGTGGGAGGCAAGCTGGAAACGATGTTGTACCAAGATGGGGCTCCCTGCCGACTCCCCCATGTGGACTGACATGGAGCTTCCTAGCATTATGGATGCATTGGCAGCTCAGCAACCTAATGTCGAAACTCCTAACGCTCATCTTGAGTTTGAGCCCTTTCCTGAGTAAACCCAAGTCGAAGAGGCCATCATAAATATTACCATTCGCCCTGGGACAATGCTACTGATGAGGCTGCTGCAGATGAAACCCCCAACCCCAATTTTGCCATTTTTGCCGACAAGCACAGTGAAGAGGCCTAAGTGCCTTTGCGGTTCCAATTTTCTAATCATCCGTCACCTGGCATTGGCCTGGTTTCGCCATGTGTGGCCTGTTCTTTTTATTCATACTATAAATCCTGTTTTGATGTTTTGATTACAACTAATGATTGTTGCACTGGTTTGATTAATTTTTTGAATTCTAACCCTCTTAAGATAGTTTTTCAAGTATTTCGTACTTGGTGTTTTACAATTCTAAGTTTTTCATACTTAGAGATTCTTACCAAGTGTCCTCGTACTTGGATTATTTGCATTGATTATTGCAAATATAAGTTTTCATACTTAGAAAGTTTTACCAAGTGTCCTCGTAGTTGGGTTTAAATTTTTGCATTAATCGTTGCAAATCTAAGTTTTTCGTACTTAGAAACTTTTACCAAGTGTCCACATACTTGGGTTATTTGCATTAATCATTGCAAATCTAATTTTATTGGATTTTTTTATATCCAATATGATTAAGGCAGATATCTTACTCTCTGCTCCCCAATAGGAATAAAAAAATTATACCACTTTGATTCATATTAAACTAAAATCATGTGGAAAGGAATAGCAGTTTCATTAATGTCTGTAATGGCAAGGAAAGCAATAATTAAAATATACAATGTTGGTGATTTTCTTTGTAATTCCAACTAAATATTAAGAAATAATTGTGAATATATTCGAATTCACTTCAAAAAGATGTGACTGTATTCATCGTCACCAAAGGAGAAATTTACTGGTAAAACCTTCTCAAATTCTGCATGTTCCATGGCCGTGGTATTGGGTCTCCATCCACAGGTTGGCCGGTCGATATGCTCCAATACCTGCGATCCCCACGATCTTGTATGGGCCTTGCCAATTTGGCCCAAGATTGCCATCTAAGGACACCTTGGTGTTGGCCAACACTTTCCTCAGGACCAAGTCTCCCACCTTGAATTCCCTTGGCTATACTTTCTTGTTGTAGCTTCTTCGTAGCTGCTCTTGATAAGCTGCCATGGTTATTAGGGCTCTTTCTCTCTTTTCCTCGGCAAGGTGAATTTGTTCAGGTAAAGCTTTATCATTGCCATTTGATTCCATTAGAGCAGTACGGTTGGTCGATAGGCCCACTTCGAGTGGTATGACAACTTCTGTCCCATAAGCCAGTGAGTATGATGTCTCTCCCATGGATCTCCAAGGGGTAGTCCGGTATGCCCAAAGCATGGCTGGCAATTCGTCTGGCCATTTTCCTTTTTTGCTCTCTAACCTCTTCTTAAGACTCTTAAGGATAGTCTTGTTTGAGGCCTTTGCTTTCCCATTGCTCTGAAGGTACGCTGGGCTGGAGTAATAGTTCCTGATGCCATACTGTGCACAAAAGGCCTTGAACTTTCTCCCAAATTGGGACCCGTTAGCTTAGATGATGGAGTACGAGATCCCAAACCTTGTAATGATTTTGTTCCATATAAACTTCTCCAACATAGCTTCTGTGATTTTGGTTAGGGCCTCACCTTCTATCCACTTGGTGAAGTAATCAGTTCCTATGAGGAGGAATTTTCGTTTCCTTGTTGCCATGGGGAGAGGACCCACGATATCCAATCCTCATTAAGCAAATGGCCATGAGCTTGTCAGTGGCAAAAGGTCTTCTGTTGGTGCTCGAATGAGAGGTGAATACCTCTGACATTTTTCACAAGTTTTGACAAAGGCCTTTGCATCTTCCTGCATGTAGGGCCACCAATATCTTTGGGATATTGCTCAGTGGGCTATGGACTGTCCTCTTGTATGTCTCTCGCATGTTCCATTGTGGATCTCATGGAAGAATGTCTATACTAGAGCTAAGTGTAAACACAATAAATATGGCCTAAGAAATGACTTTCTGTAAAGCTTACCATCAAGGGAGAACAAAAAATGTACAAATTTGGTCTTGATCTTGTGAGCTTCCCTCCTTTCCTTTGGCAAGGTCCCATTTACTAGGTATGTTGCATTTAAGTGGTGGCAAATTACTTCGAGATTTATCCCCGGCATCTCCTGGGGTGTCCATGCAAAAACGTCAATATGGTCCTTTAAAAACAACCAAATCTTCCTCTTCCTATTCGGCAAGGGTTTCGTCGATTAAGAAATACCTCTATGGATCATCCTCTATGACCTGTATTTTCTTCAATCCCTCCACCATCTTGTTTGTGGGATCACCTCCGACGTCCTCCAAGGTCGGCTGATCTGAAGCTCCACCGGCCTGAACAAGCTCGGTCCTTGGCGACTTCTTTAGTACCATGTTGAAACACTGGTTGGCTAGCTTTTGGTTACCTCTAATGCACTCAATACCATCTGATCCTGCTCGGACAGGCAGTGTGGCCTTTCCCATAGGCCATATTGTTTGTGCGCTAAAGTCGACCAGAGGGACCGAACACTTCTACAATGAGCTCGGCGAGAGCTCCATCCTTTGAAAGTGTGATAGTACATAATCTCCGTGCTAGCCCCCTGATCCATAAGGATTTTTTCCACGTCATACTCCCCTATTCATAGGGCGATGACCAATGCATCATTATGTGGTATTATCACTCCATCTAAATCTTCATTGGAGTAAGTTATTGGTTCCTCCATCAACCCTTCCATCCTCAGCCTCTTCGTGTTGAGCTTCATAATTTGCATCACCTATCCACTAACCCTTTGGATGTGTCTTATTTCATTGTTAGTGTATGGGGCAACCAATCCATGTATCATATGAATTTGTCTTTTGACCTTTTCTTGTAGCCATCTCCTCCACTTGCTCGGTGTCCTTGTGGTCAGCGACTAAAAATTCTTTCAAGTGGCCCTTCACCACTTTCTCACCCAAAAACTTCCTGGACTCCACACAGTCTTCCATCATGTGGCCCCAGTCCCTATGGTAACTACAATGTTGATTTGTAGCCCTCCTCTTCTCTGGGATCCTGTCATCTTAGGGGGCCTTCTGAACCATGACTCATTTTTTTTATCCTGTATAGCATCTTGTAGATTGGAATTTTGAAAGTTGCCATGACACTAAAGTAGGACTTAGAATCTGGGTCAACTTTATCCTTCCTCTGCTGGGTGTAGTCTTTCTTCCCTGTTGTGTACTCCTTCTTGTACACCTTGGACTCTACTGCTTTCCTCTCAGGAAGCTGAGGTTTTCTAGCCACAATCTTCCCTCCACCTTGTAGGATGTCATCCTCCACCCGTGCATGTTCCTGGATTTTTTTCCATAAGCTTTGCCATAGTCTTGACCAAGTGCATAGTGAGTTATTCTTGTGGCTTACTATGCACTGGTAAGCTCGTCTTAAAAGTCACTAAGGCATACTCTTCACTATAGTTTTCAATCTCGTTGAAAGTCTCCTAGTACCGTACTGCCTTAATGTCTCATCATCCCTCTGTCTCATAGAAATCAATGCATTGCTCGGCTGGTCAAGAATCGAGTAGTAAACTCCTAAGCTAACTGAGCCCAGCACAAGATTGATCCTTTAGAGAGCTTATGGTACCAACTTAATGCTACTTTTCCCAAACTGGATGGGAACATCTTGCATAGCAAGGCATCGTCTTTCTCATGTATGAACATGGCCTGTTGGTAATGTTGGATATGGGCTGCGGGATCTGTATTGGTTTCATAAGGGATGAACGTGGAATGCTTTACCCTGCTCAGAGTTTTCTCTGCTCTGATCCAATGAGCTAGTGGTAACTTCAAAATCTAGCCTAGGGCTTCCTTGGTTGCCTTCTGTGCAGTCATTGGACCTCCCTTCGCTTGGCCAGTTTCCTTCCTTCTCACGTAAAGCTAGGGGGTTTGTTCGTTGGAACCTAATCTCTCGTATCTATCCCTAGCATGCTTCCTCCTTTCTTTTTTCACAATGGAAGGGCTCCTCTCTCTCCTTTTCCATGGAGAGACCACCCTAACAGTGGAAACATCATCTTGACGATGACTCTGTCTCTCCTTTTCGTATTGCACGGATCTCGTCTGCGAGCTTAAGTCCTTCTCCTTCTCCTGGAGCTATTTATTTAGGTTCTGAATCTCTCGTTCTCGTCGAGTAACTTCATGGGCTAGCTCTTCTACCACTTGTTCTCTTCGGTCCAGGCTGTCCTCACCCTCATGGTCCCTTGCTCGTCTATGATTATCTTTGTTTGGGGGGCTCCTTCCCCTCTCGCAATGGGGGAAGTTCCCCTACTCCTCCCTCGTGGTGTCTTTAAGCGTCTCCATCGCTTGCAAAACCTCGGGGAATCGTGGATTAGTAGGCGTGTATCCCTGAACTTTGGAATCTTAAGGAGATGCCCTATATCAAACCTTTTGGCGGCAGGTTTCTTTTGTGGTGCTTTTGGAACCATGGGAGTTTTGTCTATCCTTTCACTCTTTCTGATAGTGTGCACATGATTGGTTTTAGCATCATCCTCCACATCTTCACATCGCAGAGTGCGTAGAACGGGTTCTGAGGCCACCATTGTTGAATGATTTTTTCTGTAAAAGAGCTTATTGTTCCATTTCCCATAGACGGTGCCAATTGTACGGGGACAAAATCCACGTAGGGTCTTGATCACATGCATCCTCGCCGGAACCCTAATCTGCAAGATAGACAAGGGTTAGAGCACCTTTTCCTCTCGTTGTCAAAGGCCCTCTGATGCTTAAGTTAGTATCACGTACTTGAATTTATGAATCACTCAATGCATATGAAAGTGATTCACAACGTATCTTTCTTCATGGGTCTCATGCTTTTTTATACGTGAGGATGGCTTGTTGATTTAGGCATCTCATGCCATAGTTTCCTACTAGCTTTAGGAATCCTTTTCCTATTAGGGCTTTCCTATTAGGAGCACGTTTCCTTATTCAGCTAGATCTCGTCTAACAGTAGTCTTCCTTTCCATATAGGATTCTCTCCTATATGCGGTATCCTCCTAATCACATTAAGACTTTCCATATCAATCCCTTATTTTGTGAGATTTCTCCTTATCACATAAAAAACCGCCACAGAATATTCTGGAATGTCTCACCGCCCTATTCGTAGTGGTGTCGTGCTTCCCCGTAGCTCCGAATAACCTGTACATAGCTCAGCTCATCGTGTCAAACTGAATTATGCATTCTAGAATGTTGTTTAAGCTATATACATAGCCTACCTAGCTTGGCCATATCAGGGGCATCCCTTTGTGACTCATGCCGAGCTAGTGCATCCTAATTTATTAGCTCATGCACTTTATCTTGGCCTTATTCATGGTCAAACCTGCTCAGCATAGGGCTTAAGGACTCCCTATGTGGTGCCGAGCTACTCACCCCTTCGTGGTGGTCAGTTAGGGCACGTGTTCTACCCTTCCTAAGGGTAATTAAGTTTTACCCAGTCCAGGTGGCTCAGGCAGTGTTGTTGGCGGTTTAGGTGGTGGCATTCGGGGTATGAGTGGTGACGTAGGCAGAATTGGTGATGTGGGTTGTCTGAGTGGTGGTGCTAGTGGCAGCGTACATGGGCGGGTGTTGAGTTTGGGCGGCGTTGATATGCTTGCGGGTGATGTTGTGGTGGTTGAGGATTTGTGCAAAGGCGAGGGAGATGACGATGGTTTGGGTGGTGATGGTAGTTTGACGAGTGGTGGTAGTGGTGACGATGGTTTAGTGCATGGTTTTGATGTAGGTGGGGGTTTAGCAGGTGGCGGTATCCCTACGGTTGATGGTTCCTATGCGGGGACGAGTGGGGTGGATAAAGGGAAGGGCGTGGCGATGTTGGAGGTGACAAACATGCCACCAGTGATCGAGGAGAGTATGCCATATGCGATAAGGTATATAGAGGCCGAGTAGAGAGCGAGAGCAAAGGGGGCCATGAGTGTTGGTTGTGGTGACTACTTAGCACACGCTATTAGTGTGGTCAGTTTTTCACGCAGACATCTATGACCCTCCAGTGCACCACATAGTGCCATCACCGATTGATAGTTACGAATTGTTACAGGAGGTATACGTTGGAGAGGAGGTTCTGCTGGACGTGGGGATACACATTTCCCGCAATTGCTTGGAGGTATGAATTTGATTTACTGCACTTTCCGATAAATTCATTAAATCATGCACTATGGACTTATATAAATGATGAATTCATGTACTTATGCAATATCTTGTTTTAATAGCTGAACCGGTGTTTGAGTGTGAGTGGCTCGTCTGGGAAGACCATGTCCTTTTACGAGGAGCTACATGGTGATGTGAGGGCCTTGATTGACCAGCTAGGTTTCAAGTGATTTATATGGACACAAACGAAGACAATAAGGGATCATTTTTTGGTGACAGCACTGGCAGAGAGATGGAGGGATTCAATGAATTCCCTTCACCTGAGGTTCGGAGAGGTGACGATGACGCCATTGGACTTTTTAGTGCTCACAGATTTACAGGTCGAGGGAGAGCCATTGCCGTTCGACTCAGGGATAGCACAAGATGAGGATGCTCTTTGTCACTATTTGGGCTGGAAGCCCAGCTGCAGAACGTATTCCACTAACTACGGCTTGTTTACAGATCATTGCTTGGGGAGGCTTGTGTCACAGCCTATTGCTGAGCAGAAGGCCCGGTGTTACCTGTTTTACGTGTTCGACGTGACTTTGTTCGCGAACCAACGCCACCACGTACACCTAGGCTACTTGGCAGCGCTGAGAGACTTTGATCGGGCTGCCCGCTACGATTGGGGAGGTTGGGCTCTGGCTTCCTGCTATGCCTTTATGGGCTCTGTGTCCCAAAGAGTGGCAAGGAGTATAGGAGGACTGTGGTCTGGTTGGGATGTAAACATTTAAATTTATTCAGAGTTTAAATTCTACATTACATACTTATGCCTTACGTCAAACACCGAATACTTGCCTAGTTGCATATCAAGTATTTGTTAATTGCTCTTGTTTTACAGTTATGGGCTTACAAGGTACTTGGATTGACAACTTCGGAGTCCTCCTATCATGACCAGGTCAGTTGGACTTTTTTCGTGTCGAGCTCGACCACCTCACGTCTACTATGTTAAATGCAAGTTTAAGTTCACGTTCAACCATTGCACTCTATTGCTTGCTTTCCAACTGATGAGGTTTATGTTTATCTTCTAGGTCCCTTGGCACGTGTGGGATGGAATCCAGGATGGGTACCTTGCACCTAGCTAAGAAATGACACATGAAAGTATCCCTCTTTGGGTGTGCGTATGGTCGGGCGATGGTACCTTGGTGACAAAGTTATTACACCATCCACTCGGCCCAAAGACGTGGTGTGTCGAGACCTCTCCTGCCATGGGTTTTGAGGGCCACGAGCTATATTCTGGCCTAGATAGAGCGGTATACTATTCTTGACACAGCCCTAGACCAATACCTACGATTGATAAAGGACTACGAGACCTATAGGCACCGGTACTTGGCTGGCCCACTAGATGTGATGGAGTAAATGGAAAGTGTTAGGGCTACACGGGAGGCTACCGTGAAGGAGGCTTCAGACGCCCTCGCTGCTGAGCGGTCTGCTGAGAGAGAGAGAGAGAGAGAGAGAGAGAGAGAGAGAGAGAGAGAGAGAGAGGAGAGGGAGTTGGTGAAAGAGTTAGAGGTGTAGCTAGAGAGAGAGAGGGGAGGGAGTTTTATGGGGAGAGAGGATGTCACTATGGGAGGTGAGAAGGAGCGAGTCACTGTGGAGACGGTACCGGTTGATCAGGGAAGGGAAAGAGTTACAGTAGAGAGCTTCCTGACTAGGCAGGAGAGAAAGAATGAGTGAATACATGGTGATGGAGGATGTCCCTATTGAGAGAGGGGGTTTAAAGGAGTTAGAAAGAGTGGTCATGCCTATGGGGAGTGATCTCACTCCTTTGCTTGGAGCGAGATTGGACACTTTAGCAGCAGGAGGAGTAGCTTCTCCGAGTAGGATGGACCGAGTTGTAGCAAAATTATGGGAAGTTGTTATTCTGGCTCGTGAGGGGGAGAGAGGATAGATAGACATACCCCGACCGCCTATGGACCTTTTACTTCCCTCTGGCTCGGTAAGCATAACTTTTATTCTTCTGAAAGTTGTACCATTCTTGAAACTTCATTGCTGAAATTATTGTTTTCTTTTGTAGTTTTCTCAGAAGTTGGCGCTCTTACTTTGAGCAGACACACTATCTACGGGTCTTAGCCAGCCTGTTGGTGGTTAGGGTTCAGTGCCAATTCGCTGGATTGACGATCCTTTTCCTTCCTTTGCCCCCAGTCCTCCTCCGTTTAGGACAGCCCCGATACTTTTCTATCCCTTTAGCAATGTATTATCCTTCATGCTTTCTATTATTAAGATACTAAACTGCTTTGCTTATCTAAATATTCTTCCAACTACCTGAGACCATGAAACGCTTGAGGAGTGGTGTTGGAGGCTCCGAGATGATGACTGTATGTCTGGACGAGAGAGCGATCTATTCAGGGAGTCGTCCACAGTAGTAGGACCTGAGCCAGGCACTGAGGCAGCGGTTAAGGAGCCTCTCGTATAGGACCCGGTTCCACATTACGCACTAGAGGGAGGTGACGACAGAGAGGGCGACACAGAGTTAGGCGATCCTCAATTAGTATTAGATGGATTTCTAGGCATTGTGCCTTGCTCTTGCTTTAGGTTAGCCATTTCTTTATTAGTTGGGCCTGCGTGCCTGTGTAGATTATAGATTGGGCATGTGTGCCTGTTTTGACTTACTTTGGCGTGTGTTTACCCCATACTTTTGACATTAGCTTTAGGATCATAGTATTTTGGTCAGCTTTGTTCATGTGGATATCATATTTGGTCATATAGGATTTGCACTTTATGTTTATTTGTGTTTTCATGATCGTTGTTTAGCAAAAACCAGAATAAAAACACTTGTTGTAAAGCACACAACTAATAAGAAGAAAACATTTTATTGATTGGGATGAATATGAACATATATACACTTTATCTGTACATGGCAAAATGACATGAAAAATGAAACGAGTGTTCGTGAATTTCTTCGAAACACTTTTAACAGAAAAGAATGACACAACCAGCTCATATACACTTGGAAGTAATGATAAACGCCCTCGACACTTCCATAGATCTCAAAGATGCTAACACATGACAACCTGTTGCTTAAATTGACTCAAATGACCCTAGGATGGAATTTGGTATCCGTAGGGCATATTTGAAAAGAACACCCCTCGCCATCACACGCCTTTCTTCAGAAACAAACTTTCCACCGCTTCCGTAGAGTCATGTTCATTCAATACCACCACCAGGATGTGATGATTTCATGATACAAACTTCAATGGCAATTTTGAGGGAGTTGGACCAAACTTTAGTAACAAAGAAATCAGTCCATACACTTCATTCTTCGAATTTTCTGGAAACGGACTCTTCCCTCTCAAGTCATGAATACCCCTTAGAACATGTTGGAATCATCAAAATTCATAAAAAATGCACGGAACCAAGATTGGAGAATCGAAATGAGATCGCTGCTATCTGGTTTCTAGGGTTTCCAGGCGCTTACATTGCCCTAATCCAAGCGCCTAGACTGGGTATGGGCACCTAAAGTCATCAAATCCAGGCGTCTAGAGTGAGTTTAAGGGCTTGGACTTGTTTCCTAGTAGACCTTTGCTCTTCCCAAGGTGTTTTTCTTGCCCATCGCATCGCATTCTTTTGCCCTAAAATGCATGAGAACTCTTCAAATAACCTTCCCAACTTACTTATACCCCTTTCCAAGGTATTCTCCTTTACTTCCCAATGAATGCCACTCATTTTCAAAAAAATTCCATGATTTCCGTAGACAACCCAATCCAGACCCTCAAAATTCTGCAACTTCCCCGAGGATGAAAATGCCTAAATAAAGCATGTAAGGTTTGATCAAAGGCTTGAAGACCCCACCAATAACCTTCCATAGGATTACTAAAATACCCTTTGAAGCCCTGGAACAACCCAAAACCATAGAACACATGCACTTGGATTACTCTTTCAAGCACCAGGATTGGCCAAATCCAGGAGCCTGGAAAGAGTCCAGGCACCTGGATTGGATATCAGTCCAAATTGAGTGTAGTTTATGTTGATAGTGGGCGGGAACGATATCTTGGAGGGAATTTGTTGCAGAATCAGTTGGGGAGGGGTGTGGGAGAGATGATTACCCCTATGGTTGGACCCCTAATTGACCCCTCAACCTTCTTTAGGGTTCAAGTGGCCCTTTGTGAACCTGCTTTTGCCTATTTAAGCTCTCCCTCTCCTCCATTTCAGGGCTAAAAAAAATTAATCACTCTCTTGCTGTTACTCTATCAAAGTGACTCTAGAAATTTCAAGCTTCAACCACCACTCCTCAAATCCAATCCATTTCAACTCCAAAAACCACCTCCTTGCCCCATTAATCCATCATCCATTCACCCTCACGAACCAAACTCCATCAAAGCATTCAAGTCTTTTGATCACACCCAAAAGGTAGTCTTTCTACCAATATGCTCAAGTAGGCACTAAGGGGGACTCAATCAAGTTCTCACTGGTTGAAAATCATCAAGAAAGAAATCTATTTTGTGCATCAAAACTCAATCTAGGCACCTGAATCATCACTTTCCAGGCGCCTGCATTGAGTTTAGGCGCCTGGATTCACTCCATGCAAGCGCCTAGATCCCCTTTTCTCTTACTATATTTTCTGTTTTTTTTTTTTTGCATTTTAACTATTTCATGGTACATCACGTGTATACAGTGGTTTTAGAGTACTTATGTCTCATATTCTAATCTTCATTTTGATGAATATTTGGAGTGTTTTCAAGGTTATAATCACATTTGATAGAATAGTTACATGAGAAGGAAGCACACATGTGGGTTCATCAGTCATTTACAGGTTCTAATCACTTAGTTTTGAAAGTGTTAACATGAGCTTTTACATTACATAAGCATATCCCCATTTTAGGTGTTCAAAATGAGTATTACCTTTGCATTTTAGTAACAAATCACTCAAAATCAAGCTTCTTTTAAGCTCATATCATGCACTTGAGTTAAATTTAAGGCTCATGTCAGCTATTGTGTTGTTATACATCTTTTAAAAGTGCATGTGAGTAAGTAAAGAGCATTGCATTTGGTGCTTGCTGTGGGAAATGAGGTTTTAGAATTTCTGTCTACGAGGCCATCCAGATGCCTGGATTGGACCTTTCCAAGCGCTTGGATCTGCCTAATCCAGGTGCCCAGATTGTAATCCAAGTGTCATGTATTGGGTATTTATGATCAGTTCATGGGACATCCTAAGGCAGTTTGGGGGCAATTTGGTAAAATTTTAGCATCTTTTGTACATGAATCATCCATTCATAACATTTTTCACAAGCATTCACCCATATCTCATTAACCTTTTTGATGCATTTGTCGTGCTTTCACATGAATTCGTGTACAAAGTCCATTAAAACAACATTTTCAAAATCCTTTAAACATTTAGTTGAGACTGGTGATTTCACTGTGCGCGAGGGGTGCTTTGAATTCCTTCCCCTTGCGTAATCTAGTTCCCGGACCCAAGAAATCTCATTTTGAGGGGCCAGTAATATATTTTTCATTCAAAGGGCAAAAGAGTCATTTTTCAAACGGTTTGTCGTGTATGGTCCTCAAATCCGGGTGGCAACTCCATTCAACCAATCAAACCGTTCTCCAAAACCAAACCATTTTCGTGGACTTCATTCTGTGGGGTGTTCACAAGCTGGCGACTCCGCTGGAGACTCTGGTTAATATATATTTTACTATTATTAAACTTATGTGTGATTTTATTAAAATGTATAGTAGTCATCGAGAGCTAAACTTGAAAAATGTTTAAGGGATTTTGGAAATGTGGTTTTTATAGACTTTTGCATTGCACGTGCATGGTTACTAGCCTCCGCTGACGTGTTTCAGCAATCCCTCCCAGCTTGCTGGTGATGAGGAATCCCAAAATGCTCAGCACCCTCCGACTGTGATAAGTCACAATTGTCGTTATTACCATCGCGTTGCGGGATCCTTGGCGGTGGGAGACTGCTTTGGCTTTGAGTCCAGGGTACCCTTCTTAAACCAAAACCAGCCTTTGCATATAGATAACCATAGAACCCCACGTTAGATAACCGACCCATGTGTTAGGATTATGTACTCCCTCATGTTATGTGCTATATGTTATTGTTTTCCTTAGCATGCCATACTGCATACATACACTTGCATATGTACATATTCTTGTTTCACATGTTGTCAGTTTTCGACAATTAGTAGAAGGTTGCCTTGGCCCAATGATGAGTCGTGCATCTCATATGCGCGTTTTTCTTACGAGTTAGTCTTTAGGACGACCGGACGGGGGAAAGTTTGGATAATCAGAATCTGAACAATGATCTAGACGGGGTTTAAGGGCACTTAGCCCGAGAAGGGACAATTGGTCTTAAATGCCCGATTTTAGATTATTGCCAAAATTTGTGTAAATCATGTTTTCCCACATCCGCTTGTCCAATTTCAAGGACTTTTTCCTTAAAAAAAAACTTGAGGATTGAGGCGATCTTTCAAAGCAGGTGGGTCCAGTCTAGGAGACTTAAAATCCATGGAGTTTGAGATACCTCCGGTGTTGGTCGTGCTCAAACAACCGCCTTGAGGTCATTTGTATCTGGGTTACAACACCCATATTGCTCTGTCTCAGATGGCCAAGAAGAGTGCTATAGCGTCAACATTTAGGCTTTAGGTTGAAACATCATACCTACCGAGTAATGGTTTACCCGGGGTGTTGGAAAATCTTCTGTGCAATGACCTTAAGTGAGATTCAGATCTGGTAGACTAACCCTAGGTTGTACCTGCTAGTCCAGGAGACTTAAAATCCACGGAGTTTGAGATACCTCCGGTGTTAGCTGTGCCTGAACGGCCACCCGTGTTTCAGACTAGTCTTGGAACCGCTTGTATCTGGATGGCGACACCTCATTGATTTATCTCAGATGGTTAAGAAAAGTGCGACGACGTCAACATTTAGGTTTTAGGGTGAAATGCCGTACCTACCGAATAATGGTTTACCCATGGTGTTGATACAATCTACTGTGTGAATGATTCCAAGTGAGATCCGAAGCCAGTAGCTTAATTCCTAGGCTTAGAAGTAGGACTAACTTCGGGCGAGGATCGACACGCATTCTTAGGCACCCTTTTGTTTGTATTTGGTATTCGAAGGCTGCAAACTGAGTTTGGCTTTTGCTTTATGTTTAGTTTTAAACCATTGGGCCTGCAAAGAAGAAGAAGACCTTACCTATTTGGACTCGATCTCTCGGATAGCGATTGTCTCCATCTTTATCGCCAAAGTCTAAAACAAGTATGTCAGTTGAACAGGAGCAAGATCCCTCAAATGAATTTGAATGACTAAGGAAGGAGATGCAAGATGAGAGGGCCTGGAATGACACTCGAGTCGCCCAACTCATGGCGATTATGGTAAGCATCTAGAGTCGGCTTCCTTCGCCCCAATAGCAAATACCCGATGGTGGAGCTCGAAATCAAGAGATTCCCAATGATGAACATCCGGAGCAGCCTCCTCCCCCTGAGAATCCTCAATTGGCTGAAATGTTAGCCAAGATACTTAAGCTTGAAGAATTTGTATCCAAAAGTGAGAAGCAAGCCAATACTGGTTTTGACATGGACAAACTTTGCATCTTTCCAGGTGCTAAGCTCTCCAAGAAGTTTAAACATGTGGACTTTGAAAAATTTGACGGGGGATTAAGGGACACGGTTTAGGCATATGTTAGTTCTCTCTCGTTGCAAGATGTTGATAAGCTTGCCATGGCACAAATGTTCCATGAAACCCTCACGGGGCCCACACTCCAATGGCTCTTGTCTCTTGACGTCTCAAAGAGACAGACTTGGGAAGAAATGGTGGCTGCTTTCATTAAGCAATATGAATACAATTTGCAGCTCAAAGTTACTACTTGGGAGCTTGAGAATATTAAGATGAAAGAGAAAGAACCTTTCGTAGAATTTGTGAAAAGATGGAGAGCAAAGGTTGCGCAAATGACTAATCGTCTTAGTGACAAGGACCAGATGCGCATCATAACTAAAAACCTTCAACCAGATTTGGCTCAATACATGGTGATGGCTCAAGCGCATAATTTTGAAACCTATTTTGAGATGGGTGTATCAATTGAAGAAACTATGTAGAGTGGGGTGTTAAAGAAAGGAGATCCCATCCCCAAGCCCAAACGGACTACATTGGAAACACCTCATCCCTGTACGCAAACCCCAGTTACACAACCGACACCTCGTCCAATTCTATGAATCACCAATCCCATAAACCAGAGTCGATAAATGTTATTTTGTCCCAACCAACTCAGTCAACCCAGCCACCCTAAAACCAAAGAGGACGACGAGTTTTCACCCCTTTTCCCTTACCTCTTCTTGTTGTCTTCGAGCGACTCGTTCAACACAGAAAAATTAAACCACTCCAAGTAGTTCCACCACCACGAAATCCCCCATTTGGGGGCTACTCATGAGCTCTAGTGAGCATCACCAGAAACTTGCTCAAGCATTATTTTGCATGGAGATTGCTCCTGACACTACCCCTAAAGCCATGATGGCTGCCATTGTTACCAAACCCACCAAACACACTGTAACCTTCACTGAGGTTGATTTACCGCTTGAAGGAACTGACCACAATAAACCTTTGCATGTCACCATGAAGTGCATGGGGAAATGGATTCTAGTTGTATTGATAGATAACGGGTCTGCACTTAATGTTTGTCCTCTCCGAATAGCTCAGTGTTTGGGACTTAAACCAAAGGACTTCACGCCATCTAATCTCACTATTCGAGCTTACAATAACACTCGTCGTAATGTGCTAGGGACTGTTGAAATGGAGACTGCTGTGGAAGGGTTTAAATCGACGGTGGATTTTCATGTGCTCGAAATTCTGGCTTCATTCAATTTGCTGTTAAGACATCCTTGGATGCATCGACTCGACATAATGGCAATTCCATCTACCCCATCTCAGAAAGTCTTGCTTGGATTGGAAAAGGGAACGGTTGCCATCTATGAGGACACTGGCATTCATCCTCATGCTGAAGACAATGCTCTATTGTTAGAAATTATGCATGATGAGAATGATATCCAACTCGGAGGTTTTGCTTTTGATACATCTTGCAGTGTGTGCACGCTCCATATTGATGATGAAATTTCAATCAGTACCACCGTTCTCGAAATGATGAGAAGGATGTCTTATTTACCAAGAACTGGTTTAGGGCGAACTCACCAAGGGGCGGCTCAGTTTCCGGAATTCCCTTCTCAGCGAGGCCGTTTTGGATTATGGTATGTAGAGACCCATAGATTTTAATTAATTTAGTTATTATTTAAAAAAAAGAGAGAGTTAGGGAATTATGAGGAATTGAAATTAGAGTAAAGTGGACCAATTTGATGGTAGTTTATGCTTGGGGGCATTTTTAAAATGCATTTGAAACTTAGGGGGGTATAGTGCATCAAAGGGGGTGTCTATACAAGTATATGGCTAATTTTTTTTCAAAACACACACCTCTCTATTTCTTTACACAGTGTCTCTCTCTCCCTCTCTACTCCTTCTTCCATCTTCTTCATCTTCTCCACAAATTTCACCCAAAAACCTCTAATTCTTTCAAAACCTTCACCTTTCAAAACCTTCACCAATACTAGACTCCTATGTGTGTTTGGAAGCCCGGGTTTGGTTCATTTCATTCCGAAAGGAGGAGATTCGGTTGGAGTATTGGAGAGAAGGCAAGGGTTTTGCTCATCCTTTGTTCACAAACTTCTAAATCTTGACGTAGGGGAATTTCTACCATTACTAAGTGTTTTGAATTGTGTGATGTGTAGATTATACTTATCTTTGATCATTCCGTCTCATGTTCTTGAAAAACCCATTTTCTAGTTCCATGGATTTGATTGGAGGTTGATGAATGCTTCTTGTTGTTGTCCTATGTAAACTAGTTGTTGCAATACCCTCTTGTAGCTTGTGGTGTTGATTTTTTTATCATAAACATGTTTGGTTTGGTTTGGAGTCCATTGCAATCCCCTTTTGCTGTCAAAATCTGCTCGTAATGGTCTCTGGATCTATCCACTTTTGGGGTGGATCGATCCAAAACCTTCTGATGGTGTTTCGAATAGTGGATCGATCCACTCATCACTTGGATCGATCCACAATCTTCTGTCTTGCTCCGGACCAAAGTGGATCGATCCACTCCAACAGTGGATCAATCCACTCCCCTGTTCACTTCACCAAAACTTGTTTTTGTTGATTTCATCGCTTATTTGGTGTTATTACTTGGCGTAATTAGCTCTTATACCTCAAAACTCGTTGAATAACTCGTCCCTAGCCTATCCTAGTATAATTGGTGGCTCGGTTTGATTTTTGTACGACGCCTACATGGTCATACACTTGATATATGTGAATTGAAGATTTTGACAAAATGTGTGAACTTGGGTGATGATCGGAGGTATGAGTGAAATGATGACACTTGTGTGAAGTCAATGAACGTGAATTGAAATGAGAACTTAAAACTCTTGATACGGGGCCGAAAGGTAGCCCGGAATGATACTCGGGCCGTTCTATGGGCGTGTTGCGAGGAACTATGCCTTGGCCAAGGGAAAGATTATACGGGGTCGAAAGATAGCCCAGAATGATACTTGGGCCGTCCTATTGACGTGTCGCAAGGAATTTCTAAAGATCTAATTTAAATAAAATGGTTGATGTGACACATCGGACGAATTAGACACTTATGACGCATATCGGGTATACTTTGGGTACACTTGGGTGATAACAGGGGATTTAAAATCTGGGCTTGAAGCTCAACCTATCATTTTTCAGGTTCCCAAGACGGAGCATGACTTGGGTGTGCATGAAGTGATTGCATACATCTTTTGAAAACTTAAAAAGGAGTTACCTCATCATCTTGAGTTTATAATTTTGAAGAGATGATTTTGTAACTCATTCATATTAAATCTTTGGACTTGGATCTGTTATAACTTTTAGACTTGTGTATTTTGGTTTGGGGAATGGGTAACCATAGACTATTGTACTCCTTTTGGTGCTGACTCTGATTATTAGACAACTTGGAATTTGACGTGGCCGTGGACTTATTGACCGGCCCACGTGGAATTTCTTATTGTAATATTGATTGAATTTCGAGGGCGTGACAGGGTATGAGCCTATGTTGAAGGAAATGCAAAAAGGGAAAACCAATGGGGCAAGCAGCAATGCAAACCGTTAAATCCGCTTAGTCAGGGAAGGGTCAAATGCACCTTATCATAGCTAGCTGGAGCCATTTATAAATAAAATGGATGGAGAGGTGTACCCAGGATTTGAAATCTTTGCTAATGATGCTTGAGACAACAAAGATGAACATGAAAAAGTTGGTGATGACGTGGATGGAGAAGTTGGTGAAGGACCTCAAACAGACTGGATGGAGGCTCTAGATGGTGGGATCCTAATGTCAATGTTCGATGAGGTTAGTCTAACAAGTAAGGATAAAGAAGAGAAACAGTGATGATGCTCGGGCGGAGGCCGTTGAAGACCCCAGCTTGCTGATCGTGGATGCTGTAGGAGGATACGAGAATTGCACTTTCACACTTGTTGTAAAATTCACGGGCACTTTCACCAAGTCTGAGTCTGTACCTAGTTTGAGCCGGAGATCGAGCCTCATGCCATTCCACGTCACCAATTTTCTTTTGAGTTCGAGTCCACTGCCATGTACCACACCCCTGAGGGTTTCATGAATGAAATGGACTATGATTTCGCTTACTCTGCTGTTCCCGAAATAAATTGTATTGATCCTGACGATGATGAGACTAAGTTTGAGGGAGAAATACCTAAAGAACTTAAGTCCCTAATCGAAAGAGAAAATGAAAGGCATGCTCAGCCAATTAAACGGATTTTACACTCGATAAAATCCTCAAAATGATTTCTTGGTTTCATAGTGTACTCCATATGATCCAATAGGCAATTCGGCCAATGGTCACGCGGATTTGGAACAAATTTTTGGTAAACATTCAAATAGGTTATTGGGTAGGGGCTTTCTTGATTCGCATATTTTCTGTCACGGTCCTTTTAATATTTTCCATCTCAATTTCCATTGATCAAGAATTTTGAGATTCCTTCATTATTATTGGTGGTTTGGAAGGATGATAGGTACTCGATTCAAAAAGTTGATTTAGACCTCACACTACCATGCCCAGTTGGACTATTTCAATTGCACCCTAGGTTTGTTTAAATTGCACTTTGCATGTAAATGTGTTGCACTCTCAAACAAAAAGCATTGCACTCATCTTGGTCCATGAAGGGTTGTCAGTATGGTCAAATCAAATTTGTTGGAAATAGATTATTTTCATTGCACCTTGGGTCAATTTCTATTGCACCTTAGAATGCAATTGCATTGCACTTGTAAGAAAAAATATCGCACTAATGTTGGTTCATATGGGGTTGCTAGTGTGATGTCAAATCAAAATTTTAGGAAGTAGATTATTCGCGTTGCAGCCTATGTCCATTTCCATTGTAGCTTGCATGCAAGTGTGTTGCACACCCGAATAAAAGCATTGCACTTATGTTAGTCCAAATGGGTTTCTAATTGTGTGATCAAACTAATTTTTTTGAAAATTACTAATTCACAGTATTGCACCCTGGGCACCTTGATTGCAATTGTGTTGCACTCTCAAATCAAATCAGTACGCTCATATAAATCAAGTGAAAGTGTTCATTATACAGTTTTCACCTAGAGGAGTAATTTCGTCAATTAATCTCCTAATGCTATTTATGTGGAATTATTCTTCTTTTTTTTGCGCCATATATGAAGTGAATGCCAAAAACCTTGACACGAGAGTGCAAATAGTTGCCCATTTTCCCATTGAAATGTCAATTCCCCTGAGTGCATCATGAGAATGAGAGATTCTTGCGGCAAGCTGCTCTCGTTTGGTCATTCAATCACCCAGATATCATATTTGAAGACGAGATTTTGATAGTAGAAGGGTTGAATAAACAGGGATGAGTCCAATCAACGCGTACTGGCAATGAGGTCAGTCGAATCGCAGAAAATATAGTATTATTTTTGTAACCATGTCACTGTGAAAGTAGGCAATACGCGAGGCACATGTAATTTTACAACTTTAACCTAAAATTTTCAATTTTTTTGGGGATCATTTTCTACTATTTTTTTTTTATAGATTCGGGTCAATTATTTGGATTTATCGGTTGTCTAAATGAGAGGAATCAAAAAAATATAAAAATATAGGCCAAATTTGAAAAAATGTTCAATGAATGACGTAAAAAATTGGGAAAATGACCATAAAATGGGTTTTAAAACAAATAATACCAATTACATGGGAAGGTTTTTCAAAATGACTGAATAGATGAGAAGGAGGAAAATATTTCCAAATACATGGTAAGCCCCATCCGAAATGACATAACTACCCTCCATGGGTTTAAACCCTAACATCTCAAAACACTCCCAGCCAAACACACATTCTCATTCTCCTGGGTTTTAAAAACAGACGACGAAAAGGGAGGGAGAAAGCAGACGACGTAGAGAGAGGGAGAAGAGGAGAATATCGATCTACACTTGAAGCTTCATCTTCTTCTCTCAATCGAAATCCAACCTTGAGCCAGTAAGTTTTCAGTTTTTGTATCATGTGTACCACGCCATTCTCATTCTCTGTCTCTGTCTCTGTCTCTCTCTCTCTCTCTCTACAAAACGAGTCTCTCTGTCTCTGTTTCTCTCTCTCTCTCTCTCTCAGAGAAGTACCTGTAGATCTGAGTTGAAGAACCAGCATTTCACTCTTTGTTCTTGTGTGATTTATGAAGTTTTTTATGAACTTTTGATAGTGTTGGGAACAATGTTGTGAAGAACACAACAGTATTGTTTAGGGACTGTAATGTGAATGCTATGTTTGCCCAATATTATAGTTATTTATGTTTTCTGTCAATGAAAGAGAGTTTTGCTCTTTGCATAATATGACATTACTCCATCTGTGAATTGCTGTTGCACTATACGTCAGAATACAAGCACTAGAGTGGCTAAGTTTTTGAAGTCTAATTTGCCTCTGTCTTTTACTCCTTCCCTCATATAAAAATGTTTTCACTGTGATTTGAAGTAGTCTAATTTGCTTGTCTCCTCTCTAAAAAAGAATTCATTGTTTTTGTAAATATTCTCATTGTGGGCTTGTTCATGTTGAGATAAATAAGAAGCGAATAAATTCAAACAACATACTAGGAAAATTGTGGATGTATTTAGGTTTACTAACAATAAAACTTTGATGAAGGACATGTCCTCAAGCTCAGTAAATTCGAGGGGTAGAAAGGTGGGGTTGTCGATGGAGTGGCCCGATTGCTATTGTCGTGACCGCAATTGTCGTGAACTAAAAGCCGCTTTGATGGTATCTGGAACGGATGAAAACCCCGGTAGGAGGTTTCTTGCGTGTGCTAGATACCCTAAGTGTATATATGGTAGTTGTTAGTGTAAGTGAATTGATAACATAAGTAGAGTGCTTAGCATGATTTCATCATATTATTGTAGGATCCGGAGCGATGCAATTTATTTGAATGGATAGACAAACCCATATGCCAGCGTGGGAAGGTGGTCATTCTCGAGCAAAAGGAGAAGATAGTGAATTTGCAGAATGAGATGGAGTATTGGAAGCAGAAGGCCAAGTTGCTAGAAGAAAAACTAACGGAGTTTGAGAAGAAGGCTGAAGACATTGGCAAAAGGAGTCAAGTCTACGAAAGAAGGAATAATTGTGTCAAACTATTGCTTGCTTTGGTGGTATTTGTTGTGGCTTGTATGGTTTTTGGAAAGTTCAAATATGGCTTGAGGAGGAGAGATTTGCATTCGGCGCTGCCTCGTTGAGCAATGGTGTTGAAATTCCAAGTTTGTAGGAGTAGTAGATGCTTGGACCCTTAACCTAACTTTTGAGTAACCAAGTTAATTGTAAACAATGATGGTGGATATATTTTGTGGAGGGTGGGATATATGTTGTGGATTATAGCCTTGTCAATGTTAAATTCCTATTTTGACATGTAATTGCCTATTTTGACATGTACTCGGTTTGTAATTACTATCTCTCTATTTTATGTATTATGCTATTTGATACTCTCTCCCAACATTTGGTGGTTAATGTATTCAGCTGGATGGTAAATTGAAGGCAATAGTGCTTGGACATGGTAAAATAGTTGAACTGTGTATTGTTGTCACTGTGACTATAATCCTTGCTCCTTGTGTTATACTATGTTGCTCTTTCTATGAAGTTTAGATGCACTGTCTGTAAAAAAAAAAATAGCACCTGAATGCTTCCAGTGAATCAAGTGTAATTCGTTGTCTTGTACTCCATCATGAAATTATTAGTTGTATAATTTTTTACAAATAATAATGTTTTGACTTCTATAGTCATTTATGTGGTTACCTAACCTCTTATTGGTCGGTGTAGGTATGACCAATGTGCAGCAAAAAATGTTAACTTGTTTTTGCTATTGGGGCGGGAAACAGATGGTGAACTCCAATTGCACTTTCTCCTACGATGGTGGGTTCTGTAAAGCGGTTTTACTAAAAGAAGGATTAAAATTGTTTGAGTTGATTGAGAAGATTTGCGCTGCCCTCAAGACAACTATTGGGGAGAAAAAGTTTTTCTATAACACGAAGAGGGACAAGACGAAGTGTTTGTTGTTGGACGATGAAGATACAGTCGCAATGATGTTTCACTGTAATGATGACGAAGTTGACTTGTTTGTAGAGGAGCCGCCACGTAGTAATGATGATTTGCCAGCGGTTTATCCGTCGACTAGGTTAGTTTGTAACTCATAACTTGCAAAACAATTTAGTGGCACTGACACTGAAAACCTTGCTCCTACCCAAAAGATAACTTGCTCTTTGTATAATTTTGACATGCACTCTGTATCACACAACCAGCACTAGACTGTTCTTCCCTGAATTATTTTGTTAGGTTTTTAGATGGCAATGAACATGCATACAAGTCTGTCCGTTCCACATTCCATTGTCAGTGGAGTGACCTTTGCACTCTTCTTATAACATGTAAACCAATGTACTGGCACTGACTCAGTGACACTGAAAAACATGCTCTTAGGAAAAAAATACCTTGCTCTTTCTACAATATTAACATGCACTCTGTGTCACACAACCCGCACTGGAATATTCTTCTCTGAATTTTTATTTCTTATCTTATTTCGTTAGTTTTTATATGGCAATCAACCATACAAGTTCATCCGTTCCACGCTCCATTATTAGTGGAGTGACCAATGTACTGGCACTGAGTAACTGACACTAAAAAACATGCTCCTAGGAACAAAACAATTTTCTCTATGTATGACTTTTACGTGCATTGTGTATAACACAACAAGCACCAGAATGTGGATTGACCTTTGCACTCTTTTTATAACATGCTGACCAATGTACTGGACTGGCACTGAATAACTGACACTGAAAAACATATGCTCCTAGGAACAAAATGCTTTGCTTTTTCTATGACTTTTACAAGCACTGTGTATCACACAACCAGCACCAGAATGTTCTTCCTTGAATATTGAACTTCTATTTTCCTTAGGTTTTCACACGGAAGTAAAGGATGCATACAAGTCCATCCAAATTCATGTTCAATTGCGGTTGGAGTCACCTTTGCACTTTTTTCATGACATGCAAAACAAAGTACGGGCATTGACAGTGAAAAACTCTCTCCTCCCAAAAAAATAGTTGCTCTTTCCATAATGTTTACATGCACTGTGTATAACACCACCAACACCAGATTGTTGTTCCCTGTTTGTTTTCCTCTTTTTATGTAAATGTACGTGAATTTGTTATTCTATTATTTATTTATGTGATTTATTGCATTAATGAGCGAATATTTGTTGATTGCGTATTGTAGGGAATCGTTAATCGTTGATAACACTGTAGTGGCTTCTAATGTTATGGAGACGACCAACAGTCGTACAAATGAGATGGGAATGATACCTTATTTGCCCGAAGATGTGAATGAGATCTTGTCTGGGAAGGGTTAGTTGTTTGATAGCCCTGACGTTTTCAAGCAAGCACTGATGATATTTGCAGCCTCCGACAAGTTCTCCTTCAAGTATTTGGATAATAGCAAAGCGTACTATCGAAAGGGGTGTGTAAGGTTGAGGGTGTCCTTGGAAGTTAACGGCTACGTGTGGCGGTGGGGGTGGCGTGAAATGCGTGTGATTCGCATGAACAATGAACATATACACAATGCATCGGATGGAAGTTCTTACAAGGCGACGATTTCATCGAAACAAGTCGGGTTGTTTTTCAAAAATAAGATAGTGCAGAAGCCATCATTTCTCCCGAGGGATATTTGCAATGAATTTGAGAATACATTCCAGTATCGTATGTCTTACAAGCAAGGATGGAGGGCAAAAGAACAGGCTAAGGAATGTATCTCCTGTCCTCCTTCGTCGTGTTTCCACCTACTCCCATGGATGTGTCGACGGCTTGAGGATGCCATTCCAGGCACAAGAGCAGTATGGACGTCGGACAAAGGGAAGTTCAAGCAACTCTTTGTATCTTATGGTTGCTCCATAGCTGGGTTCAAGTATTGTAGGCCGGTGCTCAAATTGGATGCTTGTTTTTTGACCGGATACTATAGGGGTCATTGTCTCTCGGCTTGTGCGCATGATGCCGATGATGGATTGTACCCGCTAGCATATGCCATCGTTTCAAGTGAGAATGATGACGATTGGTTGTGGTTCTTGCAAAACCTTAAGGAAGTAATTGGTGAACGTCGTGTTGTGGTGCTCACCGATCGGAACACCTCGTTGCTTAATGGTATCATTAAGGTTTTCGGTGGAGATTGTAATGCATGGTGTCTCCGGCACTTGAAGGAAAACTTTAGTAGGTTTGCTAGCTCTAAGGGGTTTAAAAATGAAAGGCGTAAGGCAGCTTTGAAGATTGTTGATCAGATTGCATACGCAAGAACGGAAAACATATTCAACTTTCATATGGGAAGATTGCGTGGAATGGATCCGGAGTTGGCAAAGTGGGTGGAAGAAAACAATCCAAACCATTGGTCGAATGCATATTTTCCTTACAAAAGGTGGGACAAGATGTACACAAATCTCGCGGAATGTTATAACAATTGGATACTACCTTTGAGGGATTTGGATATAATGCAATTTATGACTGGACATGTGACAAAATTGACTGACATGTTAGTTCGTAAGCGCGCCGCCGTTTGTTCTTGGAAATTGCCTGTTGGTCCCCAAATTGAGAAGGAAATTAAGGAACACCAATTTGTTGCACGCAAGTATATGCATCGTCCCACCTCCCTGACGGAGTTCACGGTCCTAAACACTCATCATAAACAGTTTGCAGTCAAGTTCGACCAACGTACATGTAGTTGTCTTGATTCGCAAATGTCTGGGGTCCTTTGTGCCCATGCTTGTCGTGCAATCCAAAACTCGGGCTTTTCTATTTACGACATGGTCGACCCAATGATGTGTAAGAGCACGCAAATTCTGATCTATGAAAACTCCATGTCCCCGTGCCGCTGCATGACATGCCTCCGCTTGTCTTCATTTGATCCATCTAATCCGTCCCAAATATATTACCGATGAAGGCGTGACATGCAAATGATCCAAAGTAATAAATCCCCCCTCAACAAAAAGAGGTTCTGGACGACCAAAGAAGAGAAGGATTGAGTCGCAGACACAAGAGAGGGACACGGTTATTTGTAGTTGTTGTCCTGAACTGGGCCACAACCGTAGCACATGCAAGGCACCGATACCAGGATGAAGTCTACTTCTATTGTTGCAGGTTGAGCCTGCCTCTCTCTCTCTCTCTCTCTCTCTCTCTCTCTCTCTCTCTCGCTTTCTTGTAGGAAGTTTTATTGTACTTAAGTGCATGGTTTATATTATCAGGGAACACGTTAGTACCCTCCTTAATTAACGTGGATGTTGAGAAACATTTTTTAGTTGGTTTCGATTCGATATATGTATCGTAGTTGGTTATTGTACTGTTCTTAAATTTACAAATATTTGTACTCGGATTTTGGGTTTCTTGTACGCAATATTTGGGCATGCTATCCTCTAATGTTTCTCTAATATTATCTCTTTCCCATGTTTGGTGATCAAGTAAATTGTAGGAGTGAATGGATGTTTTGTTGAGCTGAATACATGGACAATCAATTGCCTCGACGAATCAGCTTACTCTAATTTTTAATGTTACAGAGACTAAAGTAATTGCTCCTTAGGTCACAATACATTGCTCCTTGTCTAAACCTACCTGCACTGTGTATAAACGTACAAGCACCAGACTGTTTTTCCTTTGATTTTAACTGCTATATTTCTTAGGTTCTTAGATGGCAATGAACCTTGCATAGCAGTCCATCCGTTCGACATTCCATTGTCTCCATTGTCAGTGGATTGACCTTTGCACTTTTTTTATAACAGGCAAAACAAAACAATGGAATGTCACTGCACTGAAAAACTTGCTCCTGATTACACCATAACTAGCTCTTTATATACACTTGACATGCACTGTGTATGAAACCACAAGCACCAGACTGTTCTTGGAAGAAATTTTATTTGTTATTTCATTAGGTTTTTGGATCTCATGACCCCTGCAAAGAAGTCCATCCGTTCGATGTCCAGTACCATTTAAATGCATGTTTTATATTATTGAGGAACACGTTTGTAGCCTCCTTCGTTAATGTGGATGTTTAGGACGACTTGAAGTTGGTTTCGATCTATGTATCGTTGTTGGTTATTGTACTGTTCTTCAAATTACAAATATCTGTACTCGGATTTGGAATTTGTTGTAAGCCATGTTTCGGCATGTTATCCTATAATGTTTCCCTAACCTTTTCTGACTGAGACTAAAATTATTGCTCCTTGCAACACAATATATTGCTCTTTGTATAAATCATACATGCACTGTGTATGACAATACTAGCACCAGACTGTTTTTGGGACTGAATTTTAACTTGTATTTTATAACATGCAAACAATGTACTCTCACTGACGTTGGAAAACATGCTCAGAGAAACAACGAGACATGCTCTTTATATAACTTTGATTTGCACTGTGTATGAAACCGCAGGCACCGGACTGTTCTTCCCAGAATTTTAATTTCTTGCCTCCTTTCGTTCACTAATGTGGCATGAACCATGGATACAAGTCCATACATTCCTCGCTCCATTGTCAGTGGAGTCACCTCTGCACTCTTTTTATAACATGCAAAACAATGTACTCTCACTGACACTGAAATACTTGCTCCGAGCAACAACAATACCTGCTCTTTATATAACTTTGATTTGCACTGTGTATGAAACCACAAACACTAGACTGTTCTTCCCAGAATTTTAATTTCTTATTTCCTTTCGTTCACTAAGGTGGCATGAACCATGGATACAAGTCCATCCATTCCTCGTTCCATTGTCAGTGGAGTCACCTCTGGACTCTTTTTATAACATGCAAAACAATGTACTCTCACTGACACTAAAAAATGTGCTCCGAACAACAAAAAGACCTGCTTTTTATACACATTTTAAGTGCACTGTGTATGAAACCACAAGCACCAGACTGTTCTTCCCAGAATTTTAATTTGTTATTTCCATCCGTTCCTCATTCCATTGCCACAAGCACCAATGTACGAATGTCGAACCGCAGCAATACAAAACAATCTCACACCCAGACGCATTTGCAACTGGCAACACATGATCATCATCCCAATACAAAATCCTTCGAATCTCAAATTCTCGTTCTTCCTTTGTTCCCAACGGGTCGACTCGCACTTCATGCCCTTCATGTGAACCTGGGGTCAATTGTGATGCCATTCCCACAGTGAATTGTGCATTGTTAACAAAACTTGAATTGCACTTTATCCTAAAGGTAAATGCATTGTATAACAATGAAACTCCACCGACTATAGTCCAACTAGGAATTTTTGGGTGAGGTCATTTCAACAGTGATTGGTCAGAGCATCTCTTAGTTTTCATTTTTTGGGACATGGTCTATGAATTGGGCACTGTGCGTCAACGTGCACTGCACTTTATATTACATATAGTTGCCCTGTATAATAAAGCCTTTGCACAAACGTTGGTCCAACAGTCAATTGTTGTGTGAGGTCATTCCAACCCACAAAATGGACAGAGAATCTCTTACTTTTGGCCAAATCACCTCTGGACTTATATAGCCAAGAGAATCTTCTTGTGTGATTTGAAATCAACAGTAGTGGTCGGGCAGAGAATCTCATAAGTCTCCAAATGACCTTTGTACTTACCAGACCTAAAAGAGTCTTAATTTTCATTTTTTGGGACATGGTCTATGAATTGTGCATTGTGCCTCAACACGCACTGCACTTTATATTAGATAAAGTTTCCCTCTATAACAAAGCCTCTGCACGAACGTTGGTCCAACTTGCAATTGTTGTGTGAGGTCATTCCAACCCACAAAATGGACAGAGAATCTCTTACTTTTGGCCAAATCACCTCTGGACTTATATAGCTAAGAGAATCTTCTTGTGTGATGTGAAATCAACAGTAGTGGTGGGGCAGAGAATCTCATAAGTCTACAAATGACCTTTGTACTTACCAGACCTAAAAGAGTCTTAATTTTCATTTTTTGGGACATGGACTATGAATTGTGCATTGTGCCTCAACACGCACTGCACTTTATATTAGATAAAGTTGCCCTGTATAATAAAGCCTCTGCACGAACGTTGGTCCAACAGGCAATTGTTGTGTGAGGTCATTCCAACCCACAAAATGGACAGAGAAACGTAGAGCAACGTTATTAGATAAGGTTGAACTGTAGAGCAACATTATTCTCTTTATATATACATAGATATATGTGTTAAACCACTTATCACACAACAATATTTATCAAATGGATCCAAATTTTCCTTTTCAAAAAAGGTTAGAAAAGGGAGAGAGTTCTCGTACACACAATGAATTGAATGGAAATCATTCCGAATCAAGCATTCCACTTCGTAGACATAGACTTGTAGAGTTGGGCGACCGTCATCCCGGGAATAGCCATGTTGGTAGTCATGTTCATTGGAGTCTTCCCCCCCATTGGTCGAACAATATTCGTCCCCCTCGAATACGACCCGAAATGCAAGTGGTTAATGATAATGCTCCTCCCCCCATTTCTCCCTTGGATGCATGGCTCGGCCGCCACAAGGTCAATACTAGGGATGATTTGCCTCTCCATGGAATGGCAGGTGACCGCGGACCATCGACGGGGAATAGAATCCGTAGGATGCAAAAGACAGACACCAGTCCAACGGTGGGCGTCGATCTACGTGCAGACCATCGCAACTACCCTCGATTGGAGTTTGATCTATCATTTCATGATCGCCGTGGTCGACGACGATTTGTAACTCCGAAAGAGCAGTATGATGCGACCGGAGATTTTATATTTATGTTGGACTGGAATCAAACACCTTATTCCAGAGATGCGGCAGCTTTACTGGTGTGGCCGAATCTATTCGTCAAGTGCAACAAGTTGGAAGCCAAGTGTCGGCAGTAGATGCAGAAGGTGCCTAAAGTGCGTTCCGTGCAAATGATAAAAGGAAGAAGGTTGCAATGTCTCCACAACGATGTTTGTGAAAGGCTCCGGGTCGAGATTAATGCAATGACGAAGCGGGTTACACGTCACGAGAAATTTATCGAAGTTGTCCAGGAGGTTGAAAGGGATGGCCGCAATCATAAGAACTTGATTCAAGGAATTTGGAATGATGAGGACTATGCAACCAATCCGGCACTATCAGATTATTCTGATGACAACTTTTAGATTTTTCTGTTTTTCTTTCGTGATTTAATCCAAGTAACTTATTTATGGTTTTATGAATTTGGTTTTATGTTTGACTTCAATCAATGTATGGTTTTATGAATTTGGTTTCTTTCAATGAAGATGTGGTTTTTGTATTATCAGCCAAGGTTGGGTAGTTTAGAAAATCCCATATGAACAGTGTGGTGTTTGTCATACGACACGTAGTGCATTTTGTCTACTGTAGAATGCTCTTTATTGTACTATATAGTGCCATATGTGTTCTCATAGGATGCAACAACTCGTAAAGTATTGTTTTGACAAGACAATGGCAACCTTTTCTCTTCTATAAATTGAAGGCCCTAAATTGAAACCCATGGTGTTTACACTTGTTCATCACCCCTTTCTCTTTACATTTCAATAACACCTCGTCAACTCTTCCTTCCAAGTAACATACATCTATCGTAAGATGCCTTTGCCAATAGTTGAGCATGCTACTGTTTATCCAGGAGAGGCGTATGTCTTTGAGGCTATTCCCGGTGTTGATATTTGCCACATCATACACGTGGATTACAAAGTAGAACAATTCTCCCTAACCTTGAAACTTGAAGACGGAAAATGGATAAGCTGGCATAAAGTCCGAGTGGAACCGTTGGGTACAAGAGAAGAAAGAGAATCAGAAATTCGAAGGATTTTGGGTTGGAACAACGATCATGTTTTGCCAGTTACAAATGCATTTGGGTGTGAGCTCGTTGTCTTAATCGGCGGTAGGCACCCAAATATTGACTACGACATTCGTACGTTGGTTGGCATGGTGAAGGTTGACATCATTATCGTTGTCGAGTCCCCGGACAGCATCGAAAGTCATCGACAATACTCAAGGGATTTGGGCTTCACAAGACAAAATCAGGTTGAGGGTCACCACACGGGCTATGTATGGCTGCTCGACAAGGGCATCGGGAACATCGTTGATATCAACACATTGCAGAATGACGAGGTGAAACTTACAGTAACCCGTAGATGCTACGATGCCTACATCCGCACCATGGATTCGAGACTGTGAAGAGTTGGAGTTTGTCATCATATACATCAAGTAGAGTGGGGTAATTGTTGTGGCCTAATATGGCATTTTCTTTATGTTGTTTCACTTATGAATGTCTTGGTCATTTCGTTATCCTTATTTATATTAAATGAAATGCGGTGGTTATATTAAATAAAACTTGAGGGAAGAACAGTCAAGTGCTTGTGATTTATGACACAGTGCATGATAAGGTCATATACAGAGCAAGTTTTGTTCTATCTCGGAGCATGTTTTTTAGTTTCAGTCACAGTACATTGTTTTTCAATTTACAAAAAGAGTGAAAAGGTCACTGCCATGACAATGGACAATGGGAAGTGGAACGGAAGGACGTGTATGTGTACGGATGATGGTATGTAAAAACCTTAGGAAAGAAAAAATAAAATTTGAGGAAAAAATAGTCAGGTGCTTGTTCTTCATGACACAGTGCATGATAAGGTCATATACAGAGCAAGTTTTGTTATAGCTCGGAGCACGTTTTTCAGTTTCAGTCACAGTACATTGTTTTTCAATTTACAAAAAGAGTGAAAAGGTCACTGCCATGACAATGGACAATGGGAAGTGGAACGGAAGGATGTGTATGTGTACGGATGATGGTATGTAAAAACCTTAGGAAAGAAAAAATAAAATTTGAGGAAAAAACAGTCAGGTGCTTGTTCTTCATGACACAGTGCATGATAAGGTCATATACAGTTTCAGTTTCAGTCACAGTACATTGTTTTTCAGTTTACAAAAAGAGTGAAAAGGTCACTGCCATGACAATGGACAATGGAAAGTGGAACGGAAGGACGTGTATGTGTACGGATGATGGTATGTAAAAACCTCAGGAAAGAATAAATAAAATTTTAGGAAAAAACAGTCAGGTGCTTGTTCTTCATGACACAGTGCATGATAAGGTCATATACAGTTTCAGTTTCAGTCACAGTACATTGTTTTTCAGTTTACAAAAAGAGTGAAAAGGTCACTGCCATGACAATGGACAATGGGAAGTGGAACGGAAGGACGTGTATGTGTACGGATGATGGTATGTAAAAACCTCAGGAAAGAATAAATAAAATTTTAGGAAAAAACAGTCAGGTGCTTGTTCTTCATGACACAGTGCATGATAAGGTCATATACTGATTTGATTTGATCCAAGACATTGTTTTTCGCTTTACAAAAAGAGTGAAAAGGTCACTGCCATGACAATGGACAATGGGAAGTGGAACAGAAGGACGTGTATGTGTACGGATGATGGTATGTAAAAACCTTAGGAAAGAAAAAATAAAATTTGAGGAAAAAATAGTCAGCTGCTTGTTCTTCATGACATAGTGCATGATAAGGTCATATACAGAGCAAGTTTTGTTATAGCTTCGAACTACGTTTTTCGATTTGATCCGCAAAGACATTGTTTTTCAATTTACAAAAAGAGTGAAAAGGTCACTGCCATGACAATGGACAATGGGAAGTGGAACGGAAGGACGTGTATGTGTACGGATGATGGTATGTAAAAACCTCAGAAAAGAATAAATAAAATTTGAGGAAAAAAAATAAAAAGCTTGTTCTTCATGACACAAAGGCATGATAAGGTCATATACTGATTTGATTTGATCCGCGATTACATTGTTTTTCAGTTTACAAAAAGAGTGAAAAGGTCACTGCCATGACAATGGACAATGGGAAGGACTTGTATGTGTACGGATGATGGTATGTAAAAACCTTAGGAAAGAAAAAATAAAATTTGAGGAAAAAACAGTCAGGTGCTTGTTCTTCATGACACAGTGCATGATAAGGTCATATACAAAGCAAGTTTTGTTATAGCTCGGAGCACGTTTTTCAGTTTCAGTCACAGTACATTGTTTTTCAATTTACAAAAAGAGTGAAAAGGCCACTGCCATGACAATGGACAATGGGAAGTGGAACGGAAGGACTTGTATGTGTACGGATGATGGTATGTAAAAACCTTAGGAAAGAACAAATAAAATTTGAGGAAAAAACAGTCAGCTGCTTGTTCTTCCTGACACAGTGCATGATAAGGTCATATACAGAGCAAGTTTTGTTATAGCTCGAGCACGCTTTTTTAGTTTTGATCCGCGAAGACATTGTTTTTCAATTTACAAAAAGAGTGAAAAGGTCACTGCCATGACAATGGACAATGGGAAGTGGAACGGAAGGACTTGTATGTGTACGGATGATGGTATGTAAAAACCTTAGGAAAGAACAAATAAAATTTGAGGAAAAAAGCGATGTGCTTGTTCTTCCCGACCGCGGCATGATAAGGTCATATACAGAGCAAGTTTTGTTATAGCTCAGAGCACGTTTTTCAGTTTCAGTCACAGTACATTGTTTTTCAATTTACAAAAAGAGTGAAAAGGTCACTGCCATGACAATGGACAATGGGAAGTGGAACGGAAGGACTTGTATGTGTACGGATGATGGTATGTAAAAACCTTAGGAAAGAACAAATAAAATTTGAGGAAAAAACAGTCAGGTGCTTGTTCTTCCTGACACAGTGCATGATAAGGTCATATACAGAGCAAGTTTTGTTATAGCTCGGAGCACGTTTTTCAGTTTCAGTCACAGTACATTGTTTTTCAATTTACAAAAAGAGTGAAAAGGTCACTGCCATGACAATGGACAATGGGAAGTGGAACGGAAGGACTTGTATGTGTACGGATGATGGTATGTAAAAACCTTAGGAAAGAACAAATAAAATTTGAGGAAAAAACAGTCAGGTGCTTGTTCTTCCTGACACAGTGCATGATAAGGTCATATACAGAGCAAGTTTTGTTATAGCTTGGAGCATGTTTTTCAGTTTCAGTCATAGTACATTGTTTTTCAATTTACAAAAAGAGTGAAAAGGTCACTGCCATGACAATGGACAATGGGACGTGGACTGTGTCATAAAGAAATAACAATTAAAACCTTAGGAAATAACAATTAAGTCTGTTTGTCTCGCATATATATACTGTCCCATATTTTAAAGCTTTACGAGAAAGCTTTTTCAGTCGCGTATATCACCTCACATGTATACACATGCAGAAATCGAAAACCAAAGATTGATGGTCTTGAACACCAGCCTCATCGGTACCTGACACAATTTACTGTTCTTGAACATGTCTCCATAGTTCTACACAGGAGCACTGAATAATTACTGTACCAAATAAATGACAACGAAAGCATGACCAATAACATCAAAAGGTATGTCTCGCAAGTAATAATCATCTTCTAAATAAGACTTTGTTACAATAATATACAAAACAAACCAGAGTAAAGCTGTCCATAGATGTGTCAAGATGATTGTTCCAAGCATCAGAGCATAGCATAGAACACATGATCAAGTTCTAGGGGCCCCATACATAATCACATTTACCACATTTAGAATATCATTTATCAGTAGTTACACAAATTACTCATGTCCCAATCAAAATTTACACCAAACTATTAGGCCTTCCCTATGTGTTTCCTATCTATTATTAGAAGGTTAGCTATACACGGTCTTCCCTTGCAGGTACTTGGTTTTTGCAAAATGCCCACCTCCATAGGTTAGCTATACACGTTCTTCCCTTGCAGGTACTTGGTTTTTTGCAAAACGCCCACCTCCATAGCTATTCAAAAAGGTGCACCATCCATCTGCATAACAGTAACTTTGTTGTATTTAGAGTCAAATACAAAAAGACATTCAATTTTACACATAAAGAAAGCGGGGAAGGCCAAGCGGCTACATAGGGAGAAGTAGAGTGTTTCCCTTCATCTAAAAGATGAACGAGAAACACAAAAAATGTTATGTGTATCACCAATCACAGGGATGTCATGTGTATCACCAATCACTAAATAGAACCAGTACATAATCATTGGTAACTATATGAAACAAGTCATACCTGGTGCCCTTGTATCGCAAATGTTTCCATGATCAATTTCAAACCACTTTCTTTCATATTTTCCTAATACAAAAAAAGAAAAGAAAAGAAAAGAAAAACTTCGAGAAAGCACAAGGTCATGCTAGCATGAAAAGGCAATGAAAAGATAAACACAGTAGCAACAAAGCACAAGGCTTTTAACAAGATGTTTTTCTATGAACACAGATGACAGCAGCAGTTGCAGCTGTTAATTACAGTGGGTGTATGACAGATTCTAGGAAATGGGAACATACGGATGAAGCATCCAAAGTACCTCACACACCACTACATGCATAAGGCTTAGTGACTACAAGTACGCTCAAAATACAGCCGTTCACATGATGTTATGTAAACACAGTAGCAACAAGTAGAACGCAGGAAGAGAAAATGACAAATAGCAGCAGTAGATGGCAAAATCATGAACATCTAACTCCCAAACTAACCAGCTCTGCCCAATCATGGCAGTCTACAATAACATCTAATCAAAAATATCTTAGTCTAAGGCACAGGAGCATAATCATGAATTATGAAATCCTAAGTTTAATGCCACAAAAACCCACAACATCAGTATAAAACTATTAGATTATTGCAGCTAACAGAGTCATCCTCAGATCATTATACATATTTTGTCACTATACTACTATAGTATCTTCCCATATAGATTTAGGTCTATGGCAGAGACATTTGTTACAATCGTTTATTCTTCAATTAAGTACGACATGCATCAAGTTTCAATAAAGAGAGCATACGTACGAGGTAAAAGTTATGATCGACTGTTGATTGCTTTCATTACTGTATCTCGCCTTTGGTTTCTCTCATCTGTGAATATGGTGCACAAAATCCAACTACGAGCATTATCGACAATATGACAATCCATTTGCGAAGAGCAACTTCGACCCTTCCACAACTCCATATATTTTATGACATGAATGCCACAATCTTGGCTACAAAAAGAGGAAGCAAACATATATTTAAGGATACAAAATAGGTGCCGATGCTGAGTCATAAACATAGTTTTGATGGATACAATGGTTCAATACTAATGTTCCTTCATGTTTTGGACACTCACCAGTTATCTTGTTGTGGAACAGGTACAAACTCAATTGCATACTCATCACAACTGTGGGTGACCTTAATGTCACAAGCTTCCAATAGTCGGAACAGGTTATCCCGTTGTGAGGCATATAAAAAAGACATACATGTAATTAGTATCAAAAGTTGTTATTGAATACTTCAAATAAATATGTTGACATAAAATGAAGGGAATATTACAATTGTCTTCACTTTGGAGAATCGATCATCTAAGTCATTAGGCTTCAATGAGTCTAACACATCAACACGCACATCCACAAGGGAAATGGCTATACAAAACCAATGACCAGGAGCTTTTCCAACAAGCAATGGCAGTAAAAGCTGGAAAAAAACATGACAAGGTCAGTCGATGATGCATAACAAAAGTATCTAATGGTTTCATTATTTGGAAATTAAAGTACCTGGTCACATTTGCCAACGTCGTAGCCAACTTTCTTACTATCAACCTGCTCCCTCAAGACATTGGGAAACCTGCTGTTTTTACGAGTAGGTTCAAGTAGATTCTTTTGCAAAAGAAGTGAAATATTTTATAAGTTCACATCATAGTGCGAGAGGAAACGAAAAATGTAATGCACCTATTGGAAGTGAGAGCGTACCGCAAAATGCGACGGGAAAATGTGACGCCTTGGATGTGACCTTCCTTTCTCTACCTCCTTCATTTCCTTTAGCATGAGCCAATCCCTCACTGAATCAAGAACCTACATGGATAATGGAATGATTCATTAAGTCATAGACATTCAATAAGTTTTGGTTGGTAACATAAGAATATACCATAATGATAACAACGCGGAAAGTAATATGGGACCAAGTAATTACCATGTTCGACATAAGGCCCTTTGCGCGGAATGACTCATAAACATTGTTGAAAGTCAATGGCTATTTCATTGACTTCATTGCAATACACACCTCACTACATCAAATGTAAGATATAATTTGTGAGGTTTCAGATGTTACACACTAATTTGAATATAGTATTGAAAGAGTTTGAGAAGGTGATCATAATATATGCATAAAAACATTTTTTGTGAAAATTGAGAATAGCATCCTTACTCTTTCATGACTTTCATCGGTCTCCGGATAAGATAATCCAATATCTTCTTCTTGTCCTTCATCATCTTCTGTACCTTAAAAGCTAGTTGTGATACATACGGATGCCGAGTAGATTGACTATGTTTTATAAGATGATTCCCTTGTCTCTTAGTTGGTTGAGTAGACACTACCTTTGTTTCGTTGGGGGTCGGTGTATCGCCAATAACATTCGTTGAAGAAGGTGTTTCCCATTGGTTGCCTCCATGGCCACCATATTCTCTCTTCTTCTTCATCATCTTCTGTATGCTCTTTCTCTTTCTCTCTCTCTCTTCTTGTTCTTCTTCTTCTTCTTCTCCTTCTTCTTCTTCAGAATGTTGTTCAGAATCAGCATCTTCTTCTTCAGAATCTTCAGATATATAAACTTCTTCTTCTTCTTCTTCTTCCTCCTCCTCCTCCTCCTCCTCCTCCTTGCCCTTAGTACGTTTTCTCTGTCTTTGTTCTTCCTCTTCATCTTGTTCTTCCTCATTCTCCTCATCTAGGTTTGTCTCTCTCTCATTTTGTTCCCCATTTTGTTCGTCTTCTCCAGCTTGTTCTCCACTTTGTTTCCCTTCCAAGGCCAAAGAGTGAGCAGCATCCATGGCACGCAACTTGTCCGCATTTTCTATGAACTGATATATATAATTATGGTATTGCTGAATATAGGCCTATAATACAAAATTATAATAGGTTAGTATGTGATATTGAATGGATCATATTGGACTTTTATGGGTGTAAAAGTACAAGTTATTTACCGGATTTTTCATGTTGTGAGGAGGAAATGCAGCCAACATAGCCTCCTTTGATGGGATGTCGTCCGGCTCCATTCTGATGCGCTTAAGTATCAAATCCTTTGTCCATAAAGCAATGGGAATCTGACCTTGTTCGGCACTATGTTCGCCGCTCACAACATTCATGGGGAATCGGTCAAAGTATATTATCTGCATAAATTATATACCCATATGTTAGAAAATAAGACAGGTAAATAAGAGGCTAAAGTAAAAAAGATTGTTGTCGGACATACCATTAAAAGGAACAAATATCCCCCAACACTTTGCCCATGTAAAGGACGAGGCTTTTTGGATGCTCGATCCTTGAAACTCCGAATTTGGTCTACCAACCACTCCAAGATGAAAGCCAGCCACTTGTATGTCTTGATTTTGGCCATCTTTGCACATGTCACGGCGGGAAACAACATAGGCCCGATAGCATCCTTGGTTGTGGGGCACAAGAAAGAGCCCAATGCAAATAGCATGTACGCCCATTGAAATTTGCTTATCCGATGAATCTTGTTGGAGGATGACTTTTTTCAACTGGGCAAAGCTCAATCCCTTGTAAACATCCTTAAAACCGTTGTCATTCTCCTTTCCAAACAACTTGTCAATTGCTACTCTATGTTTCTCCTGGCATCCTTTTGGTACTCTTCTTCTTCCACTATGCATCCCCAAAACCCTTTCAAAATCTTCTTTCCTAATGGGGCAAACTCTCCCATCCCGAAATTCAAGACTAAGGGTGTTCATGTTAAACCGCTCCACCAATTTAACACAAAACTCCCTATTTAGCCAATCACAATTAAGTTGAAGAAGATTATGAAACGGGTTTCGTTTGACCAATGCATCCCTTCGCTCTTCACTTAATGCCTTGTTCAAGTCAACAAGCTGCTTCGGAGTACAACGAGCGCGAATGGAAGCCGAATTCTGTAAGTGATTAACAAAACATTATGGTTATATATACATGTTGCATTAAAAATATCAAAATTTCAATACATGTGTGAAATGACACGAAAATGGAATGACAAGTACCTCCACTGGATCACGCTTCTTCCTCTTCCGAGTGCGAGGAAGTTCTCCGCGGGCTGCCTTTCTATCAAAATATATTTTTTCATACATGCCTTGCCAATCATGGCACGTAGGCGGTCTATCTTCAAGCCACACAATTCCAGCTTGTTCATGCGCCTAGAACATGTATTTTATAGATGCGGTTAATGGACGTAAAAGAAAACTTTTATGTAATGACAAAAGTAAGACCAATACATGTTACCCCCATTCAAGTGCCTAACCTCTGATTTGCGGACATGTCCAATGAATCCGCGTGGCCCTTCTCCAAGACCTAAACGTAGGCCCCTAATAAAATCGGCTCTGAAGAAAGTTAACGAATAGAAAGTCAGACGGGGAATATGAAATTTGAAAGAGATTTGTTTGTAATCCTCAATAAAAAAACAATCCACATTTTTTGAAGTACACATATGGAAGGTATTTTATGAGAACTTACACGAAAATATTATATCCATAGGCTGGCCGCTTGGTGGGAACATCATCCAACTCTTCAATTGGTATAGTAGATTTGCGTGCAGTCGACTTAGTTCGCACCATATTCCCTACAATCAATTCAACAAACAATAAAAAAAAAACTGTCAAGAATAGGATGACATGCACATTATTTTTGTCAGATTACAATATTACAATAATGTATATTGAAGAACACAAAATTACACAATTACATTAGCACATTAGGAAAATATAAGAAAACAACTATCTAAATTAACTATCCAAGTGCTGAAACTAGCACAGTTGGAAATGGAAACTCTATCCCTGTTGTTCACTAAGGAAAATGACTTGTACCTACACCATGTCCCTCCGTAAATCCTACAAAAGTTTTCCATGTTCATCTTCTCCATCACTCCATGTTCTCTACAAGAAGTTCATTTACCTGCTATTAGTTTAGTTTCATAATTTGGTTGCTTTTCATTCTGACTCTTTTAATAAGGCTAAAAGGCATGACCTTCTTTTCCCCATTTCTCTGTCACACCACTTCACCTTTTGACTTAGTAATAGTCCGGATGTATGGGGACCTTATTTCCTGTATATTGGTTGCAACACTACCTAATTTTCCTGCTGTCAAAATTTAAGGTACACCAAAGATATTTTGAATAAGGACTCAGCAAAGAAAACTTTCTCGTTTCAGTTTTTCTCTCCAATGCTAAACGGGGGAAGGATGCTATTGACATAAGATCTAGTGGGGATAACTGTGTTGTTGCTCTAATCTTGTTCCGTAGTCTGCTAAAAAGCAAGCCACAGTGGCTCATTCATCCACAGAAGTTCAACACGAAGGCTTAGGTACCGCAGCTGAAGTGGTTTGGTTAAACATTAGAGCAACTGTCGAAAGATTTGTAATAATATTTGTGCAATATCTTTGGACTCTAAAAATCCTGTTTTCCATGCGAGGTGTGTGTGTGTGTGTGAGAGAGAGAGAGAGAGAGAGAGAGAGAGAGAGTGGTGCAAGGTGTGTGTGTGTGTGTGTGTGTGTGTGAGAGAGAGAGAGAGAGAGAGAGAGAGAGAGAGAGTGGTGTGTGTGTGTGTGTGTGTGTGTGTGTGAGAGAGTGTGTGTGAGAGAGAGAGAGAGTGGTGCAAGGTGTGTGTGTGTGTGAGAGAGAGAAAGAGAGAGAGAGAGTGGTGCAAGGTGTGTGTGTGTGAGAGAGAGAGAGAGACAGAGCAGCATTTCACACGGACATAGCCAGAGAGAGACACAGATGGAGCAGAGAAGATCGCGTTTTGGGGAGGAGGGGAGTGGATGTTTAGGGTTTGACATAAAGTGGGTTTTTTTTTGGATTTACACCTGGTAATATGGATACTTCATCTCTAATTTACCCAGTATTGGTTATTTTAATTTTCCTTGCCATGGTTTTTGTATTTCACAAACCATGACGACCTTTTTTCATTTGTTTGAGAAAAGACCATGTTTTGGTCATTTTTAAGCATAAATACAATGAAGCACTAGACAAATTGAACAATTTTTAACGTTGACATCATAAAAGGAATAGAAAGAAAACCCCAAATGCATAAAGTTGAGATCATAATTGAACATCGACAATAGAGCCTTGTAGTTTCTTCTACTTTTGGTCAAGCATACATAACTTAACTGTGGTATGGAGATAGCAAGGTAACATATATTCCACTTAAACCACAAGGGGATTTCCAATGCAATCATGAAAGGAAAAAGATCCATCCAAGTTCTTCACAGTCATCTGATGAAGTGGGAACCACATTGGGAACAACTCTATCTAGTAAATTGAGGACAAACTAATTAGAAATTGCTAATAGGGACATCTCAATTTCATCCATTTTCTACTGAAATTGAGATCTCCCAAACCATGACCACTCTTTCACACTCTCAGCTAAGCATCGATCTAAAAATCTACAAATATCATGTTGGATGCACGCTAACAAATTTCAAGGAAAACAATCAATCCAATAGAAATTCCTCGTAAAACAAGTATATTAATCAATATTACTAAAAAATACATACCTTCCAACTGAAACTAATGTCTCCGGATGCACAGATGGTGAATTTAAGGGACCCTCAATTTAATGCAGCTAGTGCCACCCTCAGCCTGGAATATGATATCAATAGAACAAATTAGCCAATGCAAGTATAAACCGTGTGACAAACACTACAAATTTTTAAGACATGAAGAGCCTAGGAGGAAGACAACAGTATATCCCAAACCAATTTTCCATAGGTGTTTAGAAAGCAATGAGTTATGAGTACATGTGCAACAAATGTTCTGCTTGGTTGTGGAAAACTTAACCGAAACAAAAGATACTCGGTAGGAGGTTTTTTGCGTGTGCTAGATACCCGGTAAGTGTATATGGTAGTTGTTAGTGTAGGTGAATTGATAACATAAGTAGAGTGCTTAGCATGATTTCATCATATTATTGTAGGATCCAGAGCGATGCAAATTTTTTGAATGGATAGACAAACCCATATGCTAGCGTGGGAAGGTGGTCATTCTTGAGCAAAGGGAGAAGATGGTGGTATTACTCTCGAACATAGCAATCAAAATTCACATTTTCACAACAGTTAATCAAAATTCACATTTTCATGGTATTACTCTCGAACATAGCAATCCACATTAAGGCTTCAAATTAGTTACCTCTTGCACGGGCGAATTCTTCAAAGCCTAGGATGCCGTTATGTTTTGTGTCAAACAAGTCAAATACCTGCAATTAATAACAAAATGAGTAGGTTTAGAAGATTTAGCATATTTGCCTAATATAGTGGTTCCACTATAATTCATGAATGTAGACAAGTTATACAACTATTTCCAGGTCTGTAACTCTTAAAACAAGAATATACAAGGCCAAAAGAACACACAAATGAATACACCTCCATATATCTGCGTGTATCAGCGTCTATAGATGGAGTAAGCATGCTACTTATATAACACATGCTGAAAACCAGTTTATACTTCCATAGAATGTCGAGTAATCAAGCACAAAAGAACACACAAATAAAAACACCTCCATATATCTGCGTGTGCCTAGGCCTCTAGTACACAACCACCACACCAACGCCATCATAACCCACGATCATGGCTTAAACTTGCATTGATTATCGTTTTAGTTCATTCAAAAGTTACTAAGATCGTCTATTCTTCAAATATACTCTAATTTTGTTGCACCACTTGTTTAATTTTATTGCACCAAGTCCAAAAAATTGAGGAATAATACTGGTTCCAAAAACTTACTATAGCCGAGCAGTGGCAATGTGGTCGTCATCCGATGACTAAAATATGCATAGGAATCAAATAATGACTAAAATATGAGTAAAATATGTGTAGTATTACTCAACTAATGACTAAAATATGCGTAGGAATCTTTCAATACCACGAATTGAAATTGAAACGGCTTATGTGTACATTCGAGTGTCTTTTACGCAATTCATCGAACATGTAGAGGGCATTGAAGAGGGAAGAGAACATGACTACAAACCCATCATACGCGCAAAAAATAACTCATAAGGTTGGGAAATTTGATTGAAAGAGAAACTGACCGGTAGTAGGTGAAATGAAGCTTTAAATCGACAAGTGAAATGCGGCAACGAGAGTGAACTGAGCAGCTTCACAAAATAGGCACCCTAAACGTAGCAAAAATACAATGTCATCAACCAAAATACCGAAACCGCAGAAGCCCTAAACGTAGTTGTACAAACTATTGATATTGTAAATTATTACTAAAGTATAATGCATATAGCCCATGGCTCTCACTTTTGAATTTTGGACATTTGCCTTCAAGAGTTTAGACATCCCTATTTGCCTTCTGCCAATTTAGTGGACTTGGTCTTATGTTTGAGATAAGAAGTTAAAAAATGAGATGATATATAGAATACTAGGGAAATGCCCGTGCCTAAATTTACGGTGTAATCAATTTCAAGAAAAGAATCAAGAAAAAAGAATAATCTTAAACAACCAATGTAGTAGCCAAAGCCTATTTCGATTAGTTGCATTCAACAATGGAATTTTAAATGATAATAACGAATAATCACATGGGATTCCTACTCAAGTTCCATTTGGTTATATGTAATACAATGCCTTTCTTGATGAATTTGAGAATAAGCATCACCTACAACACTCAAACTAAGATGGATTTATTTGCCCTCAAAACCTCACTAAAATTAAACCAACAATAAACTAAAAACATCATCTTTAAAGCCATTTCCTCTGATTTTCAATATAAACAAGAAAAAAAAAATGTAATTGCCAAAGGTAAGACTTGTTCCTCTTTGCAAACTATACCCACTAATGTACAAAGCAATGTGCACACGAACTTCTCAAGAATTAACAAACCTAACCTTAAAAAATGAGAAATATGTGTAGCAGATAGGTATTAGTTGATTGTCGTTTGAGGTGAGACATTATCGATAGTAGCTGTTAACTTACAACAAGATCGACAACAGGGGGATTACCTTTCACATAGCTGTACAAACTCGTTCCAGATAGCGTCTCCACTTCGTGCGAAATCGATTGCTGAAGATCGATTGCTGCTGCCTCGAGCCGAGGGGAGAAAGACAGAGAGATCAAAAGTAGGTGCACGAGAGAGAGAGAGAGAGAGAGAGAGAGAGAGAGAGAGAGAGAGAGAGAGAGAGAGAGAGAGAGAGAGAAACTTTGGCAACACAGAGAGCCACAGAGAGAGATCGCGTAATGGGGAAGGAGGGGACAGGATGATTTAGCTTGACATAAAGTTGGGCTTTTTGGGGGGAAATTATAAGGGAGGTAATATTGGAACTTTAGCTTTAATTTACCATGTATTGGTCATTTTTATTTTTCTGTTCATGGTTTGGGGATTTCAAAAACCATTACCACCTTTGTGGCATTTGTTTGGCAAAGGACCATGTTTTGGTCATTTCTCCTAAAAAATTCGACAAAAATTAAATTTTGATTTATAGTTTTTCACTTTTTTGATTCTACTCGTTGAAACTAATTTGTAATGTAATTATAACGAAAACTAAAAGGTGGTAATAAAAATTAAACAATATTAGCTGTCTTTTAACAGATTGTAACGGCCGTGTTCGGTTGGGAGTTTTGGGCCGGTTTTGACCCTGTTTAATTTTGCTTACATTATCATTTCTCTTTATCTCTCTCAACTTATTACACTTACTTACATCATCAAAACTAAACTAAACCTACTAACCGAACAAGGCCAACGTAGTCCAATCAGACATTCGCACTCTTAATTTCAATGTTAGAATAGTAGTATGTCTCACTATCTATTTGGGCGAGTATTTTGAAACAAACTTTGAATTGCACAAACTGAATCAAACATCTAGGTAAAAAAAAAGTCACACAAAAGTAAGAACTTTTGATAGAAATACAGGCCCTATTCGTTATTTTGTGTGTACTTTAGGAGGTGTACCATTTATTAATTAATTGAGCTTGTTTTGCAAAGAATCTGGCTTGCCTGTAGTCCATATGGATTTGTAGAAGACAATTGCCGTAATTACAGCTGTCCATAAGTATTTTAATTAACTTGGTGAAATTACCAAAAATATAAAGATAAGCATTGTACCAGTAATTGTCAAGATGATTTTTTGGACAATATTGAAAATTTGAAATACCTTGCAAAAACTCTCTCTCTCTCTCTCTCTCTCTCTCTCTCTATCTCTTGTTTTAAAGACGGCAAATTGTTACCCGTTCTATAAACAAAAAATACTACTCCGTACTACTACTGTAGTTTATTCCTCAAAGAAATGACTGGCAAATTTCAATTAAGAATTTCATTGTCCATACGTATTTGCACTGCCAGACAGTTTGGAGAGAGAGAAGGCGGGAACATAGTAACTACGCTATTACCAAAAGGATACGTAGGAGTATATTTTAATCGTGCCGCCCTCAACGATGACCCAGTTACGCTTCGTCTCTCTCTCTCTATCCCTCTACCTTCTCCCTCTCTCTCTAGATGTAGTAGTAATAGTACTGCTGTCTCATTACTGTCAAACCCCGCCATTCAAAATCCTCTCTCTCTCTCTCTCTCTCTCTCTCTCGCAGACTCTAGTAATGGCGTCGAGCTCTGGTCTGAGGTCTTCACAGAGGTCTGAGAAACGGAACCGCATTCCTCCTCCCCATGGTCGCTCTGCTGCTTCTGCTGCTTCGCGTAGCCTAGACAACTTACGACAATTCACTGATAATAACCTCTCTGTTCGCTCCAAACTCCCCGCTTCCCGTCGCTATCTCACTCCAACTCACTCCACCAACAACCACGATTCAGGTCTCTCTCTCTCTCTCTCTCTCTCTCTCTCTCTGTTTTTGTCGTGTGAATTGTTGGCGCATCTGGAATTGGGAAATTCTGCCGACACACTTCCACAGCATATTTTGACAATCTAAGCCGTTGGCATTGAAAAATCCTAGATCCCCTAGGTTATGTGTTTTGTCATATGGAATTGCCAAGACAAGACAGACTCTGGAATTTGGTCCTAACAACCATTTATTTTGTTCTCTCAACGTACACATTTTGTCCACACAAAATTGAACATTGATAACAATGCCAAATGCCTCTGGAAATGTGGGGCCTTATCTTATAGCCATTAGAGCCTCACGAAGCATGCCCCTTCTTAGCTTATGTATTCATGAACTGTGGAACAATTCTGTGTGGGAAAGACAGAGTGACTGCTTGAGCACTTGAGGGACTTGTAACTTGTTCCGCAATAAAATCATAATGAATCAGTTGTCCCTCGTGGATGTACACATTTTTTAGGAACCACGTAAATTTCTCGTGTCTTCTCTCTGTGATTGATTGTGTTTGTGCTTGTGTGTTTGGCTAAAGATCTGTATGGTGTTTGTCGGAAAAACTTTAGGTTCCGAGCATTTACCACGTGTCGCACCGACGTGATACCTTGCGGCCAATCAAAACACGCCAACCAGTACCGAACAGGCACATGAGACCTATGTGGCATGCGCCACACTGTGACAGAGGGCCCAATGCCCAAACGGCATGTTTTGATTGGCTGGGTACCACGTCGGACATCACATGACACCTGCTCGGCTCTTTAAAAATTTAGCTTTGAAGTTCCCGTGTGCATGTTTTTTTTTTTTTATAACTCAGGTTTCCGGACCAGCTTATGTGAACCTTGACTAAGTTCCTTACGCGCACCTTGACCAAGTTCCTGTGTGCATGTGCAATGCATTTTTGGGACTTTCCCCCAGGTGATCCATCGTGAAGTGATCCTACTCTTCAGATGGGCAATCACTTGTAGAAATCCGTTGGAGTTTGAGTATTTAAGGATGTTGCAAATATTTTACTTTTCTTCGTAGGATGCAGAAGCTACACTGGGTACTTGATTTGGCAAAGCCAATGGCTCGAGAGTTAGGTGTCTCGGTTCCATTCTCCGGTCAATTTTTTTTTCAGGGGATTGCGTTTATTCGTGGTATATGTTTGAGCCATAATCGGGTCAGGGATATCCTGAAGACTTCGATCACAAGCAATCATACATGGTGCTTGGGTCTGTTATGGTGTGTCCTTGCGGGTCATTGATACTCATGTTGGTATGTGTAGAACACACTGGGAAATTTTAGCAGTTTGATGAAATTTAGCAGATTATGCTATTGGTATGACATCTTCGTCTGGTCGTTTTAGTCTATTGAATACCATAGAAACTTCGTGGATGCTGCGTTCTATTAGTGCTTATGGCAAAGATTTCAATTGAATGAAGGTTTTAAGTTTGTCATCCTCCACAGAACCTGCCAGAGTAAGAGTTGCCGACAGACTTAGACCCAGAAATGCAGAGGATCTGCTTTCAGATGCTGTTTGTGTAGAAGTACAACCAGACGTAATAGGTTTCTGCAGCTTAGTTGTTATCGATCCCATTCCTCAACGCTGTTTGATTAATTAAGGAATGCTCATACTCTTCTTCCATTTGATCGCAATATATTCTGATTATTGGTTCTCCCGTCTCTTACATGGATGTTGCACCCTAACATTTGATCAACAAACGGCAACTTTGAGTTTATATGCTTCTATTTGTCCCCTTCATGTAGCTGAAGAGGTTAAACTTGAAGAAGAACAATTGGAGCTCTGAAGCTTATAGATTTGATAAGGTGTTCTCGGAGAGGGCTTCTCAAAGGCGTGTTTATGAAGCAGTGGCAAAGCCTGTAGTTGAGGTAACTAATTAGAAATTTAGAGAGCATCGATACAAGATAGTAGTTATTAGTCTATGATTTACTTGAAAATCAAAGAAGAATATTTGCATTCATAATAATTCTGTATCTTTACATGTACATATTTATAGAGATCGTAGATATCCTACAATCAAGCTATTCCTATAATTACAAGGAAAGAATATAATCCTATCATTACAAGGAAAGAATATCTCTAAACTAGGAAATAATATAATCCTATCATTACAAGGAAATAATATCTCTAAACTAGGAAAGAATAAAATATGAAAGAATTACAATAGAGAATCTTTGACTCTTAATTCAATATCGCAACACTCCCCCTCAAGTTGGTGCATAGATGTCACACATGCCCAATTTGCCCAAAAACTTTGAGAATACTCGACTTGAAACAGCTTTGGTGAGGATATCAGCCAATTGATCTTCGGATCGAATCTTAGGCAACTCGACAATTTTCTCATCCAATTTCTCCTTAATGAAGAACCTGTCTACCTCCACATGCTTTGTAATGCATCATGTTGGACTGGATTATGAGCAATATCACATGCTGCTTTATTGTCACAATAAAGCCGAATCGGTTGCCTAGGCAGATAGCCCAAATCCATCAAGAGAAGTCTTAGCCACAATGCTTCACATATTCCAAGTGCCATACCCCTAAATTCAGCCTCTGCGCTCGAACGTGCAATAACATTCTGCTTCTTGCTTCTCCATGTAACGAGATTACCACCTACAAATGTGAAATATCCCAAGTAGATCGTCTGTCATCTATCGCTCCAGCCCAGTCAGCATCACTATATGCATCCACACTTTGACAATCTTCATTTTTAGTGAACAAAATGCCCTTTCCAGGAGTGGACTTCAGATACCTTAAAATGCGCATAACTGCATTCATATGTTGTTCTCTGGGATTATGCATAAACTGGCTAACAATACTCAATGCATAGGCAAGATCTGGCCTAGTGTGGGCTAAGTACATCAATCTTCCAACGAGTCTCTGATATCTCCCTTTATCAACAGGCACCTGATTAATCTCAACACATAACTTCAATCCTTCTTTCTACTGGTGTATCAGCTGGTTGACATGCTGACATACCAGTTTCATGCAACAAATCTAAAGCATATTTTCTTTGAGACAAGAAAATTCCTTTATCAGATCGAGACACTTCGATCCCAAGAAAATATTTCAAGGGACCGAGGTCTTTCATTTCGAATTCGCTTGACAAATAACTTTGTAGAGCCTTCCTTTCATCAGGGTCATTTCCTGTAACCACCATGTCATCAACATACACAATAAGGGCGGTGATCTTACCATGCTGTTTTTTCAAGAATAAAGTGTGGTCTGAATTACTCTGATGGTAGCCAAAAGACCTCATGGACTTTGTGAACCTTCCAAACCATGCTCTCGGAGATTGTTTTAGCCCATACAACGATTTCTTTAATTTGCACACTTTCCGACAATGCACTTCTGGTATCATGCACCCTGGTGGCAAATCCATGTATACTTCTTCAGACAACTCGCCATGCAGAAAGGCATTTTTCATGTCAAATCGTTGCAATGGCCAATCCAGGTTTGCAGCTAGAGACAATAAGACTCGAACTGTGTTGATTTTAGCTACAGGTGCAAATGTATCAGTATAATCAATTCCATAGGTTTGGGTGTACCCTTTTGCCACCAGTCTCGCTTTAAAACGTTCAATTGTACCATCTGCTTTGTGCTTCACAGTATAAACCCATCGACATCCAACTGGTTTCTTCCCTGGAGGACGATCAACAAGTTCCCATGTTTCATTCTTTTGCAAGGATTTCATCTCCTCATTCATAGCAGCTTTCCACCTCGGGTCAGCTAAGGCTTCCTGCACACTGTTAGGAATAGATACAGTAGATAATTGATTTACAAATGACTTATTTGATTCGCATTGCGATGGTTAGACACATAATGACTCATAGGATATTTAGCTTTACTAGAAAGTTCGGGTTCATATGTGGGTTTGGGGATACCTCCGGGTTTGACGCTGGGGTAGTTGTTTTCTTGGTGGTTCGGACACTACAAACAGACCATCCTCAGCAGGCGATTGGTTTGGTGTATCAGTTGCCTGTGGTGCGAGAGATTCAGATGGAGGTTGATCCACAACTTCATTTTCTGGGTCTTCATCATGTTCATCACCACTGTGGTCCAAATTTATACCACTTAAATCCAATTCACCACTTAAATCCAATTCACCAGCATTCTCATTACCAAGTTCAGGGCGTTCCTTTTCATTCCCATTCAGACTGTTACCAGGTTCAGAGAGTTCCCCTTCTATAGAGATCGAAAAATCATAGTCTAGAGCTTGAACTTCTTCCGTGTACTCCCTCAAGTTCGTGCTCGTGAGGAAAAATACATCAAGTCTTCATGAAAAACTACATCCATTGTAACAAACATTCGCTTGTTTGAGGATGATAGCATCGGTACCCCTTTTGATAAGCAGCATACCCTAAAAAGACACATCGCAATGCTCGAGGTGTCAACTTGTTGCGCTGATGCTTATGAAGATGTACAAATGCTACACAACCAAAGACATGAGGAGGTAAGTTTGGAACGACTGGAGCAACAATTGCTTCAATGAGAGCCTGGGATGGTGTTCGGAAATCAATAGTGCTGGAAGGTACTCGGTTGATCTAATATGTCATGAGGAGGTGTTAAGTCGTGTCCCAAATAGGATAAAGGCATATGTGCTTCTATCAATGAAGCAATGCATAACCTCCAACAAGTGACGATTTTTCCGCTCCTCGCCACCCCATTCTGCTGGGGTGTACCGAACAAGTAGTTTGATGAATGGTTCCATGGGCTTCCAAATACCGCTTCAATTCAAAACTCAAATATTCACCTCCATTGTCATCATGAGAACCTCAACCTCGCGCATTGTAATCGACTACAAACCATTTTATGAAAATTTTGAAATAACAAGTTTACTTCACTTTTGACTTTATCAAACATACCCAAGTCATCCCGTACAATCATCAATAAAAGAAATAAACCAACGCCATCCATCCAAAGTAGCAATTTTAGATGGACCCCAAACATCGAATGTATGATCATAAAAGGAACTGGACTTTTATTCAAAGTTAATGGAAACCGGCTAGCACCCATGACTTTTGCAAGTTCACAAACATCAAATTTGAAACTAGAAACATCAAAGTTTGCAAATAAACTAGGAAATAATTTCTTCATGTAACCAAAGGAAGCATGCCCCAGATGTCGATGCCATAACCATATCTCAGATTTCTTATTTTCCTCCTCAGAACCCCCAATCTTTAAAGCTTGACGCAATTTATCTGAACTTTTAGACACCAAGTCTAAGTAATACAAATTTCCTAACACCTAACACCACAACCAATCGTCTGCCTTGTTCGGATGTCCTTAAATACACAAAATTCAGGCCAAAAAATGACAACACAAAATAAGGTAGTGGTTATTTGAGAAACTGACAAAAGATTATAATTCAAAGAGGGAACAACCAAAACAGAATCTAAATTCAAGGTGTTAGTGAGGGACAAGGATCCTTCCCCAATAATCGGAATTGAGGTACCATTGGCAGTGGAAACAGAATTTTGTGAGGAAGGTTTAAGAGGTAAAACTTGTTTAGAATCAAATGTCATATGATCCGTAGCACCGGAATCAATTATCCATGCACTATTAGAAACAAGTGTTGAGATATTTAAAACCTTACCACCATTACCTGCCGCTGCTGCCAATGCTGAGAACTTTTCACCGCTATCATCCTGTGTCTTTGTTTCAACAATTGCAGCAGTAGAAGCCTTCTTGGAATTCTTCTTCCGGGAATCACGACTATGATCCCACCATTCCGGATACCCCACAAGTTCATAGCATCGACTTTTTGTATGACCAGTTTGATCACAATGAGTGCATTTGTATGATGATTTGTCACCACCATTAGCAGTCTTAGGATGGATGGGCTTTTTTTGGTCTTGCTGGTGTTGAGGAGACCAGTTTTGATAAGACCGGTTTCGAGTCACCATGGCTGAAGCTTCAGAATTTTCCAGTTGTCCGTTCATCACTCCGCGTCGAACATCTTCGCGGCGAACTAGGGCATAACACTCTTCTAATTCAGGGATAGGATCCTTCCTCAAGATTTCGCCGCACACTTGCTCGAAATCACCCTCTAATCCAGCGAGAAAGATATGCACCCTTTGCCGTTGAAGCAATTTCTGATAGGATGCAATATCTGTCTCATCCACCATGACCACCTTATCACGATGATCCAACTCACTGAAGATTTCAGTCAGTTCTCCATAATATATAGAGAGCGGTCTGCCATTTTGTTTGGCAGAGAAAGCCCTCTGGTTTAAGGTAAAAACTTGTAATTCATCCGCTCCATCATAAAAGGCTTTAGACAGAGCTTTCCAAATATCTCGTGCGGTGGGTAAGCGAATGTATCGCTTCATAATCTCCGGGGACATAGACATCAACAACCATCTTTTGACCTTCTGATTGTCTGAATACCACTTTTCATAGCCTTCATCTTTCTCCTTAGGTGGCGGCGATGTGCCACGAATGAAGGAGAGTTTCTCATTCTCAGCAATTTGCATCTCTAACATTTGAGACCACAGATCATAGTTGGTCTCATTCAATACAATTCCTGCATTGAATGATGAACCTTCGTGTTGAATGATGATGGGGGTAGATTTGGTGCCAGATGTTTCCGAATCTGACTTGCTCATGGTTTAAGGATTCAAAGAAGAATGATTTAGGGTTTTGCGGCTCTGATACCAACTTGAAAATCCGAGAAGAATATTTTCATTCATAATAATTCTGTATCTTTACATGTACATATTTATAGAGATCGTAGAGATCCTACAATCAAGCTGTTCCTATAATTACAAGGAAAGAATATAATCCTATCATTACAAGGAAAGAATATCTCTAAACTAGGAAAGAATATAATCCTATCATTACAAGGAAAGAATATCTCCAAACTAGGAAAGAATATACTAGGAAAGAATTACAATAGAGAATCTTTGACTCTTAATTCAATATCGCAACATATTTTGTCATGATGCATTCACAAATAGACATCTACATGCCCTCTTTCATATTGAAGCTTAATGAGGTTGTGACCAGTGCTGAAAAATCTTCATCTCCTATGAATACAGATGGCCTAGTCTTTTCTTGTCCTAGCATTTTATGTGGTCGATTTGTAAAGGAAGCAGTTCTGCTCACACCATAGTTTACACGAAGTTTGACGCAAAAAATGTCAACCACCCGTTTTGGAGTCTCAGGTAAATGATCGGAGCCGTTTGTCTAAAACATGTTTTAAGAGTTCCCGTGAAACTCAACTCATCCATTTTTTATCTAGTCAAATTTGTGAACAAATAACGATCAAGCCCTTAGCGGTATGTCCACATATATATACAGTCCAAATCTCATCCACATCCCGTCCGTCCGGGATCCATCTGCACCTTCACTTTCCCGAATAAATTTTCATGATCCGAACCATCCAATGTGTTTAAAACGTGTTTTTAAGGGCTCACGGGAGAAATCATAAAAAAAAATGATCGGGGTCTTTATCCGATCAATTTTTCATAAAACTATAAATAGACGGTTTTTATGAAAAATGATCGGATGAAGCCCTTCCCGGTCTTTTTTTTTTGTTGATGATTTCTAGGGTGAACCCTTAAAATACGTTTTAAACACATTAGATAGTTCGGATGATGAAAATTTGATTGAGAAAAGTGAGGTGTGGACGGAAGGGCAAATCTGGGATCCCGGACGTGATCCCCTGTGTGCTTGTGCATATGTATGGGGGTATCTGTAGTTCATTATTTTCACCTGTTCTTGTGGTTGAAAAAGTTTCAAATACTTTTGATTGTTTTTTTTTATGTTTTTAATCACTTTTGCAGAGTGTATTGAGTGAGTATAATGGGACAGTAATGGCTTACGGACAAACAGGCACTGGCAAGACTTACACTCTTGGGAGGCTGGGTAAAGATGATGCTTCTGAACGTGGTATTATGGTTACAGCCATGGAAGATATAATTGCCAGTACATCTGCATCTGATAGCATTGAAATCTCCTATTTGCAGGTATTGAAGTATTGAACTTAGTTCCCAGCTTGGTTTTGTTTGATTTTAGTTATTGTAGTTAGTTAATGTTGAATATTTACTTCTATACTTGGATTGAGTGACTTTACTCATGGTTGAAGTGCTTTAGCTTGCAAGTTGGCATAGATTAAATTGCAGTTGGGATTGAGTTGGTCAACTAAGAAGTGAGAAGAATGCTGTTCCAGACACCCAAAAAAAATGATACTCCTTCTGTCCTCTTTTTCCAGACTTGCCTTACAAATCATGAACTTTTCTGAGTTTTCCCCAATTTTTGTTACTATCAAAAGATCTCAACTACATTTTGTGGACAAAGTTTTCTAAGTTATCAAAAGCAAAATAAATTTGAGAATATCGACGATTTTTTTAAATGTTCAGATTTGCGAAATTGTACAAACAAATAGAAACAGAGAGATTATTGCTCTAGAAATTTATGGAAAACTTTGGGAACATGTGTATGAAACAGAATACATGAGAAGTGGCCAAGAGGTCCAACTGTGTAGTAAGACAACCAATTGGTAGTAACACTGAAGATGATGCATACCATAGCTAGTGGAGTTGTGCTGCAAGCCTCGTAATTGAATATAAGACTTTGATCGAATGGAGAAAGTTGGTTCACATAGCTGGCCGGCCCGGCCCGGCCCCTCATTAATTGGGACATTTGCTTGTTTAGTAGAGAGGGAGCAGATTAGCATGAACGTCTTGGTTATTACTTCCTTGCAGACTGATTTCTTAAGAGAAAGAAGTCATTGTGTCGACAAGTATCTTCTTGTCACATAGGTTCTCTTGTTGAAATTTCTGTTAGTGGCAATCTAACGTAATTTGTACATACTCCTTCCTTTTCAGAGGAATTGCTTAAATGTATTCTTTTGGGTATCAACTTTTGTTTTAACTTTCCATGCTCTATCTTCATTGTTTTTCATCAATCCTCATTGTTTATTGAGATTACCATTATCATTGTCTTGGAAATGTACCTTGTTTTGGTCATGTCTTACGAAGACATTTACTTGTCATCGGATTGCTTATGCTGTTACAATTACACCTATCTATTTCTTTACCAGTTGTATCTGGAATCTATGCAAGATTTGCTTTCACTGGAGAAGATTAATATTCCAATTTTTGAGGAGCCCATGACCGGGAAAGTAACATTGCCTGGTGCACTGGTAGTTAAAATTCGAGATCTTGATCACTTTTCACAAGTACTTCAAACTGGCGAGGCAAACCGTCATGTGGCAAATACAAAGCTGAATACAGAGTCTTCTCGTAGTCATGCAATTCTAATGGTGGGCTCCTGTCGGAATCCAGTTTCTTGGTTTTTTTTGTCCCTGTTTATAGATTATATTCTTCAATTTATGAAGCTTTTTGAAAACTTATTAGTTTCTAGATTCCCGTAACCATTGTTTCATAGGTTAATATTCGGAGAGCTGTCCATGGGGAGAAAAATGAAATTCCTTTTCTAGAAAAAGACGGTAAAGGGAATTTATCTTATGATCTCAGCTTACCAATTGTTCGAAATAGCAAGCTGCTGATAGTGGATCTAGCTGGTTCTGAGAGATTGGAAAAATCTGGTTTCCCTCCCTCTCCTTCTCCCACTCTTCTCTCTCTCTTAATTCCCCCAATTGATAGTATTATGTTACGTAAGTCAATTTTAATTAAAATTTGTGCGTTGCAGGAAGTGAAGGCCACTCGGTTGAAGAGGCTAAGTTCATTAATCTTTCTCTTACTTCACTCGGGAAATGTATAAATTCATTGGCTGAAAACAGTCCTCACATACCTTTTAGAGATTCTAAACTGACGAGACTACTTCGTGATTCTTTTGGAGGTTATCCTCATAACTCGCACATTCATTTACATAGTTTTGTTAGTCTCCAAATATTTCAAAATCCTCTTGTGCTGGCTGAATTTGGGAAAAACTTCTTTTTGAGAACACTATCTTGGAGATTAGAGAACTTTCTATATTTCCTATGCCTTTTCCTTTCCTTCAAACCAGCATGACAAGTAATGGGATACATAATAGCTAGGACTATGATTAGAGGATGTATCTTTGGGAGAAGGGGAATGGCCATCAAACTTTAAGAGCCATCTTTAAGAGCCATCCAAGTAGGTATTAACTACACAATACACGTCGATAATTGCTTCAATAGTACTTTGAAAAGTGGATGAAAATCTGCTCATTGTGTGTATTTTTTATGAGGTAGAGGTAAAGGTAAATGGTTTTGGAACGAAAGCTTCCTTGCCAAATTGGCAAAAAGTAAACATACTTTAGGAACCATTAGCGAGTTATACCCTTTATATATTCCGTACATGTGAGAGGATAGCTAAAATTTGGAACTCCAGTGGTTAGTGCCGAAATGGAAAATCTATTGTGGGACTTGTCAAAATATCCCTAGATTTAACTGATAGGAATTTTATTTACGTCTTCTTATCCAACAATAATTACACGAGTATATCAAGATTGTCTAACATCAACTACATCTTATCCAATGAAACAGGCTCTGCAAGGACCTCACTTGTAGTAACAATTGGGCCTTCTTCTCGACATCACGCTGAAACCGCAAGCACCATAATGTTTGGACAACGCGTGAGTTAGATAACATTTTTCATCCTTCAATCGTGACATCGATGAGTCAATTCCTTGTCTTCGATCACTCTCTACTTTTGTTGATTTTACTTTTGCAGGCTATGAAAGTTGTAAACGTGTTAAGGCTCAAGGAAGAATTTGATTGTGGAAGTTTATGCCAGAAGCTTGAGAAACATGTGGATCATCTTACTGCAGAGATTGATAGGCAACTAAAATTGAGGGACAATGAGAGAATAGAAATGGAAAGAAGTCTCAGAGAGTGTGAAGAGTCCTTTGCTAAAGATGAAAAGAGTTTTGTTGCAAGTTCTGAGGTAGAAGCCTCTCCTGCTAGTAGATGTTTTGTAGCTTCATTTGATGATACTTTTGCTGGTTTTCAATTAACACTGTTTAACATTCTTTCTTATTCGTCTGTTTTTTTCTATAGAAACTCCTACTTTCTTCTTTTTCTTTTGTTGGTGTGTAGAAACTTTTTACATGATTTTCTCTAAATATGTTGCACTTACCTGCAGTTTCTGTAGAAGGAGAATGCTCCTCTGCTAATCGAGCTAGAGGGAAAACTAAATGAGTTGAATCATCTAAAAGATCAAAACAATTTTACGCATGCTGAAGTTGCACGCCTAGAAGTGAGTCTAAAGCACCGCAAGGTATATTAAACATGTAGTTTCCTACTTTGTTACTCTTGTACTTTCTCCTTCTTCTTGTTAATAATTTATTTTTGTAATTTGTCGCGTTTCTGTCTAGCTGTTTTGTTAGATATTAGACTGATGTGTTTAATGTGAAGTTGTAGAGAGAAGAACGTGAAAAATTACGAGGAGTTAGGGCTCCCCCTTCCCATTTCACTGTATATATATGGACACAGGTACATGTACAAGAATGCCCCTAGGAAGAAATAAAACTAACAAATAAACCCCTAATTAACACCTATGAAGCACGGATACGGATACGAGATACGGATACGATACGATACGGATACGCGGATACATGATTTTTCTAAAAACTCGGATACGATACGTTGGGGGATATGTTGAATATAAAAATATTATATATATATATATATACACACACACACACACACCACACTTCCGGTCCAAACTCCCGGATTTAAAAAAAATCCGGACCTCATTGATCCCGATCGAATTTTGATGATCCGAACCGTTCAATGTGTTTAAAAGGTGTTTTTTAGGGCTACCGCGAGGAATCAGCAAAAAAAAAATATCAGGAAGGGCTTGATCCGAGCAATTTTTCACAAAACTGTACATAATATCGGGAAGGGCTTGATCCGAGCAGTTTTTCACAAAACTGCTATATGTACAGTTTTGTGAAAAATTGCTCAAATCAAGCCCTTCCCGGTATTTTTTTTGTTGATTTCTCAACGGGGGCCCTAAAAAACACCTTTTAAACACATTGGACGGTTCGGATCATCGAAATTCGATCGGGATCAATGAGGTCCAGATTTAAAAAAAATCCGGGATCCCTGACCGAAAGTGGACTATATATGTATATATACTAAAATTTCATTACACAAGTTCACCATTTCAAAAACAAAAGAGCAATTAACATCATCATAAGTCAAAAGATTGGCATTTTCCATCCAAAATATTGCCCAAGTGCCAACTACTACTACTACAAATTTGCAATCATCATTCTATTTCACTAAACTTCCATTGCTTCATCGCCAATTTCACCCTCATCACCATCGTCCGTAAAAACAACGGCCTCCAACTCCGGTTCATCAAGAGAGAGTTGTGCAATTCCAAGCTCTCCAACATCCTCAAATAAATCAAAAGTGTCTCCGGCAATGTCCCACATCTTTGTTTGTCCTTCCATGTATTGCCAAGATCTTCTTGATAGGAGGCGGAGGTTGCTATGAATGTAAACCAAGTCTTCCGCACGTTTTGGAGCCATCTTATTCCTTTTAGCCGAGTACTCCAATTTCTCTCGCTACATGATGATGAAGAAGGTTGCACAAGTAGCTTTAAGGCTATGCTTTGAAGCAAAGGTGCACTTGCACCATAATTAACCCACCAACTCTTAGGGTCCATTGCATATCGATCATGAATGGAATCACTATCCTTAAACTCTCCCACCTTGCTTGAGAAATTGGCAAATTCCAAGTTAGCCCTTGTGCGCTCCGCCGAATTAGGAAAATACTTTTTCATGCATTTCATTCTTTCTCATGCAACCTCTATATCTTTATGCGGAGGCACTCTACTAGGACCCTCATGAAGCCATTCATCACTATAGCTATGTAATACAAAGAAAAGTTGAATTTTAGTTTATGATTAAGAGAGTACATAAATTTGCCAAGTTAGCCCTTGTGCGCTCCGCCGAATTAGGAAAATACTTTTTCATGCATTTCATTCTTTCTTGTGCAACCTCAATATCTTTATGCGGAGGCACTCTACTAGGACCCTCATGAAGCCATTCATCACTATAGTACCTATGTAATGCAAAGAAAAGTTGAATTTTAGTTTATGATTAAGAGAGTGCATAATGTTCACACTATTTATGAAGTGAAGTTAGAAGTCACCTTGGATTTAAGGAATGCACTAGGCAATGAAGTGGAGTGTTGTTCTTGTTCCACAGATCAACGAGAATTGTGTGAACAACTTCATAGAAGGTAGATATCTCATCATGCCGCTTTCCTTCATGCCTATATATTGCGCACTTTACCTTCTCTATCATTGTATCCCACATGTCATAGACCAAATGAAGACAAGGCCTATCAGTGTCACAAATCCTTAACATATCATACATGGGAGAGGTAAAGGCAAGTATATAATCAATGGAGTCCCACCAAATGTCATCTAGCACCTTTTCTTTCACAAACTTTGCTTTTCCCGTATCATCATCTTTATTAGAATTCCACCTTGAGCTTATAACCATGTTTTGAAGACTAGCTCTAAGAAGCTTGAATCTTTTAAGCATAACTATTACGGANAGCAAAACGCATACTTGCAACCGAGAGCAACTTCAAAGGAACGAATTCATTAAAGATAGCCAACCTCATGGAATGGTTCATGATAAAAATTTTGATGAATGAAACATCATCCGCAATGATTGTGATCCAAGAACACTCATCATAAGTTACTTGATTATTTTCAACATTCTTTGCCGCACAAATATTTTGCGAGGCATGGTTGAAAGTGTGGATCACACATGGTGTCTAAGAGATATTAGGATATAAACCTTTAATGAGAAGACCTGCTCCAGCACAATTTTTAGCATTATCTGTGATTACTTGAACCACATTGTCAGGGCCAACCTTCTCTATCACTTCTTTCATCAACTCACAAATGAATACTTATCCTTTGTCTCACCGGAACAATCAACGGTTTTAAGGAACATAGCCACACCCTCAGTCACCGCCATAGTGTTGATCAAAGGCCTTCTTTGCGAGTCACTCCATCTATCACTCACAATGCTTACACCTTTCTCTCTCCATGTTCCTTTAACCAGTAGGAGCAATCTCTCAACATTTGTCCTTTCTTGTTGAAGTAAAGTCGTCCTCAACAAATTATATCCCGGTGGCAAATATTCAAACAAAGCATTGTTCGCGACAAATTGATGGGAGCTCACATAATAAGGGTTTCTTGCCAAATGAAATGACAAACCCCCGGAATAAAACATCCTAGCAATTTCCGCCTTAGTTGCAGGAAACGTCCACTTTGGAGCTGCTCCCGTACGAGAAACACTATTCCGCGTTTCTCACACAGAAACGCGACGAGAGTGCGTTCCTCTTGAGATGGGATAGCACTCCAAAGGGAGATGTGAGCTTTTGGTTGGGCTTCAATCGCCAAAGCTCTGATCGACTTCGTATGCCGTCATCATTTACTTCCAACGATGGAATAGAGACGATTTCGTCGACCATGGTAGAGAGACAACTGGATAGAATCATCAGAGACCATGGAAGAGAGACAATTTGGCGACTATAATCATTGGAGACAGAGGCTCGATTTGCGCACACACACACACACACAGAGAGTCTCGATCTGATGGGTTTTTGAGAAATGGGCTTGATACAGCAGTACCGGCTGTATAAATGACAACTGTATTTTTTTGTTGGGAGATAATTAACTACAGCAGTAACAGCTGTATGCATTTTACAACTCTGATGTATAAATAACTGGGCCATTGACGAAAAGGTATTGGGCCAGGATAACTGTGGGCGGCCCAATAAAGTTTACAAGTCTCATTTATTTTTTGAAAATGGACTTTATTAACCCCCTCCTTTAAAGTATATAAAATTATTAAAAAATATTTAAAATATAAATAGGCGCTCCCAACCTCGGGAGCTCCTAGGTACCTCTGCTCCCCCGCTCCCGCCCCCGCTTTGTGCAACTTAGATTTCCACATGCAATTGATCACGCTTATTCCTATCAAACGCCTTCTCAAGGGGTGATGTAGTTTCACTTGTTCTTTGTTTTTTTAGTTCATAACCTTCTAGAATAAAACCACTTGATCTAGTACAAAGGGGTAGGCGCATTGTCTCTCATTTTCATTTTAGCTTCTTCCTCTAATTTCTTCATAGTTGCAAGATCTTGGTTTGTAACTTTATTACAAGCTCCAATTCCATTGTTCAACTTCAACAAATGACCCCTAACCCTAGTGTATGAACTCTTTTTGATAACAATTGCAAAATTACACTGCCACAAAGTATTCTCTCTTCTCTCTCTCTCTCTCTCTCTCTCTCTCTCTCTCTCACACACACACACACACCCCCCACCCACCTCACTCTTCTCTAATTTTGTAACATAACTCCAAAGAGGATTGTTTGTATTTTGATCCCTCAATTCCCCTTCATTAGAAACAAAAACACCTACCTCACTCTTCTCTAATTTTGTAACATAACTCCAAAGAGGATTGTTTGTATTTTGATCCCTAAATTCCCCTTCATTAGAAACAAAACTACCAGTAACAAAACTAGCAGCAGATTCCATTAGACTATTATGGGAAAAAAAAAAAAAGGCTTTAAAATTAGACTACACACCAGGTTTCAGCCTCTACCAGCCATTAATAAGAGCAAAATGGGTCTATTTTTTACAGCACAGTAAAAAATAACACTTAAAAAACCTAAAATGAGAAGATTATATGTGTGTGTGTGTGTGTATATATATATATATATATATATATGAGTATGCGTCATACTATATGAATGACGAGAGAGACGAGAGAGAGAGAGAGAGAGAGAGAGAGAGAGAGAGAGAGAGAGAGACCTTATACACAAACGAAGACTGACGGCGATGACTAACGACGACGTCCGACAAGCAGAATAGTAAAAGACAATCGGTGATGGGTGAGGAGCAACAAAGAAGAACAAGTGAACACGATTGGTATGTGATGTACTGTTTTCAATTTGGCGATTTTTATTATAAAGGCCTAATTACAATTTTCACCCACATATTTTAAGTAATACTTCTTTTGTCCCTAAACTTTTGACCTTTTTAGGATTGCATGCCATTTTAAATTGCTTATATCTTTTTATTTATAACATTTTATGTGATTTTGAAAACTTTGTTTAATAGAACTAATTAAAATCTATCAAACTAGATCCATATTGCATATTTTTTGACATTTACATTGAAAGATATAGGCATTTGAAAATGGCACACTATCCAAAAATTGTCAAAAGTTTAGGGACAGAGGGAGTATCAAATTTAACCCTGCGCGTATCCAAAGCAGTTCACAACGTATCCATAACATATCGGAGCGTATTTGTAACATATCAGAGCGTATCCAAAACGTATCCGATTAATAAAAAATAAATTTAAATTATGGATACTCTAAAAAAACGTATTCGATACGTATCCGGAGCGTATCCGTATCCGATACGCATACGGTACGCGACACAGAGCCCAAAATAGAGTATTCGTGCTTCATAGACTAACACTTCCCCTCAAGTTGGTGCAAAGATATCTATCAAGCCCAACTTGAACACAATGGGGTGAAAACTTCTACTACTAAGACCCTTAGTAAATACATAAGCTAACTGGTCCTCTAATCTCACAAAAGGCATGCAAATTAAGCCGTTGCTCAGCTTCTCCTTTATGAAGTGCCTGTCGATTTCAATATGCTTTGTCCGATCATGTTGGACAAGATTATGGGCAATGTTTATGGTAGCCTTATTATCACAGTAGAGCTTCATTGGACCAACATCACGGAATCCCAAATCACGTGAAAAGGTTTGGAGCCATAAAAGCTCGCAAACACCGTAAGCCATTGCTATGTATTCATCCTCTACACTGGATCTAGCAACCACTGCCTGTTTCTTACTCCTCCAAGTAATCAAATTCCCTCCTAGAAAGATGCAATAACTAGTGGTAGATAGATGCAATAACCAAAGGTAGATCTCCTATCATCAATAAAACCTGCCCAGTTTGCATCGGTGAAAGCTTCCAATTTAAAGTGACCATGATCGGAGAACAAGATTCCTTTACCTGGGGTTGATTTGAGGTACCTCAAGATGCGATAAACAACATCCAGATGCACTGTATGAGGTTCATGCATAAACTAGCTTACAACCCCCACAGCATAGGAAATATCTAGTCTAGTGTGAGATAAGTATATCAGGCGACCCACAAGTCTCTGATATCTCTCTTTATCTGTATGCTCCCCCTCATTGGTACCAAGACGATGATTTGCCTCAATGGGAGAGTTGGCTGGCTTACATCCCAACATACCAGTTTCTTCTAAAAGATCAAGGATGTACTTCCTTTGAGAGATAAAAATCCCGTTGTTAGATCTAGCTACCTCCATTCCAAGGAAGTATTTCATAGACCCCAAATCTTAATCTTAAACTCTTGAGCAAGAAAAGCCTTAAGGCTAACAATCTCATCCACATCATCACCTGTTATTATCATGTCATCCACATAAACGATAAGTATGGCAATCTTATCATTACTCTGCTTGATGAACATAGTATGGTTAGCATGACTCTGCTTGTATCCAAATCTCAACATGGCTTTGAGAAACTTGTCAAACCATGCTCTGGGAGATTGCTTCAATCCATAGAGGGTCTTTCTCAACCTACACACCTTTCTTTCTGTTGCAAGAGAGGAAAAACCTGGTGGTATGTCCATGTACACTTCCTCCTCTAGGTCACTACGGAGGAATGCATTCTTCACATCAAACTGTTGAAAGGTCAATCCAAAGTAGCAGCACAAGAAAGTAGTGTCCGAACAGAGTTCATCTTGGCCACAAGACAAATGTCTCCTCATAGAAAATGCCATAGGTTTAAGTGTAACCTTTAGCAACAAGCCTGGCCTTATATCTCTCAATCATTCCATCTGCCTTGTGCTTTACAGTGAACACCCATTTACATCCCATTGGTTTCTTTTCATTTGGAAGAGTCACTAATTCCCAGTTGTAATTCTTTTTCAAGGCTTTCATCTCCTCTATCATAGCTTCTTTCTACTCAGATATTATGATAGTTTCTTTCCAATCCTGTGTGATAGATATAGAAGTTAGAGAATAGACAAAAGCACGATATGAAGGACATAAATGGGAATATGAACTAACTAAGAAATAGGATGTTAGGTACAAGTTCTAACACCTTTTCTATGAGCATTAAGAGCATCAAGATCATCAACAACAGTAGGGAAATGATCATTACCAGATGAGTCAGCTAAAGAGATAGGAACTGGAGTAGGTGAAGGAGATTGTCAAAATGGTACCGCACATGTAGGCTTGCCTTCTTTCTTTCGAGAAAAAGTCTGCAAATTTGGCCTATCCAGTCTTTCCCGAACATCATGCTCCACTCTTTCTGCAGATAAAAGTTCTTTCTCCCCCTCACTATGACAAGGTAGAGGGTAAGACCACGACTCAGGAGTATAATATGTTAACATATCTTCCTGGCAATAATTCTCCCCCCAAAGAGATGAAGTGAACATAGGATAAAAAGATTCTGTTTCCCAAAAGGTGACATCCATGGAAACATGTGTTTTGCGAGAGTGCGGGTCATATCATTTATAACCCTTCTGAGTAGGAGAATAGCCAAGAAAAATGCACTTACAGGCTTTGGGATCAAGCTTACCACCAAGGTGCTTAGAAGCATGGACAAAACACACACAACCAAAAACCTTGGGTGGAAGAGAAGAGACCCGAGAACAGTCAAGGAGAAACTTAAGAGGAGTTTGGAACTGAAGGACACTATATGGCATGCGATTGATAAGAAAAGCTGCAGTAAGAACAGCTTCACCCCAAAAATGTTTAGGAACATTCATGGTAAACAAAAGTGAATGGGCTACCTCAGCAAGATGGCGATTCTTGCGTTCAACAACTCTATTTTGTTGTGGAGTGCCAACAAAAGAAGTTTGAAAAAGAATGTTAGAGTTATTCAGACATGCTCAAAAAATCCCATCAATATACTTAGTCCCATTGTCATTACGGAGCACTTTAATGTTAGAATCAAATTGAGTACGCACCATTTTGTGAAAAGATTGAAAGCACAAAAAAATCTCATTTTTTGCCTTAAGTAAATACACCCAGGTGACACGGGAATGACACTCAGTAAAAGTAACGAACCAACGATAGCCTAAAAGAGAATGTATAAGTAAGTAACAGGTGAGGGACCCCAAACATCAAAATGTATAACCATAATTGGAGATTCACTTCTTTGATTAACGTGGAACATAAAAAGAGCATTTATGTTTGGCAAGTTCACAAACTTCACAAAAAAACTTACTCCTAGTACAATGCTTAACTAGACTAGGAAAAGGTTTTTCCAAAATCCCAAACAAAAGATGGGTAGCCTAATCTATGGTGCCACTAATGCAATAAAGGAAGAGTTGAGCCCACATCTGCTTCAAGAGCTTGGCCACATGACAGGTGGAATGACTGTATTTGGTGCAGGCTCCAAAAAGTATAATCCTTCATAAGCTTTACCACTTCCAATCATTATCCCCGTGTCCAGTTCCTAAAAGGCATAATAAGTAGGGAAAAATGTCACTGAATAGTGTAAAGAATGAGTAAGACTGCTAACTGAAAGAAGGTTGGTGGAAAAACTTAGAACATGAAGTACTAAAGAAAGTGACATGGTTGGAGGATAATTTATAGAACCTTTCCCTGAAATCAAAGATAGGGATCCATCTGCTACTCGGACCTTATCCTTACCAGAACATAGAGAATAGGAGTCAAAGAAGGATGAACATCCTATCATATGATTAGTAGCACCAAAATCTATTATCCAAGGAAGCAAATATGAAGTAGTAAAGGCACTAGCCTGAATATCTGTGCGGGCAAAGTGGGAAGAAGTAGTGGAAGTAGAAGCCGTGGTAGATGGAGAGTCAAGCCTGGTCATAAAACGCCTAAGAGTCTGTAACTCCCCCTGAGAAAGAGCACCACCATGAGAACTATCGGAGACTGAAAGATGTGGCCGACCTCCACTAGGATCCGACAACATCTCCACAATAGACTCTGAAATATGTGCATGAGAACCCTGACCACCACATCGACTACCACCCCATTCTCGAGAGGGATGCCCATGGAGCTTCCAGCAAAACTCCCAGGTATGTCGAGTCTTGTGACAATAGTCACACTGAAGCAAATCACGATCAACAGAACTGTTCTTATCCCAAACTTTATGCTAAATAGCCTTACCATCCAGTGGAGTGAGAATGGCAACTAGAGCTGAGCGGTCTAGAAGGGAAACACGTACCATAGCAGTCTACTCTCCTCCTGCCGAACATAGGCATATGCCTCTCCTAAAGAGGGAAAAGGAACACAACCCAAGACCTGCCCTCGAATAGGGTCATACTCCACATCAAGGCCCGCCAAGAAATCATAAAGATGGTATTTCTCAACCATTTGTTGATATTCAGTGGCATTAGCAGTACAACCAGGGTGAAAACTCTTATAGTAATCAAGTTCCTGCCACACTCCATTCAAATCTTCACAATACTCGGCTAAAGACCTATGGTATTGGTCCAACCCCCTAAGTCTCCTTCTCAACTTAAAAACTTGAGCATCATTACTTTTTCGAGAATAGGTTTGGGCCACAGAAGTCCACACCTTATGTGGAGTGTCAAGAAACAAGTAGTTATGGCTGATGGTGGGTATCATGGAGTTGAATAACCATGTCAAGACTTGAGCATTTTGAGTAATCCATATCACGAAATCTGGACTAGTAGCTACTGCTGGTGGAATAGGCCCCGTGATGAATTTCAACAAACCATTAGCAATGATGACCAAAGTAAAACTCCGAGACCAAAGCAAATAGTTGGAACCAACAAACTTAATAGGACAAATATTCAATGGAGCATTATTTTGAGTCACAAAACGGCTCCCTTCATCCTTCACACTCCCAGAAGCCTCTTTAGAGTCTCTTGCCATACTGCAAACTGAAAAAGAAGAATACCAGACTACCAAAACCCATGGAAATGATGCATCAATGCCACCCTTAACTTCAAAAGGACTGGAAATTACAGAACCAGCCTCAAAATGCGGAAAACAGATGAAAGATGTAGACACCAGTAAAAAAAAGCATAACCAGGGGTCATAATGACCTTAATAGACTCACCGGAGGTTTGTCGGAGGATGTATGAGACTCGCTGAAAGTCGTAACTTGTCGTTGGAGGTCGCCTGACAGTGAACAATACTCGTTGGGGTCAAATCTGTGTTTTCGTGTAACATATAGGTCGTACGGTGGTCGTTGAAAGTCGTCAGTGGTTGTACGGTGGTCGTAGATTGGTTTTGTGTAGAGCCCAATAGGCTACAATCGCAAGGAGTAGATCATTTACAATGATCGAACAGCGTGAGTAGCGTGATGGACTAAGAAATTGAACACAAGGCTGATATCTCTCACACAATTGACTATGGAGATCGATTATTAGTAAGTCACAATCATTCCTCTACAAGGCCAGATCTATGGAGACCATGGCTCTAATACCATGTGAAGTTGTAAAGAGAAGAAGAACGTGAAAAACTATGAGGTGTTAGGGCTCCCCCTTCTCATTTCACTGTATACATATGGACAAAGGTACATCTACAAGAATACCCCTAGGAAGAAATAAAAATAACAAATAGACCCCTAACTTAACATTTAACAACATGCAAAGATAAAACTTGGCGGTTCTTAATTGCAGTTCTTTCTCCGACAAATTCTGTTGCACTTGTCATATTTAGATATTGAAACTATATTTAGAAATAAGAGAAGGAAAGCAAGAAACCATAATTAAACTAGTTCCCAAAAGTAGTGGTTGATTTGAAACCCTAACCTAGTTCCCAAAAGTAGCGGTTGATTTGAAAACTAAAAATAAAATAATGACACAACAAATAATTAAACTAGCACACAAAAATAGTGGAGATTAATGGTTGAGAAAGTAACTAGAGTTTTGGAATCCATACCCACAAACGTTTATCAATTAACCTTATGTAATGATTTTTCCTATGATTCTGCACAATGATTTAGGGGCTAATCTTAATCACCGGGGAGAATATTTTGTTAAACCCTTTTATTTATAACAAAAGCAGTGTTGTCGAAATCGTATGATACGCGATATGAATCGCATGATTTTTGTCGTCTCGGGGGAAAAACTATACATATCGCCACTCGTATCGCATTTGTACATAAATTGTACGATAATATGTGAGAATCGTACGATACGCATCGTATCCCAATACGTATTGAAATCATACGATTTATTTTCATCTCTTACTCACCTTTTTTATACCCATCGACGCTGTAAAATCAGACCCAAACACACTTTACTCATCGAGAAAAGCCTTTGGCAACATGTAAACTCTAGTCGACTCTCTCTGACTACCAAACTCAATCATCTTCCGACAACATCAACGGCGAAATGGATCTCTGTGCTAGTTCTCACTTCTTAGTCGACTGCTACTCTCTAATCTCAGCAGCTCCAGCCCTTTTTCTCCTCTAATCTCGCAGCTCCTTTCCGACGAAGTCGACCGTGATCCACTGAGGTATAGTCCTGGTCTGCTATCTCTTGGTTTTGACGAATATATATACTTTGTTTTTTTCTTCTTCTTTGATTTATTAGAAGTCAGATCTGCTTTTTGTATAATATATAACTATTGTAGTATTGTATATATAGTGAGTGGTGACACTCACTCTATGTATGTATTGAGAGGTCAACCACCCACCAACTGCATAATCAATTTTTTAAAGATTTGTCTTTGTCTTTTTCAAGTTTCATCCCACTAGGACCACTACTTTATTAAAAATAGAGAAGCCATTATTAGTTTTTTAAAAGATCTATCTTTGTCTCTTTCATCCCACTTGGACCACTACTTCATTAAAAAAAAGATAGAGAATGTATGGCTTTAAACTTGATCTTTTTTAGAACACCATAATCTTTTGGAATGCTATAGATGGCTTAAGAAGTGTGTTTTTTTTGCTTCCTAAATGGTTTGTCTTTCATAAATACAATCGATTTAAGCTTGTTGTTAGGTATTTATTATTAATTAATGAATATAAAAAATTACTGTATCTTACGATACGTGATACGTATCCCGATACGATTCGTAAAATGAAAAAAGCGATACACGATATGTATCCCAATTTCAGAACACTGAACAAAAGTATGTTCCCCCTCTGCTTCAAAGTTAAAGCCAAAATCATCCACTCTATCAGTAAGAACAAATCACAATGGATACCCCGTGCTTAAATATTAGCTTTTAATAAACCAAGCAATTCGATTAATAAGATGACTTCAAATCATGGAAAAAAACCCTTTCATAACGATTGAATCCATATCCAAAGTTCATCCATATTAATTAATGAGTCGAGAACAATAAACGATAAACACACATAGGAAAAATCATATGCATAAAATCATTCAATAAAAATTTATGGGATTTCATCCTCAACCCTAGTTCCAAAGTTTAGCCTAACATAGATAAAAGTAAAGCCTCACAAAAATCTCCTTTGCTCATCTTGTTCTCTCTCCGTGAACTCTGGTGTCGTACGTTGAATTTTCAGCTGTAGCTGCTATGTCTACATGTTACGTGATATCCCCAGACAAACTCCACTGCCTACTCTTTATAGATGCCAACAAATTTTCTTCTAATAAAAAGAAGATCCCTTCCAATTATAACTTTCCTTGGGAGAAGTTGATTTCCAAAATCTCTTTCTTGGCCAAGATCCACGCCCAAACTTAGATGGGTAGTGGACCATTGATGATTTGTTTCCCATCAAAATTAAGATTTGTCCCATATAATTTGATTTCTTTACAAATTAAGTTGAACACTTGACAAATCGGCTCCCCATTTTTTGGCATGTGGTGGCACTCTAATTCACAATAAGAAATTTTGGAAGCATGGATTTTGGTTTATTGAATCCAATGGCTGAAACATGTACAATTATTGTATTTTCCTGCAAATTCAATAATTCAATGGCAATTACTTAAAAGAGAATAATAATAGTCAGTTACGCGCAATTAAGAACTAACAACATATGATATGGAGCTTCTATATTTCAATTATTTGTGCTTATCAAAGGCCCACAAGCACCAAGGGCCAAACTGAAAGATGCCATCAGAAGGACTGGTCGGAAGAACCTAAAGGATCAACCATACACAAAAGAAAAATTGAAGGCTTAGCGATAGATTTTGAAAGAGCCTACACCCCACGTGATACCATGCTATATTCCTCCATCATGTTCCCTTGGAGAATAAAGCCAAGGACCATTTAGAAACGTCTGGACTGAGGGGAGTGTCTTTGTTGAAAGGTAATTACCTAGGGTTGACTCAGCACAAGCACGGTGCATTTGATCAACAAAGAATGTGCAAATAACTATTTCTATTCATGACAAGTGTCTTCAACTGAATGATCGGTTACACGTGTCCTCATTCAAGTGGTGGCCTATGCTCGTAATGAACTCGCTTGCTTCATCATGGTGACGTTAGCCAAGCGATTAACTCGTGTCCTATGTAACGCCCCATGTAGACCACTGCCTTAGTACCATGAATTTGATCCACAAGCCACACCACATGACCCAAAATGCTTAAGCCCAAGGTATTTATAGTCTCGTACATAGTTTGTTATATGCCCAAGATCACTCATGTAAACAACGAATGTGGAACTAAACACCATCTACCCTTAAACCTAGGGTTTCACAATCTTCCCCCCTTAGGGATGCAACGTCCTCGTGGCATAGTCCTAGGAACCTCCCCTGGTGTCCATGGTGGCAGAGCGCATCCTACCCACCATTTGGACCAGGGCGGGGCTCTGATACTATTTGTAACGCCCCATGTAGACCACTGCCTCAGTACCTTGAATTTGATCCACAAGCCACACCACATGACCCAAAATGCTTAAGCCCCAGGTACTAATAGTCTCTTACATGGTTTGTTATATGCCCAAGATCACTCACGTAAGCAACCAATGTGGGACTAAACACCATCTACTGCCAAACCTGGGGTATCACATGCTATGCATGAGCGTGCTTGGAGAGCAAGTCACTCACTCCCTATATAAGGTAATGTTCAACCAAATGAATGTAAAGACTATTTACCCTCTTAACCCTACATCTAAGTTCTTGTTTATCTAGTGCAACTAGAATATTCCATTGAGATATTTAGAGTGAGAAACCCCCAAAATGGGATACAAAGAGTTAAAAATCTTGATAATATATTCTTGAAAATGATAAAAGCTAGCCAAAATGAAAGACCCTTACACTACTTATACTACCCCCTTGCATTAAGACACAAAAAATAATAATGAGACCTATAAACTAGTACATAATGACAATAAGACCCATAAACTACTGCATTATTATCCTTATCCTTCTTCTACACATACTTACTTGACCGTTGGAATGCCGTTTTGGACTCAATGGTCTAGTACGACGCTAACATGGGAGTTAAGTGTGTGGGCTAGGAGCTGTTCATAAAAAAAAATGTGTAGGCTAGGAGCTCTGGCGAAGGGAAAATCATCTAGTCACTATAGCCCCATAGGGTAAGTGCGCAAAGAAGAAGAGAGAGAAGAATTAGAAGAAAATGGAGGGAGAGAGAGGTGTTTCACCCTTGCAAGGGTTAGGTGGTTTCTGCAGGGAAGGACTGCAGCTCAAACCCCAATCACAATGGTCTTAGCCTTGTAAACTTAATTCGTTAATCAACTCTAATCCAAATTGAAAGATTACATCCCAATGTATAATACATGGAAAAGACCCTTCTAATTTTGTAGAATTTAGACCTGAACCTAATTAATGAATACATTGAATAAGATATGTGAATGAACCTAGAAATAAATGCATACATTGAACTTACTAACAAATAGATGTAATGTGTTTAGTATATATAGATGAATATTAATGATGACCCTTGACCCATCAACTACCATGGATGACCCTTGAACTACCAACTACCATGGACACTTGTTTTTGGACCAAAAAGGCTTCTCGATGCTCGTGCTACCCATGGCCTTTGGTTTAGGCTTCCAAAGCCTATGAGACTTGTCTAACCATTCTATGGCTAGGCCTAGACTTGCGAGGTTAGATAGTCCCGGGATGCCACTCAATCGGGGGTAGCAGATGACACTCGACGCTACTAATCGCGGATGCCACTCGATGCGACCAAGCCACATGCTTGATTGTAGGAGGAATCACTCACTCCAAGCAAGACGCGCTTGCACAATATTTGCATAAACTCAAACTTTCACTTTTCATTCCATTAGAGCACCTATAAATAGGCATTACGTAAGATGACTCTTCAAGACTACTACTCCCTCCGTCCCATTTTAAATGTCCACCTTTCTATTTTGGGATGTCCCAAAATAAATGTCCACTTTCTATAAATAACCATCAAAACATACCAAACTTTCAATTTTACCCCTAAAAAGTACTCTTTCATTCTACCTGATTTGATAGTTTTTGATATTCATATCATTCTTAATTTGACAATATCTTTCAACATATAATATTTTTCATAATTTTAAAAACTTTGTGTAATAGAATTAATTGAAATCTATCAAACAAGATCCATATTACATATTTTTTGAGATCCATATTGAAAGATATAGACAATTTAAATACATATAATTGACTTCATAGTTTTTGGGGTTACTTTTGGAAATTTAGAGCACAAATTTTAACTTCTTAAAAAGCTTGATTTCCCGTGGAGGACATTTAAATTGGGACGGAGGGAGCAATAAATACTACACAATTCCCAAGATGATTCTTCAAATACCTAGACAACTCTTCATCTACATGCATGAACAATAATTAATATGAACCTAAAAACAATGTGTTTAATATAACTAACTACATGCATACGTGTGCAATATTAGAGACCCTTAAAACTTTGACTAGAACTTTGAAAGACATGACTAATGACTCCTCAATTTGATTGGCATTATTATGCTCTAGCATCATTCTCTCTTTGTTCAAAAGAGCTTGACCTCGAGTTTGAAGTCAAATCCTTTGAAGCATATGATCCATCTTCTTGACTTCCTCAACAGACACGTGTTTTGAAGTGTTGCCTTTGGATACGTCGTTCTTAAACTCGACTGGTTTCTTCAAACTTCCATCTCTTTTTCCTTTTCTTCCTCTTCGTAAAGTAAAGACTTCTTTGTGCTCGATGAAAGTTTCTCTCGCTTCATCTTCTCTACTTCTGGAAACAAGTTTATAGGTTGACCATTCATCTCTAATTCATACATGAAATTAGCTTGACTTATTGAATCCATGACAAAAAGGCTTTGAAATCCATGAACAATTCCAAAAGTGTTGAAAACTATGGTATGCCGTTGAAGGATAGAATCCTCGATCTAGTCACATTTATCAATTTTTCCCGGAATTGAAGTTGGATCTGATGGTAGAGTTTGGGATTTTTGGAGCAAATAGTTTTTTTTGTCTCCTCCTATCCATCATAGTTGGGAGATTCGGGACACTCAACTATGGTCATCACAGTTGTTTCTGAATTTTGATGTCCCTTAACAAATAAGAATTCTTCTTCAATGTACTCATTGTAAATTGGAGGCAAATCACTCAACGCTACTAATCGCAAATGCCACTCGAGGCAACCAAGCCACTAGCTTAATTGTAGGAGGAATCACTCACTCCAAGCAAGAAGCACTTGCACAATATTTTCATAAACTCAAACTCTTAAATTTCATTTCATTGGATCACCTATAAAGAGGCATTACAACATGAGACTCTTCAAGACTAGTGTTGAATGCTAGACAATTTTCAATCAGACTTATGTCGAAATCTAATAAGTCTAGCATTTAATACTAGTCTTGAAGAGTCTCATGTTGTAAATGCCTATTTATAGGTGATCTAATGAAATGAAATTTAAGAATTTGAGTTTATGAAAATATTGTGCAAGTGTGTCTTGCTTGGAGTGAGTGATTCCTCCTACAATCAAGCGAGTGGTTTGGTTGCGTCGAGTGGCATCCGCAATTAGTAGCATTGAGTGACATCCGCTACTCTTGGTCGAGTGGCATCCCGGGACTATCGTAACTCTTGCAAGCTCCTGCCTGCATCAAGAAGACACCCCACTGTCTTTTGTATCTCTGTCCAATAAAGATGGTCAAGGTCGAGCCTCCTTAACCAACCTGCAGAAAAATGTTGGTGAAATTAGGAGCAAAAAGTATCGGCAGATCAAGGTTTTCAGATATCTATCTTTGTATCTTCTATTTGTTTGTAGTGGTTTTTTTTGTAAACTGTGAAATAGTCCCAAGACTCCCAACTTGGTTGATTTGGGGTGAGGCAAAACTCGATGTACATTGTGGGTCCAATTTCTATTTGCTTAAGCTTTTTAGACCATTAGTTAACATAGAAAGAGGCCTTGGTTGTCAGAGGTTTTGGGCTCAAGTCCCTCCATTTGCATTTGTTCCTGTTTGTATTATGTTTTCCCCTTTGCATTGTGGATTACTCTATATCTGGATCATGGCTTCTCCACGTGTAAGGCAGGATTGCTTGTAAGGGAGGATGTAGGATAATTTAATATATATTGTAGGGCCTATTTTGTAATGGGGACAATTGGTAACGTAACAATTTTGACCGCTTTTCATATAATTTCGCTGAGGGTTTCTGGTTTCACTACTTGTAGGAATACCAGTTTGAAAGTTTGTCATATCAGAAAGCACTTACGAATACCACACATACGTATGAGAAGAAAATACCAGAGTTGATGAAGCAATTAGAGGATGAGAAGGCCCACTCTGGAAATGCTGAAGAACAGTTAAATGCAATGAAGAGGCTGTTAAGTGATCATGAAAAGTCATTGCAGGTTAACTGTCAAAATGAATATGGCACCTCCAATTTAAATAAGTCCTCAGTTGGGGTTTCAATTTTGGTAGCAGTTTAAAAAAGTTTCCTTTTGGATACCGAAAACTTAAATCAAAAAATTTCCCCAAGGAATATTTTATTTTTGCGTTCTGACACATCCAATGTCTTCACAATGGCTTTTCATGTCTGCAGCAAAATTCTAAAAGCAGTTCAAGTTTTTGTTGCTCCTGGCTTTCATCTAACAGAAAAAGCATAATCTGATGTTTCCATTTTTCTATATCTTTTATCAGCTATACCAAATGGCAAATTCTACATATCAGAAAGCTCATGCAGACACAAATCAGATGTATGAAGAGAAAATAGCAGATCTAATTCAGAATCAAAATGCTGAGATTGCCCGTTTTGAAGGTGTAGAAGAAGAATTGCATAAGATGAAGAAGCTTTCGAAAGATCATCAAAACTCAGACAAGGTTATGTTTGTCTTCATTGAAGTAAAATAACCCCCTTGCACATCAAGCCAACTGATAAAAAACCAGGGGATTCGTTCATCAGTTTATGTTATGCTTCATGACTGCCAATTTGTTCTATTCATAATAAAAACAGTAGAACAACATGCCGAAAACCAAATCTTGTATGTTGCGTACAATAGAACACATAGTGATCTAATCTGATAGTTTGCCATACAGACCTTATCTGAAGAGATAGGCTATCACCAAGATTCCCAACACCACTTATCCACTTTACTTGCTTAATACCTTCTTAACCTGTCCACTAACAGAATACAACTACTAAAAATAGGTTCAAGTGCTCAGGCGTCTAACAATATGCATAACCCTCATGAGAGTTAAATCACCCAACAAGAAGGGGCTAATTAGAGATTGAGGAATATATCACAAAAATACTGAAAATGATGCTTCTAAAGGGCTCGAAACATATAAGGAGTTCCAAACAGCCATCTACCTTAAGAAAACTGATTGATGATTCTCAAACAATTGAGCCTTTTTCCAAAATAAAAGGAAAATAGGAACACACTTCCTCAAATTAATTTAGAACTGTTAGGAAAATTGCAGTGAATACTATATAACCTAAGGTAGTCCTTTTTCCACAACTTCAACGAGTGAGAATCAATCACTGATACCAATCCAAATTAAAAAAGAAGGAAAATTAAAACGTAAAAAAAAGAAGGAAGAAGAGAGAAGTGGTTGAGAGACGAAATATCATGTGGCCCGATTGTTACAGGTTAATGCTTTGCGATGTTTTACATGCGTCCCAAGCAATGAACCCACGTATTCTCCAACTGTGTGGAGTGTGTTTGGTCCAACAACCCTAAAATGATAGGACAGTTTTGGAACAGAGTCCAATGTGTGTTGAGGAGAATTAGTAAGTGTCGGTATCTGACAATGTCCAACTAAGACAAGGAACCTCCTTAGTAGTGCCAGTGCTTCCTAGCAATATCTGTGAGGAAACAATCCAAGTTCTTAAGTAAAGTGATTAATACATGGGAGTGCAATGGCTATATCATACACAATAGTAGGCAAGGTTGGTCGTCTCTTATCGTCATGGTTCTGTGCCATATCTACATGCTCTCTTGTATATATACCAAGAAGCATAGACACTTCACGGACTAGTTTGAGTTTCTGTGTCTTACATGTTTACATGTGTGGACACTCAATACAGTCGATGATATATGCATTTTGTAGCACCAAATGCTCCCATGGAGAGGTGTCTAGCTCCAGAAAATTGGATGGAAATATGATTGTCTGACATCTTTTTTTCTTACCCTACAGATTTACGAGAAGAAAATAGCAGAATTGATGAAGGAATTAGAGGATGAGAAGGCTCACTTTGGAAGTGCTGAAGAAAAATTAAATGCGATGAATAAGTTGCTAAGCGATCACGAAAAGTCAATGCAGGTTAACAATCAAAGTGAATGTGGCAAGGACAATGTGTATCTTAGTACCTCCAATTCAATTAATCCTGTTTGTAATAGGTCGTCACTTGGGTTTCAATTTTGGCAAGAGTTCAAAACAGTTTTCTTTTAGTAACTGGACTACTTGAATCAAAATTTCCCAAGAAATATTTTATCTTCACAATGCCTTATCATCCACATCTTCAACAAAATTCTAGAAGCACTTCAAGTTTTTGTTCCTCCTAGTTTTCCTCTAACAAAAAGGCATAGTATGATGTTTTCCTTCTTATTATTCTCTTATCAGCTATACCAAATGGCAAATTCTACGTATCAGAAGGCTCTTGAAGACACGAATCAGATGTATGAAGAGAAAATTGCAGACCTAGTTCAGAATCAAAATGGTGAGATTGCCCGTTTTGCAAGTGTAGAAGAAGAATTGGATAAGACGAAGAAGCTTTTGAAAGATCATCAAAACTCAAACCAGGTTATGTTTATGTCTTCATTGAAGTAATATAACCCAGGGGTTTTGTTCTTCAGTTTATGTATGCTCTATGACTATCATCTTTGTTCTATTCATAATAAAAGAAAGTTGGATAATAAGCTAAAAACAAATCTTATATGTTGTGTATGGAAGAACACATAGTGACTGAATCTAATAGTTTTGCCATATGGGCCTAGTCTTTAGACACGGGTTATCACCAAGAGTCCCAATACCACTCATCCACTTTCCTATCTTATTACCTTCTACCATGTCCTCTACTATAATATTGCATACAACTATAAGAATCGGTTCAAGTGCTCACAAGTCTAACAATATGCATAACCCTCATTCAAGCTAAATCACCCACAAGAAGAGGCTTGCTTAATACATACGATAAGCTAGAGCTTAGTTGCATGAAGCGGGAGCTGGAGTAGGTGCGGAGGGGAGCGGGAGTATGTAGAAGCTCCCTAGGTTGGGAGCGGCAAGGGAATATCTATATACGCCCACTTTCTAGTCCGGTATCCCGGACTGGAGGTTTTTGGGTGTTTTGAAGCTTTTAAAACGTGTTTTTGCATGATCCGAACCGTCCAATATGTTTAAAAAGTGTTTTTAAGGGTTCTAATGGGAAATCGTCAAAAAAAAAAGGGGGGGAAGGGCTTAATCCGAGTAGTTTTCTACAAAAACTGTACATTTTCAATTTTATGAAAAACTGCTCAGATCAAGCCCTTCCCGGTATTTTTTTTCTGACGATTTCTCGCGGGGACACTTAAAAACACGTTTTAAACACATTGTACAGTACGGAAATTATCCAATCCGGGATCCCGGATTGGAGGTTTTTTGGTATTTTAATGCTTTTAAAAATTATTTTTGGGAAATCCGAGCTGTCCAATGTGTTCAAAAGGTGTTTTCAAGAGTCCACATGAGAAATCTTAAAAAAAATACCGGGAAGGGCTTGATCCAAGCAATTTTTCGCAAAAACTGTATATTTTCAATTTTGCGAAAAACTACTCGGATCAAACCCTTCCCGGTATTGTTTTTTGAAGATTTCTTGAGTGGACCCTTTTGAACACATTGGACAGCTCGGATTTTCAAACAAATATCGGGAAGGTGGAGTCCCGGATCCGGGATTCCCGGATTAGATTAGGACTATATATATATATATATCATACACGGCAGTAGGCAAGGATGATTTTTGAGTTGTTGCTGTTTCAGGCTCTTATCATCATGGTTCTGTGCCATAGTTGCACGCTTTCCTATAAAATACCAAGAAGCATAGACACTTCAAGGACTAGTTAGTTGAGTTTTTGTGTTTGACATGTTGACATGTGTTGACCGTACAATATAAGCATTTCATTGCACCAAAGAAAAGGTCTATAGCTGCTGAAAATTGTATGGGAACACCCCAACCATCTCACATTTTTTTCTTACCGCACAGATGTACGAGAAGAAAATAGCAGAATTGATGAAGCAATTAGAGGATGAGAAGGCTTTCTCTGGAAGTGTTGAAGAACAACTAAATGCGATGAAGAAGCTGCTAAGTGATCATGAAAAGTCAATGCAGGTTAACTATCGATGTAAATATGGCAACGGCAACGGCAACGTGTATATTTGTACCTCCTATTGTCAGTTGGGGTTTCAATTTTAGCAAGAGTTTAAAAAATTGAGAACTTAAATCACAATTTCCCAAGAAATATTTTATATGCATTCTGACATATCCAATGTCTTCACAATGGCTTATCAACCATGTCTCCAGCAAAATTCCAGAAGCGGTTCAAGTTTTTGTTGCCGTAGTTTTCATCTAACAATAAGGCATAGGATGATGTTTTCCGTTTTCCTCATCTCTTATCAGCTATACTAAATGGCAAATTCTACATTTCAGAAGGCACTTGCAGACACAAATCAGATATGTGAAGAGAAAATAGCATATTTATTTCAGATACAAAATTCTGAGATTGCCCGTTTTGAAGGTGTCGAAGAAGAATTGGATAAGATGAAGAAGCTTTCGAAAGATCATCAAAACTCAAACCAGGTATGTTAATGACTTTAGTGAAGTAACATAACGCATGGTTTCATTGTTCAGTTAATGTTATGCTCTGACTGTCGTATTTGTTCTATTCATAATAATAACAGTAAGTAGGATAAGCTGAAAAATCAAGTGTATTTGTTGCGTACAGCAGAATACATAGTGATCGAATCTAATCCTTTCAGCTTCTGTGCATATTCCATAAGTTTTTTTCCAAGCTAAAATTATGCACCAATAATACTTATTTCCATTTCCAAAAATTTGGAATATGTTGGCAACCTTGGTGGAGGAACTTAATGCAATGAGACTTAACCTTCAAATTCAGGAAAAACAAAGGAAAGGTGTTGAGGTTGACCTGCTTACGTTTGTCCCCAAAAATGGTGATCACTATGAGGTAAGTGGTTCCTTGTTGGGTTTTCTTCCCATAAGCCATCCATTTTCTAAGGGTTTCCACGTTCCACCTAATTGTGTTCCACAGGACAAGAAATCACACATGAAAGAGAATAGGGCCAAAACACTGGGTATACATAAATTGAACCCATCAAGGGAGACAATTTTGGGTCAGAGGGCCACCATTGCAAAGATTTGTGAAGAAGGCAAGAAACTCTTTTTGGTTTCATCATCACCCTAAGCCATACGTAGATACTGTTTTGCAACTAAGCTACTTGGAACTATTGAACTCGAGTCTGTGGTATAGCATCTAAGAGATTTGGTTGAGTTAGCCATTGGCATCTCTAAAGAGTGCAATATCCTGCATAAATGTCGAATAGCAGATTTGTCAAATTTCAAATTATCCGTAAGTTAACAATTGTACCAATAGTAACTTTCTCATGTGCAGTTTTCTGCAGCATATGTTGTTCAACTTCTTCCCCCGACTTACTACATTTCTGATGGGATTTTCTAATTCATGCTTCCAGTCGGGCTTGAAAAAATTATACAACTGTTTACATCTGGAGACATAGATGTCCAAATACGTGCTGTGAAGGTGGTGGCTAATCTTGCTGCTGAAGGTACATACAAATTGCACTTTTTGGCTACAGTCTGCAAAAAAAAGCCTGCATTTGATTTGTGTGCGTGTGCGCGCATGCGCGTGAATGTCTGCAGTAGTGAGTATTGTGACTCTATGCATGCCTATGTATATTAACATTTATAGGCTGCTGATGCTGAATTTTACTAGGATTATGGAGAATGATTTGAAAACTTCTTCTCACTGTTACATTACTATCCAGGACCCAAAAAACTGCAGATATTCACCCAATACCACCAAGCACGAGATGAAAGACAGGTGACTCTTGCCATGGGTGCAGGCACCAACTGATTGCAAAATTGCTTTACTAGTCCGCACTAAAATTGCTTTACATCGTTGACCCTATAAAAATTCTAAAGTTGCTCATAATACCACAATAAAATTAAGTACCTGTCCAAGGTATTTTTGCCTCACTTATTTTTTACCTCTTGAATTCATGGAGAGAGAAAAAACCCTTGCTCCACCACTGACCCGTACTGTAGCTCAGCAATTTGCAAACCTTGTCCAAATGTCAGTAACTCGTGTAATTGATAAATCACTCCAGCTACATCCAAAGTAAATACATATGATAAAAGCAAGGTTGGAATTGACCCTAAACAAGTTACTAAACTTCTTAAGGGCAATAGCTGAGTTTTAAATAGGCAGCTCTTTTTTCTTTATGATGCGCTCATGATGTGTTTAAATCAAATGTCTAGTAACCAGTCTTTCTTTGCTGTGCTTGTCAATATGGAAGAACGAATTATTTCATCCGCTCCAAGGAAGGCCGTGTCTTTTTAATTGTTTTGTTCTAGCGAAGTTGTCGGGGAAGGGAGAGATGGATGCAGGGCTTGGATTCTTCGTTGTCAAAAGTCAGGAATGTGGTAGAAATCATGTAATAGCCCTTGTCCATAGACTTCTTTTGGTGGTGGAGGCTAAGGCTCTGTAATGCTAGCATAAACTAGAAAAGAAAAGCCGCCAATCAAATATCAAATCAAGGTCTCTGAAGACAGGTTAACTGGTGTCTTTCAAGCAGTACTCACACTTGGTTTGAAAACACTTTCCACTCCCATGTGGAAAGAAAAACCTGTCAAATCTTGCAATCATTCATGTACAAGGCATATTCGTACAGGAGTATAGCAAGTACTCGCATTTTTTGGATTATTGAAGAATTATTTGAAGCTCTAACGGAAAAATATTCTGATTTATGGCACTTATAAGCGCTCTTGGGTGGGGTGGCCATCATTTGCGAGATCCAGTATGCAGTGGGGATTCATACAAGTTCTCTTCTCTCCTGTGAGAAAATCAGGAGTGTAATTCTGTTTTCCTTCTTCGCAGGCTTTATTGCCGACATTTTTATGAGATGGAGCAATACAATATGGGATCTCTTTGTTCTTAACTAAACTAGAATACATTCAACATCATGTAAAATCTCAACAGGGAATCTAGAATTATTATAGACTTAATACACCTTTATACTACAGTGCAGATATTCATTCTAGCCTTTCTATTTTCATAAGCTCAGAACCTCATATTTCTTTTACGGAAAAAAGATTTTGAAGCCTTCTGCCGTCTGGTATGGTGTAAACTTATTCGGTAGATAAGATTTGAGAAAATTATTTGGCCATAAGAAAATCCTTGTTCTGCTATATTGCCACAAAGGGTTCAATCTTGCAAGACACTACATCAAATTGAAAGGTTTATGCTAATTCCCAACTCAAGGTGAAATTTTGACATAGGAAATGTCTGGGTGGCACATATCCACTACGTGCTCCTTTGCTTATGTTCTTTTTTCCTTTTCTTTTCAGATGTCAATCAGGAAAAGCTTGTGGAAGAAGGTGGTCTAGATGCACTGCTCATGCTATTGCAATCATGCCAAAATATAGCTGTACTTAGGGCGGCTTCTGGTGCAATTGCCAATTTGGCAATGAATGGTACTCCAGAATGTTTTCTTTCTGTTGGTTTATTTTAGATTAACATGTAAAATAGTGAGGGAAACATAATCCCACTGGATTAAAAGTGATCAAATTAATATGACGCACCCCATTGTTATCTATATCTCACGAAGTGGGAGTGATAGTATCAGATTGATAATGCCACACCTAGGGTATTATATATCCAGAACTTTCTGGGATTATATTATGACTTTACTGAGAAAAAGAGAACAAACATTCGTATTACTGAATGAAGAAGTTACAATGCTAACCACAAGCTTAAATAGAGAAAAGCTAGAAATCTATACTTAAAATAGAAGATTATGAAGAGATATGATTATGCCTCATCTATGCCATAAATAGAGTATCAAGATACACCAAATCTATGCCTTAAATAGAAGATACAAAAATATACACATAGATACATTCACATTCACATATATATTGGGTGTATGGTTTAAACAGGTTATTGTGCAACGCCAATGCTCTGGATGTTGAATGAAAGAAATATGGTAATGTACACATAAATCAAAATGATTCTTGGGTCTGCCCTCTCTAATGCCTTTTGGCTTTGATTTGAGGGCATGATTCTGCAGCAAACGTGACAGTATAGGGGGACCACTGTTTCAGTGGTATTCTGTGAGTAGCCACTTTGTGCATTTATTGCCAAAGGTTAGGTTTGTCTCCAATCCATTTGTTTCAGTGGTATTCTGGGAGCAACCACTTTGTGCATTTATTGCCAAATGTTAGGTCTGTCTCCTATCCATCCCCCCGCCCATACCCCCAATTATTGGGGACTAAATGGGTTATGTTATTCTTGTTGTTGTTGTATGGTTTAAACAGGTTCATAAGAATTTGAACCAAACATGGTTTATTTGGTCACCTTGGATGTATAGATCAATATATGACCTTATATCCAGTCAATGGCCCAAAATGTGCATTTAATGAGGTGCTCTTTCTTTATATTGGTTCTTTTATGTATATATTTTTTTGGCTGCAAATATATCATTTTAATATGCAGCCTGTTGGTAATTGGTCTACAAAAGAAATGATACGATGTTCACTGATTTACCATTTGAAGGATTTGTTGTCGGTGACATTTTTAGGCCTAGAGAGCAATTTCACTACCGTGGTCATCGACAGTAAATTACACCTTTCTGTTTGCATCTTTTGATTTTTGGGAAATGTCTTAGTCTCCATTAGCAGGTGACCATTTTACATGTGCACTTTGCTTTTCACATTTCTTTGGTTCTTCCCTTCTTCTGTCTCCTTGCCTATCGCTATTTGAAGTGAAAGAATCACAATAACAGGTTGTTTCTTTATGGCTATGGCCTTTTTAATTCTTAATACAAGTTGTTTCTTTATGTTGTAGTTGTTAATTTCTTTATTTACCGCTGCATAAAACAATTTTGCTTTGTTCCTGGATAGAAAAGACTACAGCAAGATGCAATTGTTCAGTTATGACACCAATAATCTTGACAGAGTTATAACACCAATAATCTTGACAGAGTATCTTAGAGGTACCATAATAAAATGCAAATGAAGAAGTACAGGAATTGAATAACAGAGAGAGGAGACACGTGACGGTAGAGCTGCCATATTTAATTTGCTTACCCTAATCGAGGAAGTTAATAGCAATGTTCTTTTCTGATTCAGATTAATACACTCTACATTTATGGACCTCAGGGATTAAGATAAGATTGTTTGCATTTTGACCCTCTTTAGTAGATATCCTCATTCCTTTCACCTCTAGGTCTGTCTGGTTCCCCTTTGGTTATTTGCTTGCTTTATGGAATCTTTTAGTCAGTGGTGAACTTTTTCCACATTTTGATACACAATTAACTTTTTTCTATTCTCATTGATGAGAGGAACCGGAAAATAAAAAATTAAAAAGAGTCAAGAGAATTGAAATACAACCAATACGCAACAGAAAAATGTGGTGCTGAATCTTATCTACAACATTTGTGCTTGAGCTTTTGTTGATATGTTTGTCCTTTTCAATCATTCCAGAAATGAACCAATGCTTAATTATGAATAAAGGAGGTGCGCGACTCTTGGCAAGTACTGCATCCAAGACTGATGATCCCCAGGCTCTAAGAATGGTAGCTGGGGCCATTGCCAATTTGTGTGGAAATGGTAAGCTAAAGTTGATTTTACAGAGTTCATGTTGCAGTTGCGTCCTAAATTGCATCTTTAGGGATGGATTTAGGTGCTCTTGCAAGTCATGAGGAACAGTTTGTAAATCATACAATGCGACCTAAATTTTCAAATGCCAAATAAATGAAGCCATTTGTTGCTGTAGTTGTTTCTCATGGCCATTGGAAAAGTTATCTACATGAAGAGACTTTCATATTGATACATACCTCATTTTATCGTAATAGAGAAGTTCCAGTTGATGCTGAGAGATGATGGAGCCATCAAGGCACTACTGGGAATGACAAGGTCTGGAAATAGTGATGTTATAGCCCAAGTTGTTAGAGGAATAGCCAACTTTGCAAAATGCGAATCACGAGAAATCATTCAAGGTATGTAGAAGCTGTGCATCAATAATGCACATGGTTAGATTTCGGTAGAAGAGGCCGTTCGGTTTTAATAGAAGACGATGTGCTCTCGTGGTTGATTGTGAGCTCTACTACAGTATCAGCTTCAAGTCGACGCCATTTTGAGCTTGCTCTTTGCCATTTTGCTCTAAATGGTACAATACTTTTCTTTTTTTATAACAATTTCATAGGTCCACCGATTAAAAATGCGAGTTATTGGACATGAATTATTCTCAAACTTGTGGCTTTTTGGATGATAAGGGAGCTGATGCTAGGGACAATTCTACATTGACTATTAAGATTGCAACTTAAAATTTGAATATGAAGAGTACTTGCTGCATAAAAAGAATATTACAACGTTCAAATTTAGAATTATTAGAATAATAAACAGAGGTTTCTTTTTTTTTTTGATCATTTTTAATCCTCCATCAATGTTTATTGGCCATTACACGCACGGAAACATGATTCACTTCTCTCATGATACACACCAGCACCCCCCGCATCCATAGAAGTGAGGTGTAGCGTTCTTCCTTTGTCAATTAAAGATTTTTCAGGGGGGAAAAAGTCCCCACATTGTTCAGCCCATTTGTGCTAATGTCTATAGGTAAACGACAATTGAAACTGGTTACTTGTCCATTTCAAGTGTTCTCAAAGTTCTGAAGGTATGGATTATGCAGAATACGTTTCAGGGTACTTTTTATCCAAAGGGTCATGCTGTAACCTTGGTACTCTGTCCTAAAGTTCATTGGCCTCCTCAAGCATACCCTGTGAGAAATCCTGGAATTTCAATAAAGTAGGAAACATTTGGAAATTCAAATTCTTACTATGAAGTAGAAGAAATCATGATTTTTCCTGGCTAATGTTTCAGTTCTGTACACGTTCCTACAAGAAGTTCAATTTTTGCATTGGTTCTCACCTGACACTCTGCATAATTTGCTGGTTGTTGCAGAGGATAATGCCAGGGACTTCATATCCAGTGGAGGGGTGAAAGCGCTCGCACGCATATCAGTCGAGTCTGATAGAGAAGATATCCGCAATTTAGCAAAGAAGACTCTAAAACTGAGTCCAGCATTTAAAGCAGAGATGAATACAGAGTGGCAGTGTAAATTGTACATAACTGAGCTATAGAATTCCTTGTCCAAGTTATTTAACTTTTGTGCAAACTCAACACATATATCTGAAGCGGAAGTAGGTTCCATGATTGCCTTCCATTAAGTAGCGCTTGTTGCTTAGGAAAACTGTGTAATTTCTATCCATATTTTATGTGGATATCAACATGAAATGTTGAAAATCCTGAGACATCGATGTATGGTTTACATGAACATAGGTTCCTGACCATGAATACTTGGTTCTACAGCTTATGATTTTATTGGATTTCTTTGACTAATCTAATATTGAAGAACTTTATCATAAAAGTTCGCCAAACATTCAACTTGAAAATCCTCATCTCTGATTGTAGAAATATTTTGTTGCTGAGTCAATGACAAGGATAATAATCAAGATAAGGACCGGGTTCTAAGGTGGATATGTTACACAAAACTAGAAAAGTAAAGCTGATCAGGAATGCAATCTTGAATGAACGAAAAATGAAGGAATATCACTTATTCACTACCACCCTCAGAGGACGGGCCGACTTCTAATCTATTTCTTGCAGCGAAGTATCCCATCGAAGTGGGTTCCGAGCGGCTAACGGTTTGTGTCTTCTTTCCACATTCCAATCATATCCCGTGCCATTGGAGTTTATTGATCCTGTAAATGGGAGATGGGTATAGACCAATGCGAGCCTGTGACCTCGGTAAGAAGGTATCATGTTGAAGTTTTTTGGTCCTTTACATAGGTGGATTAGTGCACCAGTAAGGCACTATTGGGAACGCTAACCTCCACACTCAATAGGTGGAGGATAATAATTAGAAAATATATAAATTGCCGAGAAAAGAATATTAACATCCGTGAAATGTGCTTGATTTCCGAACTAATTTGTCATTATATATTTATATGCATATTATCCTCCACCTGCTGGATGGAGATTAGCAAGACCTTAAAAATTGAACCAAAGGACGTTATCTTCGATACATCATGAAACCACGTCCCGCCTTAACACAACAATAAATGAACACCCTAATCCAGCGAAATTCAATGGCTTCTGGTTGTATAAAGTGTACATAGATCGGTCCTTTATTGTATTTTGAGGATATATTTTAAATTACTTCCATTGTTTTTTGTATTTTATTTATCGAATGGCTTAATTTTCTGTCCTTACCTATACCTGAACAAACACAAAATAATAAAAAGAAAGAATCACGGCATGTATCAGATCTATTATTTTAATGAAGTTTAACCCCATTTACTTGCAGAGCTGGTGAAATTGGTCCTCTTGGAGGTTACGACACGACCATATACAAATGTTTGTTGACCATTTTAGAGACTTTTCATAGTGTTCAAATGTTTTGAGATACAAATGCAATTAGCAATACATGTTTTAGGTTTCTTATGTGGACTAAGCTGTAAGAACCCGTGTTTTTAAATAATTTTCCGGAAATAATGTTGGGGAAGTGTGAGAAATGTTTTAAAGTGTAATATGGGGTCAATGTGAACTCATTATTGCATTTGGGAACTTGTGAAATACATTAGAAATACAAGGGGTGTGAGTGTAATTTTTGGGGTTTGTATTTGGACATGTGTGGCTCCACTCAGAGGTTGGATCGATCCAACCTCCCCCACTTCACCAAAACTTGTTTTTATCGATTTTGGTCGCTTGTTAGTGCTTGTACTTGGCATAGTCAATTCCTACAACTCGAAACTTATTGGAAAACACCTCCCTAGCCTATCGTGGTACGAATTATGATTTGTCTTGATTCTTCACGTACTTGGACACATGATAACTTAGTCACAACCGACATACTACAAGTTTTCAAACAAAATGGATTATGTGAATGTTTTGAACACATGATGATTTAATGAACTTTTGCAAATGATGATCACTAATACTAGGGCCACCATTTGGTGCATCCCTGACCATGGGTGTATAGAGCCCACGAAATCCAGTAGGAGTGCATGGAGCCCACAAAATCCAACAGAGGGATTCATTCCCTATCAAAACAAGTGGTTATTTGTGAAGTATTGGAAAATGGAATGTTTATGAAAAATACGATATTTTGATGAAATTGAAACACATGGCACAAATTGTAACGGTTACGAGTAAATCGATGGACACTTGGGTCCTAGTTGGGCATCTAGATATCTTGTAAACATTTTGTCATTGAGTCAATTAATCATAGTCCTATTTAACTTACTCATTCGTGTTTATTACACCTTCATGTGCATCTTTCATTCTCTATACCTTTAGTGTTAGTAGAAAAGTTTCCTACTGGGCTAGTGAGTTCATCTTAGTGTTAGATGCTTGGATTGTGGATGCATGGCATGAAGCTCATTATGCATGAAGTTATTTTATCCTCTCCATAGTTAGTATATTTTTGTGAGATGATCATGTAACTTCTATTTCTTAAATCTTTTAACAAATTCGATATATGTAATCACTTTATTTATTTTTGGTACTAAAGTACTTGAGTTCAGGTACCCTTGATGAGAGACACGTGGACTTGTATTTTGGAAATTGTATCTTTTGTAAGGACCAAATTCCGGAGTCGTCTTGTTTTTGGCAATTCCATATGACAAAACTCATATTTATTATCGAGTTGTAATTTTCTAAGTAAAAGTCTGTATAGGATTAGAGTGGAAGAATCTCTTTGTAATGTAATTTGAGTGTTAGTGGTTTTAGTCGGTCGACGGCATTCGGAACGGGAAGATCAATCATGCGATCAATCGGTTTCTCAATCGGGTAACTCTGAATTTTAAGCACAGGACTGCCGTGGACTATTCAGAGCATAGCGATTAACAAGAGGATCAATCGGGTTGTTGATCGGCATTTGCAAAAATTTTGGATCTACAAGGTTCCGATCAATCGGCTTCCAATGCGATTGATCGGATTGACAAATTTATAAATATATGCCCTCAGTTCAGATCTAGGTTTTCTTGAGTCGGCTAAGAGAAAAAAAAAAAAAAAAGAAGGGAAACCGTGTGTGTGCTTGTTCTTGAATACAATAACATCAAGAGGGTTGATTGTGTATCTTGAAGCACGTTCTTCATGGATTGTTAATCAAAGCTTCAAGAGGTTTCTACATCTTCGATCAAGTTCAATTTTCTGGTGGATTTCTGGAAGAACATTTGGAAGGCTCGAGGATTCGAGGCGTTGGCGATCAAGATCACTGGGTGCGGTGTACGTGTGACTTGGCAGGTGATACTTAGAACGTTGTGAGGATTTACATCGTTTGGATAGGTATATCTGTAACTGTACAATGGTTATAGTGATTTTGATTCCTTCCCGTGGTTTTTTTACCCATTTAGGGTTTTCCACGATATATCTACGTATTTGTGGGTTTTGACTACTTGCATATTTACTATTGGTAGTATTAATTTGTGATTTGCATTCATACTGTTAGGGTTTTAACTGATTGTAAGGGAACCCTGATTTTTCAATTGGTATCAGAGCGAGCTACTCCTTCCATTAGGATTAATTTTCCTAGAGCAGATCCATCTTGAGTATGAATATGAATCACGTGTCTAGAAATTTGCCTATACTTGATGCTGATAATTTTGATTATTGGAAATCTAGAATAAAGGCTATAATGAGATCTGCAGGTGAAGAAATTTGGGACTCATGTATTGTGGGGTACACTCGGCCCATGATAATTGTTGAGGACAAACAGGTTAAAAAACCTCAATCTGAGTTATCAGTCGCTGAAAAAGCATTACTTCAGGCTAATAACCGTGCACTTGATATTTTATTTTTTGTTGTTGATATTAATGAGCACAGGAAAATAACTAACTGTGAAATAGCAAAAGAAGCATGGGACATTCTTGTTACTTGTCACGAGGGGACGACGTGGTTAAGTAGTCTAAGCTGCAAAGGCTTACTACGGAGTTTGAGACCATCAAAATGCAAGAGGAGGAGACATTCAATCAATTTTACTCCAAGCTCATCGCCATCGTCAATAGCTGCGAGAACTTGGGTGAGCCAATTCCTTCCTTTCGTATTATTAAGAAAATTTTACGATCCTTACCTCCTAGATTTAAAACTCAAGTAACTATGCTGGAGGGTAAGAGAAAACTAAAAGAAAAATCTGTTCAAGAAATAGTTGGGATTCTCCAAACTTATGAGGCTGACCTATTGCAATCCCAACCTGCTCAAATTCTAAAGTAAAACATTCAGAGTCTTCAATTGCTTTTAAAAGTACTCAAAAAAATAAGAAAGGTTCAGATAGTGATAGTGATGTCGATTTTGAGGAGATGAAAGCTTTTTTCAAACAATATAAAAATAGTATGAAAAAGAAAAATGATAAAGGAAAAGGAGAATTTTTAAAAAAAATTAAAAAGGAGGGAAAAGGACCACCTGAGGGACCACAGTGTTTTGAGTGCCATGGTTTTGGTCATTATGCCCAAGAATGTGCCAATAAAAAGAAAAAGAAGAGTTTTGTTGCTCAAACGTGGGATGATAGCGATTCTGATGAATCGAATGAAGAAGAAGGTAGCAAAGAAAATAATGATAAAAATTTTGTGGCTTTTGGAGTCTCTTTAAACCCACAGAGTCTTTCCGAATTGAGTGATTCTGAGACAGATAATAGCGAGCCAGAAAGCTGTGATGATTTAGATGAGGCCAGAGAGGAGTATAACAAACTCCGTGTTTTTAGTAAAAAGAAGATGAATGATAAGCTTTCTGATAAGGTCAAGAGGTTAGAAGCTACTCTAAATGAACGTACTCGAGAGAGTGATGAGAGAAATAAAGAAATTGAGCTCCTTCTTGAGTAAAACAAGGCCTTGACTAGTGCAAAGTTTAAGGAGAAATTAAAGGATGACACAAAGACAGGGACCCAAGTGTTGGATCATATTCTTTCCATCCAACGACATCCTAGCGATCGTTCGGGGCTGGGTTATCATGCAACATCTTCAACTCCGCAAATTGGGACAGAAGGGATCAATCATAAAGATAAGAAGAAGAATACTAATGGCATGCAGAATAGGCTCAATTCTCCCGTGGCAAAGAAGCAAACGACAACAGTGGTAAACGGACATCTCAAACGCAAGGAGGTAAAAACTGAAGTTATTGATAAAGCTAAGTCTCAAGTTTTTAATCCTGTTGTTAAATTCATTCCTACTTGTCATTATTGCGGCATGACTGGCCACATTAGACCGAACTGTAGGAAAATGCATGGGTTGAACACTTTACATGATGTATATGTAGGTCATTCTTATGGTCATAATAGTTTTGTGCCAATTTGCCATCATTGTGGAATTAGAGGTCATATTCGTCCTTACTGTTTTGCCCTTCATGGTTATTATAGGACCCCTCCCCGCTATCATAACATGAATAATCATAAGGAGTATTTTCAGAGGCCTAGACGTAAAACTCATTTGCATGCTAATTTTTCTACGAGAAATCCAACACCCAAAACTACTAAAAAGACTAGTGTTGAAAAGGGTAAGTCTAGACAGATGTGGGTTCGTAAAAGTGATTTAGTATCCCGGGTTGACGATGATCTTGACTCTCTAGATGACTATAGTTCACCTGGAGAGTTTGGCCTTGCTTTTTAAGGCTAGGTTTTGGTTCCGTAGATTAGGTTTATTTGATCATGCATATCTTAGTACCTAGATTTATGGAGTTTAATTTATAGTTGTTTCAAAGTTGTTTTTGTTTTATTATATAAAAAAATATTCAAAAATTTTATGTCTATTTATTAGTTATTGTGTGGATTGAGCATGATAGTTTTTGGTGCGTAGTTGAATATCATCGGATTTTATGAACATGTTCATCCGTATTTATTATTGCACTTCTTTTGGTATTCTCCCTGCAAGAACATTTGAATGCCAATAAACCATGAGTATCCGACATTCTGTACACTTATTCATGGCTATAATGGATGGTTGACAATTACGGGTCTTGTTCTCATAAACTTGGTTTGTATCTTGAGATTTCTTTTTGAGATTGACCCGTGGTTAGAATTTCAAATGTGATGTTGAAATCCATCCACCACCATTTATTTTTTTGTCTCCATCTCCCCTTTCAAGAATTGAGAGAATGGATGACTTGAGGAAAGGGCTACCTATAGGACAAAAGTCCTAATAGTGTGAAAGCCGCCGATGATAGTGCAAAATACAACGGAAAAGTTATTTCCATTGGTGAGATTGTATAAAAAAAGAAGAAGAGAGTTTATGGCAAATGCGGTATTAGTATTGGACCATTTGCTTAGTAACCGGTTGCATTCGGCTCTATCCAGTCCGAACAATCGCATCAAACGGCAAGTGGGGTAAAAGAGAATACATTGTAAAAAGACTAAAAATTAGAAGTTGATGGGGAGCTCCGCAAATACTTATCAACAAAAAATCATTGCAGACCTAGCTTGGTTTGACTTCTTGAGGGGGAGTCATCTTGATACGCCAATTGTTCATGAGAATATTGGTCCTAAATTGAGCTAACCTAATATCTAGGCCATGGATGCACACACACACACACACTTTCCTCACATGTCGTTGATCATGGTGTGTTGTATTTCTTCTGCCTTGCATGGTGTTCTATCATCAAGTTGTGTCTTAAAGTTTGGATGTCTTGTTCATCTCATCTCATGATATAATACTTGCGTTAAAATATTCTCATGCTCATATCTTCAAAATTTTATTATCTTTTAGCTTTGAGTTTAATTATGTTTTGTTGAGTTTTGCATGTTTTTCATTCTTTATTTCGCTATTGAATTTAGCCGTCATATTATCTACGCTAGTTTTCGCGCTCCGTTTTATTTTTTATTTGGCTGCTTCTCTTGGTCTTAAAATTTGCACATTTATTGCCTTATTATTTATCATTTTCGCCCTTTGTCACTCCATGTCAAAAAGGGGGAGAATGTTGAAATGGGGAGTAGGTTGTTTATTGCTCTAATTTGGTTAGATGTTGAGTTTTATTTGCAGCTTCTCTACAACTCGATCTCAGTTTGTCTTTTGAATTCATTTTATGGGAGAGTTTTTCATGGTAGTGTGTTTTGTCATGGAAGTGCCAAAGGGGGAGATTGTAAGGACCAAATTCCGGAGTCGTCTTGTTTTTGGCAATTCCATATGACAAAACTCATATTTATTATCGAGTTGTAATTTTCTAAGTAAAAGTCTGTATAGGATTAGAGTGGAAGAATCTCTTTGTAATGTAATTTGAGTGTTAGTGGTTTTAGTCGGTCGACAGCATTCGGAACGGGAAGATCAATCATGCGATCAATCGGTTTCTCAATTGGGTAACTCTGAATTTTAAGCACAGGACTGCCGTGGACTATTCAGAGCATAGTAATTAACAAGAGGATCAATCGGGTTGTCGATCGGCATTTGCAAAAATTTCGGATCTACAAGGTTCCGATCAATCGGCTTCCAATGCGATTGATCGGATTGACAAATTTATAAATATATGCCCTCAGTTCAGATCTAGGTTTTCTTGAGTCGGCTAAGAGAAAAAAAAAAGAAGAAGGGAAACCGTGTGTGTGCTTGTTCTTGAATACAATAACATCAAGAGGGTTGATTGTGTGTCTTGAAGCACGTTCTTCATGGATTGTTAATCAAAACTTCAAGAGGTTTCTACATCTTCGATCAAGTTCAATTTTCCGGTGGATTTCTGGAAGAACATTTGGAAGGCTCGAGGATTCGAGGCGTTGGCGATCAAGATCACTGGGTGCAGTGTACGTGTGACTCGACAGGTGATACTTAGAACGTTGTGAGGATTTACATCGTTTGGATAGGTATATCTGTAACTGTACAATGGTTATAGTGATTTTGATTCCTTCCCGTGGTTTTTTACCCATTTAGGGTTTTCCACATATATCTCTGTGTTGTGGGTTTTGACTACTTGCATATTTACTATTGGTAGTATTAATTTGTGACTTGCATTCATACTGTTAGGGTTTTAACTGATTGTAAGGGAACCCTGATTTTTCATCTTTGACTTTGACTATTCAATGAAGATATGCATGACTTTGATTTATCCTACGTGGATAATATCTGTATTTTGGATTTTATAAATTGAGGGCGCGACATAAGCAATCGGTATTGTCTACCTCTATTCATAATATCAATCTTCTTTTATTAATTGCAAAAGTAACAATAGAAAGAGGTAGGCTAGTCGTAGTTGATGTTGCTATTGGAAGAAATTTTTATTGTATCAATTTAAAGATTTTTGGATTGAATTTTTTACGATTATGAATTACTACCAATTACTTTATATATTTGAGTTACATATTTTTATGTTATTTTATTTGGGTTAAGTTCATCACACTAGGGGGAGTTTCCCAAAGTGATGAAAGTGCTATATTTTTATTTTTGGCCAAAAGAAAGAATCTCCATTCAACCCAACAAAAACAAAGCCTTAATACAATCTACCAAACCGAAAAAAGAGCAAAAGAAACACAGAAAAACCGAAAATACAAAAACATAAAAGTCGTTGGAGCTTCCGCCGGAGTTGTCACACCGCCGCCAACGATGGAAGTCCAGATCTAAAATCCCCAAATTTGGCTCCCTTGCCCAAAAATCAAGTTTTCGGCCCCCAAAAGCTTCAAAGAGAGAAGATCTACCGCCATGCGGGGTTGCCGGAAACCAAAGGGCTGCAATAGAGGAGGAGGAGAGGAGAGGAGGAGGAGGAGGAAGAAGAAGATGGAAGAGGGCAGTGGGGGAGTGGGCGGCCGCAAGGAGAAACCCTAGGGAGAGGCTTCTCCCACACTTTTCAGCCCCTCTCTTTCTCTCTCTAGAGCTTCTCTCAAACCCTTTCTCGCTTAAAAAAATTGAGTTAGCACTTTTCATTTAATTGAATTATCAAAATTATTAATCTTCTCGTGCATTAAGGGTGTACATGGTCCCAATTGGACCGGTTCTATAGAAATCCAAGAACCAAAGTACCAAACCATATCTAACAGTTCCAAAAAATTGAGAGTCATAACCAGACTGTTACACATAACCAAACCACAACCAATCCTTTAGATCGATCCGGTTTGGTTCAGTGTCTGGTTTTAAACCATGTTAGCATCCAAAAATAAAAAAATGAATAACATGCAACTAGATCTTTAAATAGATAGCAACATAGACCACAATATTGCAACAACTTCCATTAATTTTGAAAACTAAATTTGTCTACAAAATTGTTGTCACTTCTTCATAAATCCACTACACCATTAAATCCACCCTCAAATAGATCTAAAAGCCTAACAAAATCACTAAAGAACTACTAAAGTAATGTGAAACAAAATCTTCAACAATAATACTCAATTGAATACCAAAAATATCCTCTTCTCTCTCTCTCAAATCTTTGCTCTCGCTTCTCTCTACAAACCTTCAAAACAAATCAAGGGTTGGCTCGGGGGGCGACAGCGGCAGCACCGCCTAGCAACCCCCCCCCCCCCAGTTTCCTTTTGTGCTGTTGATCTCTCTTGGTGCCTAGTTCCGTTCGGCCCAGGGCCACTCCTTTTCCTCTTGCTGGAGCTTTGGGGCAAGGGAGAATCTCTGGACCAGCAAAAATCTGTTCATTGCGGGTATTGCATGCACTGATTCAGCTTGCTTTCATGTGTTCCAGTTTTTTGATCTTCGTCGTCGTCGTCAATCTTGGGCCTAGTCTAGCTTGCCCACCGATCTTCCAAGACTGATGGACTCCTCCTTCATTCAACAACAAATCGTCCGACCATTACCTCTGCCATTTACAAGTCTTCGGGTTTCGTCAGACCTCAACAATCACCACAAATCCTCCGGCCCGTACCCCTGCCGTACCATTTTCGTTGTTGTTAGCATCGAGCAGGCCGATCAGTTTCTAAAAATTGGGTTTTCAAATCGGTTTTATCTGGGTTTATTGGATTAGGCCGATCAGTGTTCAAAATATGGGTTTTCAAATAAGTTTTAACTGGGTTTTTTGGTTCTTCTCTTTGCTCGGCTTTCTTGGTTTTCAAATTGGGTTTCTTCCTCCTAATCAGCTTTCTTGGTTTTTTGGCTCGATGCTTGCGGCTTTTTCCCTTTCTTTGCAGGTATTGAGCAGCGGATGGGAGTAAGGTTATTGTCGAATTTGTTGGAGCATAAGAGGGGAGTAAGGTTAATGTTGTGCTTCTTGTATGTCGCGTGGTGACAATGGTGGTGGACTCCTCTATTGGGCAACTGTACATTGTGTGGTGACGGTGGTGGTGGTGGTTTGTGTAGTTTTATCTATGTTGTTCCATTTAATTTGGTTAGATTGTTTGTTGTTTCGATGGTGGTGCTTTGGCTAGAATGTATCTGATTTTATCTGTGTTTCTATTCTCAGAAAATGTTTGCATGAAATGACAAATTTTACTTTGTAAAGCCTCCTACTTTTTTACACTGGCCGTAATTTGTACGGATGATTTCACAGATTTATGGATTTTTATCTCTTTCTCCCCAAAAAAAACCTTCAACAATAATAGAAAATAGTAGTAAAAAGCCAAGCAGCAACTTATTTACTAATGCAACCTATTTACTGACAAAGTTTTCAATTACGCATATAGGTGAACATCCGGTTCAATTCAAACCATGGTTCCTAATTATGGAACCAAAGACCAAACCAAAATACTCGGTTCTCATTTTTTTAGAACCAGAACCAATCCATTAAACTATGCAACCAATCCAAATACACTAGTTTGGTCTAGTTGGTCCGATTTACTATTTTTTTGCTTTTCTTGGTCACCCCTGCATAGCACGAGTTCATGCTAGTCTTATATAGTATTGCATAATGGCTTTTCGTGAGGAAAGTCGTCAGCACGATAAGTGTCAGGAATTAGTTGGTTTGTCGTATAGGATTTTGAGTGAAGCATGTGACAATAATACAATTACCATAATTAGGTAATTTCAAATTTAAAGCAAGTTCCATGATTTAAAGAATCAACACTCAAAATTTGAAATATATATATATATATATATATATATATATATATATATATATATATATATATATATACACCGGTGATCCAGTTCGGGATCCCGGATTTCCCGGACTGGAGCATTTTTCGATGTTTTGATGCTTTTAAACATTATTTTTGGGAAATCCGAGCCGTCCATTGTGTTCAAAAGGTGTTTTCCAAGGTCCCTGCGAGAAATCTTTAAAAAAAAATACCGGGAAGGGCTTGATCCAAGTAGTTTTTCGCAAAAACTGTAAATATAAAGTTTTTGCGAAAACCGCTGGATCAAGCCCTTCCCGTATTTTTTTGAAGATTTCGCTAGGGCCTTGGAAAACACCTTTTGAACACACGGACGGCTTCTCATCAAAAAAAAATATCGGGAACATGGAGTCCCGGATCCGGGACTCCCGGACTAGAACACTACTCTATATATATATATATATATATATATATATATATATATATATATATATATATATATATAATCCATCAGGTAATTTAATTTTCAAACACTCATCAATCAATAAATTATATGTAAGTGATGGCTAGTTAAATGCGGTAGAAATCTCCTTCGATATCGCATTGTCATCTCAAGATCGAAATCCCGATTCCCCCCCCCTATATATTTAGAATGGAATGACGAAAAAAAAAAAATCAATAAATTATACCAATGATCGAAAAAAAAATTAGCTAATTTAAAATTTGATAATAATTTAAGAAATTACTGAAGATTTGCAAATAAAAACAATAATGAGTTGCCTTTAAATTCTAAATACATCAAAAAAATTTATAAAAACAAAAGTACCGATCTCCCATTTTCTCAATCCTGGTCTAAAAAATTCTCAAATCTCTCAATCCAATTATCTTTTCATGTAAACCTTCTTTTTGTTCTTATACTTCGGCTAGGGCCATGGTTGACCTGGTGCAAATGGACAAATAACTAATGTTTTGGCCCTGAGACTGCAAGGTTGTGATTCACCTCTCATTCACCTATCTTTTGTTCTATGGCTTCAGAAGACTCCCAAGATGGAGAGGGGTGTTTGGCGTTACTATTCGGGTGAGTAACTGATGAGTATGGTTTGTAATATCAAAAATGTATATATAGGTTCCACTTCTAGTCCGGACTCCGGACCTCCGTGATCCGAGCATTTTTTTGACGATTCGATTCATCCAATGTATTTACAGTTTTTGCAAAAAAACTGCTTGGATCAAGCCCTTCTCGGTATTTTTTTTTTGAAAATTTCTCACGTAAACCCTTGAAAACACCTTTTAAACACATTTGGACGGTTCGGATTTTCCAAAAATAATTTGCAAAACATAAAAAATAATTTTTTCTTATTCTCGGGAGGGTTTGGACCAAAAGATTTCCCTATATATATATATATATATAAGGGTCCCGATCTAATCCGGGATCCCTAGGTTCGGGACTCATAGTTTCGGATCAAATTTTCACGATTCGAACCGTCCAATGTATTTTCAAAGGTCCCCATGAGAAATCATCCAAAAAAAATACCGGGAAGAGCTTAATCTAAGCAGTTTTTCATAAAACTGTATATGTGCAATTTTTGTGAAAAAATGCTCGAATCAAGCCCTTCCCGGTATTTTTCTTGGACGATTTGTCGCATAGACTCTTGAAAACACTTTTTAAACATATTTGATGGTTTGGATCATGCAAAAATATGTTTTAAAACCTTCAAAACATCAAATAACCTCCAATCCAGGATTTCGGATTGGATAGTTGGCGATTATATATATATATATATATAAAAGAAAAACTTCACATCCACACCTCCCGGAAATATGAAAAAACTGACTTTTTTGTGTTGCAAATTATTTTTGGAAAATCCGGTCCGTCCAATGTGTTCAGAAAGTGTTTTCAAGGGTCCACGTAGAAAATCTTCAAAAAACAATATCGGGAAGGGCTTGATCCAGCGGCCGCAAAAAAATATATAAATACAATTTTTGCGAAAACTGCTTGGATCAAGCCCTTCCCGGTATTGTTTTTTGAAGATTTTCCACAACCCTCGAAAATACCTTCTGAACACATTGGACGGATCGGATTTTTCAAAAATAATTTGCAACACAACAAAAGCCCATTTTTTTCTTATTTCCGGGAGTGTGGATAAGAAGATTTCCGTGTATATATATATACATATATATATATATATTTATTTATTTTATTTTTTCCCCTCTGTTTCTATTGATTGGTTTTCATTTTTTAGCGTGTCAAAGTTAATACTATTGCTAAGATCTTGAATGGTACTAAATTATATGAATATCTTATGACAATTAAGATCTTATCAAATTTTAGAGCCAACCTTTCTTGGCTTTTATGGATAGAATTTCTTCCTTCTTTTTTTTTTGACAAAGTGAGATACAATATTATATTTCACTTTAAGATAGAATGGTGAAATATCCAACTTAAACAACATATGAATAAAATAAGAAGTCATAGAGTATAGTTGAATTATATTGGGGACAAAAAATTCAAGACTCAAATACATGCCATAATAATCGCGAAACTAACATCCAAATATGAAAAACTATATATATTTTAGTGAACTAATATTTTGAACCAACTATAAATTAAGCACAATCGTTGCACAATTACAATGTCCAGCTCCATACACAAAAGAGTTAGGCGCCAAAGTAAAATATATGAAGGTCGTGAAGTGTGAAGTTTTTGAAGATTTGATTAAGTTTTGATTTTGCAAGGTATTTAAACGATTTAATAATATTTTTTGGAAATTTATATTAGAGAGTAGAATACCCAGGAACAGAGCTAGGTTTTCGATTCGGATGTGGCATCCAAAATCAATATTCTCCCTTTCTCCGTCCCACAAAGATAGTTTATAATAAAACAAAGTGCAATTTTTAGATGAAAATCTCAATTAGTATTTTAATATTGTGTCAAGAACATAATGCATGAAGGCACTTTATTTTTTTTATCAGGAAATTAGAGGTTTTTTGGTAGTGGATTGTCTTTGCGAGCAGAGGGAGTAATTAGCATAAAAAAGATACAAGTTTTCTAAGAATAATCACTAATCAATATGCTCAGTACTAAAAATAATACCCACAAGGATACACATTTTCATAAGTTAATCATCCATCAACGTGCTTCATACCAAAAAAATCAAACTTTCATCGATCAATCACTCATCAATATGCACAATACTAAAAATAGTACACATTCTGAAGAATAAAACTACTCTTGCAATACAAAAATAGTTTGTGGGAACACAATCATTTCACTATGCACGGATATTAGAGGGTTTTTTTAGTGAATTATCTTTATGAGCAGAGGGAGTAATTAGCATAAAAAAAAGAAGTACAAGTTTCCTAAGATTAATAACTCATCAATATGCCCAGTACTAAAAATAATACCCAGAAGAATACACATTTTCATAAGTTAATCATCCATCAACATGCTTCATACCAAAAAAAAAAATCACACTTTCACTGATCAATCACTCATCAATATGCTCAGTACTAAAAATAATACACATTCTGAAGAATAAAACTGCTCTCCCAATACAAAAATAGTTTTGTGGGAACACTATTCATTTCAATATCCACTGGTTTTTTGCTAGTAATACAAGCAAAAAGCTCCTACATGTTGAGCTCCCCTCTATACCCAAATCCTCTACTCAACTCCAAACCTTGCTTTTTGGCCGCATTCGGTTTCTACGATTCAAATGTTTAAATTGTAGAAATGTAGATCTCGCAGAGAACAATTCCCTTGTAAAAATCAGTTCAACATCTACAAGTAAATGAGCATAACTTCTGTTGACTTACAAAATGGACAGCGACAAAAGAGAGATTGTTCTCCGCAAAACCAATGAGATGAGTTTTGACCATTATTGGAAGACCCAGATAGGGCCAAAAAACAAGATTTGTATGGAGACGAGCTGGACCCCTGAGGGCAGTGAGCAGCGGAAGGGGACGCACGAACCTGCATCATGTTGGCAGCTTTTTCTTTTGGCAAAGAAGATGTCTTCATCATAAAAAGGAAGACAAAAGGAAACACAAAGGAGATACCTGTGAGGGCTTTTTGTTGTGCTTCTGAATTGAGTAACTTATTCTATTGCAGTATCCATGGTGTCTTTGCTTTTGGGAATGACATTGCACCTCAGTCAACTCCCATATCAGAAGCAAAACAAAGGGAGATCTTGCCATACAATTGTGGAGGGAAGAACCTGATCAATAGTGTCACTGGCCTTTTGACCTTTTCTCAGGGAAAATAGGGACATGGTTTTATAATCCAGAATTTGGTGGTAAAATGTCTCCAGGCTAGCTATATCACCATTGCTACAACAGAAGGAAGTTATCAATAGGTGACCACACTCCCAGAAGAACAAGAAGGTATTATTTCTGTGCAGTAATACCAAGCACAATAACAATAATACAACAACATTACTTACAAAGTCACTGTTTCAGGGCATTCAAACCACTGTCAAGCTAAACTCTAGCACCAGTACCTTCCACCACTCGACTATCCCCATTGTTAGTCCTACCCAACCACTCCTCCAGTTTCGCTTCTCTATCAGCCCTGAATTCCTCAAAGTTTTCTGGCAACAAAACCGGTTCATGTTTTGAAAAACTTTCATCAACTGAGAATTCCCCTTCCTGTTGTAGCTCATCAGCTATCTGACTTGATAAGGGCAATTCATCGACTTCTGTATCTGGCACCAGTGTTGGTGTACTAATACTAGGCAAAACTCTCTCATCCTTCATTTGTCTCATTTCTCTAGAATCCAGTTGAGTCCACTTGAAATTGGTCGCTCTTTCTTTAGCAGACTTCAAAACCGAGGAAATATAATTACTACTCCTCTCCCCATCTTGCCGTTGGAAACCTGCATTACGACCCCAAGTAGACGGACCCCACGAGCTAGTCCTACCCATTCGGAAACCCAAACTATGGTTTCGTATCAACCCACTTTTCACTTGTTTTGTTGACATGATGGATAGGGATTTCGTGATGTCTTTGATCATTTCGTCAGCAATAGGGAAGCCACACTCTTTCATAGACCCCACTGATGTGATGGAATCCTCAAGATCTTCTGTATGTAAAGTTAGCTCACGAGATTTCTCCGTGACATTGTTTTTGAGGTTGATGAGGTTGGGCACTGCGTTTTGGGTGTGCTGCTGAATGTAGAAAAGCCCTACGGATGGCTCATTGGCAGCGTATTTTATCATCTCTGCCAAGCTTTCAGTTATCTCCACAAAACCATCAGCTGCGGAGAATTCATGCATGTTGTTGAAGGCGAATGGCACATCATCACTGATTTTCTCACAGTTGGTAGAAGGAAACACAATTTCAAAGGCAGAAAGAAGAGAAATATAGTAAAATAAGAATGTTTTATCAGCAAACACCTGGAAGGACTTAATTTCATGCTTTATGTCTTAAACATTGACCCAAATACATGGAAATTTTGTCATTGATAATCATAGGACACCACGTCAACAAATATATCAGGAAGCCGTGATTCTACTTCATAATATTGAATCTTTTGACTTGCTGCCTTTCCTGTGTCACCAACTAGCACATAGATCAAAGCAAACGAAATGAAAGGAATAAGCAATGGCTTTGGGGCTTCATCCTGAATTAAGCCCTTGAGTATTCAATGTGGTAGTTTAGGGTGTTAGAGAGATGTATGGCTACAGAAGAAGGTAACAATCTAATTTGTGGAGACTTTTAACTAACAATTAAGATTTAAGACTACACAATCTGTACTGGTTTTGAGAGTGAGAATTGATGGATACTTAAAATCAAAATGATTTGTTCATTCGTTTTGATAATCTTAATTGTGTAAAAACAACTTTTTCGTATTTGTTCAAATTGATGATGGCAGAAGGGTAAGAGCGAGATCTTAGGGAATGTTGGTGGAAGTTGAGAGTCATGTTGATCTCGAATCTTTCTTTTTACAAAAAATAAAAAAAATAAAATAAAATAAAATAATAATAATAATAATAATAATAATAATAATAATAATAATAATAATAATAATAATAATAAAAAATCAACAAAAAGAGGATGAATAAAAGAAAGGTTCATATTTATGATATCATCAAGCTTATAAATACATATTTAAAAGGAGTTATTTGGATACTTGAGCTAATTAGATAAACTGGAGCTAATAATTTGTTTCTTTGGAGCTAATAGACACCAAAGTAGTGTTCGTCTTTGTTGTATGTTGTTATTACTGCTTTGATTTTGTTTAGAGGAATCAAATTATTAGCATTTTAACTACTGTCGCATTCATTTTAATAGGTCTCGTTCTGAACAGAAAACACATAAAACACCTCCAGTTCATCTTTAATGGTGATCCAGAACATAGACCCCATATTTCCATGACAATTATGCCCACAAACCTAATTGCCCTGATGCGGTTAGCATGTTCATCAAGCATATGTCAATTTTTAACAGTCACAAAAACAGAGAATGGGTAACAAGTCGTGATCAAGTTTTAATCTATCTTACCTGAACATAGATTAAGCATCCACTGGTGCACTTCGTAGTATACCACAATGCACTCTAAACTGCCTGCAAATACAATTTCAAAGGCAAGGTTGCTGCTCAATATCCCAAAAGCTTTGGTCCTATAAAATGCAAGGAAAACAAGTTAAGAACCAGTAGAAAATACCAAATTAAAAACAAACTCAAATCTAGTGCAAACATCAAACAATCTGGAAAGCTAAAATTAAATATACTGAACCTTGCATTTTGTTTCTTTCTTATCCCTCTAACTGAGTCCCATAGAAACAATTGAGCTGTAAGGGGGATCAACAGCCGTAACAGTATTCTGTTTCATTTCTGAAATAAACTAACAGTGTTCGCTAATTGGATTCGTAAAATATTTACTAGTTACTACTAATCTTCTGGACAAACTAAAGGCGTTCGCTAATCGGCTTCGTAGTACTATGTATCAAGATGCAAACATTTTGATTGGTTGGACTAACAAACAAGGGGATAAAGAATCTCCTATTGAGTACTCCACCAGATTACTATCAGTACCCCATCTACCACAGCCCAATGTATTATCGTCTATCACATTCTCTGTCTGATGCCTTCACCAAATAATGCATTATTTATGCATTATTTACCTAAAGAAAATAATAATGCATTAAATACAGCGCAATTAAATTTCAATTCTAGTCTCGCCAATCAGACATACCATGGGGAATAAAATGTTACGCATTTTTTTCTTCATGTAACTTGAGATTAAACGAGACAACAAAAATACGGTCTCAGGCCCCAAACGCTGAAAGGCAGGCCCGTAAATGTTCATTACTCCAAAATACGAGAGCCACGTGGTATGGAAAAGCATCTTGATTACCCCAAGGGAAACAACGAAAAGGAGAGATAGATACGAGAGAGAGAGAGAGACAGAGAGAGACGACGGCGACGAACAGAAGGAGAGGAACGGAGAGGATAGTGAGAAAGAGAGAGATTTACAGAAGGCAAGAGAAGAAGGGGGGAGAGAAAGTGGTACCTGTTCTCATCGTCGCCGTACCCGCCGATGGTCGCCGGAGGTGCTGAGCTTTGGCCTGCTTTGTTCGATCTGGGGTAGTTCAGATCGTGTTGTACTTTAGGGCTCGTTTGGAAGCGTCTTGGGGGATTTCGGCTTTAATTCCGGGCTCACAAGTTAACACTTGGTTGGGTGGAGAAAATGGTACCCGGATTATTTATACCCCTCCAATGATAATTCAGCCCGCCCTCTTAGGCTTCGTTTGATTCACGGACTAAAAAAAACAGAGTTAGTAGTCTTAGACTATTTATCCTAGGATTAATTTAGTTCTAAATATCACACAATCACACGTTTGATTCGTGCAGGATTAACATCGGAATATTTCATGATTTGGTCAATCCCATATTTAGTAGGGGTGTAGACACGGTCCCGGACGGACGACGCATTTAATCCAATCCTAATCCGCTGAAATCACGATTTTTAGAAAATACAACCCGTCCCGACCAAAAAAGCTCACTGCCGGACCTCCAATCCGATCCGCAGTCACTGATCGATTCCGGTTTTATCCACCTGATTACACGCTATATAAAGACATTATTATTTACTTACAGAATGTGAATTTGGATAAAAATAAATCAAGAAGATCCCAAATACATTATTCAAACTCTATAAATACTCAAGCGACACCACAAGTTTTACAAAGACATTTTAGTTACATACAAAATTTTAATTCCTATTTTGAAACTAACATATCAACTTGAAACAATAGGAAATCAAAGTAAATAGCTCCCGTAGCTAATTAGAGAATATGTCTTCGTTGGAATCTCACACTAATGGGTCATCAATAAAAATACACATCCAAGTTTTGAAAGAGATCACAGTTTACCCCTAGTCTGTGTAGTAGAAGTTTGTGTAAAATTATGTGTGTGTATATAGATATATATATTTTAAAAAATTATATATAATAAAAATCTCACGGTCCGGATCGGTTAATCCACGGTTTCGAAATCAAAACCCGTGTCCGGACCGCGAGTCACAGTTTACTATTTTTTCAATCCATGTCCGGACCATTAATCCACGGTTAAAATCTAAAACGCACGGATCGGTTCGGTCCGGACCGGATTCACAGTTCACCTGTTTTTTGTGCAGCTCTAATATTTAGTTCTCTAAACTAAATTTCGGAATTAATATCAGGATTATATCTTTCTCTCCTTCTCTCAAACCAATTCCAGCCAATATGATTTTTCAAAAAAAAAATTCAAAATTCCATTTCTAATGAAATCATTCCCCAACCAAAGCAAAGCATCACAATCTGGATATCCCATGAAATCAACTGAAATCATTCCCCAAGTAAAGCATCACGATCTGGAAATTATTGATAATTCATTCAACCAAATAAGATTAAAAAAATTACATTTTGCAACAATTTAGAATTGACCCAGTTTTGTATTTACAATTCAGAGAGACAATGAATGAAGGCTTCCACACTCAGAATTGATCGAATAGAAATGAGTAGAAGGGAGGGCTAACCATGGATGAAACAATATTGAAGAACCAAATTTTTGAAGAACCCCTATCAAGCATCAGATCTGGAAATTGGCGAACCAGAAAGTCGAACCCAATCTTCGACGAAATCGATCAGCAACTCAATTAAAATCCACAATTCAAAATTGATCCACAACTCGAAATCGATCCACAACTCAAACTCAAAAACGAAATCAAACTGGGGAGAATGAAAACGAGAGAGAGCTCGAAAATGAGAGAAAGATCAAGAACGAGAGAAAGAGAGACGATGAAGTAATACCTTATCTCCAACGAGGACGTGAGAAGAAGTCCGACGAAATTGATCCACAACTCTGTCCGACAAGGACGCGAGAAGAAGCCGTAATCGATCTGCCAACGGAATGAATGAAGAGGAAGAAGACGATTGGTGTTTTGAGGCAAAAACATTTCAATGGAAATTTTGTAATTACAGGCCGACAAGGACGCAAAAAATTTAGTCCAAGATAATTAATCCCCCCATGGGATTACACAATACCCCCATACAAGGATAATTTATGTCCTGGGACTACTAATTTCAAACGCTTTTGCGTGAACTAAACAAGAGATTAAGTGGAATTGGACACATTTAGTCCTATCCCAGGTGCCCAATACCCGAATTAAACGAGGCCTGTGTGTGTTTTTCAATAGATTTTTAAGACATAAAATCTCACATTTTATGACACTTCAATCTCAACACATAAAATGTAAAAGTACTTTTATGAGATTTTCATAAAATCCTCCTAAAATCTATAGGAAAACCACTATATTTTATCAGTTGGGAAAACAACTTCATTTTATCACCCCTCCATAAAATGTTCATTTTATGAGATTTTCATAAAATGCATGTAAAATCTATAGGAGAACAAGGCCTTAATTATTGACGAAGAGAAAATGGTACCCGGATTATTTATACCCCTCCAAAAATAATTCAGCCCAGCCCCCTTAATTATTGACAAGATAAACCATGTCTATATTTAATCCATCCGGATAACCCTCCCTTATTCAGCTCAATCCATCATAAACCTTCCAATCTAGGCCTTGTTCTTGAACACATTTTATGAGATAAAATCTAATTTTCATAAAATGTAGTTTTGTTTTGAGGTGTAATAAAATGACATTGTTTTTCAAATGGATTAAATCTAGGGTTGATAAAAGTGTTTTGTAAATAATTTTGTGAGATAAAATCTAGTGTTGATAAAATCTAATTTTGCTAAAATCCGTTGAGAATGTTAAATTTTATCAAAACTAAATTTTATGAGATAAATTCCATTCAAGAACAAGGCCTTATTATTATTCTCTCATTTCAAGTACAAAACATTATTCTTTAATTTCAGTTACAAAACAAACCAAGTACTTCACCCGTCTAATAAAAGTGGTCCTTTATTTCATTTCTTAATGTTCCAAAAAACTAATCCTATTTGAAAAATCAAGTGCAAAATTTGTTGATTCCCAAAATTAACCCTTACAAATGATTTAAGATCACTTTATAAATGGAATTCAAAGGGTAAATGGAAATCTATTTTGAAAAGAGACACACCCTTAAAATAGTCAGAATTCCCAAAAAGAACCAACTTTGTGGGATGGATGGAGTACCATTTTATCTCCTTAATTACCAAAATCTTTCAAACCAAGTACTCCTATGTCTAAAAAGTTGGTTCATTTCGGGAAATCCAACTTTATAAGAGCATCCTCATTAGGATACTCAAACATCCTCCTACGACAAAGTGAGGAGGAAAACCTTAAAAGTGACTCATTATCAACCTTCCTACAACTCTTCAACAAACCATTTTTGCTACGTTGCCTCCCCAAAGATAGGGAGACACTATTCACTCCACACAACTATTATATTATATTTCTCTACACCATTTCATCCATCTCCGGAGACATTTCTCATTTATATGTTATTTTCATCTCTCACAAAAGTATGTCTATGAATAAAAATAATAATAATCACACAAATATTAGAATTAAAATATGAAACATTTTAAAATTACAAACACACATGAAATTTAAATGACCACACATAAGAATTTTTTTCTCTATTCCTCCCTTTTGGAAATAGTAGTGAGGAATAAAAACAAAATTTGTGAAGTCATAAATTTTGTTTGTTTGTTTGTTTGAAAGTAGTAACAATGGAGAGATTAAAGATCCATTGATCTTGTTTTTGCTTCAAGATTCAACCACAATATTCTAGGGTTTTTGGTGAATTTGAAAATAGATGCTCTGGACACTTTCTTGTTGCCCCAGAACCTAGAAATAAAAGACGTAATTGCTTTTATAATAGATGTAGTTATGATAAAAAGCATGTAAAGTTGATTGATCGCTATGAAACCAATCTTGAAACTGTAGCACATTGAACTACATGATTGAGTTGCCGATTGATCCCACACTCGATCTACTTGCGCTGAAAATGAATACCATTGTTCTGAACTACCTGATTGAGTTGCCAATTGATCTCATCATTGATCTACCTATTCAGAATGTAGCATACTGTGATTAAATTGCTGATTGATCCAGGCGGAAACCAATCATCTATTAACCCTTGAATTACATTAAAAAGATATTCCTTTCACTCACTCCTATACAGACTCACTACTTAGAAAACTACACCTCGATAAATAATGTGATACACATAAAGATGTGATTTGTCAAATGAAATTGTTAACCCAAAAAAATACGCAGCTTTTTGAATTTAACATCTAAACATTTCTAGCGTTTAGAGCTTTGCTCATCCTCTTCTATAACACCACCCCCCCGACGGGGGAGTACAAACTCAGTTTTGGTTTGCAAAAGCACACAAAAGAAGTGTTACAAACTCAGTTCTGGATTCTGGTTCCCAAATCATTCAAAATCTAATGATCGTTATATCTTGGGTGATTATAGTGGCCAAAATCTAGCGGTCCTAGGGGGGCCCGGAGCAAAAAACTGAGAAGGACCAAAGCCCAAACTGATCACCGGGCCCAGTTCAAGAACTAGACATGATTGGCTGACCTAGATGGTCCTCACCGAGACAAACCGGTGTCTCGGTAAAGATTAAACTTTGTATCAAGCAAGTCATCCGAGGCAAATCATGTCTAAGATGACTCATGTGGAAGATCTGAGATATCAGTGACGTCCTCTATGACGTCATCCGAGGTGGTTAACGATCGTAACAATCCTTGGGAAGGCACATTTGCATATGATAGTTGTCCCTACATCAGCATGACGGTACCCGAAGCGGTTATGCTACATGTCACAGCCACAATGGAGGATGCATGCATGCAAGACTTGTGAGGCCGTCTCGTGACGCTCGGTGACATCACCCGAGTCGAAATGACTGGTTTTGTAACGACCCTAATTTTCGTAAATAAAAATTTCGTTAAATAATTTAATTAATTAATTTAATTTTCAGTTTATCGGAATAATTTCCTATTAAATTATTATTTATTCCTTTAATTTAGTTTCCAGCCATGTGTACACGTGTATGAGATCGAGTAGCGCATCCGTTACACTACCGTAGCACCCGGAGACTTCGGCTTATGTCCGAAACCTACTAACTCTCTTCCATCTAATCACCATAGTACGACATGGTGAGGTCCCCTCACCTTGGAACTTGGAATTTGACCAAGTTAGAGAGAGAGGGAGTTAGAGAGAGAGAGAGAGTTCGGTAGAGAGAGAGAGAGAGAGGGTTCGGTAGAGAGAGAGAGAGTGTGTGTGTGTGTGCTTGTGTGCATGCATTTTAGTACACATGCACATGCATGAGTTATTGCTTTGTACAATTGTGTAAGCAATGGGTTGATGAGGTGGCCAACTAAACTTAAGGTTTTGTACCCAACATTAGTTAGAATAAGCCTTGCTATTTTTAGAGTACCCTACACATACCCACACAATACATGCATTTGTGCACAATATACCTATCCTAGCCTATGTTTTGTAGGCCTTGGCTTCCAAGTAAGCTAGGGACAAGCTTCCCTAAATTAAGGAGGGAATATTCCACCTAGCTATAGCTAGCTATAGCTACCCTCTTAGCCATTTAATGGTTTCACACACCATTGGTTCATATTAGCTCCTAAAAACACCCCGTAACTAAGGCGACCGTGCGAAAACCTACACAACGGAACGCGTTTTTCCCCCACCAATACCCTCCCACGTTGGTACCTTGTATGTGTGCACATTTTGGTTCATTCTAGCCAAGAATCTAGACCTAGATACCTAGATACCTACCTAGATTCCTACCTAGACCTAGACTTGCCACCTTTGTACTCTCCATGTGCCACCTTAGCTCCACCATTACTCCCATTCATGCATGAAATTTCGGTGATGTGTGTGTGTGTGTGAGCCGAGAGGTAGAGAGGGAGAGTGAGGCTCTCATTTGCCTATAAATAGAACCCCTTTGTGTACAATTGGACCCCATGTACCCTACTTTCTTTGTTTATCTCCTAAAATCCCACAAACCAACTACTTTAACCACCTTTAACCAACATAGTTAGGTTCTAATTAGCCACTTACTAGGCTAATTAGTGGGTAAATAAGTTAGTTTAAGAGTTTTTCTACACCAACGGAGTGCTAATCGGCTTCCGGTTTACACCCGGAAACTAAGGTAGCTTACTAAACTACTCTTCTAATTAGCTATTTCTAGTTTAAATATGTTGTTCTAATTAAGTTTCTAAGCATGATTATAGAGTTTGATTAAGTTAAATTATGCATGTGTTAAGTGATTAAGTATGTTTCTTATGTATTTAGAAAGAAGATTTCATTAGCAAGCATGATTATAAAGTTCTAAATAGAATAGTTCTTCATGAAATTATAAGTTGATTAGTGAAATTAGAAGTGGATTAGTGAGATTAGAAGTGATTAGAAGGTGATTAGAAGTGATTAGTAGTGATTAGAAGTTAATTAGTAGATGTGTTTCACTAGACAAGATTCTAGTATGATTATGTTATTATTTCTAGAAAGAAATAATTAATCTTGATTGTTTTGCTTATTGGTTGTTATTTGAGATATTATTTCTTAAATAAATGGAGTAATTTCTTTTATAAGAGATTTGTTAGAAAGAAAAGCCTATTGGTAAATTTTCTAGAAGAAAAATTGTGATTTTTACTAGATATGAAAAAGATATTTTATTTGAGATTATTTGAGAGAAAGTTCCTAGAAAAATAGAAAGAATATTTTTGGGAGAATTTTAAATATTTTAGAAAGTCCACAATTAGTTGTGGTGAATTTTTAGCAAGGGATTTCTAGAAAAGAGTTTGATTTAAACTATTTTTGAAAAGAGCAAATTGATTTATTTTATTTCTTTGGAGAAGAAATAAAATAGTTGGAGATTTTTGATGAAGATTAAATTGAGAGAAATGGAATTATTATTTTTTTTTCTTGGAAAATTTAAAGTGTAAGATTTTATGTGGAGAAATTGCTAGAAGGAATATTATTTTGAGGGAAATTGGTGTATTAAAATGTATGATTTTATGTGGGAAAAGTTTCTAGAGGAACAAAATTATTTAGAGAGTTGGTATATTTTTATGCATGATTTTACGTGAGAAATGTGTTTTTGAAAGAATTTGAATTTAGAGAAAATTATGAAATATTGCATGAGCATGATTTGAGCATGTGACACCGAGCACGTACGCGATACGTTATGTCACCGGACGCGAAATTTAATATTTATTGATGAGAAAATAGAGATGAGAATGAAAATGAGTTTGAAATGCGAAATGAAATTTTCGAGAAATGAAATGGGGATTTTCTTTCGGAGAATGAAATGAGATTATGGAGAAATGAAATGAAATGTGATGAGATGATTTGTTGCCACCTCAAATTCGCGGAGAGAATTTGGAGGAATGGTATTGATTATGGTAGTGCGGGCCCGAGGCCACTTCCAGTTCAGGAGAGAACTAGGATGATGGGCTAAGCGTGCACAACACACGGTGAACGGACCTTGCAAACAGGCTGTTAAGTTCGGTGATGCAAGACGGCCGGGACTGTGTCGTGTGAGTCGCGGGGAGAACGGACTGTGCAAACAGGCTGTTAAGATCGGTGATGCACGATAACCGGGACCTCGAGCGGAAAGGTTGGTACCGTCAGCTGAGAGGAGGCGTAAACAGACCAATAATTTTTAGAGCGGTGGGAGATAATGAAATTTGAAAAAGAATGTCGGGAAGGGCACCGTATTGAGAAAACTGAATTTTTGGGAAAAACTGTTGATAAATGAAATGTGTTTTTGAGAAACGAAATGAGAATTGTTGAGAAAGTGACTCGTAGCACAGTTTTGAGATACTGAAACGAAATACCATTTTCCTGCGCATATTTACTCTGATCCGCATGGACACGCATGATGCATGATATGATTTACTGTTCATAAGTTATATATGTTGTTCATGAATATATTGTTCTAGAATTGCTACTTAGAAGCTTAGCGTACTAAACTATTGAGCCTGGCTCACGGTGTTGCCTTCGTGTAACCCTGGCATAATACCATGATGTTGCCTGTGCGACTCGGACGTATTATGCTAGACTATCTAGATGGACAGGAACCGTACTATGGAGTCCAGACCCGAGGAACAGGAGGCGCTGTCGGAATGGGGAACGACCCGGCGCAGGGATAGACGAGGCCCTAGAACCACCCCGGTTGCTATTTATTTAGTATTTGAGAACTGTATCGTTTGTATTAAAGTTTGGGTTTAAACTTTATTTCGGATTGTAATAATAATTAACGTGCCTAAATCTTGGGGGCGTTACAGGTTTGCCCCTGTACTTGGGAAGCCTATATAAGCAAAGCGAAGAGGCCCTAACGAAAACAAAAAACACTTTCTCTCTCTAGTTTGATCTTCTCAATTCATCTTTCTTCTCCGATTTCTCACTAGATCGTTGGAGTGCCTTCCCTTGCCACATTCCGGCCAGGTTGGGTGCTAACGGCGTGTGTTACATGTGTAGGAGCTCGAGAAGGATCAATCTCTACCCACTCGCCGCTCACTCGAGTTAGGAATCACTCAAAAGGGTTCACTGGATTTTTGAGGACACCACAATTGGCGACTCCATTGGGGAAAAGACCCAGAACCTCCGGTGCTCCTCCCCAGATCCACCCCCTTATCCTCTCTTGTCTTCCTTGATTCCCTTGGCTCAAAATGGGTGGCGAGCCAACTCAACCACTGACCAACGATCCCACCCACCCGTTTTCCTCCAGAGATCCCCAAAGGGACCCCTCATGTCTGCCTCTCCATCTTACCGGGTCACATAAGACTCACTCCGAGGAAGGCAGTAGTAGAAACAACTGCAACATCTCGAGGAGGCGTATCAGGGCAAAGACGCTTGGCCAAGGATAGAATCGATGACCCTAATAATGAGACGGCTCACAGCAAGGCTCTCGTGCTTCAGCACGGGAACCCGTCAATCGAGCGCCTCTCAGGGGGTCACCGAGCCGATTCTTCCCAACATCAGTCTTCGCAAGTCTCCGAATCTAGTGCTTGTTCTCTGTACTCCCTGCTGTCTGCATCTGACGAGACAGTCTACTACTTCGAGGATGGCCAGTACAAACCAATATTTCTTCGCAAGGACCCGAAGGAGGTCGAACACTCTTCTAGCCGAAGGTGCCATACGACGCCTCCTCAGCTAACAAACTTTGTAGATCTCAGAGCTCGAGTAAAGCACTTGAAGGAAACCGCTCCACAAGATCCAAATCTGATAGTTATCCAAGATGGCGACACGGGAAAGTGCCACGCCTACCAAACCAATGAAAAAGCTCACCATGATGACGCTGGGGGGACAAAGAAGGAGAAAGAACTCTGGGAGCAGATTCATCACCGAGATGAAAGAATAACTCAACACGAGCATCTCCATGGCGAGCATCATCGAATAAACACTGAGAAGCTTTCCCAAACCAGCGAAGGCTTTACTGTGCCCTTCCTTCCCCCTTTGCCATCTCTACCTGCCCTGCTGAACATCGACGAATGGTTAAAACAGTTAGCCAAATCTCCCTTTACAAAGGAGATCGCCTAGGCAACATTGCCTGCTGGGTTCACACTGCTGAAGTTCAACCGTTACGATGCCCTCGCAGACGTGCACAACCACCTCATTTACTTCAGGCAAATTATCAACCTCTACACCTCGGATTAAGCTATAATGTGTAAGGTGTTTTCGACGAGCTTAAGGACTCTCAGGTCCATATGGTTCAACAAACTTGAGGAAGGATCCATTGGAAGCTATGAGGCACTAGAGCGAGCTTTCTTGTCGCGGTTTGTCACGAGTAATATACAAAAGAAAGAGGTAGACTCCCTTCTCGGATTAAGAAAGCACCCGGATGAAAGTCTGCGCCAGTATGCTGCTAAGTACTAGGAAATGTTTCACCAGGTCCAAGGTAGTGAGCAGACTCTTGCTGCAACCCACTTTAAGCACGGCTTAGAAAGCAAGAGCCTAGTCTTCACAGATCTGATGTCACACCCACCAAAGAACATGGACGACCTGATGGAATGGATAAATAAATATATCGAGCTTGAGGAACATGTAACCAAGCATGATGTGGAGAGGGTAAAATCTAATTACCCTATTATAAGGCATGGCACGTGTCTAAAATGACCGCCACGAGAGGGCGATTAGCTCGGCACCACATAGGGAGTTCGTTAATCCTTATGCCGATCTGGATTGACCATGAATAGGGTCAGGAATCGAATTGAAGTAAATGCATCGAAATGCACTAGCTTCGGCGTAAAGGCCTGAGGGGATGCCCTCGATATGGCCGGTGAGGGAGCTACGGATATAATTTGGCAAGCGTGCGGAATATATAGCCCAAATTTCGGTAAATGAATTGAACTATGTACGAGTTACTCCGAGCTATGTGTAAGCTCGGCACCGCCACGAGAAGGGCGGTGAGACATTCCAGAAATATTCTATAAGTGGTACCTTACGAGATGAGGAGCGATCCCGTAAAATAAGGGATTGACATGAGCATTCCTAATGTGGATGGGAATAGACCCCATATAGGAATGAGTCCTATATGGAAAGAAAGACTGCTGCTAGACGAGATCTAGCAATATAAGGAAGCTGTCCCTTGATAGGAAAGTCCTATTGAGAAAAGGACTCCTAGAGAGAATAGGAAACAGTGGTACGAGATGCCTAAAGTGAAGGACATCTACACCTATAAATACAAGGCAATAACCATGACAAAAGGTACGCTGTGAAAACCTACTTTCATACGCATTATAATTTAAGCTCTCAAGTACGTGATACTAACTTAGGCATCGGAGGGCCTTTGCCAACGAGAGGCAAAGGTGCTCTAACCCTTTTTCTGTCTCGCAGATCCAGGGTTGATTCAAGGAAGCACGTGATCCAGGGTTACGCGGATTTATCCCTGTACAGTAATGATGAGAGCATCGTTGTGAGGGAACTACACCCCTTCGAGATTCTTCTCGGTGAATGCGATTGTCCACTAAGACTCCTTGGCTGGGAACTTTCGTTTTGGTTGTTGTTTAACCAAGAGCACCTCCAATGCTTTGGTAGCTTGCTTGATCTCCTTGTACACCCGAGCCTCCAACATTCTTGTAACCGGACCATGAATCACATGCATTACCACCATATCCTCCTGAGTACCCCTAGCAGTAGCAGCCCCTTAGCTCTGAGCCTGAGCTAGGGTTTTGTCCTGGTCAATGTAGGCATCCAAGTTTCCAGCTAAGACGAGAGTCTCCAAATATGCCTTGAAAGGCTTGCAAGAGGTGGTGTGTGTGGCCCTGCTCTCAATGGTACGTGTAGTAGACTTTCCTGTCCTTAGTTTTGTCATGAGTTCCCATCTTGTGATCCGGTTAGTGAAAGAACCCTTCATTTTTAATCTTTCAGAGGAGCATATAGATTGGCTCAGTGAAAACCGTGAGCTCGGCCACAAAGTTGCTTGTCTTAGGGGGTTCCTTTGTTGCGCCTGCTTTAATAGTGTTTACTGCCTTCTTCTGATTACCCGAGACATGGATCACCGTTGGAATGGAGGAGGAGGTCGGAGCATCATGTACGGGGATAAATCCGCGTAACCCTGGATCACGTGCTTCCTTGAATCAACCCTGGATCTGCGAGACAGAAAAAGGGTTAGAGCACCTTTGCCTCTCGTTGGCAAAGGCCCTCCGATGCCTAAGTTAGTATCACGTACTTGAGAGCTTAAATTATAATGCGTATGAAAGTAGGTTTTCACAGCGTACCTTTTGTCATGGTTATTGCCTTGTATTTATAGGTGTAGATGTCCTTCACTTTAGGCATCTCGTACCACTGTTTCCTATTCTCTCTAGGAGTCCTTTTCTCAATAGGACTTTCCTATCAAGGGACAGCTTCCTTATATTGCTAGATCTCGTCTAGCAGCAGTCTTTCTTTCCATATAGGACTCATTCCTATATGGGGTCTATTCCCATCCACATTAGGAATGCTCATGTCAATCCCTTATTTTACGGGATCGCTCCTCATCTTGTAAGGTACCGCTTATAGAATGTTTTACGGAATGTCTCACGCCGCTTCCGTGGCGGTCTTGAAGAAGCTTACGTAGCTTCGGGTAACTCACACATAGTTCAATTCATCACGCCGAGCTGGGCTATGTATTTCAGAATGCTTGTCAAATTATATCCGTAGCTCCCTCTGCTCGGCCATATCAGGGGCATCCCCTTGTGCCTTACGCCGAGCTAGTGCATTCTGATGCATTTACTTCAATTCGATTCCTGACCCTATTCATGGTCAATCCAGATCGGCATAAGGATTAACGAACTCCCTATGTGGTGCCGAGCTAATTGCCCTCTCGTGGCGGTCATTTTAGACACGTGCCATGCCTTATAATAGGGTAATTAGATTTTACCCTCTCCAATTACACTCAAGGTGGGGAAAGCAAAGGTGGAACCAATTTTGGTGGACCAAGGGAGCGCAGCCGAGGTAATGTGTTATTCGCTCTTTAAACGATTCAGATTCACATCCAAAGACCTCAAGCCTGCCAAGGTCCCTCTTGTTGGTTTTAGCGATACTCCTGTATACCCGCTCAAAATAATCACCCTTCCTGTTATTGTTGGCTCTTTAACAGAACAAGTTGAGTTCATAGTTGTGAATTCCCCAAGCCCTTACAACATTATTCTCGAAAGAAATTGGTTCCGCGTTATGAAAGCTGTAGCATCAACGTACCACCAGGTGCTACGATTTATCGGGGCAGCAGGGAAATAAAAAGATATCTGAGGCGATCAAATTGCCTCAAAGAAGTGCTACATCTCCACCGTGGGAAGGAAAGAAAAGAAGAAAACTGAAGCAGGAACATTGGGTGGAAGCACCCGATGCACCAGTCTTGGAAGATGTCGGTCGACTAGCCGAGGCAAAATCTGTGGAAGACCTCATCACGGTCCCAATCAATGAGGATGGAAGCCGTTTCTTTCTAGTCGGATCCGCTCTAACCGAGGCCGAAAAGGAGGAGATGGTGACTTTTCTTAAAGCAAACATTAAGGTGTTTGCTTGGACTCCGTATGAGATGTCTGGGGTTGATCCGAGATTCATCAAACACCATCTTAAAGTTGACCCATTGAGACACCTGGTTATCCAAAAACTGAGAAGGTCTTCTACTATTCATGTTGAGGCGGTGGAATCCGAGGTTGATAAGCTACTTAAAGCCCGAGCAATTCAAGAGGTCCAGTACCCTACACGACTGACGAACACGATGGTGGTCCCAAAGAAGAATGATACGAACCTAAACAATGCCTATCCGAAGGACTGTTTCCTAGTTCCTCGGATAGATCAACTCATAGATGCTATGGTTGGACACACTTGGTTTAGCTTTATGGATAAGGGGTTACCACCAAGTCTTCATGGATACAGAGGACATGGAGAAGACAACTTTCATCACACCGAGAGGACTCTAGTGCTATCGAGTCATGTCCTTCGGGCTGAAGAACACTGGGGCCACCTTCCAAAGGATGGTGTCTCAGATGTTCAAAGATCAGCTCAGAGACACGATGGAAGCTTACATCGATGACATGGTGGTGAAAAGTGTACAAGAGGAAGACCATATTGCAAATCTCGACAAGATGTTCACTGTATTGAAGCAGCACGGATTAAAGCTCAATGCTAAGAAGGGCTCTTTCGGAGTTGGATCGGGAAAATTCCTTGGCCATTTGGTCACAAGAAGGGGCGTTAAAGCGGATCCAGGCCAAGTTATAGCTATACCGCAGCTCGTTTCTCCGATCACGATTAAAGAAGTCCAAAGGCTTATAGACGCAAGAGGAAGTTTCAATGGACCGAAGAATGCGAGAAGGCTCTGTAGCACCTGAAGACCTATATATCCAAGCCGCCATTACTGGAAACACCTTGAAAGGATGAAGATTTATTCACCTATCTTTCTGTCTCCCCACACGTTGTTAGCTCGGTTCTCATCCGCGCAGAAGAAACCGAGCACCGCTCGGTGTACTATGCAAGCAAGACTTTAATCGACGCGAAGACAAGGTACCTGCCTCTTGAAAAGGTAGCCTTTGCTCTCGTCACCGCATCTCGGAAGCTGCTTCCTTACTTCCAGGCTCACACAGTTGTCCTCACCAGGTATCCGTTGAAGGCTCTGTTCCGAAGAGTTGATCTCTTATCACGAGTCTCAAAGTAATCAGTGAGATGGCCAACTTCGACATCCAATATTGACCAAGAACAACCATCAAGGCGCAGGTGTTAGCTGACTTCATTGCCGAGCTAACACCAAAAGTAGAAAAGTCAAAAGAAAGAGAACCTAGCCCCAACCCACCTGAGCAACCTATTGAAGACCCAGACACTCCTATGGTAATTGACGATGTGACCAACACAATCTCGGAAGAGGAATCAACCAAAGAGGAAGAGGCAGCCGAATTCACACAAAAGCCTCTCTTGGAAGGAGAACCAAGTCAAAACGAGGTTGAAAACCAAGCAACCATGCCATTTTCCACTTGGCATATGTTTCACGGCAATGCTTGGAAGTTACACGTAGATGGAGCTTCCAACCAATGAGGAGCTGGAGCAGGTGTAGTCCTAATATCCCCTGAGGGAGTCATCCACAAGAATGCAATCACAATTGAGTTCCCTGCCTCTAACAACGAGGTCGAGTACGAAGCTTTAATCTCTGGCCTACGACTAGCCGAAGCAATGGAAGTGAAGACCCTAATGGTTTACATCGACTCTCAACTCGTTGTAAACCAGTTCAACGGAGAATATGATGCTAAGGATGCAAAGCTTCCGATAAGTACCTAGACATAGCCAGGAGTACAACCGAGACATTTAAAAAAATTAAGGTACACCAGGTGGGCTGAGAGCACAACGCCCACGCTGATGCACTTACAGGATTGGGATCAACATGCAAAGCTTCCGAGAAACGAAGCATTTCCTTTAGAACAATCTCTTCACCGAGCTTCGATCCCCCTTGAACTCAAATGATGAATATTGAGCTCGGTCCAAGCTGGATGGACGAACTCATATTTTATCTCCAAGATGATAAGCTCCTTGAAGACCAACGAGAAGCCCATCAGATTAGATGTAAAGCTGCAAACTATTGGCTTTCACCAATAGGCTCTCTCTACAGACGCTCTCAAACAGGACCGTACCACATGGTGGTCCACCAGAATCAAGTCCATTCAATAATCCACGGACTTCATGCTGGCAGCAGGGGCTGCCACTCGGGGGGCCATTCTATCGCCCACCGAGCCCTCACTCAGGGGTATTGGTGGCCGAAGATGAAGGAAGATGCTGAAGAGTTTGTTCGAAAATGCCACAAGTGCTAGCTGTTCAAGCCAATGATTCATTAGCCTGCCGAGGGCCTTCAACCGATCACCAGCCTATGGCCCTTCGCACAGTGGGGCTTAGACATCGTTGGGGAGCTCCCACTTGCTCCGGGAGGATTTTAGTATCTTATAACTGCTACGGACTATTTCTCTAAATGGGTGGAAGCTGAGCCTTTGGTCTTCATGACCGAGGCAAATGTGAAGAGCTTTCTATGGCATTTCTCGATACGGGGTCCCATATGCGATCATCTTGGACAATGGAAAACAGTTCACTAGAAAACAAATGAAAGAGGTGTGTGACAAGCTCGGGGTGCGCTTCTTCAACTCCACACCTATTTATCCTCAAGGTAACGGCCATGCTGAGGCCTCTGACAAGACGATCACAACTGGACTCAAGTGCAAGCTAACTGCTAAAAGAGGAAAATGGGCTGAAGAGTTACCACACATCCTATGGGCATTTAGGACTACGCCGAGACATTCCATTAGCCAAACTCCTTACTCTCTCGCCTACGGTGTTGAAGTTATTATTCTTATCCAAAAGTGGTTACCCATAATACAAACCGAGTACTTTGATGAAACCACTAATGACACGGCTTTAAGTAACGACCTGGACCTGGCTGAGGAAAAGTGGGATGCAACTCGGGTGAAGTTGGCAGCTTATCAGCAAAAAGTTGCTAAAGGCTACAACAAAACAGTTCGGTTGAAGACATTTTGCCCGAATGACCTAGTTCTCAAGAATGTCACATACAAGAATAAGAAAAAGAAGCTGATGCCCAACTGGGATGGCCCTTATCGAGTCGTCAAGAAGGTGGGGAAAGGCGCATACCAGATTGAAGACATGGATGGAAAGCTCATGGACAAGCCATGGAATGCTTACAACTTAAGAAAGTATTATGCTAAAAAATGAGGTTCTCAATTATTGTCTTCAACCTAATGATCGCGTCTCGGTATATATACCCAACGGCTTCGGTCAAGGCACATGAAACATGGGTTTTTATCCCATTAGACCTCTCAGTTTTACCGACTTGACCTCCAGATCATTCAATTTAACCAAATTAACACACCTATACGGTGGTACTAATATTAATGTCTCGGCATTGTGACCGTGCTGGTTAAATTGATTATAATGAACTCGGTTTCATGAGCTAAGCCAACCAAAAAGACCCTTTGTGGGCATATCCTTTCATAAACTGACTCGGTTAACCGAGCAAACGAAACTCTTTCTAGGGGTATTGAAATCACCAAACTGTCTCTCGAAGGCATGTTTAGACCAAACCTCTAATATTACTTTCGGATTACATCACTTGTGAAAAAAATTCTCAATTTTTACAAGTCTTAATTATGAACATTTAAATTGACTCGGCAAAACAACCGAGAAGATCTATTAACTGCTTCGGATATTTTTCATGCCTTAACAAAATTTCTTAAAACATTCATCTCAACTCAAGCCAGGGGTATTCACTTGCCCTAAGCCGAGACGAATGGGGGTATTATTATAATATCTCAGAAATGACCATTCAAGCTTGATAAGAAAGAAAAACATGAGACAACCATCCATTCTCATCCATACATTCAGAAATACCCATAGATGGCTCAACATACAATTCCACCGAGCCATATGTAAAAATGATAAAAGAAATAGTTTGGGAGAGAAAGAAGCGTCGTTTCAACATATATTACAACAGACTAGCATGGAATCCCACCAGCTGTACCCAAAGAGCAAACCAAAGAAATAGTTCAAGGGGGAGAGAGAAATATCGCTCCAGACAAAACTACAAAACAATATTAAGCATCTTTCCCGAGCTCTTGATTGGCAGCCTCGGTCCCAGTCTCAGCATTTCCATCCGCATCCTCTGCAGCAGCTTCCTCTTCTTCTCCTTCTTCATCTTCCTCTTTCGGAGGGATGTCGATCTCGGGAAGTGCAACTTCAGGAGCTAAATGGAGGTCGGATTTAGCGTGGACACTAGTTGCGTGAGGCCGAGCCCATATCCATTAGCAAAACCTCAGAAATAGAAGATCCGAGCACCCCTCTTGAAGCCCATATTCTTTATCTCTTGCACTTGCCCTCGGTAATTCTCAGCAACCTTCACCTTCGCCTCCTCAAACCCAGTGGAATGCACCATAATCAGTGCTTTCTTATGAACCTTATCCTTCTTGGACAATTACAGCTTTAGCTCTCCCATTTTACTTTTTTAACTCTTCCAGCTCGAAGAGTTGAAGCTTGATTGCAGCCAGCTCATCCTCGGTTTCTTTCTTCTTTGAAAGAGCATCCTTATGCCTTGTCTTCAAAGTTGAATAGTTGGAGGACAAATTTACTACCTTCTGATGGTAACCGAGCATGGACTGACTAGCCTGAAGAAGTCGTTATAATAACGGGAATGAGTAAAAAAACAAAAGAAAAGAAAAAAAGAGAGTCTTGGTTTAGAGATTTACCAAAGCCATATGGGAAAACATATCCACAATATTGCCCTCAAGGTCTGAAGGAAGCTGGTTCATATCCTCGGGCAAGCAAACCCCTTAGAGCATAGAGAGAGCGAGCCTGGGATTAGCTTGGATATTGTACGTCATAAGCACCGGTTTACCTTGCTTGATTTGTGGGGCAAAAATGAAGGGAGCAGGAGCAGAGGCTTCGGTAGAAGCGTCTTTCAAAGGAGCATCCTTTTTAGCAGGGCTCTTCTTGGAAGCAGTCTTCTCTTTCTGGATTTCCTCCCAAGAACCCGAGCCCTGCACGAGTTTTTGTTTTTTCAGATCCACAACACCAGTCTCGGCTGCATTCAGAGCTCTCTTGACTTGGGAAAGGGTTCCCTTTGTTGTAGGAATAACTGTCTTCCTCGATTTCTTGGAAGGCAACAGGCTTGGTAGATCTTCGAGATTACCCCCCATTTCCTCCTGTTTAGCAAACTCTTCTTGCAAAGGCTCACAAACTTTTCCCACGAGGTCCTGGAGCTCAGCCCTATGAAGATCTACTTCTGAATCAGAACTCACCTCAACTAGAGCTATGGCCTTGCCTTGCCCAAATGCACTCGTTTCCTTTTTCAGCTCGGACCAATCTCCTCCTCAGATTTTTTCTTCCTCATCTTTTGAAGATAAGAGGTATACGTGGGCTTGTAACCTAACAAGACGCGAGCAAGCCGTTCCTCTCAGGGAACTGCGTAAGCTGCACGAATGTGGTCGTCACTTTTTCAATTTTAGAAGACGTTCTTCTTGGAGTGTGTAAATACCATTGATGATACGGAAGGCGTTCATAGCAAAAAACCTAGGGGACAGCTTGAATTCGTGAAGGAATTGTCAGAGTAGGAGGTTCATTAGAAACCAAACCCCCCCTTCAATGATGGCTATGAGGGGGAGGGTAATGTGGTCTTCAGAGAAAGTAATGAGATCTTGGGGAATTAAACGGACACTGACATCACTCGGGATATGGTACTGCTCACAGAACTTGGCATATTTACTCGGCTCGCCGTTGAAAAAGTGAAGGTATCGATTTGGCTCTTTCTCGGATTTGGCTCACGACGGTGGCGAGCGGCGGTGTTATGGTTGCTCATCACTGGTGGATCTTCGTTGGAAGGGATGGAATCACAAAATTTTTTATTGCAAGGAGAGAGAACAAATGAATGGGAAGCGAGACACCAAACGACGGCGTAAATGGCGTTTGACATGTGGCATTGATTTGATGGGTGTCTCTATCATCTGACAGCAACCGTGGTATGCTTCTTCGGCCAGCAAAATCGCAATCCATGTGACGCCCTCTCTATCAATCAGCGGTCACCATGTGGTATGATTCAGAGCGATCCACGAAGAAGAACGAGGTTGGGGCTCAGATGGAAGAAACATAATTTTTACAAGACCTATCTCCTCGGAGGCGCTCTTCATACGTCTCAAGTTGATAAGGCATCCCAGCCAAGAGCAGTCAACTCCTTCCTCGTAACCAAGTAGTTCGGAAGAAGTTAAGGGGCTATTGTAGTGGGCCAAAATCTAGCGGTCCTAGTGGGGGCCTGGAGCACAAACCGAGAAGACCAAAGCCCAAACTGATCACCTGGCCCAGTTTAAGAACTAGACATGATTGGCTAACCTAGACGGTCCTCATTGAGACAAACCGGTGTCTCGGTAAAGATTAAACTTTGTATCGGGCAAGTCATCCGAGACAGATCATGTCCGAGATGACTTGGGCAGAAGATCTAAGATATCAGTGACGCCTTCTATGATGTCATACTAGGCGGTTAATGCTCGTAACAATCCTTGGGAAGGCACATGTGCATATGGCAGCTGTCCCTACGTTAGCATGACGATACCCGAAGCAGTTATGCTACGTGTCACAACCACAATGGAGGATGCATGCATGCAAGACTTGTGAGGCTGACTCGTGACACTCAGTGATGTCACCCAAGCCGAAATGACTAGTTTGCCCCTGTACTAGGGAAGCCTATATAAGTGAAGCGAAGAGGCCCTAACGAAAACAAAGAACACTTTCTCTCTCTACTTTGATCTTCTCCAGTCTCTCACTAGCCACATTCTGGCCAGGTTGGGTGCTAACGGCGTGTGTTACATGAGTAGGAGCTCGAGAAGGATCAACTCTACCCACTCGTCGCTCACTCGGGTTAGGAATCGCTTAAGAGGGCTCACTAGATTTTTGAGGACACCACAGTGATAAAACGTCTAGGACTCATTGTTGTATCTTGGGTGATAAATCATCTAGGACTGTACTGAGCGACGAATCTATAAGCAGGGACAGAGTCAAGATTTTGGCGTAAGGGGGACAAATTTATACAATAAAAAAATTTAAATTAAACAACGATATGAATTTTTACTAACTCACAAAAAAAAAAAAATATATATATATATATAAAATAACAATATGAACTTTTACTAACTCAAAAAAAAAAAAAAAATAAAATAAAAATATATATATATATATATATATATATATATATATAAATAAAATAACACCAATACATATGAAACTAAACATGTTTCTAATATCAACTTAGATTGCAAAATGAATTAACGTTTATATAATTCTATTTAGTGTTTACTGAAATCAAGCATCTTGAACTATGCTCGACTCTCTTTCTTGTTATTAAAAGCATCAATGATCAGGGATGGATACAAAGGGGGGTTTAGGGGGTCACATGCCCCCACTCCCCCCGTTGATCTCGCTCAAAACTTCAAACATATATATATATATATATATATATATATATATATATATATTATACATTTAGCTTAATTGTGTAATATAATGATATGTTTAGCAACACACTCATAACATAGCAACACACTCATATATATCTCAAAATAAAAAATGTAGAGTTAATTTTGTGCTTCAACTTTCGTTGGCTAGTTCATTTATAATTATTGGTTTATAAATTATTTGTTTATTTGAAGATATCTTTTGATTTTCTTTGTTTTTAACCATCGTGGGGATTTATTTTAAAAAAGTTATCAATAAACCATCTCGTTCATTCTAAAGACTTGTTAATGTCAAGGTAAACCATACTTTAAAAGTTTTGTCTATGATCATGTGCTCATTTTTTTATTTTATCAAAAGTACGCATTATAAACTGTAGTCCATAATGAATGTCTCAATTTAGAAAGATCATTTACTAAGAAAAAATTTCACAATTATAATTAATAAGGTGCCCCCACTGGGGTGAATTCCTGGATCCGTCCCTGTCAATGATAGAGTCTGTGTCCAACCCTCAAGCAATATCTTTCACAATAGAAGTGATCAAGAAATTTGCTAAATAATCATCCTCCATCTTATTGTGAAGTCTTGTTTTCACACATTTCATAGCGAAAATGCGCGTTCCGTTGTAGCCATTGAAACATGCAAAGTTAATGTAAGCTGAATCAACCTATCGAAAAGATGATATATCGTGCACTTTCTTGTCTTCGCCAACAATCACTCAACTTTAAAATCATTGACAGATTTTGGAACTCAGGATACCAAAACACATCAAGCTTATAATTTTGCAATTTATATCTCAAGTGGTACTTTTCTTGCTAAGTGAAATCCATTGGATAATCCTGTTTTGCAAGCTTGCAAGTATTTTCAATGTTGAATGATCTGAAACCATCGTGGTGATCTAAAGATGTGTTGAGAATGAGCATTGTATCTTCCTTAAACTGAGTTGTGGACACCCCTTCGGAGATCATCATCGATTTGGAGTCACCACCCAGGTTTTAGCGGATTTTCCTCGAGGAACCGAACTCAATTGACTCATGCCTCATTCAATGGATAAAATTACTGGGCCCATCATCACCATACTATCTTAGGTTTGGGAGCTCAGTTACGAGAGGGGAAGGGTTTTTTACAGCACCCCCCTCTCCCGGTTCGGACACCGGTCTCTACTTGACTTTTGTGGGATCATGAAAAATGTTTATAATTCGACTTTGAATGAGTATGGGGAAGGAGGAATGGGAGCCAAGTAATGATGCTAACACAACGGTTTATGGTGTATACATGTGCAAATTGAACTACATGACAGATGATGATGACATGAAAATGTGTACTAATAAAGGTAACAAACAATAGGAGATAGTGTTAGTACACAATGTACAGTAGCAAAATAGCCAGAAATGACTCAATCAACAAACACAAAGCAAGAAACCAATCTGATCCTCTAGCAGAGATCTGAGCGCTCAAAGAGGGTGGTCTGAGCGCTCAAAGCCCCCTCAATCACACATGCTCATGATGATTCTGGTCTGATAAAAACACATTTTATGCACTGTTTCTCACTTGAAAACTGATCAGTGTTGGTTAAAAAGAATGAGATGATTATAATAACACATGTTGAAGTATGTTGATGAGCCAAACATGGGAAGAAGCCATTGAGTAAGCAAGAGTATAACATTAAAAGACTTTCCAGAATACACAAAATGCAGTATACAAGCCATAATAGTGAAAATATTCGATAAATCTGGAAAACAGTTTAAGCGCCAAAGATGAGCGCTCAAACCATCTCCATGGCTTGTGTATTATGATGCTTCCTTGTCCATATTTGGATCATTAACAACCTCAAACAATACACAATAATTTAAATGTACTTGAACAAAAAACATTGACAAAATAAACATAAAATGCTTGCATGAGTGAGAGATGAGTATTGGGCCATGCATAAGCATGATTAGAATGAGAGGGAGAAGAGATTGGGTTGGCCTAACCAAACAACACACACATACACTACATGAACTGAAAATAGAATGCAGAACTGAAATAAACAAGATTCAAATGCCAAAACTAAACAAGGTTTGAGCGCTCATTGTGTCATAGACTAAGCGCTCAAACCCCATTCAAGTTTTATGAGCTTCTATGATTTCTGGCCATTTTTTTATGTTGGTATAAACTAAAATCATCTCATCATTGTTTAAAAGTATGTAATACTTCTAATCATTTCACAAAACAACATCAACATTTGTTTAATGATGATCAGCATCATTCTTATGGCTTTTGGGGTCTTTGATCAATAATCAAGAACAAGATAAAAAAAAATTAACAGAATATAGACCCAGCAAAAGCCATGAGAAAGAGGATACTAACATCAAACATGATTAGAAACTACAAAACATTGAGAAGAGCTTAAACTGTTTAAGCGCTCAATGTACAGACATTGAGCACTCAAGCCATTTTGCGCTGAGATTTTTACAAGTTGTTTTCTTGAATATCTAAGACCTTGTGAGTTCATAGAAGATATGTGCAACCTCTATGAACTCACTAGTCTCCCTCAGGATGACCAAAATGTGATTTTTCACATGCTTTTCTACCTTTTGGTTCCTATCCATTCATCAAACCCCAAGTTCAAGCCTTGATTGACGTTTTAGACAGAGAGAGAAGGATGTAAGGTTGATTGAATGATTGATCGAGTGGATGATGGAATATTTGAACTTAGATGATGAGGATCAAGTGGGTTTTATGGGTGTAGGATGATTGAACTTCAATAGATGGATGATAATAAAGGAGAGGGACTGGAAATGAAGTTTCTAGAGTGAGAGAGTGAGGTTAATCAGTTGGTTCTTTACAGACTCATGTGTATTTGGGCTTAGAGATAAAGTTTTAAGGTGTTTTTGAGCTTGAAGATGATGGAGGATGGTGGCTATGGAGGAGAGAGAGGCTAAAACATGATTGAAGTGATGAGAGAGAGTGGAGAGGGCTGAAGAAGTGTGTGAGAGAGAGAGATAATCAGCCAAGGAGTCCCAAAAAGAGTGAGAAAAGGGGTTTAAATAAAGAGTTTTTTTTTTTTTTTTTTTTGGGGATGGGGAATTTGGAATTTGCAATTCAAGTTGGAGAGAGAATGTTATCAAAGGGATTGACGTGAAAACGAAGCTTAGAAACCAAGGGGAGCCCATGGTTTAGGTGGAAAACTAGCTGAAAATTGCCATGAAAATTTCTGGTTCACGCATGGTTTTGAGCGCTCAAAGTAGGGGCTTAAGCGCTCAAAGGGCGTGCAGGCCAAACTTTGCGGGGTAGCCCCGGGTGCTACCGAACTCTGTTTTGTATGTGGTTTGAAGCGTTGGAAAGCTTGTCGAGTTTAATTTCTAACCCAAGTGGTTTGAACTCAAGATAATTTGTACATCAAAATGTGTGACCATTTTACCCTCAGAAGGTCGGGAAAACAAGTCGTTTTGGTAAAATGGGCACATCTCCTTCATTTCAAAATGGATTAAGACATATTATATATATCAATAAAGAGGGTTTTGAATGTACTAGAAGATGGTGTAGGCTTCGGTTTATTTTGAAGAGCATTTTGGATGGTTTGAAGGGTATTTTGGTCATTTGGTTGGTTTAAGGTTGTTCTAGGTGGGTTTAGAATGGTTTAGGGTGGTTTGGTAAGTTCAAGCCTTGTTCTTAGCCTTGAGGTATGCACGGTTGGTCTATTTCATCATTGAGGATGCTTGATAAATTTCTCGGGTTAAAATTAGGGTGTCTACACAAGTGTTCAATTCTTCCCATTGAGAATCGACTGTTTTGGAAGCCCTCAATTTCTTTCGCCTTCACTTCGAAGTCCACAGACCGTGTTAAAAAGTTTTGGACTTCCAAAATTTCATTGAGCCTTAGTTTTGAAAAGTGAACGGGGCCTTGAGTTTGACCCTGAAGTGAGTTGGGTTATAAATTTTGGGTGTTATTTTGTTTAAAAGAATTGTAATTAATCCTCATTAAAACCATTTTAGTACAAAGTTGTTTCATAGCTTGATAAATATTAAAGTTGTTATAATTATTTTTCTAACAAAAAACGGAAAAGGGGGGGTGGGGGGAGGGGCAGGGGACAAAATAACTATTCTTTTTCAATGTAATAGTACGAATTTTTTAAGATGTAGGGGGGCGACTGCCCCTACTAGCCCCTCTTGGCTCCATCCTCGTCTATAAGTACACACTACACAGTGGATACTAGCCTCGATCTGGTCTGTACATATTACCACTTCTAAATGTCTCTGCAAGTTCTATTACCATTGTTCTTTGAAAAACCAGATTACCACTTATATACTCTGGCCGTTCTACTAGGAACATCCTTGTAGGTTAAAGAATTGAGCATCAATTGAATCTGTAGACATGCATAATGGGAAAGAAAAAAAAAAAAAAATTATCCTTTATTTTCACTGTCATGATCTGCTTCTCCCCGCCTGAAAATCAAACTGCACTTAAAAGGTAGTGCTGTTGATTCTCTAATCGTAAAGTCCATCATCGTGCCAAATATCAACTAAAAAATCTACCATCTCCTGCAAATTCCAAACGTCAACTTCACATCAGCATCTACAAACGGATGTCTGTTATAGCCTTGTAGGAGATTAAAAGTACTATGCACCCTTGAAGGGATTCCTTTAAAGAAAGATACTAAGTCCTCATTCTGTCTCATTTTGTCAAGCTTCTACACACACTGACAATTCCTTTAAAGAAAGATATCAAGTCCTCATTCTGTCTCATTTTGTCAAGCTTCTACACACACACACACACAGAGATTCTGTTTGTCCAAAATATAAGGGAAATGAATATACTAAGGATCTGGTGTATGTCTACGTGTATTGAAGATCCTTACAGATAAGGGAATGGCCTCAGGAAAAGGCTCATTATTGCATAGCAAATCTTCATATGTAGTCGACCAGCTGCAGAAGAAATTTTCACAATATGTTATTGACATTATGACATATAACTCAATGAACTAAAACCAACATTGGAAAGAAAAACGTAACACCGGCAGAAAATTTAAAACAAATCACAAACTATACTAGTATAGCAAGTTGCATACTTCGCAGAGCAGGATGGGATATGTAATTTTTCTTGCTAGTGCTGTTAAAGTATTGACCACAAACACAAATAACAGATTGCAGTAATTATCTGAAAATCCATGACAAAATCATGCCACCTTATAATTGGATTGATGCTTAGCCAAAATAGTGTACCTGATAATTGGATCCTTCGGCATTCTTTTCGACTTTTGACTTTGATCTCCAATCCATTGTCTTCTGTTTTGCTGCCAAGCAATTTCAGCTACATAATTCATTCAGCCATGTTATACATCCTTAACACCAAAGATACCATAAATTTTATACTAAAACTATATAAAACACCATCATGTTAAAGAACACCATCCATAACACATCTTTTTGATGTCAAAGAAAGTATCACATGGCTCCGATGTTTTCATAAGGAACTTGTTTTCCAAGAACTTGAGAAACCAATCCCCCCATATTTACCTCAAGGTTATACCCTTGGTCCATCCTGTTTGGTTAGAGTTTCAAGATGAAATTTAACTTGCTAGGAAAAAAAAAGGGGAGAGTTGATGAAATTGCTTTATTCAAATTGTCTTCTAGTGGCTTTCTATTATAGACTACACATCTGTTACTGCTGTAATAAGTCTCAATTTTCCATTGAACAACATCTTCGGTAAATGCAACTGCACTTATATCGCTGCCTTATTGTCATATATCTCTGAAGTTTCCATAAGAAGAAACCCTTGCTAAATGCAACTACCACCAAATCACCCTATGTTTGGTATTCTCATATCAGTTCTTTAATAAACCCTACAGCCGAAAGACATTTGACGGTTCCATCACAAACTTATCCAAGGTCAGTCTAACAAGAAAAGATTTCGGAATATAGTTGAAGAGAAAACTATAGCTTCAAGCCATCCATCTATAGCATCCACCAGTTAACTAAACTAAGCCTTTTCCTGACTACTTGGGAAAAACATTGAACCAGTCCACTCCATTGAATATACATCACAAGATAACTAGTGTTTCTTTATCATCTCAAACCAAATTAATTTTAGCTTCCTTTCCCCCAGCATTCCACTCAATTTGAATCTGCCAATCTTCTTAAGAATGCTTAATAGACTTAATCATAAATCCCCGAACCATATTAATTTATTTTTGCTCATACTACTATCTATCGAATTCGTTCTCATTCCCAACCCTTACTCTCTTAGTCTTACCCCGAACCACATTAATTTATTTTTGCTCGTACTACTATCTATTGAATTCGTTCATTCCTAACCCTTACTCTCTGAGTTTTACCACTCAGCCACTACATACTATGAACATATATCTTGCTAAATTTTCTCCTTGACGGCTTTCAGTGGTGGACTGCCCCTTTTCAACACCTTAGGTTTTAGTCCCCTCAACTTTTTGTTGAACAGAAGCGCCGGTAAATGGAGTGACTTTCACCAAACGGATCAATTGGATGATGGCAACATACAGTTAAATTCAAGAGAGAAAATGACTAGGAGAGAGAATAAGGCGTCTGGATTGACTTCAGACAAGAGTCGAGACTAGCCAACTCCTTTGTTCTCCTTTCATTTGATGTTTGTGAGAATCTGTATGAACATAACCATGATTACAGAAATAGCACCACATGGCAATGAGTTATCATTCTCCAAAAAAAAAAAGAAAAAGAAAAGGACAATGAGTTATCAAATATCCATAATGGTAAAGCCCAGGAGATCCAAAACTTCCATGCGCTAAAACAAGAAGGATTGGTCTAGGACCCACAGTTGTAGCATAAGAACTATATTTCTCTTTTCACTGGGATTTTATGAGACATCAAAAATCACAAAAAAACTTCCATCCGCGGATCTCTAAGAAAAAGGCTTACCATGATTGACAAATACAGAGGAGGTTGCAATGTTAGTTGTGATCTTGTTTACATCATTGTCAGATGTGGAACCCCCCGAAGTTTTTCTACTGGAGAGGGAATTTCCAGTATTGCCTTCCATTGCTACAGAAATGAAAGAACATTCCCTTTCACTACAACGTAGTACCCTTCAACAAATGTTTTTCAGTTGTCCCAAAGCTGTGTTAGAAGTAATGGCAACTTGGAATGCAGCTAGATATTGAATGCAACAGCTGCTCTGCAAACGGAGAGTGCCTGCAACGGAAAGGAAAAGTAACAGGAAAGAAAAATAGATAATAATATGAGATCTTTAAATATTTCAAGGGCAGTAAGGGATTGTTATTTCTATATCAAGTCAAGCCTACTTGGTGGAATACACAAACTAGTTGCATTCGTACAATTAAAGGAAAGAAAAAGAGATAATAATATGAGCTCTTAACATATTTCAAGGGCAGTAAAGGAATGATATTTCTATATCAATCCTACTTGGTAGAATACAGAAACTAGTCGTGCTTGTACAATTATTCTTATTTCATTTCACAAATTACTGACGAACCATTAACACAACTACATAGTGGGATTATTAACCTCAATGTCCAATCACGTTTGGGATGCTTATATTTACCACAAAAAATGTTTGGGATGTTTATAAGTAAAAGAGTTCATGCATTTCAAAGTAGAACGGTAGTCCTTGTCAATCTGGTTCAATATCATAGAAAAATATCTTTGTGAACCAATTTTTGTTCCCCATTAACTAACCAAATAACCCCTTTTTGATTATTTACAAGATTAAATCTTATAACGCACATATGTAATCTACATACTACTAGGAAACTAATGTTCTTACTGTTGCATTGCTCCTTATAAGAACAACTTCTCAGGTTCCTGGCAAATATATATACTCCGTTGTCCCCTTAGTTATCGACCAATTGAGATTTATGGGGTGATTTATGTCGATTGATATACAGTGGGTTAAGCCTATTAGCGTCACATCCATACTAAAGAAACCTGCTTATAATGCCCAAACTTAATCCTGACTTTCAATTCTGCTGTCAATCTAAAAACGCAACGTAAGTTCTTTAAAGTGTCCAAATTATCTCTTTTCCCATATTTGAATGCTAGTAGGAACATCAAAAGTAAAAGTTTGAGTCAATTACATATCAATGTTGCTTTCAGTTGACAAGCGCAGTACCTATTTAAAATAGAGAGGCCCAAGTTACATATGTTATTTTGTATCAACACAAACTTGAACGAAACCATTAATTCCTTTCACGAAGGCATCTCCAGCCTTTACAAATCTTGACTCACAACCTAAATTTGTAGAACAAAAATCCCCAGATTCATCTCCACTCGTTTTATCAAACCCATACCCAATAGTTACACTAATTTTTTCAGTCAAATCAACTGAGAGCACCTTCTTTGAGTTTTTCCACAAATTTGCGAATTCTCAACTTCAAAGTTACCCTGAGCCATTAATGGAGCATTGGAGCTTAACTCAAATTTATGCTTAAGCTCAAACTTGAACTTACAGTAGTACTTACTGAAAGAACAAATTGTAGCAAAGGCTACTAGCTCAAGTGCTTAAGCTTAGCAAAGTTGTGGTTCAGCTCCGTTAAGTTATTGAGTTCAAGGCAAAAGTTAGTTAGGAGGCTGTAACCGTTTGTATGTAACTAATCTTGTATTCTCTTAGTTTTGTCTAGTGGCTAGGCAAGTGGCCATAGTCTATAAATATCAGTCTTGTAAGTTGGTGAAAGGCAATCGAGAATGAAATGAGATTTGATCATGAATAATTTCTGTTGAGTCTTCTTCTTCATTTTCTATCCTTTTGTAAATCTTCTATACAATTTGCCAAAAAGATAGAATAAATGGATGAAAATTGCCTAACAAGACAAAAATTAAGAACACATTATTTCACACCAATCCTTGGGTAAAACAAGTCATAAACCTCAATCACATTCCTCCAAGGTTCCATATAAATATAGACATTTATAGCATAAAAACGTTATGTGAATAGGGATGCTTCAAATACTCAAATTCTGGGCTTTTGTGGATGGATATGCTAACAATAATTTGTCTACTTCCAATTAGTCCATGAAGTTCAACACTTGTAAACCTAAGTTCACAATACCTTATAAATCGAAATCCACGTATGAGATTAACTATAACTAGAGTATAGACATCTTTTGCAACATTACCAGGAACAAAAACCCAGAACATAATCACATCGATGATTCGAAGCATATTTTGATTTTCCAACAAAAACATCATATGCAGAAGATTCCAGCTAAAACCCAGAAAAACCCATAACTCTCTTTTCAGAAACAGTTACATTGGCCTCTATTAAGAATCAGAAGACTTCACGGCAATATAGAGAAGCAACAGACAGAGGGAACGTACCTTGTAGAGGCCAAGAGGGTTTAGTGAGATCGAAAAAGAAGTGAATGAGAGACAGATACGGGGAGAGGGAGAAATGAAAAGTAAATTTCAGATGTGTACGTTTTGATCGACGAAATTATAAAATGTCGTTTTCTGTGTGTGTTTCTTGGTGGTTGGCATCCTGTTTTAGTTTTACCGCGCTCTCTCTCTCTCCCTCTCTCTCTCTCTCTTCTAATCATTCTTCCGTCGAGCTGACCTGGACGGGATTCGGCATTTGAGTAGATAAGTTTTGTAATTTGGTGTGATAACCATAATACCCTCCAACTACTTGAAGAGGGTGGAAACAGGGAATACCGGAATTGTAATATTGTTTAGTTCTTTTACTTCTTTGCAATAAAAAATGATTGTGTGCGAGCGTGTCAGAGAGAGTTTCAATCTCCTCCCTCAGATTAAATTTGAAAAAAAACAAATTTAATCAGGCGATTGTGTTTTATTGGTTCAATTACCTCAATTATAAGGATTTTTCTTAATAAGTGAAGAAATGCAAACCAACAAACTTAGGAAATCAAAGAACAATAAAGAAACAAGATACTTCGATTTATGAATCAAAGATAAACTTACTTCGGAATCGTCTCCAACTTCAAATACAGAGTAAGAATGTGAGCGAATCCGATTATTCTGAAACAACAACCGAGATAAAGATGATTGTTACAATAACAATCGAGATAAATCCTAACCTACTTCCTAATCTACTTCAAACTGGATTCGAAATCCTACACTACTTTGCCAATGAACAAACCAAGCATCAGTTTTTTTGATAAATTTTTTTGTTGAAGATTTGTCCTATTCTTCACTCTTCAATTTTTTTCTATTTATAGGCGCCAGCTTGTAGTTTGAACTTCTCATTTCCAATGGATTTGAATGCGAGCACAGCTTGACTCTAACTTCTACTCTTTGAGTTGGTAGTTTCTTCTTCTCTCCACGTCTGAATTTGAATTCTTCTATATCTTCCTTGATAAGTTTTGATTTTGAATCTGCATAGTTATTCCAAATGGTTACAAGTTATGGACATAACTACCTTTCAGGATGTATTCCACATATTTTAATTGCCAATTGCCTTGTTTCACAAGTTTACACGTGGAGTTTATGTGTTTAGCAGTTAATATTATGACTTTGAAGCCAATCTTTATTTTAGCAATGGCTTGTAACTGCCAATAACTGCCTTTCCAACTATAATACGACATTGTATTTACTCAATTTTATCCCTTTAATCCAGTGCATCTTCATCAACATGTAATTGTCAACGCTTGGCACTTTTAATTACGTGTCAATTAATTATTGGATTTGTTAATTTTATATGTAAACATACCCCCCACATTAACATCTTTGTTCAAGGGATTTGAATAAGTGTTAATGTGCTTTTTGCCGCTTCGAATTCCTGTAAACTTCCAAAGCAGAAGTTATTGGCAGTTCTCGTCACTTCCAATGATACAGTTATCATTAAATCTCTATGTTCTCATGAGGGATTCATGGATAGTGGGCAGTTAATATCCACGTTCTCCACTTCACCGGGATTTGAATCGTTTCAAACTTAAAAATTCTGCTTACAAAAAGGCTTAATCACTGGTAAAATCAATCATCAATTTTCTTTGCAAACTGATTCTCATCTCGATTCAACCATGGCTGATATTTCTAACACCCAAAATGCCTTCGAAAACTTGGCTCTTAACGACCCAATCCCTGTTGATACTAGAAACGTTGTCACACCAGCTATTGGTGAAATTCAAGGAAATCGTACTTACTCAGTACTTCAAGTGGATGATTCTGAGCCTATTGACCCGTGGAATCCTCCAATTCCTCCTACTCCTAAACCCTTTCTATGGGGTTTATCATTTGAAATAGTGGTGGTAAAATGGGTGATCCTGGTTGGTTATAAAAGTTGGAGCCACTCTCGCTCGTTAGCTATGAGCAAATATTTATCTCCTTTCATCAAACGAGATCCCCACATAATGTTGCTTGATAGTCTCATTGTCACTTGTCTTACTCCTGCTTTCTTTAAAGTCCATGAATATGAAAGGTCAGGCTTTGCTGGTTATGGTGAATTTGAGCGGAAGGCTAGTACTTAATTTATATACTGGTTGCATGAGGTTCGAAGGCCTCATTTCGAAGGAAATTTCATTGATCCTGTCAATCTTTCTCTTCAAGCCCTTCCAGAGAACCCAGATTGGTTCCAAGAGTTAAAGAATGTCAAGTTCGATCCTACCCTTTTTCATTTTGACCTTTCTTATTCTCTTTACCCACAATCTGACTTTGTCAAAGCCAAAGAGCTATTGGCTACTTTTGCTTTTTTGGACATAGGAATTCTTGAGGAGGATATACCTTACAAGAATTTCCTATGGGCTTGTGAAACTCTGCAATGTAATATCCAGGCTAGTGCTTTTCTTTCTTCTTTTCTAAGTTAGCTTCCTCTACTTCGAATGTGGATGAAAAAAAATACTACTGCTATAGAAGTTTCCATAGGGGAAAATGTTTCAACAGGAGATGAATTTGTTCCTCCACCTTCTCCCTGTTCCACTATCATGGCTTCTAATAAGCCAGATTGATAACTTGCCAAGGAATTTGGTGAAGTTGGACTATTTTGAGGTACTTCACTATCCATTCTTGTAGCCAAGCTTTCCAAAGTTTCTCTTTCTGATTGAGTAAACCCCCTTCGAAGAGATTCTTCAGAATCTTCTCTTCGAAATCTGTTAAACCTTGGGTTGAACTTATCACCCCTATTAGAATTCCCCTTAGAGTCATATTCCTCCATTTGGAAATTGATATACCTCCTTTGTAATTTCCTCTTCTGTGCTCTTGTCAACATAGGAATCATTTGGGGTGCTTTGGTCTTTGGATCTTTGACCACTACCCATTGACCATTAGGAGCATTTGGAGGTTTAACCATTTTGTTCCCAATTTTCGAAGAAGTTTTATATTCTTGGAAGAGTTCTGGTTTGACCTTTTTTAGAAACCAATCAGGAACTCCTTTTACCAAGGTAAACTGTTCCTCTTCTTTCTCATTTCTTTGGCCCATTGGGCTCTTTCCAGTGTTAACTTTCTTCGAAGGAGGATAATCCCTCTTTGAAGCTGGTGGAACTGGACTAGAAGGTACATTTCTCTTTGACACTGACCAAGGCCTCTCATTTATTCCATGATTTGGACTTATCCAGGGTTTTCTTTCATTATTTTGATCCAAAGCTTTTCTTTGCATCCTTTTTGGAAAGAAATCAACCCCCTGTCTATCCAAATCTTTGAAGATCAAATAATTGGCCCTGCATTCCATGCACAAACATTCTAAAAAGGATGCCTCAAGCATGGGAAGATGAGACTGCTTAAAACTTGATTTAAAAGAACTTCTTGATGCAGTGCTTTGCCGGTAAGTCTTCCCATCATCATTTCGAAGTTGGCCAATTTTTGACTTTCCTCTACCAAACTGCACTGAATTCATTTCCACTTGCACTTGCTTGTTCTGCTACATTTCCTTAACAATTTTGGCCAGAGATGTTGGCACATTAGTGTTAGCAGTCACTTCTTCAATCTTTGGGAATGGATTAACATCAATCCCCATAGCCTTTTCTGGAAACATGATTCTTCCCTTCTTGATCTGTTCCTGAATCCTATCACGGAAAACATTACAATTCTTAGTGGAATGAGTCCAAGAAGCGCGCCATTTGCAATAACTTTTCCCTTTTGTTTCTTCCAAAGTTGGAAATTTAATATTTTCAGGGAGTTTGATAAATTTTTTCTTCAAAAGGTAATAAAAAATTTCATCTGCTTTTGAAACGTCAAATGAATATATTTTACTGAATGCTTTCTTGTTGGTCCTTGGCGCTATAGAAGAGTCCTTTCGAACTTGACATTCACACACACAAGGATCATGTTCAACAATTTCAGCAGCATCAATTTCATAAGTTGGCTCTTTATAATAGGTTGAATAAGAAGAGTTATTTCTATGAACATCTTCTTCTAACAAAGATTCATATCTTGATGCTTTGTAAGTTAAATCAACCAAATCCCGAAATTCAGTAGAATCGAACTTCTTCCTAACTTCTCTACTTAAGCCATCTTGTGCTATCCTCACAAATTCAACCTTTGGTAATTGAAGTTTACACTTATTTCTGGCCCTTTTAAATCTAGCAATAAATTGAGCAGCCTTTTCATCAGGCTTCTACTTTAATCTTGCTAAGTCAGCCATAGTGACTTCAGGTTTGATAAAATTGTGCATGGAATAACTCTTCCATCCTTTGCCAATTTGGAACTGACTCTGGTGTCAAGTTAGAATACCATTCGAAGCGGTGCCTGACGGACTTTGAACATTTTTGGAAAAAATAATTGGTGCCATCGAGGACTTGAAAATGATTTATGAAAAACAATCTAGTGATGCTTGACAATGTTTAATTGCATGGCACCATTGGTGGTGATCAAAGCATTGCCGATGTTCAAGTAAGTACCACGATTACTCAAAGTGTTTCGATACCCATGGATTTAGACTTGAATGTTTCCATTTCTCAAATTGAGATGACTGTGGGCGGTGTGGACTATTTGGTTGACCAGAGAGCTGTTGAGGGTGCTGCAGTTGGGGAGGTTGAGGTCCCTCAGGAGGTTATGAGTGCAGTTTTGGGAAGGGATACACCAGTTGGTAGAGACTTGCCCCCGATTAGTGTTCCAGAGACTGTTACTAAGCTAGGGGATATAGAGATGGAGGATTTAGATGTGACATATGACAGTGGTGGTGAGGAGATAGGTAGTGGTGCGTTGCCAGGAGAGAGTACCCAGACTGAGGAGGAACGTGCTGAGAGGGTAGTTCCTGATGTACCCCTCTCTCACGTTTTTAGTGGCTTGTCACACGCGCTGGGTGTGGAGAGAGTAGAGGGAGTAGGGAGAGGTGTAGGGGTTTTGAACCTCGTGTTGTTTCACCCACCGGCTGACTCGTCATAGGCTTTGCGAGCCACTTTGGGAGACATTTTAGAGGCAGCCACTGACGAGGCTCTAGCTAGGAGCGTGCATGACTTCCCTGAGCTGGAGAGTGTCTTGGTTGGTGAGACTCCACCGGCGATTGTCCAGGATGCCGAGAGATAGGAGAGACAGGCAGAGGAGGCGGTCCATGTGACCATTGTTGAGGAGGTTAGATAGGCTTTGAGGGACAAGCCACCTTTCACCCTTGAGACTTACGTGTTTTGGCTTCAATTTATCATACCGCTGGGGTGTGAGACATATGAGCCACAGTTGCCTTTTTACCTTGAGGACTAGGTTCTTTTGGACCCAGCGACACATATATCGAACAGGACTTTGGTATGCACTTGAACTCGAATTTGTTCCCTTTGATTTTTTTAAAATTTTTTTTCCTCTCTTTCCACAATCTCTGTTTGCTTTTATTGATTGAGTGTGCTTGTGCTTGAAACAGGTGAATAAGGGACTTTTCACATATGGTGGCTCTTCAGACTGCTTGGAGCAATATGGCCTGTTACCGGAGAGAGTGAGATGGTTTGTGGATGTCTCAGGCTTTACTCCGTTCATCAGGACTTTGATGGAGACTCGAGGGAATCGGCAGTTGGTGAGAGCTCTGGTGGAGCATTGGTGGGACACCACCAACAGTTTTCACTTCAGGTTTGGGGAGATGATGATCACTCCACTGGACTTTGTAGCAACCAAGGGTTTGAGAGTTGGAGGAGATCTGATCCCTTTTGACTCGGGCATGTACTTGGACAGAGCAGTGATCCGGTTCTACTCGGGGAGAGAGATGGGAGATGAGTTGATGGTGAGGTGTGACCACTTGCCAGCCCTTTGGGACCATGTGCCTGAGACCGACTTAGAGGTGCGTTAGATGGCCAGAGCTTACTTGTTATACATGTTCAGACAATCTCTGTTTCCGAACCGTCATCACACGGTTCATTTGGCTGCCTGCTTTAGGAGAGTTGGAGATGGTTGGGCGGTTTGACTGGGGTGGCTCTGCCTTGTACTCACTTTACTGTTTCTTGGGTTCAGTGGTTCATGGTGCGGCGAACACCATTGCTGGTTACTAGAGGATCTTGGAGGTAAAACATCACACATTCTTGCTTCATACACTTTGCATTGTGTTTTGTCGTTTCTGCTTCTGTTACTGATGAATTTCTTTGAAAATGCAGATATGGGCTTATGAGGTATTCAGAGTACTAGGCCCGGAGAATTTTCTCAATGATGACCGAGTACTTCCATGTGCAATGAGGTGGGGAAAAGAGTTTCTTGGAAAGAGGGCAAAGAACAGGGATTTGGGGTTCTATCACCTTTTCTTTGACCGCTCTATGGGTGAGACGGTATAATATCACAAACTCTTTGAGATTTCATTTCAAATTCCATTGTTGGTCTTCCAAGAATAATCCAAAGTTGTTTGCAGGTGCGTTGGGGTGTGTGGGACAGGCTGGATCTTCCTTACTTGGCCAAGAGCCGGACGGTGACACGGGGGCGCATATTGTTGGAGTCCCCTTGTGGCTGGTAGTGGTACTTAGGAGACAGAGTGGCACGCCAATCCTGGGGGTTGGGCCACTTTAGAGTACCAACTTCACTTCCACTACGTATTCTGCACACACATGAGTATACTCTGGCTGAGATAGAGATGTACACAGTATTGGACACATCTTGGACTTTTCACCCTTTCATGGCCTATGATCAGTATGTGACGACCATGCTTGACCATGATTTGCCCATGGAGGTTTGGTTGGCTGGGCCTATTCCAATGGTGGACGTTGCTTTACCTGTGGCGAGGAGAGAAATAGAGGTGATGACAGCTGGTGAAGTTATGGGAGTGATAGACGTCCCTCGAGTGACTGACCCAGTGGTGTTGGCAGTGAGAGAGGTAACATGAAAAAGACAAAATGGCAATAGTCAAATTTCATTTCAAATTTGAATTTCTCGCTTTGTTACCTGCTAATGCCTTTTGTTTCTTTCTTGCAGTTTCCTGTTGAGTGGGTCATGTCCCAGGTTGACCTAGTACGTGACTTGGAGGCCTTAGTCCGTAGCCTCATGATAGGCAATATACCAGAGGTGCGACCCAGAGCGGAGCCTGGCATTGTGACATAGGCTGGTGATGACGATGGTGGCGGTGGTGGAGATGGCGGAGCTGGAGGTGGTGGTAGAGGTGGGCGTGGCTCAAGAGGCAGAGTGAGAGGTGAGCGCAGAGGTGGTAGAGTTGGAGTTGGTAGCCATGGGCCAGTGGTAGTCGTGGCGCTTGTGGCGGGTCTGGGAGACGTTGTAGGCCATGACGTGACCGTTCTAGAGGCAGTGAGATAGATCAGTCTGGGCGTTGACATAGGCCGAGGTAGGGCAGTTCAGTTGGCAGCAAGGCAGAACAGGTATGCTTTGAGCTGTGGCTTTTGAGACTTGAATGCTTGAGTTGTTTGTTTGATAAATTTTTTTTGTGTAGGATGTGTTCCCTTCTCCACCGCGTTGTACCAGGCCTCTGACGAAGAATGCTGGCGATGGTCCAGTGCACATTCAGCCTTCAGCCCCAATTTCTGATAGGGTTTCGCAGAGTAGTCGTTCTTCGATGGAGGAACCCAGGAGTTGGCGCTTGTGAGTAGGAGATTCAGAGAGTAGTAGTGATCATGATGAGGACCAAACTAAGAGAGACCACCCGAGTTCTTTCGATGAGTAGCAGTACCTGGTAGTTTATATTTAAGAGATAGATTTTATTTAGGACAAGCCTGCGTGCTTGGTTTTTGGTTCGAGCGCCTGTTTGCCCTTCCCATCTTTTGCTCTTTACTCATGGATGCAGCATGTGTGGCATGTTAGCTATAGATGTTGGGCCTTTGTTCCCTAGGATGGATGCACTTTTACTTTTCATGATGCATATGTCACTTTGTACTTACTTTTATATTGGCATTTTCTGAGTTTAAAGCCTGAATTCAATGCATCAATTATCTGAGGGTAACCAAAACTAACAAAACATGAGAAATGCCTCTGAGGCAATGAGAATGCGTGACTGTGGAATGGTTAATGAGAATACGAACTAACTCAATAGACTCGAACTTTAAGACTAAGCTTTATGTACGAATGCTTTGAGGGTGACTGAAACTAACAAAACATGACAAACGCCTCTGGGGCAACAAAAATGCATAGTTGTGGATTGATTTGGTTTGAATTTGGTGAGTGATTGATGAGAATACAAATTGACTCAAACAACTTGAATTTGACACGCAAAACGAAAAGCTGAGCGACACAGGGCCTGATATGTTCAAACTTGCAATTCACATGATAAACACCAAACGACACTTCCAACAAGTCATAAATACACCTCGTAACTTGCTCGAACCAATGAAATGACGCAAATATCACTTGAATGGATTTTGGCTCGGCGATATGCCTCATTTTTGCAAATTCCATGCCTCGGGATGTCCGAATTTCAAACTTTCTGTCAAATTCTCCAAATGACCTTGCTTTAATGTTGTAACCATTCATTGTGATTTGTGGGGACCATTGGTGCTCCAGAAACAGAAACGACGGGTGTCCCATTTGCAAATTTTGCCGGCTTTGCTATATCTGAGATTTTGGAGTATCCGACTACCCAAATTTGACAAAAATTTTAAAATGATTATTCCAATAACCTTAAAACATCTATTATGTCTTGAATGAGTAAGAAAAGTGCCAAAAATATGCCTGAAATGGTCCGGGGTGTGCTAATCTAGAATTTGTTCTTGAAAACCTCAAGGAAGGCTGTACGGATCCCCCGTACAAGCCGCATGGCTTATGTACATGAACCGTATAGTTCATGTGTGCAACTGTCACAGTTCTGGCAATGGCTTCTGACTTCTAAACCTCTGCTTGGCATCTTGTTTGGTCCTGAGCATACCACAGTCTTGATAGGCCTAGGGAATGCCTATTTTGCAAATTTTCATCAATCCTATGTGATCCTCACATTATCCAATGGCGTCACGCATCCCGAGGCATTCTTTTCTCTTTACAAAGGCAGGCCTTTGTTGCATGTTTCTTGTTCGTACAACCTTAAGCTTCTTTTACAGTTACATTTATATTCCAGAACTCAACTCTTTCTTGCTTCCACATTTTTCCATGGCAATTAGCATTTCAGCCTTAATTCAACCATGGCTCAACGAGCTCGACGGCATGGGTTGGTTGAATTTCCGGAACCACAGGCTTCATTCATTGTGCTATGTTCGAGACGTAACCATACGTCTAGAATTGTTGCACTCAGCCGTTCAATTCTAGGATCCCGAAGTTCTTGTGTTTCGCTTCGGTTTTCATGAATTATGTCTGACAGTGGAAGAATTTCATGCGTACCTTGGCAGTTTTGACTTGGAAATTCCCGGGTTCCCGGCTTTGGGACGAAGTTATGCTGGAATCTTATCCCAAAAATTTGGTTTAAGTAACAATGCTGCACGGTCTATGATGGATGGAGGCGTGATAAAGATCCCACGCCTTATCAGCCAATTTCGTCCCGAGGGCTTTGCGTTGTGCCTTAGCATTCTTGCAGCTTTCTTGTTTGTTCAAACAGATGGTCAGGTCAACTCTGCACTTGTTGGGGTGGTCGTGCAAATTGAAGAACATAAGAACGTGGCTCCCATGGTTCTTGCTGAGACTTTGATTGGATTAGACAGAGTTTGTGCCGGTCAGACAAACATTTTTGAAGGAAGTGCTTTCCTCTTACAGGTAGGCTTCTCACTCAGCTCTCCTTTTTCTGGTTTATCACTCGTTCTCATTTTACCTCAACGCTCGAGTTTTAGGCTTTCTACAGTTGCTGACTTGTTTTCTTTCTCTTGCAGACTTGGATTTGTGACAATAGTGACAATTTAGACAACTAGCATTTCTAGACAATGGAGGAAAAGAAGAAACAAGACGGATATTTCGATGCGGAACTCCATAACCTTATCACTTCTAACATAACAAACCACAAGATATATAAGTCTAACAAACTGCCATTGAAGGCTTCAAAAGTGGGTTAAAAAAGGTGACTAAATCCTGTTATACATTTGTAGTCTTCAAAAAGAAACGAAAGCAATGTGTCAGGTGTTCAGTGTTTGGCTATTTCATTCAATTGTGTAGCTTGTTTATTGTAGATTTGCATTGGAAAAGTATTTTCAACTAAATAATCACCATCCTCTGCTTGAGCATTGGGAAAAGTCTCATTGCCATCCAAGTTTTCACATATATAGTTGAGTTCGGAGGCAAAACAATTATTGGATAACATGGGCGACTTACATTTATAGAGTAAATCACCTAAACACCCCCTGAATTATACCTCTTTTACCCAGAGACCCCCTAAAATAAATAAACCTATGAGGAGCCCCCTCAACTATTCAAAACTTTATCCCAAGACCCCTTCTGTCAACCTTCGGTCTCAAAACTCAAAGTCCCGAGTCCTGTTTTGATGATCCATCCCATTCAAGTTGTTTAAGACATGTTTTTAAGTGTTCGTGGAAGAAATCAGCTAAAAATATGATCGGGAAGTGCTTGATCCAAAAAGTTTTTCACATATGAAAAACTCTTAGGATCAAGCACTTCCCGGTCATATTTTGAGCCAACTTTTGGCAGATCCCCCTTAAAAACATGTTTTAAACAACTTGAATGGGTTGGATCATCAAAACATGACCCGAAACTTTGAGTTTTGAGACCGAAGGTTGACAGAAGGGGTTTTGGGTAAAGTTTTAAATAGTTGAGGGGGGCTCTTCATAGGTTTATTTAGTTTAGGGGGTGTTTGGGTAAAAAGGTATAATTCAGAAGGTATCTAGGTGATTTACTCTACATTTATACTTGCTAAGGTTGTTCTTCCGTTTCATAGAAAGAGGTAATATATTTCTCTGATACTATAGATGGAAAAGGCTGCTGAAGTATTACAGGAGATGTTGCTGGCAGGCATTTCCCCAAATGAACATACTTAGAGCATCCTTATCAGGTGCACCAAATTTTACATCAAATTTAACTTCAAAAACACCTTTTACAATTTCGCACGCCACTTTTACAAAACGTCACAAAATCAGACTCTCTATTCTAACTTTGTTGCATTAAACTATTCTTTCTTTCTACTCCTACTCCCTACAAGTAATAAAAAAAAAGGAAAGTGAATAGTGTGCGAACGGTTCGTGAACAGTGTTTTTGGTGTATGAACAGTGTCGCACCAAGTTTGAGTAGCCACTGGAACAAAAATAAATTTGACCAATTGTTTGGTGAGGCTGATTTTATGGGGTTTTGGGGGCTTTGGCTCACTATATTTGGTTAAAATCTAATTTGTTAACTCTGATATTGATGCTCTTACACTATGATCATGAATGGTTATAATGCACAGGGACGGAGCCAGGATTTTAGCCTAGGAGGGACAGATATATGCAATAAAAAAATTAAAATTAAGACAATGATATGAATTTTTACTGACTCAAAAGGAGTATATATATATATATATATATATATATATATATATATATATATATATATATATATATATATATACGGCCAACTTCTAATCCGGACCCCCGGATTGAAGCTTTTTTGTTTTTTTTTTTTTTTTGAGTTGTAAATTATTTTTGAAAAATCAAAGCCATTGAATGTGTTCAGAAGGTGTTTCCAAGATTCCACTCAGGAAATCTTCAAAAAAAAAATATCGGGAAGGGCTTGATCCAAGAAGTTTTTGCAAAAAAATGTAAATGTACAACACCTTCTGAACACATTGGATGACTTGGATCATCAAAAAAATGTTTAGATCATGGAGGTCCGAAAACGGGAAGACCAGACTAGAAGTTTTCCCTATATATATATATATATATATATATATATATATATATATAACTTAAGCTTCACATCCAGACTTTTCATTTCCAGACTTTTTATCCAAATTTTTCTTTTGACGATCCGTTCCGTCCAATGTGTTCAAAATGTGTTTTCAAAGGTTTTCGCGGAAAATCTTCAAAAAAAAAAATACCGGGAAGGGCTTGATCCAAGCAGTTTTCGCAAAAATATATAAATACAATTTTTGCGAAAACTGCTTGGATCAAGCCATTCTCAGTATTGTTTTTTGAAGATTTTCCGCGTGGACCCTTGAAAACACCTTCTGAACATATTGGATAGATCGGATTTTCCAAAAAAAAATTGCAACACAAAAAAAACCCATTTTTTTTCTTATTTCCGGGAGTGTGGATAAGAAAATTTTACACGAAATAACACCAATACATATGAAAACTAAACATGTTTCTAATATCAACTTTGATTGCAAAAGGTATTAATGTCTATCTAATCCTGTCACGACCCAACCCAAAACACATGGGCCATGACCGGCCAATGAGATTAACTCACTAAGGCCTAAAAAACCAAACTAGTTTAGGGATTTTCTAATTGTAAATTATGAGGCTAAATTCCTTGAAAACAATAGGGATTGCGGAAGGATAATAAAATAAGCAGAGCTGAGGTGCAAGATAAGTTAAAGTTATTACAATAATCCCGAATAAAAGTTAAGTACAAACTACGGTTCTGGCCACAAGCTCGGCACAACCATCAACAAAATAAGACAAGTCAAAGTTTCAAAGTAGCACAAGTTCTACTACATGATATTAAACAACAAAATGCACCAAGGCTCCACTGGCTTTCAAGTATTCTTCGCATAATCATGTTCACCTGCAACATTACGTACAACGACGTCGTAAGCACTAGGCTAGTGTGAGTCAAGATATGTCAAACTTACAAGTTTCCATGAATTAACCAATCTATATATATATATATATATATATATATATATATATATATATATATGGATCATACTTTTCATACCACAACAATGCTATCCAACATTTTAGGCTTATGTTGCAACCATTCAGAAATCAATATTGGCTCATTAAGCCCCCTTTTAGGTGTAAAGGCATCGATCCATATAGTTAAATAAATAACCACGTTTAATTGTTCAGCGGTCACCAGTAATTAAGGAGCGACCCTAAATATAAACATTCGGCATGACGTCACCCGTGATCATATGGCTATGATCTCTACCTTATTCCTCCAACCTCGCTATTCCCATTCCCCTAGCGGCCGGGGCACCGTTCGAAATACGTGTCATAGATAAATTAATACCTTTTTGAAAAGTAGAACTTTGCAAGTTAGATTCATGGTCCGCAAATAAAGGCATGCATCTTTTCTCATGGTATATTAACACGCTCTTCCACAAGTAGCAACTCTAACACATCAATAATTATAAAAATAACTCATGCATGCTTTCCAATTTAAGATACGAGTAAGGCATAGCAAGACTCACCGAAAAGCAAGTTGCAAAACTCGTCAAGCGTCGAGCTACGGCTCCCCAATATTTGGACCTAGACACATTAAATCAATCCTATAAAGGTTTATGATATGCTACCACACCGGTACATTAAGCACGAAACGGTTTCTTCCAAATCGCTCCAAAATCGGGTTACTTAATTTCTAAAACGGACAGTCCCGGGAGATTAACAAAATAGCATAATAAATTAACTCAAAAACTCGCCAAACTTCACAGAAAGATAGCCAAAGATGTGACGAAAATAGTTCGTGAATAGCTCGAGGGCTAAAAAGGCTCCAGTAAAGCGTTGAAACGCAGAGCACCGAAACTGGTGCGAGTCTGGACCAGATTACGGAATGGGTGATTTCGAGGTGTAAGTTCTCAGTATGAATTTCTGATCATATTTTTCCCAAATAGTAGACTCAAAGAAGAAAGTTTTGGCGCAAGAACCAACTGAAACGGAGTTTTGTAGAGTTCTAGAGAATTTTCGGAAGGTGGCTTATCAAAAACGCAGAAAACAGATTAGGGACTGGTTATTCGGCCCAACTTCGAACAGCCATGGATTGGTCGATTCTTAACCTTTTTGGGTGGTTCCAAAGCCCAAATGATTGCCAAAGGGTGAAGTTTAGAACTTGTGAAGAATTGAAACCCAATTTGTGCTCTAAACATCTGAAAAGGTAGAAAACGAAGCCTCTATGCGGCTGTCTCAAACAGGATTGCAAGTGGTGACATGGTGGCCGTTTGGCCGCTGTTTTGGTCGATTTTCAAGCTTGATTGATCACAAATATTGATCCGAAATTAGGAATACGAGATGAGGAGAGTCGAATACGAGTTTTATAGTTTCAAAATCGTGCTTGAAAGCATGGGGTTTGCAATATAAAAGATACCAAAAGAACAAAATGGGAGTACACTACCTGAAAGTGTGAATGGGGGTTGAGAATCAGATTCTCTTCTTCTTTCCCTTCTTCTGATCCGAACTCCCTCTCTCTCTCTTTCTCTCTTCAAATGTACTATTATATTTAGATATTTAGGTACAAGATAGAGTGCAAACGTGGGGAGCAAGAGTTGGCTGCGGCTCCATGTGCGACGTGATATAATGCAGTACAATTTACTCCGAGCAGTGTTTGAACTATTCGGTTTCGATCGCAGAAAAATATCAAAATATTCGTGTTGACTCAGAAAATTGTGGGCAAATTTCAATGCCTCTGATCGGAGTCTGAATTGAACCGTACTTGGACACACTGTACCGTCTGCGTTAAAATCACTCAAAGACTTGGATGATTATTATTATTAATATTATAACGGCTTATTAGCAAACAATTAGTAATTAGACGGGGTCAGGGTCTCACAAATCCTATTTAGTGTTTACTGAAATCAGGCATCTTGAACTGTGCTAGACTCTCTTTCTTGTCATTAAAAGCATCAATGATAGAGTCTGTGTCCATCCCTCAAGCAATGTCTTTCTAAATATAAGTGATCATGAAATTTGCTAAATAATTATCCTCCATCCTATTGTTAAGTCTTGTTTTCACACATTTCATAGCAGAAAATGCACGTTCGATTGTAGCCGTTAAAACATGCAAAGTTAATATAATCTGAATCAACCTATCAAAAAGATGATATATTGTGCACTTTCTTATCTTTGCCAACAATCACTCAACTTTGAAATCATTGACAGATTTTGGAACTCAGGATGCCTAGACACATCAAGCTTATAATTTTGCAATTTATATCTCAAGTGGTACTTTTCTTTCTTAGTGAAATCCATTGGATAATCCTTCTTTGCCAGCTTGCAAGTATCTTCAATGGTAATGATCTGAAGCCATCACGGTGCTCTAAAGATGTGCTGAGAATGAGCATTGTAACTTCCTTAAAATAAACTGTTCAATTCTTGCAATTGAGAATTGACTGTTTTGGGAGCCCCCAATTTCTTTTGCCTTCAATTGATAATCCCAACTGATCCATCCTTGGTTATGCATCAATTGACAACTGATCCACTTTCTTAGTAAAATTTGGGGTTACCAATTTACACACTCCAGCTAACAATTCATCCAACAATCGTTCACCACACTCTTTCTCTACAAAACCATTCACTCTCCATCCAAACCACTTGCAAAAACCACTCTTCAACCTCAAATTTGGTCTTTGATCATCAATCAAACTCTCTCATTGTACCACCCATCCATAATACTAAGCAAAACACCTATAATCGTCCATCCCCAAACCCACAATCAAGTTCAAGCCTTCAATCATGTTCAAAAGGTAGTTAAACATGTGACAAATTCACTGTTTTGATCCTTCTGAGGGTGACCAGTGAGTTCAAACAAGTTCTTCATACTTACGTTGAACTCACAAAGGTCTAAAAGCTGTTTAAAACCACTTCCAAAATCTGCAGTTTCAACAGGGGTTGAGCGCTCAAGCCCAGTTTTGAGCAGTTTCTGTTTTGCTGAGTTTTGAGCTTTCTCTGGGACTTTGATCATCATTTAATAGTTAACTATGCTCATGTAATTCTTAAAACAACTTATCTTTACCTCAAAATCACATGCATGAGTATAAGTTAGCTATTTTATGATGATTCAAGCATAAAAATCTTTGCAAATCTCATAGTAAAGAGTAAATCAGTGATTGTTCAACTTAAAATATCTTTTATCTGTGTATTTATGGTCCTGAGAATCACCCAAAATCAGTTTTTAAGTCAAAAATCAGAAAGCCATGCTATGGATTGAGCACTCAAGGTCTTATCTTTGAGCGCTCAATCTGTTCTTGGATAGGTTGCTGATTACTGGTCATTTCAATGATGGATCATGATTTAGCCAATTTCTGGTGTGTGTGTGTGTTGTTATATTTGCGCCTATGATCTGAATCTCTCTCTCATATACCTTTTCAAGTGTTTTCTTTTGTGAAATCATGATGATTCTTCTTCTTGTATCATTCTTTGGAAGATCAAAACTTCATATTTTAGTCTATTTCTTCATTAAAAGGGTTTATGAGTAATTGATCTTGCAAAGAAGGAGCAAAGAGATGATGTAGAGGCTTGAATTCACCAGAGTCAGGAACTGGTTTGAGCGCTCAATCCATGAGCTTTGAGCGCTCGAACTGGTTTGGAAGGTTTGAATGCTCAAGCCATCATCTTTGAGCGCTCAATCTCCGTTCTGGAATCCAGATTGTAAGTCAGATTAAGTCTCATGTTCATGATTTCTGGAGTTGTTGTACACTTTCTGTTGTGGTTAGTGTCTGTAGATATTTGTTGTAATTTTTCTTTATTGTTATCATCTTTTCATATAAATCATCAAGCACAAGCATTCACGATAAGTTCGCATTTTTGTATTCTCTTGATATCTACATGATTCCTATCCCGATTCTCCATTTTCGGTGATTAAGTCAAATTTCAAATATTTCCAAAATCCCACAAAATGTTGAGTAAAGACCAGTTCACGGACCGGGCGAGAGGGGTGCCGTAAAACCCTTCCCTTCTCGTAACCAAACCTCCGAATCCGAGGAATGTTTGGTTCTGCCATGATCAGTAATTTTTTTTTCAATGGGCAGACGAGTCATATTTTTTTTGGTTTCTCGGATTCGAACCTCAAATCTGGGTGGCGACTCTAACAATCACAATCTTTTCAAACGCGAAACCGATCCATTTCCGGTGGGCCGTCCACAAGCTGGCGACTCCGCTGGGGACTTGGTTAATATATATTTTATTTAATTACATTTGTGTAATTTTTATTACACTTGTGAAATTTTATTGGAATATGTGTTAATCAAAGTGGGTTTAATTCGAAATATGTATTGTGGGATTTCCCAAATATTTGAAATTTGATTTTGCATTGCACTTGCATAGTTCTTAGCCCCGCTGGCGTGTTTTGGCAATCCTGCCCGGCTTGCCAGTGACAGGGAATCCTGAAATGCCCAGCAGCCCTCGACCGTGATAAATCACATCGTCACTATCGTTTTTAACGGTAGGAGGTGGTTTTTTTATTTTGAGTCCGGGGTACCCTCAGTGACCAAAACCTGCCTTTTGCATATAGATAACCATAGAACCCCACGTTTAGCAACCCACCTGTGCGTTAAGTTTATGTGCTCCATCTTGTTACGTGCTATGTGTTACAGCTTTCCTCACCATGCCATGTTGCATTCATGCATTTGCTTTGTATATAGTCGTCGCGAGCGTCATCTGTATAGTTATTCTGTGTAGATATCCCGTTTAGTTTTAGTGCCACGGCAGTTAGTAGAAGGTTGCCTCGGTCCGATGATGAGTCGTGCATCCCATATGCGCGTTGTTCTTACAAGTTAGCCTTTGGGATGACCGAACATGGGAAGATTTGGATCATCAAAATTCCTAACACTGATCTAAACGGGTTTAAGGGACCTTGGCCTGAGAATGGTCAATTGCCCTTAGGCATCTAATCTTAGATCATTGTCGGAGTTTGTATGGATCAGAATTTCCCAAATCCGACCATCCCATATCAAGGACTTATCACTTAAAAGAAAACTTGAGGATTGAGACATCTTCCAAAGCTGTCGTATGCAGTCTAGGAGACTTAAAATCCATAGAGTTTGAGATACCTCCGGTGTTGGTCGTGCCTGAATGGCCGCCCGTGATTCAAACTAGCCTTAAGATCATTCGTATCTGGATTGCAACATCCAAATTGCTTTGTCTCTGATAACCAGGAAAAGTGCTACGGCGTCAACATTTAGGCTCTTAGGTTGAAACGCCTACCTTCCGAGTAATAATTTACCCGGGGTGTTGAGAAATCTTCTATGCAATGGTCTTAAGTGAGATTTGGATCCGGTAGACTAACCCTAGGTTGTACATGCAGTCTAGGAGACTTAAAATCCATGGAGTTTGAGATACCTCTGGTGTTGATTGTGCCCGAACGGTCACTCGTGTTTCGAACTAGCCTTGGAATCGCTTGTAGCTGGATGGCGACACCTCATTGCTTTGTCTCGGATGGTCAAGAAAAGCACTACGGCGTCAACATTTAGGCTTTAGGTTGAAATGCCATACCTGCTGAGTAACAACCTACCTGTGGTGTTGATACAATCTTCTGTGCAAAAAGTTCCAAGTGAGATCCGAAATCGGTAGCTTAATCCCTAGGCTAGAAGTAAGGCTAACTTCGCGAGTTGAGTCGGGACGACACGATAGTGAGCATTTGTAAACCATCCTTTCTTGTACATAGTAAATACATCGAGTATGCGTCTGAGTCCGGCTTTTACTTTATATCCAGTTCTTAAATCATTGGGCCTACAAAGAAGAAGAAGACCTTACCTGTTTGGACTCGACTTCCCGGACAGAGATTGTTCAGATCTTTATCACCAAAGGCTGAAACAAGCATGGCCACCAGACAGGAACAGGATCCCCCAAATGAGTTTGAATAACTGAGGAAGGAGATGCATGACGAGAGGGTCCGGAATGACACCCGAATCGCCCAACTTATGGCGATTATGGTGAACATACAGAGCCGACTCCCCCCACCTCAGTAGCGGATGCCCGAGGGTGAAGCTCAGGATCAAGAGATTCCCAATGATGAACATCCGGAACAACCCCTTCCCCCTGAGAATCCCCAATTGGCTGAAATGCTAGCTAAGATACTTAAGCTAGAAGAATCTATGGCCAAAAGTGAGAAGCGAGCCATTACCGGTTTCGATATGAACAAACTTTGCATCTTCCCAGGCGCTAAGCTCCCCAAGAAATTCAAACATGTAGATTTTGAGAAGTTTGATGGGACTGGGGATCTGAGAGGACATGTTCATGCATATGTGAGTTCTCTCTCGCTGCAAGAAGTTGATGAGCCTGCCATGGCGCAGATGTTTCATGAAACCCTTACAGGGCCTGCCCTCCAATGGCTTTTGTCTCTCGACATCTCAAAGAGACAGACTTGGGAAGAAATGGTGGCTGCTTTCATTAAGCAATATGAGTATAATGTTCAGCTTAAGGTCACCACTCGTGAACTTGAGAGCATCAAGATGAAAGAAAAGGAATCATTCGCGGAGTTTGTCAAAAGGTGGAGAGCAAAAGCTGCGCAAATGACTGATCGTCCCAGTGACAAGGATCAGATGTGCATCATAACCAAGAACCTACAGCCTGATTTGGCTCAGTACATGGTGATGGCTCAAGCGCATAACTTCGAGAATTACTTTGAGATGGGTCTATCAATTGAGGAAGCCATGCAAAGTGGGGTATTGAAGAAAGGAGATCCAGTCCCCAAGCCAAAGCGCAACTACATTCGGAACACCTCATCCTTGTATGCAAATCCCAGTTACACAGCCGTACCTCATCCAACTCTATGAATCACCAGCTCCACAAAACTGAACCCATAAATGCTATCTTGTCCCAACTAACTCAATCAGCTCAACCACCGCAGAATCAAAGAGGGCGGCATATCTTCACCCCTCTCCCCTTATCTCTACCTGTTATTTTCGAGCGACTTGTATAACAGGGGAAGATTAAGCCTCTCCAGCCAGCTCCACCTTCACAAAATCCCCCACCGTCATGTAACTCTAACACCTTCTATATTTTCCACCAAACACCCGGCCATCCCACTGAAAGGTGCCAGCAACTGCGTCATGAGATTCAAGATCTCATTGACAATAAACAAATTCGTGATCCCACTGAAAAGCCCAACGTTGTCATTAACCCTTTGCCAGCTCACAAAAGGAATGTCAATATAAGCCAAATCACCCTCAGCTCCACTCAAAAAGGCCAAAATCCCATTCCATTTGACCCAAGCCAATTCATTGTACCAAAAACAGATCCTAAGCCCATTGTCCCTATACTCGGTGAATGCAATGCATGCTTTCTTGATGCGCATTTGGACCCCACTATTTGGCAAGAATGCGGTAGTTTGATAATGGCTATGGAGGCTCTAGAGTATGAGCAGATGGTGGCTAATAATGCGGTAAATGAAGGAGCTTGGCCACTTAATGAACAGCTTAATGAAGGACCCTTATTCGACGCTATGGGTAATCAACCTTGGAATCCAATGCTTGAAGATCCACTTGATGGATTTGTGCTACCTAATTTGTTTGAATTTATGCCTGTAATGCAAAATCAACAACCAGTGGAAGAAGGACAAGGACAGAATTGGCCAGAAGAGGTTGTAGCGCCTGATGGCCCACAAGAAGAAGAGTGGGATCCCACACCAAATGAATGGCAGCTCATGGACCCTAATGATCCTCTGGATGGGTCCACATTTCCTATGTTCTTCGATGAAACATATTTTCCGATGCCACCGCTGTGGGAAGGTCGCCCAGATTTCTCTATGATGAGTGAGCATGCAATAAACCGGATGACAGAGGGAATGGAATTCACACCTTACGATTACATAGTTGACGAGAATCTTCCAGCACCTCAAGTGCAAATCCCGGAGGATTGCAACATCATGGTGTTGAATGGTGGTTTACCCGATGTTTGGGGACAACAGATGGAAGAGAACGCTACGGCTAATGTGTGGGTCAATCAGGGTGAAAATGTAGTACTCGCGCCACTATGGGTTGGGAATAATGAAATCTGGGCCGTTAACGAAGCAACAATGGAAAATGGGGATGTATGGAGTGAAGCAACACTGGAAGGAATTACCAAGGGTTTAGAAGAAACCAGCATTGCGAAAGAAAAAAGAAAGGCGGAGGGCGATCTTGTTGATTTTTACACAGATTACACTGATTTGTGGGGGGATGACATTGACTCGGTCCTACATCTTCTGCGGAGTGGACGGTTTTACCAACCACCTCAAATGTACACAGGGAATACCTCCAACCCGCCTCCCAACACCCTTAACCAGCAACCTGTTAACCCAGTTACACAGACTAACCCAACTCCACAAAATAACTCAGTTTCACCACACCATCCAAACAACCTCGATGACCCAATTGCTAACCCAATCGAGTTCCAAAACCTTTTCAACCTGCCAACCAACCAATCCCAAGCTACCTCTGCAGCCAACTGTGTGCCTCGTCCAAAACCTACTCCAACAACCGAAGAAAATCCTATCCAAAAGCAACTTGAGAAAATCCCAGCCGCTCTAACCATTTGGGGACTGCTCATGAGCTCTAGCGAGCATCGCCAGAAACTCGCTCATGCACTGCCTTGCATGGAAATTGCACCTGATATCACCCCGGAGGCCATGATGGCCGCCATTGTTACCAAACCTACCATTGCTACCAAACCTACCAAATATGTTGTAACCTTTACCGAAGCTGATCTACCACTTGAAAGAACCGACCACAATAAGCCTTTGCACGTCACCATGAAATGCATGGGGAAATGGATCCCAGTTGTGTTGATAGATAATGGATCTGCACTCAATGTCTATCCTCTCCGAACAGCTTTGTGCTTGGGGCTTAAACCGAAGGATTTCACTCCATCTGACCTCACTATTCGGGCTTACAATAACACCTGTCACAATGTGTTAGGGACTATCGAAATGGAGATTGCAGCAGAGGGGTTTAAGTCCACAGCTGAGTTTCACGTACTTGAAATCCCAGCTTCGTTCAACTTGCTATTGGGGTGCCCTTGGATGCATCGTCCCGATATAATGGCGGTTCCATCCACTCTGCATTAAAAGTTCTTGCTTGGTTTAGAAAGCGAGACAGTTGCCCTGTATGGAGACACAAGCATTCGCCCTCATGCTGAAGATAATGCCCCCTTGCTGGAAATAATGCACGATGAGAATGATGTTTAACTTAGGGGTTTTGCTTTTGATACATCCGGTGGTGTGTTCACGCTTCGCATCGATGATGATTTTTCAATCAGCACCACTGTTCTCGAGATGATGAGAAGGATCTCATATTTGCCAGGCACTGGCTTGGGTCGGACTCACCAGGGGTGGCTCAGTTTCCAGAATTCCCTTCTCAGCGAGGTTGCTTTGGGTTAGGGTATGAACCTCGTTGAAAGAGATGCAAAAGGGAAAGACCCATAAGGCAAGCAGCAGTGCAAACCGTCAGATTCACTTTGTAAGGGAAGGGTCAAATGCACCATATCATGGCCAGCTTGAACCATTTGTGAATGAAATAAGTGGAGAGGTCTACCCTGGGTTCGAAATCTTTGTTAATGATGCTTGGGATAGTGAAGATGAGCATGAAAAGGTCGAGAAATTGGTGAAAGACCTTAAAGCGGATTGGATGGAGTCTTTGGATGGTGGGATCTTGATGTCGATGTTCGACGAGGTCAGTCTAACAGGTAAGGATAAAGAAGAGTCCGCAGTAATGATGCTCAAGCAGGAGGCCCTTGAAGACCCCAGAGTGTTGATAGTGGATGCAGTCAGAGAGTACAGGAATTGCACTTTCACTCCTGTTGTAAAATTTACTAATGCATTCACTAAGTTAGATTCCAAGTCTGAATCGGAGTATGAATTTGACTGTGAGTCGGAGTTTGTGCCTCATGGCCCTCCACATCGTCATTTCTATTTTGAATTCGAGTCTAATACCATGTACTATGCCCTTAAGGGCTTTGTTAATGAAATGAATCGTGATTTCGCTTACTTTGCTGTTCCCGAAATAAATTGTGTTGACCCTGACGATGATGAAACTGAGTTTGAGGGAGAAATTCCCAAAGAACTTAAGTCTCTAATCGAAAGGGAAAATGAAAGGCATGTTCAGCCAATAAAAGAAGAAGTTATTTCAATAAAATTGAGAGATGAGGAAAACCCTCGCATGGTTCAAATCGGTTCCGGGCTATCTTCGGAGGAACAAGAATTACTCACTGATTTACTCAAAGAATTTGAAGATGTTTTTGAAGGGGTCCCACGCAGATATGCCCGGAATTGATCCTGAAATTGTGCAACATTGAATTCCCTTGTATCCCGATGCAAAACCAGTGAAACAGAAGTTGAGAAAAATTAGGCCAGATTGGGTTGAAAAGGTCAAAGAAGAAGTTACCAAGCAATTCAATGCCGGTTTTCTGATGGTAACTGAATATCCACAGTGGGTTGCAAATATTGTACCAGTGCCCAAAAAGGACGAAAGGGTCAGGGTGTGTGTAGATTTTAGAGATCTGAACAAAGCCAGCCCGAAGGACGACTTTCCCTTGCCACACATTGATGTACTGGTGGATAACATGGAAGGGCATGCACTGCTATCATTCATGGACGGATTCTCGGGATACAACCAAATTCTGATGGCACCAGAAGATCGAGAGAAAACAACTTTCACCACTGAATGGGGGACGTTCTGTTACTGAGTAATTTCGTTTGGATTAAAGAATGCCGGGTCGACCTACCAACGAGCCGCTACAACCTTGCTACACGACATGATGCATAAAGAGGTCGAGGTGTATGTGGATGTCATGATTGTGAAAGCAAAAGAGAGGGAAGGGCATCTCCCAGCATTGCGCAAATTCTTTGAAAGGATTCGTAAGTATAGGATGCGTCTCAATCCACAGAAGTGCACGTTTGGAGTCACCGCCGGGAAGATGTTGGGATTCATGATTTCCACGAGAGGAATTGAGGTGGATCCGTCAAAAATCAAAGCCATTCTTGATATGGAGCCACCCCGGACGGAAAAGGAGGTACGGAGATTTCTTGGAAAAATCCAGTTCATCAATAGGTTCATCGCAAAGTTAACATCGACTTGCGAGCCAATGTTTCATCTGCTTAAGAAAGGGGTGCCATTCAAATGGGATGATAAGTGTCAGAAGGCATTTGAGGCAGTTCGTCAGTATCTTCAAAATCCCCTAGTGTTGATGCCGCCGACACTTGGGAACCCTCTAATTCTGTATTTATCAGTAACACAGTCCGCAATGGGTTGCATGTTGGCACAAGAAGGTGAGGCAGGTGTTGAGAAGGCAGTGTATTATTTAAGTAAGAAGATGGTTGGAGCAGAAGAAAGATACATGCCTTTGGAGAAAACTTGTTGGGCCCTTGTGTGGGCCTCCAAAAAGTTAAGGCATTACATGTTAGCCTATTCGGTAGTGTTGATTTCTCGAATGGACCCTCTCAAATATCTGTTTAAAAAGTCGGCGCTCACCGGAAAGCTAGCATGATGGTTGCTCCTGTTGGCCGAATTTGAACTCAAGTACGTAACACGAAAGTCCATGAAAGGCAGGGTTGTTGCAGAATTTCTGGCAGATCATCCGATCGAGGGGCCAGAAGATACAGAGTTTCAATTTCCCGATGAACATGTCATGACAGTACCAGATGATGTCTGGAAGCTATACTTCGATGGAGCTACAAATTAGAGAGGATTTGAGATAGGCATATTGTTGGTTTCACCAGAAGGACCGCACAGTCCTCTCTCTTTCAAGTTAAATTTTGAAGTCACCAATAACCAGGCAGAGTACGAGGCATGTATTGTCGGAATGGAAGCTGCCCTCGAAATTGGGGTAGAGAAATTAGAAGTAGTCGGAGATTCAAATTTGGTGGTTTCTCAAGCCAATGGTGATTGGAAAGTGCGGGAAGAAAAGTTGAAGCCGTACCACAAAGATCTAGACGACCTAATTCATCAATTTGAGCAAGTAACCTTTACTCATATACCAAGAATGAAGAATCAGTTCGCTGATGCACTCGCTACTCTGGCATCCATGGTAGAATTGCCCGAAGGTGTGAGAATGAGACCAATTATGATCGAGCAAAGGAATAAGCCAGCCTATGAATATGTGATGAATGTTGGGGAAATGGACGATGGCCTGCCTTGGTATCATGATATCTGGAATCTGGTTGAAAAGGGAGAATATCCAGAAGGAGCAACCAAGAAAGATCGAATATCATTACAAAGGTTGGTGTCACAATACATTATTTGTGGTGGAAGATTATATAAAAGGTCATACTGTGGTATGCACAAGCTGTGCATCCATGGTGATGACACGAAAAGGGTAATGGAGGAAATTCATGAAGGAATCTGTGGTCCCCACATGAGCGGATTGATGATGGCAAAGAAGATTTTGAGGCAAAGGTATTTCTGGTTGACCATGGAAACGGATTGCGTTCAGTATGTGCGGAAATGTCATAAGTGTCAAGTCCATGCTAATCTCATGTATGTTTCGCCGTCTGAACTTCATACAATGGCAACGCCTTAGCCTTTCTCAATATAGGGAATAGATGTGATTGGGAAAATCACGCCGCCAGAATCAAATGGACACAAGTTTATATTGGTGGCAATCGATTATTTCACAAAATGGGTAGAGTCAGCCTCTTATGCTACATTGACCACGGTACAAGTGGCCCATTTTATTAAGCAAAACATCATTTACCGATATGGGGTCCCCAATGCCTTTGTGTCAGACAATGGTGTGCATTTCAAAGGAAGGGCAGCGGAAGTACTTGAAGAGTTCAATGTTCAAGTGCACAAGTCGACAGTGTACAGACCACAAACTAATGGGGCAGTCGAAGTAGCAAACAAGTCAATTAAGAATATCTTGGAGAAAACCATCGAATCATCTAAGGATTGACATAAGAAGCTACTGTTAGCATTGTGGGGGTACCGCACTTCTATCCGAACTCCAACAAGGGCAACACCTTATTCTTTGGTCTATGGTATGGAGGCAGTGCTTCCCATTGAGATTGAAGTGCCATCTTTAAGGGTGATGATAGAAAATGAGATCGATGAGGCTGACTGGTTGAGCGACAAATTCGCAGAGTTAATGTTGTTCGACGAAAGGAGGCTGCAGGCATTGTATCACATTCAGGGATATCAGAGAAGAATTGCTCGGCATTCAACAAAAAGGTGAAATCCAGGGATCTAATCAAAGGAGATATGGTGGTGAAAGAAATTCGGGCACCGATATTCGATCCACGAGGAAAGTTCAGGCCAAAGTGGGCAGGACCATACATCATAAAGGCTATCCTTGACAGTGGGGTAGCTGTAGTCATTGATTTGGATGGCAACGAATTAAACAATCTTGTCAATTTGGATCAACTCAAGCGATATTACCCTTGAGAGATGCTCGTTGGGCGGAAAACCGCAAGGGCGAGCTGACCCAAGCAAAATTCCGAGCAAGCCTGCTAGTCTGAAAACTCGCACTGGGCGGTCTAGGCAAAATTTAAGGCAAAATATTCAAAAGAGCTCGCTGGACCGAAAACCTGAAAAGGTGGTGCCAGGCAAAATTTAGAGCACAAAAGGAGAGTGTTAATACCCGAGTGAACCTTTGCCTGAACTATGCCATGACCTGATTCCTTGAAAAAGGATACGTAGGCAACCCTATCCTAAGGTTCGGTCTAAATCTGATGAGTTGGCCCACATTTTCGCAACATCCGAAGGAGATAGCATATGGAATCAAATGAACCAAAGAGGGGGAAACCCTTCATTGTTCAATTTTATTCAAATCACTTCCTCAATTACATAAGTTGAGCATAAAAGCCTAAAAAAAAAAAGGATGCACCATTTATTTTGGGAAACATCCTAGTGAGTCGGAAGGAACATTGTGCTAATTTCTTCAGCGTCGTGCCCTCATTTGCTCCCTCATCCAATCTCTATAGTGTCCATTTAAGTGAATAGTTGGGTAGGAATCGGGAGCCCAAACAACCCTGTGCCTCCAAGAAGTACGATAACGCTCGAGAACAGAATGTTTGAATATAGGAAGGCTAAAAGTGGAGGGAATTGTGTACTCCACTTCTTAGCGAATGCGATATTGGCGGAGAATGCGCTGTGGAAAATAGTATGCGTACCCTTGTAATCCTGCCAAAATCACCCATGTGTCTCCCATATGATTGGTCGTCATGTCTAGCAAAGGCAACCAATGGCATCTCCAAGTTATATGATCCTCCTCCAATGACCTGAAGAAGTCAAACCATTCATTTTCATTGGCCTCATCATGAACAAATGGCCTATTCACCCAAGTTCGAGGCTCATAAACCCAATCGCCTGCCGACTCCCTCAAAATTCCAACCTTGTCACATAGCCACATCTACAAAACCAAAAGCATCCAAACCAAAGTCAAAACCAAGCCAATAACCAAAATTCCCAAAAACCACAAAACCGAAACATTCAAACCAAATAAACCAAACCTGAAGCAAAAGCGGACTTCCAGTGAACACGTCCGTGCTCCCAGCCTTAATCACATCAAGGCCCATAATTGTCTCAGCCAAGACCAAAGGAACCACATCCCTTCGCTGTTCAATCTAAGCAACAACACCGACAATGGCAGAACTAGGATGGCCATCATATGGAACCAACAAGTACAGTGCTAAGAGACACATGCAAAGTGCAAACATGCGCCGATTTTGGATGGTGAAGTTTGAAAGATCACCCGTAGGGCCGTAATCCGCGAAGAGACGAAGGATGTCGAGGGTCTCATTGCGAATCAAGAAACGAGCAGCGCCGTTCCCGAGACCAAGCTTCCTACTAAGAATGTTAGCATAGCTCTGGCGAATAGGTGGAATGACGGGATCCACAAAAGTGTTACTGCCAAGATATGCTTGAAATTCTTCAACGGTAGGGCAAAGCTCTTGCATGCCAAAATGGAGCACATGGAGCTCCGAATCCCAACAACGAACGGCGGCGCGTAAGATGTCTTGGTGGATAGGAAAAGTGTGGAGATGGCGAAGTGCATTGAGCCCGAGACCTCGAAAGTTGAACCAATCAATGTTTTCGAGGCTAGCAACCCAAGTATTGATAACGAAAGGGTCAAGGGCAGCCATATGGAAGTGATGGAAAATTGGTAAAGGAAATTTGTGGAGTAAGGAATGAAAGTCAATGTGGAAATGGTGTGTGGAAAATGCTTGATTATGCATGGTATTTATAGGGAACTTGGGAGGAACCTTACAAATTTGCCATGCAACATAGGAAATCAAAGATTGTATTTTCAAGGTGGTCAAATGCATATTTCCAAAATATTTTTGTTGGAATATTTGAAAATGCATTGGAAATGCATGGCATTTGTGGGAAAAAAGTGAAAAGACCTTGGGAAGGTGATGTTCAAAACTTGGGAGATGTTATAACAAAGCAACAAGACGTTTGGGGCAGAGGGAACTAAGCAAAAGGGTCCAAAAATGTATTGGGAAGCAACACCACAAATCTGCCCAGCACAGACATTGAGCGCTCAAGGCCATAGAGTTGAGTGCTCAGTCCTCTCAGACCACCTTGAGCGCTCAAGGTGGTGAGCTTGAGCGCTCAAATCACATTGAGCGCTCAAGGCCTGCAGAAACACCAACAGCAGCAGCAGTTGCACTTTGGCCCATTTGAAGTCCGAAACCTATTCTAAGCCTATTCACCCTCTACCAACACCCAAACAAAGTCCCAACGGGCATTTATGACTTCACGGAGCATCTCATTGCCCGAGTTATCAAGTCGATACATGTACGGACACGGGATACGTGAATGTGGGAATTCAAGACTTGGAAACGGCCATTGGATGTTTAAATCCATTTACAAGCTTCGCAAGCTATATCCTATCATCAAGACACATGTCGGAGGGTATATATGACTTGTCGGAATGGTTTTTGGGGCAATTCTTCAAGGATATAGAAGTTTGGGGTTTCAATGGCCAACTTGGGCTATAAAATGGCGGACGTCACCGTATCAAAAACAATTCCATGGGATCTCTTGCCAGATTGTGATGGCCGCAGGGGTATTTATGTCATTTCTGACTTGGTCAAGTCAGTGGTGTGACAGTTCATCATGTTTAAGCAGGCTCACAAAACATTTTGTTTTCACATACACCTTATGACCATCAAATTCCGTTCTAAGGTCATTTTGTGTACTTGAGTGTCAAATATACATATACAAGAAGTGTGTCAAGTTGTGTGGAATGCAAATACATTTTCCGTTTGTACATAAATTCAAATAGTCATGTTTCGCTCAAATTCTCGAGCATGTTAGCTTTTCTTTGAGGTCAAGTTTTGAACTATACATTCGATACTTGGATTCAAGTTTTGTGAATAAGTTGTGTACATTCTACAACAGATTTGTTCATTTGCACATCAAAAACAGAGAATAACACAATGAATAATAAAAGTGCAAATCATGTATATAATTTGATCAAATCCATAGAAAATCAAAACATCAAGTCTGAGTATCATCACTAACTACCGAGGCACACAACGCCCAATGAGGAGATCCACAACTGGGGCACACAGGCCCAATCAAAAAAGAAAAAAAAGGGAAAAAAAAAAAAAAAAAAAAAAAAAGCTACTCGTGGTTCATCGCTGCACTAATCCCCCTCATCCATTGTCTCGTCCGAACTCTCAGCCTCATCTCCGCGTCGCTGCTCCTACCGCTCCAGCCGGGTAGAAGGGTAGTTAGCATCACTGATGCTGTTATCGCTTGAGCTCGTCTCAACTACCCCCTTAGGAGCTACCTCCACCCTCCGGCGGGTCGATCTCGGCGGTCTCTCCTCATCGAGTCCCACCGCCGCTGGCCTCGAGCGTCCTAGCCGGACGGTCGTGTCCCAGGACTGCCAGCTCCAGCATGGGGCCTCTTCCTGATCACAGGCGGCTGCATCATTAAGCAAACAAGAAAAGGAGTCAGTGCACGGTATAATCAAGGAATTGAAAGTGCAAGAAATGTAAATTATATACTGGTGCAATTCTCTGGCGAAGGCCCCCGGCAGGCGGCGAGGAGTCTTGGCTCGCCCTCCTGACGGATAGTAATCTCCCCCCCAAAGAATGAGACGGTGTATTAGGACGCATAGTCCTCGGTTCTGCTCATGCAACGTTTGTGCCGCCTCCTGTGAAACCTGCAAGCAAGTCAAGAATCATGATATTAGTACAATTAAGCATTCATAATTAAGGCATGCGGAATCAAATAAATTAAATGGTTCTTACCGGTGCCATGAGTGGCAGAAAGTCAGTCGGTGGCCTCGGGATATCTATATTCCCTGCCTCTCTACTAGCCGACGTGACATACACCCACCACCTAGCTGCCACCGCCTCCTGGGTCGAGGGACCAGCGTCCTCGCCCTCACCTTCTACTACCACTCCAAATTGGAGGCTGCCGCTGCCTTCTATCTCCATCTTCTCCCCCATTCTCCATTCCTCCGGGTCCAAATGTACTCTCCTCGGGATACCTATATAGCTAAGGGTCGGGTCGCAGGCCGCTCAAGTCCGTGATCAGCGCCGTGGAAACACCTCTATTCGCCAAGCAGGTATCAGGATACATCATCGCCATTCGAGGAGGAAGGCGCCCCCGGCACCCGTGGTCTCTAGTCCTCGACGACCGGGCGCTAGCACTGCCGCCAAGGTACCGTAATCCGTTATACCGGCACTTAGACCCTACCCCCTCGCGGATCTCTCCGGCCCCAGCCAGGTAAGGCTCATTGACGGCGTCCCATACCTCCCGGCGGACCTGCAAGAATATTCAAGTGTTAGCAATCGAATGCATGGTTATAAACGAATTAAAAGCAAAGTGAATGCGTGTGAGAGTTCGATACTTACCAAGGAAGCCAGGAGTCTGTCAAGTGAAGCACGGAGAACCTGGATGTTCCCCTGCACTGAACCACCATAGCGGAAGCCCTCCTCCCAACACAGTGCTCGGGGGATGACATTCGGATCCTGATGGCGCGTCACTGGGGGATGCAACCCCAATACCTCGTAAGCCCAGAGCTGCAAAGCAAACAACAAGTTGGTCAGTTAATGCATTCAATAATCAAGTGTAAGTATTGAAGTGTGTGTAATGGAATTTGAAGCTAGTATTGAGTTTTACCTCCGAGATGCTCCATAGTCCTGATATGCCGGTCCCTTTCCGCCTCGAGACGGCATTCATGAATGCGTAGCAGCTTCCGAGTGCTGCTCCTCCCCAATCGTACCTCGCCGCTGTGGCAAAGTCTCTCAACCCTCCGAGATAGGAAAGATGCACCCTGTTACGCCTGTTTGGGTACAATGAGGCCCCAAACAGGTATAACAAGTAGCACCTCGCCTTCCGCACCGCATCCTCCTCATCCGCCGGCTCACCCAATCCCCTTGTCTTGAATTGGCCATATGTGGCCGTCTCTCCCTCCCTGTGGGGCGCGAAGTCGAAGAACCACCTCAGTGCAGCCTTGTCCTTGCCAATCCCCGAGTCAAAAGGGATTGGGTCTCCTCCTACCCTTAATCCCGTGATCGCCGCAAAATCCAGTGGTGTCAGCGTCGCCTCCTCGAAGCCGAGGTGAAAAGAACTCGTAGAGTTTCTCCACCTCTCTGCCAATGCCATCACCACTGCATGGTCGTGCTATGTGCTCGTGAAGGTCGGGATGAACGCCCTGAACCCTGCCTAATCCACCAAAGCCCTCATGGAGGCATGCAGCTGCTGGTAGATCTCCCAACTGAAACCCATGCCCCCATGAGCCTTCAAGCGCTAGTTTTTCTGCATATAGTCAGCAAACAGGCAAACAATCAAGCGTTAGTCCAATCAATCATTCAATAATCAATCCAGTCAACAATCAAGCAGTAATTCAATCATTCAATGCAAATTAGGGTTTCTAACTACTCAAAATGGATGAAAGCAATAAACAAAAAAGCCAAGCAGGTTTACCGTTAGGAAGTCGGTCGAAAGGTGGACCTCAAGATCCAGTAACACCTCCTCTCCGAAGTATAACTCCCGGCTGGGAGTGTAGTCCTCTGAAGTAGAAGGTACGAAGAGGTGCACCGGTGGGGCATAGGTCGCTGCGTCGAAGGTCGGCCTCTCCCTCTTCTGCCATTGACTGGCAGCCTGGGCCACAGTCGTCCTCTGTCCAGCCGCCCTCTCCTCCTCCTCGGCCTATACTCTGGCCTCCTCCGCCGCCTCCTCTATCTCAAACTCCTCCCAGAAAGCCCTCGCCGCCGCATCCTCCACTGCTACCTCCTGTAACAGCGCTGCCTCCCTCTCTCTGCTCTCAACGATAGCCTCCCTCGCCGCATCCATAATCCATGGGGCATCCGTCGCGGCCACCATCACTATCTCCTGTGGCGCGTGCTCCAGGTAGTCCTCCTGTGAGATCCCTATCGGTCCCTGAGCGGACGGCCCACCGCTCGGCCTCTGAGTCACCGGCTCACCACCTATCACCACGGCCTTCCCCATATCTCCCCTGCTAGGCTGCTGGCCGGGCCTCGCCTCTATTCTCCAACGGAGTCCTCTAGTCCTAGCCACTCCACTGGCACCCTCCGCTCTATCTCCGCCAGTACCACCGCCAGTCTCCCTCACCTCGACTGTCTCCTCGCTATCGTCACTGACCACGTCGCGAACTTCCACCATCTCCCCATCTCTCTCTTCTATCCTCTCTGACACCGTCGTGTCATCATCACCACCTAAACCACTACCCCCGCTGCAGTCTCTCACACTATCTCCACCAACATCATCACCACCAGCCATCACCGTCTCGGTGGCTGGATCTCCACCGCTGCCAGAGACCGCCAGATCACCACTTCCACCGTCACCCTCTCTCTCCTTCTCTCCTTCTCCGTCGGCAAACACCTCGAAATGCTCCCCAAACAGATAATGGCGCCAAGTTTTTAGAGCATAAACCACAACAGCTAACTCTAAGTCATGAGTGGGGTAGTTCATCTCGTTTGTTTTCAGTTGTCATGATCCAAAAACAATTACCTTTCCATTCTGCATCAGCATGCAACCCATTCCGTCCTTAAATGTGTCACAGTAGACTATGTACCCCACATTCCTCTATGGGATAACCAATATTGGTGTGCTGGTTAGTCTTCTTTTGAGTTCTTGAAATGATTTTTCACAAGCCTCATTCCACTCAAATTTGACTTCTTTCTGGGTCAACCGTGTCATCGGTTTTCCCAGCGTGGAGAAATCTGGGATGAATCTTTTGTAGTACCCTGCTAGTCCCAAGAAGCTTCTGATCTCAAAGTCTGTAGTCGGCCGCTTCCAATCCATCACGGCTTCCACTTTGCTGTTGTCCACGAAGATTCCTTTATCTAACACCACGTGTCCTAGGAATTTCACCTCCTTCAGCCAGAACTCGCATTTGCTGGCTTTAGCATAAAGCTGGTTGTCGCAGAGTGTCTGCAGTACAATTCTCAAATGTTGCTCGTGCTCTTGCTCGCTGGGAGAGTACACCAAGATATCGTTGATGAATACTGCAAGGAATCTATTGAGGTATGGCATGAAAATCTTGTTCATAAGGCACATGAACATGGCTGGAGCATTGGTCAAGCCGAACGGCATAACCACAAACTCGTAGTGGCCGTATCGAGTCCGAAATGTGGTTATCGGAATATTGCTATCCTTGATCCACAACTAAGGGTATCCAGACCAGAGATCACTCTTGGAAAAATAGGTCGCTCCCCTCAACTGGTCAAATAAGTCGTCGATCCTCGGCAGCGGGTAACAATTCTTGATAGTTGCACAGTTGAGCTGGTGGTAGTCTATACATAGCCTACGGGTGCTGTAGAGACCCCGATTTTGAACCCGGGATGTGCTCGAGTATTCCCGATGATGAGAATGGACCAATCTTGACTACCCGAAACTTGTGAAAATGGCTTGAACTTGATCAAAATTAACCAAACATAACCCAAAGCAACCCAAGCATTGTTGAACCAAGCCAAACCATCAATCTGCCATCAAGAGCCTTGAGCGCTCAAGCTTGACGCCTTGAGCGCTCAACTTCCCTAGACCACCTTCAGCGCTCCAGCCTACGACTTTGAGCGCTCAATTCTGAACCCAGTCAGGAATCTACAGAGTATCTCATCATGAGATTTCATGCAGAGTGGAACGTCTAACCGAATGTATACGTCTTGTACGTGTATAATACAGTCTACATTGTCCTAAACTACACCTAAAACTACTCCTAAAATACTAACCCACTACCTCTCTCCTCTCTCTTCCCTCCCACTCACTCTATATAAACTACTCACCACCCCTTGGTTTTGGGGTTACCAATTTACACACTCCAGATCACAATTCATCCAACAATCATTCACCACACTCTCTCTCTACAAAACCATTCACTCTCCATCCAAACCACTTGCAAAAACCACTCTTCAACCTCAAATTTGGTCTTTGATCATCAATCAAACTCTCTCATTGTACCACCCATCCATAATACTAAGCAAAACACCTATAATCGTCCATCCCCAAACCCACAATCAAGTTCAAGCCTTCAATCAAGTTCAAAAGGTAGTTAAACATGTGACAAATTCACTGTTTTGATCCTTTTGAGGGTGACGTACAAGTGAGTTCAAAAAAGTTCTTCATACTTACATTGAACTCACAAAGGTCTAAAAGCTGCTTAAAACCACTTCCAAAATCTGCAGTTTCAACGGGGGTTGAGCGCTCAAGCCCAGTTTTGAGCAGTTTCTGTTTTACTGAGTTTTGAGCTTTCTCTGGGACTTTGATCATCATTTAATAGTTAACTATGCTCATGTAATTCTCAAAACAGCTTATCTTTACCTCAAAATCACATGCATGAGTATAAGTTAGCTATTTTATGATGATTCAAGCATAAAAATCTTTGCAAATCTCATAGTAAAGAGTAAATTAGTGACTGTTCAACTTAAAATATCTTTTATCTATGTATTTATGGTCCTGAGAATCACCCAAAATCAATTTTTAAGTCAAAAATCAGAAAGCCATGCTATGGATGGAGCACACAAGGTCTCATCTTTGAGTGCTCAATCTGTTCTTGGACAGGTTGCTGATTACTGGTCATTTCAATGATGGATCATGATTTAGCCAATTTCTGGTGTGTGTGTGTGTTGTTATATTTGCGCCTATGATATGAATCTCTCTCTCATATACGCTTTTCAAGTGTTTTCTTTTGTGAAATCATGATGATTCTTCTTCTTCTATCATTCTTTGGAAGATCAAAGCTTCATATTTTAGTCTATTTCTTCATTAAACTGTATATATACAGTTTTTGTGAAAAATTGCTTGGATCAAGCCCTTTCCGGTATTTTTTTTTTGAAGATTTCTCGCATGGACCATGGAAAACACCTTTTGAACACATTGGACGGCTCGGATTTCCCAAAAATAATGTTTAAAAATATCAAAACACCAAAAAAAGCTCCAATCCGGGAAATCCGGGATCCCGGACAGGATCACCGATGATATATATATATATATATATACACACACACACAACAAGGATCCGGTCAGGACTCCCGGACCTATCTTAGGTCCGAACCTCCCACTTCCCAGCCATTAAATCGCAGTTTTATCGAAAAATGCTCGAATGAAGCCCTTCCCGGTATTTTTTTTTGCCCATTTCTCGCGTGGAACCTTAAAAACACATTTTAAAAACATCCAACAGTTCGAATGCCGGCCAAATGGCCGGGAAGTGAAAATTCCGGACCTAAGATAGGTCCGGGAGTCCTGACCAGAACCGGACTCTATATATATAAACATGCAGGCCGAATCCATCAGGTACATGGATCCAATCAGGAATACTACTTGATGGGATTCCCATCAGAGACTCTTATAATTCTCCAATTTCCCGATCAAATTTTCATGATCCGAATCTTCTCCAATATGTTTAAAAAATGTTTTTAAGGGTCCCCACAAGAAATCATAAAAAAAAAAACCGAGAAGGGCTTAATCCAAACATTTTTATCAAAAACTGATCGGATCAAGCCCTTCTAAGTATTTTTTTTTTCACTTTTATCTCATGGGGACCCTTAAAATACCTTATAAACAAATTGAACAGTTTGGATCATCAAAATTTGATAAAACAAAAAAGTTGGAGTCTCTAATGAGAACCCCATTAGGTATACTTGATTGGATAATTGTTGTACAAACATGTGGCAAAAATGACATCCCAAATATATGGACTAAACACATAGGTAAGTAGTATAATATGAGATGAGCTATGTAGCACAAACACGGATATAGACACAAATACAGACATGGGAATTTAAAAAAAAAAAATGGACACCAACACTGCAGAGGACATGAAAAAATAACAAACTAAAAAATAATAATTGTACATAAAAACATATCATATACGTATGCAGTAATAGTTTATTTAAACTTTCCTTTTGATACGTAAGATATATAGATTGTTGTGTATTGATAGATATTCTAGGTGCATACACATAATATGAAAGACATACACATAGTGACCAAGAAATATACATTGAACGTATACAAGCACACATATTCACACATATATTCATCTACCGACGCGCGAATGCACATGCTCACACACATACAAATGCAATGAGAGAGAAAACGTTAGGGAAAGAGATCGTGAGTCTTTATGTGGGACACACGTGTCCATGCTGTGTCTTGCACGTGTCCCCTTTCAAAAAATAATTTAATTTAAGGGATATGCCACGTCGAGCATCAATACGTGTCCCCCGCAGGTCCTTGTGCACAAGACACGCACACGGTGACATCGAAAATGTTGGAGCTTCAAAGGAGACGAGAAAGAGTGTCCTAAATCTTTTACTTCTTTTTTCTTTTTCTTCTTCCTTGCATATATTTTGAAAGAGAAGTGAGAATTTTGTCCTTAAAAGTTGTGTGGAAACTACTATGCTATGTAGGAGTGGGTTCCCATCTGGATGGGAGCGAACTCTCATCAAACTTCCGTCTCAGGAACGCAGATTTAAGCTCCTGTATAGGGGGCGCACCCATTTTAGAAGGATCCTGCTACTAAGCTCTAGCTTATTAGCACATACCTCGTCTTAGGAAGTGACAAGGACACTCTAACAGTCACAGGTTTATTAGTTGTAAAACATGTGATACACTGTAAGATATTCTACTTTTTACATTGATACAGGCTTAGTTGTTTGTTTGTCATCAAAAGTTTGACAGTTACTATAATCTCCATTTTGGATTTGGTGAGATGGGATGCTGCATTCAATAAATGTGTAAAATCCAATGGACACGTGTCAAGCATCATTATTGTTGATTCTTTCTTCATCGCCAAATTTTTTTACTCCAGTACATTGAATTCTTTCCTCATACCAAAAAAAGTTAAACATATTCAAATACTCTCTTTTTCCCATTTTATTCGTTCATTTCAAGATTCATTGACAAATAATATATAACTGTGAATAGCTTTTTAAATTTTTTATGTATAGTTTATGATATTATATTGTTTGGTAACACAGTGAGACGAGGGAACTAACTTGATTTAAAATTTTAAAAAGTAATAAATTGTCTTTAGAAGAGAACTTTTCCAATTTCATAATTGTCGAGTCATCTGTACTCTTTAATAATGGCCAAATGACATCTGATACCTTTTCCAAATATTAGGACATGGGGTACATATGGGCGTCATATTTAACTATCCCTGTAATTTAATCCATAATGTGTTGGCAAATGCAAAAAATTTACTTCACTTTTTTTAAACCTAGGTTTTCTTATAAACAAAAGCACTTGAAAGCATTACACTTCTCAACTTTTGAGGAAATGGCCCCCAACCATCCCGGCCAACTAATCCAATTTGTTATTGAAAAAGCTAGAAGAGAAGAATGCTTGAGTGAGTCTTACAATGAAGGTCTCACTAAAACTCATGATCTTAATCTTCCTGTGGCTAATTTGAGTTCCTTTGGGGGCCATCCGGTGCAAATGAAAATTGGTTCCATTGACGGGGTAAAAGTTCTATTTTTGTGGTGACAAGTTTTGTTCATTGTTCATGTTCATTTCAAAGATTAGGTCATCTATTAATAGAGCTGAAGATTTCTTGGTATTCTCTGTAGTGTATGATGAATGTAGTTATTAGAAATATATCTTGCAAAGCAACTCTGCACTTTGTTTGCTCCATTTGTAGTGTGTATGCCCGAAAGTTTTAGTGATTGTACATTATTTTTGGTACTCTATAATTGCATTTTTTGTTGCAATCGCAAATTTTGAAGAAAAGAGTCACTACTTTGGCAGTTTTTCTTATAGTGATTAATTGAACACTTGAATGTGTCAATGCACTATATAAAAGGTAACATAAATTGTTGAAATAGTTGGCCTTTTGTAGGGTATTTGTTTTGATTAAAAAAGAAGCAAAAGAAATTTACTTGTATTTGTAGTCGTTTCTGTTATTTTGATGATAAGAACTTGTACTCTATTATGACTTCAAATTTGTGCTTAAGATGGTAAACTTGTCAAATTTGAATGAGGAATTGAATGATTGTTACCAAATTAGAGTCAGGCTAATAAGGCAAAAATGCTAGTTGATTATAACTAACATGCCTTGTTGATAGAGTTTTGCAAGATTGCAAGTGCTGTTGTACAATCTTTTCACCTAGATCTTGAAATTTAAGGAAAATGATTGACTAAGATAGGAAAAATGCTCAAGTCAAACTCAATTGATTTTTAGGGCTTCTGTATTATAACTCTCAATATGCATGAAAATCAAGGAGAGAACATTTTAGTTGAGATTAAAACTTGATAAAATAGTTTCTGAAAATGGTCAATTTTGGTATTGTTTTGGAGATTTCTACTGTTGTATATATTTTCTCTGTAGGTAAGCAACTAAATGAAAAATATATTGAAAAGGCAAAACCTCAGTATGGGGTTCATTTACAGGCAACAATATATGATATAATTCCTATATAAGTTAGTGTTAGGAATTTCGGAAATGAAATTAGAATCAGCTAGTTACATTAATGTAATTAAAGACTTCCATTGGAGCTGCTTTTGTATATTAATTCCAATCATTTTTAATTTTCATAACAAAAGACGCATAAACTTTAGCTAAAATTGCATATTTATGTAAGAGCAACTTTTTATCATTTAACTTGATTATCCTATACATCACTAGATTTTAATCATTTGAACACTTTCAAAAGGTATTGGCTTATGTTTGTGTATCTTTTATAGGTTCAGGCAGCATGTCATGTCTGTGGTACCAAAAAGAGAAGCACTCCAGAGAATACCAGTGGGGACATGGCAAATTCAAGCTTCATTCTCCAATCTTCTATTAAATCCACCCTTCCAACACCCGAACGTCTACAGTATGTTAATAAGATTCTGTTTGGACATGATGGCACGAAGGATCTACCTTCATTGCTTTGCATGGGTTGCGTGTGTTGCTATATGTATGTTATGGTGAATGAGTGTGCACCAAAATTCCCAAAATGCAAGAGCATCAACTTGCTTGAGATCCCAAGCCCCAGCAACCCAGTGAAGAAAAAAGTAAGGAGGAACTAATTATCTTTCTCAAATGTTGATGGGTCGTGCAATTAAGTAATAATCCTCCTAGCTATTATAATAACATTTGCGATTGTTCTTTTGAGTTTGGCCGTGAACATTGTAGCTATTTAGTGTTTGCTTGTTGTGCTTTAGGGTTTGTGTAACAAACTTCTAGCTATTTGGATGTTTCTAGGTTGTGTTTTTAAGTTTGTGTAATGAACTTTGTTGGAGGTGATCTTCAAGCTATCAAAATGCTCATGGTTTGAGCTTTTGAGTTTATGTAGTGTATCTTCCAAGCTAGTACAATCTTTCACTACAACAAAAGTCAATTTCTATAGCATGCCAAAAACGCTATAGAATGGTATATATAACATTTCAGCAAACCTTGTGATAGCTGATGCTATAAAAAATCTAAGACTTTCCATAACATTTTTGGCATGCTATATTTTGTTATCAAATATAGCCTTTTCCACCTGCTATATTTAGTCCATTAAAGATAGCATTTCTTGCCAGCTATGATTTTTCATGTTTCCATAGCATTTCTTCACAGCTATTTTTTTGTCTATGTTTAATAACATTAGGAAAATGCTATTAACTATACATTTTCTATAGCATATTAAGCCTAGTACTTAATGTATAATTGCTATAGCATTTTTTCCCTGCTATTTATGTTTCACCTTTTATTGCATTCTTCAAATGTTGTGTACCACAACTTATTCTACTAAAAATTTGGTGCTTATTCCAGTACTTGAATTCAATTCCATACCAAACTCATACAACAACAACCCAACAAAAAACATGATCTCGAAGACTACACATTCCTTGGCAATGTTTTCACAATATTCCATACAAATTCCTAAAAATTATCAGTCTAAACATCCAAGTGATTGACATTACATAGAAGAAAATAAGGATATTACATATTTCTCCAACTCTCTATCTATAGCAAAAGTGGAGTACAAGCCTTAGCACCATAATATCAACAAAAGGGCTTCAAAGCACTGCAATGTCATGTATCTATATCTCCAGCCAAATATCTTCAAAAGCACTCATTGAAGTACCAAGATTAAATATTCAATCAGCAAAAAATGATGAAACAATTTCTCTTCTCTATCAATCCTTAGAACTACATAGGGTAGATGCAAATTGATTAGATATTTGTTCATTGAAGTTACTTCCAAAGAGTCAAAATTTTGGCACCTAATGCATAAATCAATGATACTTAAAATAGTGGATTTAGGGAAAGTTGTAATTACATGAGCTTCCAATTAATGGTAATACCAAAATATCCAAACATGTATCCATCCAAACTTGAGATCATGTTAAAGAAACAGTGTGGGAGACATGTCCAAATTAACATTTCTACTTTCTAATAATGGGCACGAAAAAAAGAGTATCGGACATGTGTCCTAGAGTGTCCAAACTCCAAAGAATGTCAGTGTCCAACAAGTGTCAAACACGATCGTGCCACCTTCCTTACAAGTGGATGAAACCTAATATATCAGTCAATCAATCACAAAATATAGTGCTTCATAACTAAAACAACCAAAATTCACTCCTAATTTGCATCCCAATTAAAATTGGGTAAAAATTGATAACAAACAAGGGAATATCAACATGATAGCACCACCAGTAACACATCGGGTTAATAATGACAGCTTAAACCAGATTTGAGATACCCCTACAAATTTGGACAGCAAAAATGGGCTTTCTGGGCATGAAATACTCCTACACTATGCACTAATGAACTTTACAGATTTGAGATACCCCTACACTATGCACTAATGAGCTTTACTCTGGTGTGGGTTAATGGTGGTAGTGGTCATGTGTGTTTGTTGTATTTTCAGCTTTTACAAAACATTGTAATTTCCGTACTCTTGTCCCCAAAGTCCAAAACAAGGTAACATTACCAAGTCTAGGGGTGGAGTGGGCCCGGGCCCCCCGAAGTTTAAAAAATGCACCGAAAAAAAATTAAAATTTAGATATAAATTAATTTTTTTTGATATTTTCGGCGCATGGTTACTCATTTGAAATTAAAATAAATGTTTCCAACGAAATTTGAACCAAATTGTTATAGCCTTAACAAAACAAAACAAGCATGCTTAAGAAAGCCTATATATAATAAACATATAAGGATAATAGTTGTCCCATTATTAGGTTTAATGTGAAAATACTAAAAAATTAAAGAGAATTAGACGACTTCCTTGCATACAGCTTTCATCATAAATACGTTGTGCTTTGTCAGCGCTAGATGAAAATCCTAGAGCCGCCCTTGAACTTGCCCCCCGCCCCCCGATTCTCAATCCTTGCTCCACCACTGACCAAGTCCATTATAAAAGGACCAAAAAATGGGCCATCGTGAAGGATGAAAAATGGGCCAAACGAGTATCCTTTGCAAACAAAGTGAAAAAACCCAAGGATGGAAGGACTCAATGCTTTAGCCAACAACTTTAGTTCAGAATGGAATGAATAAACACAAATGCCCCAATATACTTCGAATAATATGTTGGAATGAATCCACACAAAATCCTAGAATACCCTACAAACCCTTGTATTTGGGGAAGAATTGAGGGAAAAATCAAAATCAAACACAGTAAGGACATACTCTACAATGAATCGACCGCTTGCTCTGTCCGGTGCAATATGTCCAAATATGCTTTCAATTTCTTCTTCGACAATGGAATGGGGAAGAAGAACAATGAAAAATCAGTAGGTTAGTCAGGAAATAGAAGTCAATAGATCAAATAGCAGGAGAAATAGAGAACACTAGCGAGAAACAAACCTGCACCTCAAGATTAAAACCCTAGAATAGAAGAAGATCTCTCAATTAGCTGTCAACTAGTGCTATGCCCACAGACACCTTGCTTCAGTTGGTGCAAAGGGAAATAGCTCCACGTATTTTCGTTTCAATTAACGACTCTTTTGATTTAAACACAAAAATAGAGTAAGTATAAGTTAAAATTTTCACAACACAACTTTTGAATGGGCAAAACTACAAAATTGCAACACAACATAGAATGGACAAAAACTTAAAAGTTTGTTTGCTGTTAGAAGAGTCCAACAGTTGTGGACTTACTCCCAGCAACTCCTAACAACCAGGAGATTGCAAATTATTGCAAGGGGGAGTAATAAACTCGTGGGCCCAAGATCCAGCCAATGCCACGAGCTCATTTCATGTTAGTGGCGGCACTCATAAGACCACTAACAAGACAGTGAAAGTGTCAGAGGATAAAAGATTCATATGTTATCTAGCTAGCTAGCTGGATTAGCTTCCCAAGGTTATTAGAAAGTCCATAAATTCAAAATGAACAGATTACTATAATCTTGGAATATCATTGGTTGTGTTCAAAGTGAATGTGGTTCATGAATTTTTATTTAGTAGTTCAAATTTAATTTCAAACACAGGACAACACAATGATTTAAGGTCTCCTTTCTTCATGCAGTATTGCTAAATATGTCATTTGCTTCAAAGTTAGGTGGACTTGCCTATAATTTTTCTCTAAGCAACTAATGTCCATAACTAAAAAAGGAGTCTCCCTAAAAGTCAGCCATTGAGGAGACATCCCTAGCTAGAGGAGCTGAAATAAGAAGCACAATTCTTCATTAGAATGACAATTTTGCATTAACAATTACTAAACATAATACTTTCATATATACATACCGTGTCACTAAACAAATACAAAAGTATACAAGAAGCAGTTTACAACTAATGTCAATAAGGATAAATCGATAGTCGATCAACAACCCAGGTCGATATGAATTTCAGCTCTGCCTTTGCAAAGGCCGAGCAGGGCTTTGAGCTAGTGTAATTCATCAGACCACCCCGGAGGACACCAAGACGGGCAAGGACTCGTTGTATCCGACTCCTATCCCTAAAGGGAGTATATGTATCCCTATTGGGACAGGCATTAACAGTCCTAGACCTACAATTATTCCTAATCCTTAAGGGGTTAAGGCAGTAAGGTTGGATGGTACCATAGTTATCCACATCCCAAGATCTAAAAATCCTAATCCTACTAAGAAACAACCTCCTAAAATGTCTAAAAGTAAACCCTTTATACAAGGGGCATGACAACTCTTTTCTTTTCTTTTTTAATCGGCAAAACAAATTTCATTCATCACAGGATAAAAAAAAAATGAAATCCGAACAAAAAGAAAACAAAAAACCAAATGCACTTAGCAAAGAGCTAAATGCAGCAACAAGAGAAATAAGAACAAATGCTAGAGCCCGAACCAAACAACACCACCCAAAAGCTTGAGTTAATTTATCTAATTACTTGAGCTAATTCTCTTTTTACGTGACAAATTGATTGATTAAGGCATTGGAGGATGTTGGTTGACACCGCACCAGTTTGTTTAGTTCTTGTTTGCATGGATAGTAAAACCTACAAGAGAGAGAGAGAGAGAGAGAGAGAGAGAGAGAGAGAGAGAGAGATTCTATAAGTCAGTCATTGAGGAAATCCTTAGCTAGAGGAAATCCAACAAGGAGCACAATTCTCCATCAGCATGATCATTTTGCATAATTAACAATTACATAAACATAATACTTTCATGTATCCACCTACCACTAAACCACACACTTAGATTTGGATTGGTTAAAAAGACACTAATAGATGAGTAGCAAGGCTAATCCCACTAAAGTAGATATGTAATCTCTTTGGAAATTATTACCTTGAGAGCACCAGGGCCCAGTTATACTTGTGGACCCGCAATATTGTCAAATATCAATTAGCAGTTAAAACATATTTCAACCAATTACAGAGGGGGTTTCAACATTCAAGCTACATTTTTCACCACCAGAGATTTCAAAACGAAAGCCATTGGATGGGAAGTAAGAGATTCACACACAACTCAACTAACAATTTTGTTAAAACTTTCTCCGCAATATTGTCAAATATCAATTAGCAGTTAAAACATATTTCAACCAATTACAGAGGGGGTTTCAGCATTCAAGCTACATTTTTCACCACTAGAGATTTCAAAACGAAAGCAATTGGATGGGAAGTAAGAGATTCACACACAACTCAACTAACAATTTTGTTAAAACTTTCACACAATACAAACTCTCTTACACCCCTCACACACTCTCACTTGCACACACATAATCTAGTGGGGGGAGACCCCAAAATGGGGCTCCCCACGTCTCTGATCACTCCTCTCTTTGCTCTTTCTTTTCATCTTCTTCTTTTCCCACACAACTACAATGCACACACACAAGCACTTATACTTAACTCTCTCGACTTCTTAAAATTGAAACGATTAACTAGACATATTAAAATTTTTTACTACTCTATTATAATAGATTGATTCAACCATTTATCCAGTATCAATAATGACATCTTTTCTATCCCCACATATATACGTCTAATTAGTCAAGACTCCGGGACAATGGTCATGTCACGTAGTGCTCCAGAATACTCCAATGCCACACATTCTCGTGAAGTAAATATCAGTGTAAAAACCTCACAAAAATGTGTTGTGTTGAACCGTTTCGGAACACACCACGTGACCGTGCTACGGTACGCCTAAATTATTACTCCATAAATATCTGTAATAACAACTTTTAGCCACGTTAGGGACATAAAAATGAACATGGGTCATGGGTCCATCTTTGTACATACATTAGTACAAAATTTAATGTAAGGAAATTAAGAAGGGGGAAATGAGACGAAACAAAAGGCCTGACATTAGGAAAAGTCATTGGGCATGTTCTCTTCCAGGAAGATGTGTCTATCCCACTTCACTGGCATTAGTTAATTGCTTCCTCGTTAAGTACGTACTAATCAAATTTAACTACTATTAATTAATATTTAACTACGCCAAACTAATGCCAAGCACATTCACCGATAAAAAACAAAACAATGAAAAGCATGCATATCAGATGAGGACTAAACAAACTCTCTCACAATACCCACAACCATACAAATATGAAAAAGGAACGATTAAAAAAAAAGCCCCAATCTCTTTTGTCGAAATGACTATTAAAGTAATTCAAAACCCTCAAAAGTTAATAATCTATACAAATCCCTAAATGATTAACCCAACAAGATTATTTAAGAGTAAACCCTAGCATTATATTAGGGCAAGAATCAAGGAAAAAGGATGTAGGAGAACAAGAGAGAGAAAGGATCGAACAAACCAGCACATTGCAAACCCTTCTGTAATTTTCTGTGTAGGAGAACATGCAAGGCAGGTCTTCAACGATTTGGGGCCGCGGAGTACGAGCGGACTAGGTGTTGGCGGTTGTGGTGTTCAAGAGGCGGAGGAGGGAGGAGAGGGAGTAGGCGAGAGAATTGAGAGAGAGAGAGAGAGAGAGATTGGCGGTAGTGGATGAGTGTTTTGGGGATTAGAAATTTTTGGAGGCAGGTGGGGGATTGGCGCCAACAATTGCCGCGTAGAGTAAAAAGTGTAAAACGCTATGTTTTTTTTGGAATTTTGGGGCAAATGCTATAGTTGTATAAAAGAAATGCTATGTTTAAACTCTTCCCTATTTTTCTTTGTTTTAACTTCAAAAAATGCTATAGTTGCTTCTCTATTATAGCAGTTTTAAAAAAATGGTATGAAATTATGCTGTAGAAAGTCATATTTGTTGTAGTGTTTGTGGAGTGTGTTTTGTTGTGTAGCCCAAGCCAAACTCATTATTTGGCATTGCATCTGGAAAATGAGCTCCGTTGGTAGGCCATTTCTAAAGTCAAAAAATAGATTTTCCATTTATCAAGCCAAACTTGGCATGAAAAATGGCAAAGCTATTTAGTGTTTCAGCATTTGTGTTGCTATGTTTCTAGTCCAAATCCTCGTTCAAGAATTCTGCCTTTAAAGTTTCTTCTCTTTTTTCATTTTATTTATGAAGTGACTTTTTCTTTTGTTAATTTAAGGAAGTGGTTTTCTCATTTGTTTTATCATTAAAGGAAGTGATGAGTTAATGTGTGTTAAGCAAAAAATCGTCTGATAAATGTATTAGGCGATTATGTTTTAAACGATAATAACTAAACCCCACTTCTAAAAAATAAAAATAAAAAAAAATACTAGAAGAAGCCATTATGATGGGCTGTACTTGCTGAAGAAAAGATGAGTTAATGTGTGTTACTCTCTTCCTTTTCTAGCCCTTTCATGTCCCACGAATAATTTATTTTTCAAAAGACTAAGAAGGCTTTTTTCGTCAAATTTCAGGTGAAACGAATGTAAATAAAACAAATAAAAGTATACCCCTGAAGGCTGTCTTTAGAATTTTGCTTTTAAAAATTCAAAAGCAAAAAATTGGTAGATAATAAAATTTGTACGAAAGCTGCAATCAATGATCTGATATTTTTGTTATCAAGCTTTAATTTGCATTTTTTTTTTGTCAGTCGATTTACAGTAGCAGGAAGGGGGGTTAGTAGTGTTAGTGCATTAGTCCAGCCACACCCCTCGCGGGGCTCGAACCTAGGCCTCCATGGAGGAGGTGGGGTGACCTTGCTAGCTGTGCTAGCCTGGCAGGTCGCTTTAATTTGCATTTAATGAGACAAGATTTTGCATTCAATTTGGAAAATCCAACAATTTGAAGTTAAAAAACAAAAGGAAAAATCTAATAAACACATGTTGACTGGGAAGGAGCTGTGTACATGACTGTATGGCACGGGTTGCCCCAAGTCGTAGATAAATGAAAGTCAAATAGATAATAATTATCGATATTCGAACAAGTTGATATGTTAGACAACTAGAAAAAAAAAAAAACAATTTAAAAAGTGCTTGGATCATATAAAGTGTAGATTAGGCTGATCTCTCCTGAGGTTTCTAAAAGATAAATGGAGCTTTCCTCTAGCTCTAAAAATTATTCTCACATCTCTTACTTTACAAACTAATATGCACATAGCCCCCTCAATGTTAAATTTGGCCCAACAATGTTATCTTTGATAAATGGCAATTGTGAGATCAATTTTTCCATACGAAGGGAAACAAAATGAAAAGCTGGTCTTGTACCACCTTGATGATCATAGCCATTTGTTCTTTCAATCTCGTTGTTCATCATCCATGAAGAAAAATATCACTTGATTTAATTGGTAAAGAGGTTTGCTAAAGATGCGATTACTCGCATCAACAATTGTACAAATTTTTTCACGTAGGGTTTGTGAGTCCCACTACCTATATGTCGATCCCATACAAAAGAGGTTGTACAACTGTTGGTGCAAGTGTTGGGAATTCTGGCGGTGCATTTACTGGGGTTGTTAGTCTTAGCTAGATTTATTTATTATCTCATTAATTTAGAAATAATATGATGAAATTAATTGTGAAAATCAACACAAAAATTATATGTTTTGACAAAATTCTCTAGAATATCTGTAACAAACTGTAATAAAGTGAATTATATTAAATGGTTCGGACCCACTCCGGTTCACTTTTTGGATTACTTTGAATCTCACCAAGATAATCAGAGTAGTTGATTTTTTGTGTTTGTGTGGAAGTCATTAAAAAGAAAATCAATTTGATCCAATCTTTTAATTTGAGGAAACACAAGAAACTCACATTAAGCAAATTCTAGCATACAAACCAGATCCGAAATGAAAATAGAATTAACTCTAATCAAACTTTTTACATTGCAAAATTAATGATAAGCAATTAAGCATACATATTTTACAGTGCTATTTTTAACCATAGAAGTCAGTCGTGGATAAAACTCTTAAATCCAAACAAGTTAGAATTTTGATATACTTTTAACAAATACCCCTATTCCGAAGTAATTTTTTTTTTACAGGTACTATCCATTTTAGCTACGCAGCATCACTATCCTGATCAAGGTTATTATCACTCCCTCTCTCCCGCAAAGTTAAGTCACGATGTAAAAACGTATAATTTTTGGATAAAAGATTGAAGACTTCCTCGCATAACTTTTTTTTAAAAATTCCACACCAGTTTTAAAAATTCAATGAGATCTTACTTTGGCGCATATATCTATCATAAGATTATGCACGAATATGCTTTATTTTTTTTTATCTAAAAATTGTGCTTCTTATCGTAGTGGACTATATTTTCAGAATGGGTAGCATTTTTCATTTTAAAGGGTAGATTGCCCACTCTTTTTAAGACACACCATAAAATCTTGAGGCTTTGATTATCGAAATAATAAATAATAAATCATTTCTTGGCCTCATACGTGATACAAATTAAATGAGTTACTATGAATACCAAGTGTGAATTTTTGAATAGCGATTTAGTAACTGGACGTTGTTGAATTATAAAAAAGGGGAAATGAAAAAGACCTCCCATGATATTTTGGACAAATATACTAACCACCCCTCCCCTCCAGTTCTAAAAATTACTCCCACCTATTTTTTTACAAAAATAAAGGCTCCCACCTATTATTTTACAAAAATAAAGGAAGCCCCCTTGCCATTAAATTTGCCATAATGGTGTTATCTTTGATGATCATAGCCATTTGTCCTTTGAATCGTGTTTTTACATTATCCGTGAAGAAAAAACTTATTTGATTTAATTAATATATAAGAGGTTTGCTATATATACAATTACTTACACCGTCAATTATACAAATCCTCTCACATAGAACTTGTGAGTCCCACTGCTAATGCATGAGCCCCACACATTTCATGTGAGTACATTTGTTAGTTTTAGCTGGATTCATTTATTATCTCCTTAATTTGGGAAAAATTTAAAAAATTAGCACGAAATAAATATGGTTGGACAAAGTTACAAAAAATACTAACTAACTTTAATAAAGTGAATTGGCTCCATTCTTCGATTTTTTTTTGTCTTCTTGGTTTTTGTAGTTTGCTTGTCTTTTGTGAAATTTTTGTTAGATTCGCATTTAATGTTTTGGATTAATCATTCAGCTCGATGAGAGAAGTCCAAATATAAAAAATTATAACCAAAAGCAAAAAAAAAAAAGTTCGCCAAAGACGAAGAAATAGTAAAATACCCGAGCAACTGTCTATTTTGATTAAAGTGTCTTCTTATGAACTTTTAACTTTGACCCACATTTTTATACTCGTTTTACTTTTCCATCAATATGAATGATTATTTCAAAACATTTAACACAGATCTAACAAAAAAAAAAAAGAGCAAAACATGAAAACAAAAAGACAAAATAAGTTCAGAAGAATGGAGCCAATTCACTTTATTACAGTTAGTTACTAATATTTACAAGATAAGTGATAGGCGCGCAATATCATAGATATAAGCGCCTAAGTAGGGCGAATTAGCGGATTAGAGGCGCGATTTATTCCGTTTTCCACTTGATGCGGTGTTGTCTTTTGTTTTTGATATTTTTGTTTGTTTTGTAGGAAACAGGCCGAAAGAGCACATAAAGTGGACACAAGACATCGGGCATGTTGGGAGCTAGTGGGACCAAGTGAGGACGAGCAAACAAGCTTGAAAAGCAGTTTAAAGCACTCGATATCGATACAAGAATTGTGCTGTATCGATACCGGTTACCTCAGAAGCGAACAAAATGTATCTGTATCGATACAGGCATTTCCCTGTATCGATACTGAGGGCCTTAAAGACAGCCGGTTGACTTGGCCACGTGGTTTGACTTCGGGGAGGATAAATACTCCGTTTTTAGGTCGAACTTAGTTTAGTTTTTTTGCTTTCAGATAGCAACCGATTTTCCTCTGGAAATCTAACTTTCCGGAGACTTTTACATTGAAGTTTTGTTCACTGATTCTCACATTGTTTCGGTAACTTTCTGTTTTATTTACATTAATCTCAGTTCGCGAGAGTTTGTCTGTGATCTGATCTTGAATCCTTTGCTTTAATTCACATTCAAGTATAATAGCATGGTTTATTTCAGAATTTTCATGTTTATTCTAGTCAACATGAGTGAGTAGTTCCATAGGTATGGTCGTGGGGTGATTAACACGCCGTGGCCAGGGATGGATTTGTCCTTGCTCCGATTTTCACAATCAATAATGGAAAAGCAATTTTAGGTTACTAAAGAGCTTCCGTTGGACGAATCCGAGCATTGTCGGAGCCCATGTAACGCGGGGAACGGGGGACCAAAACTCGTTCTTCACTGTACATGGGTAACGGCGACTGCGAGAATTCGCATCCTTCGGGGTATCCTTTTCTCTCTAAAATCGAACGTTCTCTTGGAACCATGAATGGGGTAGGAAATATCCAGACCTGGTCACTGGTGCTATGAACCCTACGACCGTACTTTCTTTTAACTAATTTAAGCAAAACCAAATTCTCTTAGTTTAGCTAATTTCTCAATCAACTCATAAAGGGTGGCTACCTAAGAGCCGTGTTGAACATTACAACCCGAGTTTACAACCAAATTCTCTTACCGGGTATTATGCTACACCGGTCTTAGCCCTACGCTTGGGGCAACCCACTAATTTAGGTCTAGGATTTGGTCAACCATTTTTTGGCGCCGTTGCCGGGGAAGGTAGAGGTGCTAAAAATTCGGGTCGTTAGTGTCTTTTTGTCTTAAATCGAGTCAAAAAAAAAAAAGTAAAAAGGAAACAACTGGGCGAAAGAGGTGAGAATGGAAGAATTCTGTGAGATGTGTGAGTGTTGGGGGCATTCTGTTTACACCTGCTCTGCTTTTTATGCCCTCAAGGAAGTTTATCGAAATAATCAGGCTGATCTGAGTGTTATTAATCAGCGGTGGGATCCATATCCAAATACTTACAATCTAGGGTGGTCCCACCACCCATCTTTTTCATCGTGGTATTCCGAACCCCCTGTGCCACCATAGGTACTGCCTTTGTCTCTGCACGAAATACAGTTGTTCGAACCTGCCCAGGACCACATGACCCAATTCGGCTCCCTTTTTCAAGACCCGCAAGGGTTTGATCCTTATTCTACTGGCCCGCCCCAGAGCTGACTTATCCCCCTCATGATGACGAGTTTGAGGAGATGGTACAGACTGTTGTGCGATCGCAAATGACCTTCACCGCGGAAACCACCCAAGCAATCGAGGACCTTAGGTCCCAGTTGACTCAACTCACAGAGGCAGTGGGACAAATCCACCAGGAGTGGGAGACATTCCCTTCTCCGCCTCAAGTCAATAGAAGAGAGGAAGTCGACCCACTTCTCATCGAGGGGCGGGTTGATGATCGTTTGGAGGAACCTTCTGAGTTTGGAGGGAATGAGGAGTTTACTCTTAAGGAAGAGGAAATAGGTTTATCTAACGATGTAGAGGAAGTTGACCTGGGCTTACAACAGTTCTCCAAGTGTAGAGGGAATGAGGGGCTCACTGCCCAGTGTTCCCCACTTAAGCCCAAGGAGAAAAATGAATCCCCTCCAATGTATCATCCACTGTTGATTCGGGCAGCCTACGCTTTCCTTTTTCGCTCCTGTGAGTCTAGAGATTGAGGAGTTGACCTGCCTTTGTGCGTTGAACACTTTTCAGAGTCTGTAGGGGGTGGCGAGTTCCATAACAAATGTTTTTCCCTTGAGTCTTCCCCTCCTTGTGATGATATGTTAGAGGACAATTCCCCTGATGGGGTTGAGTTAGTTGAACAACCAAATTTGGAGGGAGTGCAATTATTAGTGGAACCAAAGTTAAGGGTTGATGTTTACAATGAGAATACTCGTAGCAAGGATGATGAAGAGGAGTCTGCAGTATGTTTGGTCGACACGCTTGTTAAGGAGCATGTCGACGATGTGTTGTCTAAAGATCCTCTAGAAGTTGCTCTTACCGCTGAAGAGGCGTTATTATTAGATTCTCCAGAGATTCGTAGTTTGATGGATTTGTTAACAACAGAAGAGTTGTGCGGAGTCGCCTGGGACCCGGGCCCTGAGCCATTGTTGGTCCAACCACCTAAGTTAGAGTTAGAGTTAGAGCCACTATCGGACTTGTTTAAATCTGCTTGTTTTCTGAGTAATGAAACTTATGCGGTAGAGGTTCCCTCGTCCCTTGAGGTCGATCAAGAGAAGGAAGTGTTAGACATGTGGACAACACATATAGGAGCAACAAGTTGGATCGTATCTGATTATGCTATAGAAGAGGCAATCAAGTGGGAAGGAAGCAACGAGCTTCTTATTGAATGTCTTCCTTTTGAGTCTTCCCCTTCTAGGCAACCAGACTCTGTTGGGGTGAGCTCACTTCAACAACCAGTCTTAAAGAAAGTGCAACATGTTGACTTCCTCGGTGTTGACAAGTTTGATTTTGTTTATCATCCGTCCATTATAAAATTTGTCAACTGCCTAAAACTTGATTTGGTCTTACGGGAGCATTCAGAGATGCTTCCATTTTTAAGACGAACTCGACAATTGCTTTACTCAAAGTATCTTTTCTTGTGGTCTGGCCGAGTTCAATTTTTAGTGCAGAACTTAGCGTGGGGTGGTGCATTCATGGGATTCATCTTTGTGGATTTGATTAATTGTCGCATTCCACGTTTCAAAGATCTCTCTCTCTCTCTCTCTCAATTAAAATTAATTCAACAAAAAAATAATAATTTATGGTCCGGTATAGCCACCTAATTTCTAGCCTTAAATTTGTGTATCTGGGTTTCTAACAATCTTATTGTCGTGTCTCGGATAGTCATAAAAGACGATTGACTCTGATTTCTTTAGGGAAAAACCTTGAGTGATTTAACCTGTTGAGTCATGACTTACCCGGGATTGTTATGATGACCTTCTCTACACAACTTTAAGTGAGAACATTAGGGAGAAAAGTAGTACCCGTACCTTTCACGTGACGAAAGTGGTGGTGTATGTTATTTTTGAATTTTTGGTTTGTTTGGGGTGTTCTTTTATATTCGTTATTTCTTGTTGTGGCCCGGCTTCCACTAGCGGGCGATACTGATGTCCTTTGTTGCCTAGTAGGTAGTTGGTTCTTCAGTCTTTTGCAGGACAAGCATGCTACCACACCAGCCTTGGTAGTTTGGGCCTCACCGCCGGAGTGAGTGCGGTATTCAAGAGCCTCGAGTAGGGGTGCCACGAAATGTGGCGGTTGTAAGTCCTATAAAGTTTCGGCATGGTTCTGTGTGACTAGCTGTGGACCTCTTTAGGTCCGAAGGAGCGGATACTGGAAGCAGTTCTGATGACGAAACGCAACGATGACAGCAAATTCCCCATACATCGGCCGGGGTCATGATGGTTGGCTGCCATCCGACGGTCCATCTCTTTCCCTTGTTTTTCCATTCTTATGTTTGTCTTCATGTTCTGAGGGCATAGCATGTTCTAAGTTGGGGGAGGGTGTACTTTCGTACATGTTTTGAGCATTTTTAGCTATTCTTACATGTTTTTAGCAAAAAAAAAAAAAAAAAAGGAATTTGGATGCTTGGGTGTAACTATTCTTGGTTGATGACTGTTAATTAGCACTATAGGGGTGTTGTGCGAGTCGAAGTCTCGATATGATTTCATGGATAGACTTAAGCTCGTGAACATGATGTTTAGGAAGCCTTTAGTTAGCCTGTTTCGTCTATAGTCGGATAGCGTTTGGTCATTTGGAAACATGCTCTCACACACACACTGTTCCACGTAAGGATTTGCCGGTCTCGAGTTTGGTTCATGAGTCGTTGGTAATCTTGTATGTGTTAACTTGTTGATGGGATTCTTGTGGAACTCCTTAAAAAAAAAGGGAAAAAAAAGAAAAAAGAGTTATGTGTGCTATATTGTTAATGCTTATCCGGGCGTCCATTGAGTAGTAACCGGACAATCGAGGTATGCTCCCACCGTGTTGTTCGCGTCAAAAGATGGATAGACCTTGTGAAAGTATCTCTAAATGTGGTTAGTTGGGATCTCAATAAAGCCTTTTTGACTTGAGCAATTAAGTCCATAGGGGTCTCTTAAAACCTGGTACTCTAAGGCTGTTTGGCTTGGGGATAGCCGACCCAAAGCTCGATAAAGAGCCAACTAGAAAGCCCAAGAGATCCGATATTGCATGACCACACAAAAAGAAAGAAAAAAAGAAAAGAAAAGAAAAGGGAAGGAGTATGCTTAAAGAAATATTGGGCTATCAACGGTGTGTGAACTATTCTTGAGGTTGGTGAATTCCTATATGTGGTTTTTCCATACATGCATGCCATTTGAAAATTCTCTATCCGATCGTAGGTGAGAGGATTAATTTTTGTGCTAAGATTGCTGCGAAGTTCACTTGTTTAACTTTGTCCATGGATGAAATATCTTGCCTTTGATTTGCCTGACGGTCACTTTAGTGTTTCGAGAAGCTATTGATTGGGTTGAGTTGCATTAAAATGTCTGAGTCCTTTGTGTTTTGTGGGTTATCACTGCTGAAAACCCTCACGAGACTTCACTCGTCCTACCGCGGGTTTAAAAGATCTATCATTTCATTTATTTTTATTCTTTTCGTTGCTTGGGACTAGCAACGCTCAAGTTGGGGGGTGTGATAGGCGCGCAATATCATAGATATAAGCACCTAAGTAGGGCGAATTAGCGCATTAGAGGCGCGATTTATTCCGTTTTCCACTTGATGCGGTGTTGTCTTTTGTTTTTGGTATTTTTGTTTGTTTTGTAGAAAGCAGGCCGAAAGAGCACATAAAGTGGACACAAGACATCGGGCATGTTGGGAGCTAGTGGGACCAAGTGAGGACGAGCAAGCAAGCTTGAAAAGCAGTTTAAAGCACTCGATATCGATACAAGAATTGTGTTGTATCGATACCGGTTACCTCAGGAGTGAACAAAATGTATCTGTATCGATACAGGCATTTCCCTGTATCGATACCAAGGGCCTTAAAGACAGCCGGTTGACTTGGCCACGTGGTTTGACTTTGGGGAGGATAAATACTCCGTTTTTAGGTCGAACTAGGGTTCGAACTTAGTTTCTTTTTTTTGCTTTCAGATAGAAGCCAATTTTCCTCTGGAGATCTAACTTTTCAGAGACTTTTACATTGAAGTTTGAAATTTTGTTCGCTGATTCTCACATTGTTTCGGTAACTTTCTGTTTTATTTACATTAATCTCAGTTCGCGGGAGTTTGTCCGTGATCTGATCTTGAATCCTTTGCTTTAATTCACATTCAAGTGTAATAGCATGGTTTATTTCAGAATTTTTGTGTTTGTTCTAGTCAACATGAGTGAGTAGTCCCATAGGTATGGTCGCGGAGTGATTAACACGCCGTGGCCAGGGATGGATTTGTCCTTGCTCCGATTTTCACAATCAATAATGGAAAAACAATTTTAGGTTACTAAAGAGCTTCCGTTCGACGAATCCGAGAGTTGTCGAAGCCCATGTAACGCGGGGAACGGGGGACCAAAATTCGATTCCGGTCTTACCGGGTATTATGCTACACCGGTCTCAGCCCTACACTTGGGGCAACCCTCTAATTTAGGTCTAGGATTTCGGTCAAGCAATAAGTTTGTCCAGACATTTATTTCGTGCTGATTTCGCAATTAATTTCAACAGATTGATTCTTTCTCAAATTAAGGAGATAAATAAATGAATAAAGCCATTCCGCGTCAAAAAGTTTGTTACATGCAGTGACAATGGTTCACATGAAATGTGTGGGACTCGTGTATAAGTAGAGGGATTCACAAATTCCATATGAGAAAGTTTGTACAATTATCAACATAAATAGAAAATACTATATAAAAAGGTAAACAAAAAATAAGAAAAAGTAAAAAATCCTGTAAGAAAGTCATTAAACAGAATGTTTTGGAGAATGGATTGGGACCCAGCTTCAGCTTCTCAAAACGTCCAGTTTTTTGGATTACCTGTAGGGACACAAGTCACCGCATCTCCATAGTGACCTCAGTTGTGGGCCCTCTGAAATTTTCATTTGGGATCGGAACCGTTCATTTTTTTAGGAATATTGAGCACATTATGGGTTCAAAAAATTATGATCATCGGAGATTGTCAGACACAAAATTGAGACAAATCTATCCTACAGTGTATTCTCTAAATGATAAGGGCCATTTGTATAATTTGATTTTTTACATGAATGATCGTCTCGGCGTTCCTGACAAACTGTATGGTTCTGATCCCAAATACAAATTACAAAGGGCTCATAGTTGAGATCACAACGGGAAAATAATGACTTCCTGGGTTACTAAAGGTATCACAAGTCGACCAGAACCAAAATGAGAATAGAATTATTGTAATCAAATTGTTTAGATTCAAAATATTGAGAAGCATACACATTTTTATAGAGATCTTTTCAACCATGACAACGGCTGTGATAAAATTCTCGTAACTCCAAAAAGTAAGAATTCCCATATACTTTTAACAAATATGCATATACATTTGGATAGTATATTTTTTTTTCATATATCTCTACGTTTTAGTTGCACATTATCCACTGTCCCAAGGGTGGTTATTACTTCCTCTATCTCGCTAAGTTAGTTCACGATAAAAAGAAGTGCAATTTTTTGATAAAAATTAAGGTACTTTCGTCAGTGGCGGATCCAAGAACTTTTATGATGGTGTTAAAAAATTACGTCAACCCTATTGACTGACAATAAGAAAAAATTTCATATAGTACATAATACGAATGCAATTAGATAACTTAAAAATACATTCAACGGTTATTTTTTAAACCACAAAATACACAGAAGATTATAAGGGGAGAGGGATTTGTGTGGTTGATCCGTTGATGTAGAAAGACAGAAAGAAAAAATAAGTTGGGGAATTAATTGGAGTATAAAAATGGCATAGGGTTAAAAGGAAGAGGAAAAAAGGTCTGGTGTTGTAGGAGGGCATGTGACAAAGGGAGTTTGGGAAGGTCTAGGAGAGGAGACGGAGAGGCGGTCTGGTCGAGAGAAAGGTAAGAATGAATAATAGAGAGTCAGGTGTAGAAAAGATGAAAAAAGGACGGGAAGAGTTTGACTACTGATTTGTTGGGCTTGGACCCTCCCAAAGAAATTGATGAAATATAATGCACCAAACGCAATAGTATTGTCATGTTTGTTATGTGTTATGGCTCTCACACCATCTGTATATGTCGCAATATGCAAAAATTGGATAGAAGAGTAACTATCCCGGGAAACGACACAAAGGTAGCTCAATGTTCCAAATTTTTAATATGTGGTCAGGTGCAAACTGAGCTGCAAGACCCATTATGACATAGGATGCCAATTCTTCACATCCAACATCTTTGGACAACAAGATTGCCGCCCACCCATTGAAGACACCATTAGACCATACAAACTCCGACATCTAATCGGATCAAATTTGATAACTTTGGGGCCATGGAACAGTAGAGAAGGTGATGATTATGTCTTCACCTACCTGCTTAAACATGCTATACCATTCTCAACATCCCCTTACATCCTTTTGTAAGGTAATCCATTATAGTTGTCAAAATAGCTTGTCCAGGCCAAGAACACTACCGCCAAGAACACTACCTTAGGCGGGGCTCTAGTCACCAAGTGCCTCTCTACAAGAGGCTGCCTCCTTTATTTCACATATCCTATTTGGTGCGAAGTGGAATCACTCCTTTCTTAGAAGTACCCCAAAGCATAATGACCTTCCGATTCATCTGTCTAGGATGAACTATGCTAGACAAAGCCCTCCAAAAAGTTCATTTCAACATTAAGCCACTCTTCGCTCTAAGGGACTCATCAGTCACCACCCGTTCAGTTTCAAATTTTCTAAATTTATTGTGCTCGAGCATTAGTTCAAATTGAGAGTCCCTTCTATAATAGGAGAAGGAAATCAATTTTTATGAATAAATGGTTATTTTCGTCTGTTATTTTTTGTTTTGTACATTTTACTACTTCACTTTCAATGCTTTGGGCTTCCATACTAATTGGGAAGATTCTTTTCAGCATCGTTAAGTTGTTTGCTGTTTCATGTCCTCTTTCTTTTCCATGTCCACCTATTAACTTTCATTTTTGTTTGCTATTTTTCTGTGATGGTGGTTTTGACCCTTAAGATGTCTTTGGATGGAATTTGTGAGGAAGTTGTCATGCAGTTGGATTGCATTGGATTGATGAAGCTCTGTATCATCTATGTGCTTAGATTTTGTCGGTTGTTTTGAGTATCTCAGCCCTAAAGTACTAATGTAAAGTGGTGTCTCTGAATGCGGAATGTGTAGCATGATTTTCTTGGAGGCAGCAAGTGAAAATCCAGGTTCTTCTTCTCTGCTCTTTGTTTCAAAGGACCCATAAAACATAAGAAGAACTGCTAGTTTGATATCCAACGGTGAATCGTGATCATGAATTTTAGATGGGGCTGGTCCTGGGAATGGTTAAATCACCACCAAGTTGCATGATGTGGTATCTTTGATCAGCTTTTTGTCCCCTTTTAGGATGAAACCCCATTGTTTTAATATGGATCCCATGTTAAGGAATGTAAAGATTCGTATCATCCATGGACCATAATGACCTGGATGTTGCATCATTAATCATTAGAAGTAATTTTTTTTCTGTGTTTGAGGCGACAATTTGCTAGGCAGACATGATGGTGTAGCCCTCTGTGGTTTCTGTGAAGAATTCTTGACTGTTTTTGATTGGCTGTGCATGGACGTGGATCGATGGTGATCAACCATGATGTGCCTTCCTTTTCCCACAGAATTGAGAAAGTTTGTGCAGTGCCATACTGGTGTCCTGTCTCCTGTGCTAAATGTGTATAGGTTCTTCAAGGCTACTACATCACTTCGCTTCGTAGATTAACCAGTATACTCTGTTAAATACAGAGAATCTGTTTGCATCTTTTCTTTTCCATTGGTACAAAATGAAGTTAAGAAATAGTTAAATCACATTTTGGTTTCGGATTGAACGAGGAATGTTCGTAGTGGTCCATGATTTGGAGAAAGCTCAGATGATATTGCATGAAGGTGCAAGTTTTATAGAGGAAGGGGTCTTGTATTATTTTGGACGCAGGAAATTAAGCTCTTGCAGCAAGTTTCTGCATTAGTGTTGTATTCGTTTCTGAGGTTTTTGATTCCCATGCTTGCAATGGATATTTTAGTTTGGAACCGATAATTTGTTCAGACACCTCAGGCTGGCAGAAAAAAGATTATGCTGCATGACCGTCCTTCGAAAATGTGATGCTATATGTTGTTGCTCCTTTTAGAACCATTTTGGTACAAATTTATGGGCTCCTTGCTTCTGTTTAGTTGGACACTAGTTGAAGTAATTTTTACAAATCTTGTAGATGCTTCGGTTCCATCAAAGCAGTGTGGTGACCATTTCATTGCACGTGTTTGTAACTGGGAACAATGAGGCTACATAAACATCTGTACTTCCTTCCAAGGAGTCTTAAAGGCTGCTATAAGATATTGAAGCTAGGGCTGGAACGTCATCAAACATTAATCGTCACTTGAGTTCATTTTTCGTAAGAGACAGAATTTAGTAATCAGCTACTCTTTAGTTTAGTGTGCTTTCGTAGGTTTTGAAAGTGGTGCTGGCTTTGGTTGGTTTGAGAATCGAAGTTTGCTGTTGAAAAGATTTTGCTTTCCTGATTCTAGAAATCTCTCTTTAGTCTTGAGTCTGATGCTTCTATGTGAACCGGATGTAATATTTGCAGTCACTCTTTTTCTATCTTTTGAGAGTGTCATTCTGGAGATATTAAATGGTTACAATCATCTGACGCTGTTCTTACTGTTTGTCAGTGCTTTGTTTGTGTGTTAGCATTGAGTTCAGAAAAAGAACATGTTAGAATAGTTAGTGTTTGTCCCACATCGGCCAAGTTAAGTAATGTAACACTCTCACAGTAATATAAATAAAGTACTCTTGTGTTAGGGTTAATTAACACCCTTACACTTCTCTCTCTCTCTCTCTCAAACAACATGGTATCAGAGCACTACAGGACCACCATAGTCTTCGAAACCCTAACACCCCCACCTCGGACGTTATACACTATAGCCCCTTACATAAGCCATCATCATCATCCCAGATTAGCCCTAGAAAACCATCTTCTTCATCTAAACCCTAAACCCATTGTCGTTCATCCCTAAAATGACACTGTTTGAACCAGAAAACCCTAAAACGAGACTCAATCGACCCAACATCCCCTCAAACCCCAAAATCGACATTGTTCATCTCTTAACCAGTAACATACGACCTCTGTACACACTCAAAAATCCAAACCCAAAACCCCAATCGATCTTGTTTCGAACCATAAACATACCTGTCAGTCACTGCCGGACTCAGGCGATCATCATCAGACCTCAATCAACCTTCGTTGTGGCTTGTCTCTGTGATTTCAATCCAAAGACTCCATCTGGACCTCGTGTGTTCATCTTCAGCACTCGTCAGTGCTTGAATAGCCTTGTTGGCTACAGTCCAGTTCCCGACGACCCTCATCGGCCTTTGGTTGTCACCGGCGACCCTCCAGGTGGCTTTGGTTTACGTGTGTCTTTTCTGGTGAATTTGGAGCATCTCCGCCCTTATTTGAGGTATATTGGGGTTGTTATGAATTATACTATTTGGTGTCGTTGGTTGGACAGTGTTTATTTCATTTGGTTTACTGGTTAGTCACTCTGAGTGGTTTATGGAGGTTGTCTGTTCCTGTTTACACACATCTAGTCTGTTGCTTGGTTGTCTGTTATTGGTGGCTGCATAGTTGGTTGGCGGATGATTATTTACCTACTTGGTTGATTAATTGGTGGCTGGTTGATTGTCTGACAAAATGTCTGAAGAGAAGTCTAATTCTAGTTCTGGTTTGGGTCCTACTTCTACTGTTGTTGGTACTCTGTCTGGTTCTGACTCGACAGCTATTGGTAGTTTATTGGGTGGCTCCTAGTCTAATGACCGTCGTCCTATTGCCTCCACACCATTAAATGTGGGAAATTATGTTCTGTGGGCAAAAGCTGTTGAGGTATATTATCTAGGTGAGTCTGAGGACTCTTATTTGACTGATGATCCTCTTGTTGCTGATTCCTCCACATATCGGGCCTAGAAAGCGGTTGATGCACGTGTTCGCTCCGAACTATGGAATAGTATGACAGAACATGTTGCTAGTACGTTGATGTTCTATGCGACAGCGAAAGAAGTGTGGACAGAGGCCAAAGAATTGTATTCAGGTTTAGACAATCTCCGCCACATATATGAGCTTCATCGGTCTTTCTTTACTATATCTCAGGGTGATGATTCATTTGAGGAGTATTATGCTAAGTTTCGGCGCATTTGAAATGAGTTAGATATTTGTGAGCCACTTTCTGTTGATATTCAGGTTGTGCGACGCCAACGGGATCATATGCGGCTCACTCAGTTTTTATCTGGTGCATCATCGACCTTTGGCCTCGTGAGTAATCAGATTTTAGGATCTACCGACATACCTCTTCTCAGCGAGGTATTTCGCTGTCTCCATTAGTCATCATCTATTTCTACACCATCTTCTGATAGCTCTGCTTTCTTTGTCAGCCATGGCCGTGGTCGTGGCCGTGATTCTGGGTTTAGCAGTCATGGTCGTGGTTCTGAAGGACAAGGTTCTGGTAGCTATGATTCAGGTAATAATTATGGTGGTCGTGGTGATTATGGGTTCAATGGTTGTAATTCTAGTCGTGGTGGTGTTAGTCATGGTTGCCCATCAAGGGGAGATAGTTCTGGTCATGGCCGTAGTACCCGATTTTGTACTCATTGTAAGAGTACAAGTCATACAGTGGACTATTGTTATGATCTTCATGGCTTTCCCCAAGCTCATCACGTTGCCTCTGAGGATACTGGACAGTTTGCTCAATCTTTTGCCGATAGTGTGGTTATTTCAGCTGAGGATTACTAGTGCTTCTTGTCATTTTAGGCTGGGACAGAGTCTTCCACTGCTATGCTTGCTTAGACGGGTCCATCTGTTGCCTTTGTAGCCTCATCCTCATCATCTCCTTGGGTTATTGACTCAGGAGCTACATATCATATGACTAGTACATCTACTCTTTTCCTTGGTCAACAGCTAGTTGGTAAATCATCGCATGTCACCTTAGCTGATGGTTCTACCACTGTTGTTACTGGTTTGGGCTCCATTCTTGTCACTTCCTCTCTTACTTTGACTTCTGTATTACAGGTTCCTCATTTTACATTTAACCTTATGTCTATGAGTCGCCTTACTAAATCTTTAAATTGTTCCATCACATTTCTTCCTCATGGCTATATTTTTTAGGATCTCAAGGCAGAGAGGAAGATTGGTGGGGGCATTGAGCGAGGCGGCCTATATTACCTGACAATTTCTCAGGTTGTTGCCCTTCAGACATCAAAGTCACCATACCACCAGCATTGTCGTCTTGGCCATCCATCTCTCCAGAGTTTGAAGCATCTTGTTCCCTTGTGTCGTTCCCTCAATAAGTTGGTGTGTGAAGTTTGTGAGTTTAGTAAATACCGACGAGTCTCCTTTTATCCTAGGGTTGAGCGTCGTGCATCGCATCCTTTTCAGTTGGTTCATTCAGACATTTGGGGGCCTATTCATGTGCCCGGTGTTTCTGATTTTTAGTATTATGTTATTTTTGTGGATAATTTTTTTCATATCACATATCTTTATCTAATGACAGAGAGATCTGAATTGAAATCTGTGTTTAAATCTTTTTACATGGAAGTTAAGAATCAATTTGATTCCTGCATTAAAATATTTCGTTCAGATAATGCCCGTGAATATTTTCACAGTCCCCTTTCTCAATTTCTTGATGATTATGGCATTATTCACCAATCATCGTGCGCTCAGTCTCCACAACAAAATGGAGTTGCTGAGCGCAAGATTCGACACTTGTCTGAGGTTATGCGTGCTTTATTATTTCACATGCAGGTTTCTAAGTCATATTGGAGTGATGCTATTCTCACTGCCTGTTATTTAATCAACTGTATGCCCTTTACGGTCTTAGGTGGTAAGGTTCCCCATAAGGTCTTGTTCCCTCGTCGGCCTCTCCATTCATTACGCCCTCGGGTTTTTAGGTGCACTTGTTATGTCCACGTCCTTGACTCTGATAGGAGCAAACTCGATCCTCCGTCTTTTAAGTGTATCTTTCTGGGATACTCCCACACTCAGAAAGAGTATTGTTGTTACTCTCCTACTTTACGTCGTCACTTTGTTTGTGCTGATGTCACGTTCAATGAGTCATTGCCATATTACTCAGATCCTGTTACAACCAACGACCTTGTTACACTTGAGTTTGTGTTACCTATGGCTGTCCCTACTGGTACTGCTACCCAAAAACCTTTGTAGGTATATGTTCGTTGTTCACTAGCACCAGCACCCGACACCAATGCAGCCTCCTGAACCATCTCCGACTGCTGCGCTGTCTTTGCCCACACCTCCGTCTTCCCCCTTGTTGCCAAATCCGCCTGCTCGTTGATATCCTACTTGTGAGAATCGTCACCCACCGGTAAAATATGATTTTTCTGATATCTCGAGTACTTCTCATCCTATCTCTTAGTTTCTCTCTTATGATCATCTCTCTCCATCTCTTTGTGCTTTCACTACTACTGTTTCCTCCATATTTGTTCTTAACACTATTCATGAGGCATTATCCCGGTCTAAGTGGCGAACAGCTATGGCAAATGAAATGTTTGCTCTTCATAATAATGGCACATGAGAGTTGGTTACTTTTCCTGTTGGTAAAACCACTGTCGGTTGTCGTTGGATTTATACCATCAAGTATCTTCCTTATGGTACTGTTGAGCGTCATAAAGCCTGCTTGGTTGCCAAAGGCTACACACAGACTTATGGCGTTGATTACTCTGAAACATTCTCTCATGTTGCCAAGCTTGGTCCTGTGCTGATTCTTCTTTCCCTCACCACCAATCTTGGTTGGCCGTTGTTTCAGCTTGATGTTAAAAATACTTTTCTCCATGGTGATCTTCAGGAGGAAGTCTACATGGAGCAACTGCTTGGGTTTGTTGCTCAGGGGGAGCCTCATAAGGTATGTCGTCTTCACAAAGCACTTTATGGACTTAAACAATCTCGCAGAGCGTGGTTTTTGCAAGTTTAGTGATGCTATTATGAGGTTTTGCAAGCGTCGAAGTCAGTCTAATCACTCTGTATACTCCCTCATGTCGGCTCGAGGGAAAATGTTAGTCATTGTTTATGTTGATGAAATTATTATTACTAGAGATGATCAATGAGGGATTGATGAGTTGAATCAATTCTTACAGATTCAATTCCTCACTAAAGATTTGGGTAAGCTACGATACTTCTAGGATATTGAGGTGCCAAGATCCAAGGATGGGATTAGTTTGTCGCAAAGAAAATATGTGTTAGATATTCTAGAAAAGACAGGTTTATTGGGAGCTAAACCTGTGGAGACTCCAATAGATCCTAATATCAAACTTTGCATTGATCAAGGGGAGGTATTTCCTCATCCAGATCAGTATTGTCGCTTAGTTGGTAAATTGATTTATATTACCAATACTCGTCCTGATATCTCATTTGTTATTAGTATGGTGAGTGAGTTTATGTCTGCTCCTCGTCTTCCACATTGGGAGGCTTGCATTCGAACTGTGAAGAATCTTAAGGCTCACCCTGGACGTGGCTTATTTTGCGTTCTAATGGTCATTTGCGTGTTGAGGCATTTACTGATGCAGATTGGGCAGGGTCACCTTCTGATAGACGTTCAACAACTGTTTATTTTACTTTTGTTGGTGGCAACCTAGTTATTTGGAAGAGTAAGAAGCAAACTGTTGTTGTAAGGTCTAGTGCAGGGGCAGAGTAATGTGCTCATACGACATGTGAGGTTGTTTGGTTGAGATCCTTTCTTGAGGAGCTTGGATTTCAAGTGCAGTTACCCATTCCTATGTATCCTGATAATCAAGCAGCGATACATATTGCCTCAAACCCGGTGTTTCATGAAAGAACCAAACATATTGAGGTAGATTGTCATATCGTTCGAGAGAAGATTGACAGCGGTATTTTGGCTACACCTTTTGTATCCACAGGAGCTCAAATTGCAGATATTTTTACTAAGTCATTGTTTAAACCACGTTTCGAGTTTTTATGTAACAAGCTGGGATTTTGTGATATTTATTCTCCAGCTTGAGGGGGAGTGTTAAAATAGTTAATGTTTGTCCCACATCGGCCAAGTTAAGTAATGTAACACTCTCACGGTAATATAAATAAAGTACTCTTGTGTTAGGCTTAATTAACACCCTTACACTTCTATCTCTCTCTCTCTCTCTCTCAAACAACAGAACAGTTTTGCTTCTTCTTTCATAATGTATTCATTAGTGGATTCAGATTTGTTCTGTCGAGCTGCTTAAATGTACAAGTAATTTTTGGAAGCAGTCTTGTTTATCTATGTGCTGCATATTCAAGGGACCACACAGACGAAGTTTGTTCACTAGTACATTCTAGCTGATACTGTGATCTCTTTGCCCATTGTTGCCACACGGGAGTAGCAGAAATATCACAAGGACTATAGTTGTCGCAGCGGCTATTTGTGAGGATAGAATGACACATATGCACGCCATAATTTTTAGACCGGATACTTAAAAGTTTGGTATATGCAAGTAAAGCTTTTCTCATGGAAATGACTTCTTTCCAGTGGTCACGATGTTATTTTCCTTCCATTGTATGTATAGTTGCTCATCTGTAGGACTATCGTACATCCAAAAAGTAATAGTATGTGTTACGAACAGTCTGTAAAGGAGGTTAAAAAGCTTGTTGGCGAGGACAGGAGGTAATTAATTAGAGTATGTCAGCTGCGTAGTGATCATGTGGCATAATGTATTTTGAGAGAGATTATAGGTATATCTGTGACATGTTGCATCTGGCTTTTCTGAGACCAGTATTGGATTCTGCGAAAATTGAGGCCAGAGGTAAGTTACTCCGTCAAATGATTGATATCTACAGTTCTGTGGATTTTATTTGGTTTTGGGTAAGAATTCTTATCTTATCAAATTTGCCAGCTTTAAAATGCAGTATAATTTTCAGATTGTTTATTTGAGCACGGCATATTGATTTTGCATCCCCTTGGCGTGTTGTAAACATATAGAACTGAATATATCTACTCTTGCACTTCCACTTCCTTCAGGGTGATCAATTTCTCTTTCCAAACAATTTCAAAAAACATGAGGAATTGTTCTTTATTTGATAGATGTTGCTGATTCTGTTTTCATTCTTGGTCTCTATGTTCTATGCTCTGTCTAGGTTATAGCAAGTCCAGTATCTTTAGATGCCCATCTTTTTGTGCATGTTTTGAGGGCCTGGCACACACATTTTGTTTGGAAAGAGTTAGTCATTAAAAATAAAGTCCACGAGTGGTAATTTTAGCTTGTCCCAGAACACTGTACCATCAAAGGTTATGGTTAGAATTTTTTTTGTGCTCAATGATCTTTTAAGATGCGGAGGTGGTTTCCTGAAATTGGACCTGAGTTAGAACATAACTGGACCACATAGGCCCTAGGTAAATCCGCCAGCTCAGAAGGAATCACAGGGACAGTTTGTACTTTGGTGTAGTGCTGGGGTGTTGTACTCCAAAAATGTTCAGAACACCAATATACTTAAATTGTTATTGTTTGGGGCAAAATATTTGGGTGCCCATATAACCTTGAATACGATGAAAGGAAGAATCTATTGGATTCCCGTGGTCTAACTTGTGTGATATAGCTCCTGCCTTCCTCAATGTGGATTGCAGGCTATGGAACATATTGAATGTGAAAAGTAAGTTGTGGTAAATATGAAGAAAAGATGCTCCAAGTTAAAGTACAGGTCACTGATAGATGTAGAGTTGTATGCAGGAGAATGTGAAGATATTTATATAAATTGATTGTGGGTGATAGTAGGCTTATTTTTTGGCTACAAGTCATTGATATTAAATGAAAATGTGGAAGGCGAGTGGTGTCCATGAGCTAGATATGCGGCTAAGTCTTTTCTGTTCTTTGCCCAATATCTGAATTCAGCTTATGAGTTGGGATTGTTTTGCTCAAAACAGTTTTCGGTTGCCCTGGATGTGGGTATCTGGAGTGCAAGTTTATGCAATTATTTCATTTCTGTTATTTTGTCTGTTAGAAAGCCATTCATGAATACTAGAATGCAAGTGATAAGTTGTTAAATGGTATGAGAAACTTGATTACATGGACTTCATTAATTGATGGGGTTTTAAGGCACCCTTTATTACATGGTCTTGTGGTCAGTGCATTTGAACTTGCATATTACTTTTCCAGCAATAATGGTGTGAAGTTGGATTGTTTTTGGAACTGTAATTGCCTTTCACGCGCACATAGATGATTACTTGTTCATATATGTACACTGTACTTGTGAAAAATACAAATTACTTTGAAGCTGAAGATGCCCTATTGCTTGATTTTTGGGCCCGCGATTCAGTTTTTCCTGGCTTGGATGCACTGGATCTATTATTATTTTCTTTCGTATCCTCGTTTTTTAAGGCCTCCAGCTATATTTAAGAATTTATGATGTGGGTTTCAAGCTGGATTAGTTGTCAACTGATATTGTTCATCTACATCCATTATTCTATTTCACGTAAAACTTTTGTTCCTGAGAACAGCCTGACATTCTCCAATTCGGACTGAAAGTGAATTAAGGAGGGCATGTGGTTTGGCATTTTGACATTTGTTGCTCATTGATTAAATAGAAGTTCTGTCAATGTTTCAGTCATTTTAATATCAAATTTATCTCACTTTGATTTGTTTGCATTCGCGGTATCCCTAAGGGGATCAGTTTCTCAATTGTATTGTTCATGTAGATTATGGTGGAAAGAGATACAGGTCGCCCTCGTGGATTTGGGTTTCTGACATCTGCAGATCGCCGGGGAATGGAAGGTGCAATTAAGGAAATGCATGGTAGGGAGTTTGGTGATCGTGTTATATCAGTGAACAGGGCTCAACCCAGAATGGGCGGTGATGATCCAGGCCATGGTTACAGTGAAGGTTACCCATCGGGGTGGCAGGGGCAGCCATGGGGGTGGAGATAGATCTGTAGCCCAGGATGATTGCTTCAAGTGTGTCCGCCCCGGCCATTGGGCCGTGACTGTCCTTCAGCAGGTGGTGCTGACCGAGGTGGTGGATTCTCTGCTCGTTCTAGATTTGGTGGGCCAGGTGGCCATGAGGATCGCTTTGGTGGGGTTCGTGATCGATACATCGACGATTGGTACAATGGAGGGCGTTATGGGGATATGGATCGTTATGATTGCAGAGACAAGTATGCTACCCGCGATCGCTATGCTAATGACAGGTATTCCTAGATAAAACTAATTTTGTCAGTGATAGTGGTGGAATGGTTGGCCTTTGAATCTGAACTGTATTCTTATAACTGGTATAACCGTCCAATTGCTGTTTCCTAGCGCTCTCAGAAGTTTGATAATTTATTTTCAAAGTTGCCAGTGAACATTTGATATGAAACAGCAGATTGATATTCTGTCTGTCTTTGGTAGTTAATTTTTCCGAGTTTGATTGTTCCATAAAGGATGTCCACGTTGAAATCTCACCGCTAAATTTGTTTAGATTCTTTAAACTAGGCTAGCAATGATGGGCGGAAGAATAGTTGGTTTTCGGTGTTGAAAAGTTTTAAAGTAAATTCCAAGACAGTTTTAGGGTTAATGGTCCCATCGTACTTCACGGCTGTTTATGAATCATTTTATGAGGTGAAAGGATATGGCAGGAAACTAGCGAAATAAAGCTGGCGGGAAACTATCGAAATAACTTCTACACTTTATTATCTTGTAATTTTGCACCCTTATTTTGGCTCCATAAATTCCTTTCACGAATTTATAATCCAAAAATGGCCTAAATGGACAAGTCCCTTGTTGCTGTTGTATAAAATGCAGATATCCTCTCAGTGGTGATCGCTTTGTGGGCGATAGGTATGGGGGTGTGGACCGTTACCCTCAAAATGGGCATGGCAAAGGCACAGCCTACGATAGAATTGGAGGACCAAGGGGAAGGAGTGACCGGTATGGAGATGGTGGGGAACCATCGCGTCGCAAGAGTAGATCCTACAGGGACAGGGCAGGCCCCTACTACCGCCCTAGGCGGGGCAGAGGGCGCCCATCTTCTTTTGATCAGTACTGAAAACTTCCAGATTTGCTATAAACTTTTTTTTAATATCTTCTACCAGGTACTTGACTGACTTTTTGTTTATGATGCTGCCTTTCTTTGGGTGAGATAATTTGTAGGTCATATAGTTTTTTAGCTTAAGTTTGATGTCTTCGGTATTTTACACCAAAATTATTGCCTGTCAATTTAGTTATTGTCTTCAGCTCTTTTTTGGTCAGAAGTTATTGTCTTTACCTGCTGATGCCTTTCCCATGGATGAGACAATTTGTAGGCCATATGGTGTTTTAGCTTTACGTACATGAAATTGCTCTGTAAACCCTTTCCTCATTGCTATGGTGAAAATTTTGTGCTTATAGTCAAGTTTAATTTCTTAGGTCTTTTTCACCAAAGCTATTGCCTGTCAATTTAGTTTTTCTCCTTTATACTATGGAGCAGTAGTAATCGTTTTTGTCGTTTGTTTTTGTTTTCTCATAAAAAAGCAGTGAGTACCAATTTCTGTACATTGCCGCCAATATATTGGAGAGTAGCATTTCTTAGAACCAGTTTCCGCGATAGAGTACCGACATGTATTGGAGGTTGGGCAAGGACGGCACCAGAATTTTTGGTTGAGCGGTGACAAAAAAAATGTAAAAAAGAAATTTATGTACTAAACTCTATGTCGAATAAAAATAGTTCTTTTGATCCAAAAAATATTGGGCCTAGTTTATTTTGTTGTGCATTATATTATCTGCTTATAAATTTAAGAAAATTTTCATTTATTTGGGTACTTATGAATGTTGAATGATATGAGTGTTGACAATAGTGACGAAAAATCAAATTATGTGCTAAAAAATACAAAATTTTAGTGCATTTATTGAATTTAGGGGGTTCACTAAACCCTCTCGGGACAAAAGTGGATCTGCGGGAACTACCTCATTAATACAGATTGCCTCAACTTCTTTAGATTATGTACCATCTCATGACGTGTTTAATTTTTAGTTTTGAGTCGATTATAATGGGGATTGAGGATCAATTAAGATGATCATTAGCCGAGCTCGAGTAATTTCTTTTTGCATGTAGTATAGGTTTCTCTTTCCAGGAGTTCACAAAACGAGGGAGCCTCGAATGTGTTTTCGAAATGAGCTGAGACAGCTTAAGCCGGTTTAAGCTATCTTTTCTTCGATATTTTCAAAATATTTGGGTAAAAGTAATAATTTTACCCAATTTCGATTCCTCGCGTCAAGACGATCTTATAATCATCAAAAGCACAAAACTAACAAATACAAAAAAAATTTGAATGAAGACGTTTATAAAATCCTTAAGTCTGGAACGGGTTCAGGCGTCCATTTTGTGAAGTTAATAAAAGTTGGTACATTTTCATTTTGCCCTTAAAAATAGGTTCCATTTTGAAAAGTTATTAGTGGGTTGAATTGTAATGATGATGTCTCCATAGAGGTTATTTATGGAAAGTAATAATTTTTAAAGTATAATCTAACAGTGCGTGCGAAAGACATTTAAAAAAGGACAGATGGAGCATAACTTTCCATAACCATCCTGTATAGAGGCATTATCATTTTACCCGTTAACTTTTTTAAATCAAATCTATTTTCGATGGCAAAATGGAAATGTATCAGTTTTACCTACTAACTTTACAAAATGAACACTCATTAAGAGACAATTCAAAATAAAATACTTGAAATCTTAAAAAGAGACGGAAAGAGTACAAGTTTGTCGGGCTGAGTTTACAAGAACAAATGAACTTATGAAATATCTCACTCAAAACTACTACAATAACAAATTGAGGTCGAAAATGTTCATTTTTCGTCTATTTTTCTTTTTGTGAAAACCCATTTCTATTCCTTACATGTGCGTACAGATAAGTAGATCTGCAACCAAAATTGACTTAGAAAACTGAGAACACACACACACGAGGCCATCTGGTATATATGCTTTCAATTTCCTTATGTAGACGCATTCACTTGGACTTATATTATGCTAAGAGGTGCTTGACTTTCTCTCTCTCCTCCCTTTTTGGTTCTCTTCCAATATCCATTGGCCTCATTTCGTTTTCATATTTTAGTGCTGTATAGCATTTTCAAAAGGAAGACTTTTGAAAGTGACATTTGCCTTAGAGTCTTGGTCATTGACCAGCGTGGAGGGCTTTACAATAATAGCATGCCAGGAAAAAATCGCTCCTCTGATGTGAGCTCAACATTAATTTCCAAAGTTAGCTGGGCCAGTGCCTAGGTCACTTGAGTTTTGGCAACTCTTTAAAGTCTCATTTCTTAGAATTTTCAACTAGTGTCAAAATCATCCAGGGAGGGAGATCCAACTCTTTTGTTGTTGTTATTGTTGTTGTACTCTTGTTTTTTAAAAAAAGGATTCTAGATGTTACTGTTGGAACATAAAACTTGATTTGACATTTTGATCCAAGAAAAATGAAGCTCAAGCCAAATCCAATAAAGATGCCCCAAACTTGAAAATATTATCGGAGGAGATATAAAAATATGTTTCTAAAAGCTCTGGAATATCTAGCTTCTAGGTGAGATCTAGAATATCTAGCCTAGGTAAGGTGGCACTGAGCTAGTATCATCATAAGCTAGCACCAAACTCGATCCACAGTTGGAAGCAGCTCTCCGAGGAGTTCACAACCCGATTCTTGACGAGTCGAGTGTCACCGAAAACTTTTGACATCCTGACCGCCATGGGACAAAGGGAAGGAGAAAGTTGGAGGAAATATTTAAAAAGGCACTGGGAAACCTTTAATGAGATTGAAGACTGTAGCGAGGAGCACGCTATAACAACTTTCAAGATGAGCTTGCTTGTTAGCTTAGATCTGAGGAAATCCCTGACAATGAACCCAGTCAGAACGGTGGCAAAGCTCATGCAACGTATCGAACAGCACGCACTCGTCGAGGATGACCGTATGCGAGAAAGCAGGAAAGAGAACGCAGGGCGACCTGTCACCCCAGAAAAGAGGATGACGGAGCAAAAAGGTTACAAGAAGGAATACCCCACCAGCAGGAGCGATAGTTCGTCCAGCCTAAGAGACAAGGCCACTATGGAGACCCGTTCTTTCCACAGCATTTACACAGTTTTTAACGTACCAATTTGACAAAATGTTGTACAGACTCAGAGATAAGCCATGGTTTCGCGAACCTCCAAAAATGATTGGAAATCCAGAAAGGTGGAGAGCAACAAACAAGAAATGCAGATATCATTGAGACTGGGGACACATGACAGAAGATTGCTTCGAATATAAGAAGTTCCTGGATGAGAAGGGAGCTGAAGGCCTCCTCGATGAATATGTAGCAGAAAGAAAGAAAGATCAAGCAGCCCCAGCCGAGGAAGTGGACTGTTTAGCAAAACCCAAGGGTCTGATCCAAATGATACAGGGCTACGCAGCCCTTACACCAAAAGTGAGATTAGATATGTACAAAGGCAGAACGAGCATGCAAAGCACGTGTACAAGCTGGGTGTGAAGAGGCCCAGGGAAGAAGAGATCACGGTGTGGTCAATCACATTCACGGACGAAGACTTGGTCGAAGTAACGCTGCCGAACAATGATGCTCTGGTCGTTACCTTACGACTAGGAGAATATGACGTTGAGAAGATATTGGTGGACCAGGGGAGCTGCACAGAAATCCTTTATTACGACACTTTTCGGAAGATGGAGTTGCCCAGGACGAACTTAGAAAAGAGTCAGACTCCTCTGATCGAGTTCGAGTCACAGCCGGTCTGGCCCATGGGAAAGGTGACATTGCTAGTACGAGCAGGGTCCGTCGAGTTGAAAACAGAGTTCCTGGTTGTTGATGTCCCATCTTCCTACAACACCATCATTGGCAGGACATGACTGCACAGAATGAAGGCAATTTCATCAACCTACTATCAGATGATAAAATTCCAGGGGGCAGAAGGCATTGAGCACATTAAAGGAAACCAGAAAATGGCAAATCAGTGTTTAGTCTCAACGATCAACAGAGCCCCCAAGGTACATCTCATTCAGTCCGTTGAAGTATCCCATCAAGATACATTAGAAGACGTTAGAGGGAACCCAACCCTAAGAATTGTGGAAGGATTGAAAAAGGTTCAGCTCGATAACCTGGATCCAGAAAGGTACTTTCTAGTAGGAGAAAAGCTTGATAAGAAGGAGGAAGAAGAGCTTGTACATTTCCTCAAACAGCACGTTGATGTGTTTGCCTGGACGCCCAAAAGATGCCAGGCATTGATCATAATATAATCTGTCATCATTTAAACGTAGACGCCCAGCACAAGCCAGTAGTCCAGAAGTCCAGAAGGTTGGCTCCTTAGCATGCCAAAGAAGTCAATGAAGAGGTTGATCGTCTCTTAGAAGCCAAAGCAATCAGGGAAGTGAATTACCTTGAATGGCTATCCAATACGATCGTCGTCAAGAAAAAGAATGGGAAATGGAGAGTGTGCGTCGATTTCACTAGTCTAAACAAGGCGTATCCCAAAGACAGTTTTCTTCTGCCTAGAATTGAACAGCTCATTGATGCAATGGCTAGGTACGAACGAATGAGTTTTTTGGATGCCTACAGGGGATACCACCAAATAGCAATGCATGGGCTAGACGAAGAAAAGACATCACTTATCACTCCATGAGGGCTGTATTGTTATAGGGTCATGCCATTTGGTCCTAGAAACGCCGGGGCTACATACCAAAGACTCGCAACACTCATGTTCAAAGACTTGCTTGGGAAGACTATGGAAGTCTATATAGACGACATGGTGGTGAAAAGTAAGGAGAAAGCTGATCATATAACCGATTTGAAGGTAACTTTTGATATCTTGCGACAATTTCAATTAAAGTTAAATGCTTCAAAATGTGGATTTGGTGTGAGTTCTAGAAAGTTCCTAGGCCATTTGGTCACGGAACATGGCATAGAGGCCAATCCAGATCAGATTATAGCCCTCCAGAGACTTGAGAGCCCAAAGACAACCAAGGAAGTGCAAAAGCTGACGGGCATGGCGGCGGCACTAAATAGGTTCATCAGTCGCTCGTCAGACAAATGCAAGCCTTTCTTCCAGCTGTTGAAGAAAAGGAAAGGATATGAATGGGGATCGAAGCAGGAGGAGGCTTTCAAAGACCTCAAGAAGTATCTTGAAATGCCCCCGTTGTTGTCAAAACCAAAGAAAGGAGAGCGGCTGATTCTTTACCTGGTCGTCTTAAAGCATGCAATCAGTGCAGCCCTCCTCCGAATAGAAGGCATAGAGCAAAAACCAATCTACTTTGTAAGCGAAACTCTCCTGGACGCACACACCAGATACCTCCCCTTGGAAAAGCTCGTTAAGGCTTTAATCATGGCTTCACGGAAATTGCCGCAATACTTTCTAAAGCACCCCATCACCGTATACATTGAGTTTCCCTTGAAGGCGCTACTTCAAAAAGCAGACTTCTCTAGGAGAATCTCCACTTGGTCAGTAGAGCTCAGTCAGTACGACATTGATTTCCAACCAAGGACAACCATCAAGGGCCAAGTGTTGGCAGACTTCGTAGCTGAGTTTACCCCGGCAGAGGCTGAGCCTCCCTTGGTTCACGAACATGAACCAAGTCCACAAGAAGACGATCAAAATACAGGAAGTTGGCATCTGTATGTTGACGGATCAGCGTGTAACAAAGGCTTAGGGGCAGGAATAGTGCTATTTGCTCCAAAGCACCTGATGCTCGAACAATCCTTTCGTTTGGGCTTCAGCGCAACAAACAACATGGCAGAATACGAGGCCCTCCTAATCGGGCTCAAGAGTGCGAGGACCCTTGGGGCCAAGAAGTTAAAGATCTTCTATGACTCACAGCTCGTGGTAAATCAGCTAAGTGGGGAATACACTCTAAGAAATGAAAAAATGGCGGCCTACGCAAAGGCTATACATGGTTTAGTGGTAGATTTTGAGGAAACAAAGATAGAGCAAATCACTTCAGAACAAAACGCTCATGCAGATTCATTAACCTACTTGGCCTCGGCACTACCAACAGAGTACAAGCAAACTGTGGTAGTTGAATGCCTAGCCCAGCCGAGCATTAGGCAGGAGGCAGAAACCAACATGGATTAAACCTGGGACCAAGTTGGATGGACCCAATCATTGCTTACTTGAAGGACGAAATCCTCCCAGAGATTTACCCAAAAAAGAAATCCTCCCAGAGGATAAAAAAGAGGCCTACAAAATTAAACTAAAGTCTGCTCATTTTTGCTCTCACCACAGGAAAAAATTATACAAAAAGTCATATCACGGTCCCTACCTGCTTTGTGTGCATCCCACGCTGGTACAGGAGTTCTTACACGAGATACATGCGGGGACATGTGGCAGACATGCGGGAGGAAGATCGATAGCACATAGGGCAATAACTTAGGGGTACCGGGGGTCGTACATGCAGGAAGACACGAAGGTGTTCGTTAGAAGCCTTGAAAAGTGTCAACAGTTCAAACCAATAATTTGGACACCGGCAGAAGACTTGCAGCTCCTCACCAGCCCATGGCCGTTCGCTCAGTGGGGGCTCGACATCATAGGGCCCCTACCCATGGCAACGGGCAAAAGGAAGTTCCTGCTGATGGGGACAGATTACTTCACCAAGTGGATCAAAGTAGAACTGCTTGCTAAGAACACGGAGAATAACGTGGAAAATTTTGTCTGGCAGAACATCATAACAAGGTTTGGGGTGCTCTACTGCATAATTTGGGACAGTGAAGCGCAATTTGGGCCAAAGTTCGAAGCTTTCTGTGCCCAACATGGGATACAGAACTACTACTCAACACCAGCGTATCCTCAAAGTAACGGACAGGTAGAGGCCTCTAACAAGACAATCCTCAAAGGAATCAAGTGAAGATTGGAAAAAAAGAAGGGAAGCTGGCCTGACGAACTCCTAATAGTGCTATGGGCATTCAGGACCACCCCAAGACGATCAACGGGAGAAACTCCATACTCTTTGGCCTATGGTACTGAGGTCGTGATCCCCATTGAAGTGGGGCTACCGACGAATAGAACAACATTGGTAAAGGCTGGTGGGAACGACCAAGCTTTGGCAACAAATTTGGATCTTGCAGAAGAACGACGAGAAAGAGCTCTGGTTACACTGGCAGCCTACTAGCAGCATCTTTGCAGGACTTACAACAAGAAGGTCCACCCCCGCGAATTTGGAATAGGGGACCTTGTGATGAGGAAAGTGGTAGAGAATAGGGCTGCACATGGGTCGGATTTGCTCGGGTTCGGGTCGGGTTTCACCCGACCAAATTTAGTCGGGTTTATCAAAACACCACCCGACTCCGACCGAATATACAGTCGGGTGAGATCAGATCGGGTGACAGTTTGGTCGGGTCGGATGAGTCGGGTTGGTTGGGTGGACAATGCCAGTATACCCAGAACATTCATGCCTAGAGATCCAAAATGTGTGTGTGTGTGTGTGTGTGTGTGTGTGAGAGAGAGAGAGAGAGAGAGAGAGATTCATCCAAAATATTCAATCCAAATTCATACGAGTGGTGTCCAAAAAATGAAAACAAACAACTCATCCTAGATTCTAGATCTCATTACAAATCGATTGGAATAAAAGATTAAATAAACGTCTACAATTCAACTTGCAAAGTTGCAAACCTGAAGGGGTGACTGGTGACGGACTTCTCAGTTCTCACTTTCTCAGGTAGCTATGGAGTATTGACTTTTGACACAGATGAAGCTCAGAGCTAGCGTTTGTTGTTGCCATCGTCATTGATTGAGGCCGTCGGCGGCACCTAAGGAGGATGGAGAGCGATCTGAGAGAGAGAGAGAGAGGAGAGAGGAGAGAGAGAGATCTGAGATTTGAGGAAGGAGGGGGAGTGTTTTCGTGTTTGTGGAGAGGAGAGAGAAAGGAACCAAATTATTATCATTATTTTCTTCTCTTTAATAAGTGGACGAAAGTCTCTCTCTCTTTCTCTTGGCCAATAGGCCTAATAGAGACAGTGTTTGGATTAAAAAAAAAAACAAAAAAAACAAAAACAAAGACAAGTGTAAAAAACAAGTGAGTTGCTTTGGGTTTTTCAAAATAAAGGTCTTGGACTCTTGGGACTCTCATATCTCTGGAAAAGATAAATATGGGAAAGTGGGAAAAACAACATTAAAAAATGCACTATGAGAGGCAGACTTTTCAGATCTTTGTTGAGTACGCGTGAGAAACAAGAAAAGGACAACACATTAAATACTACTAAATGAAGAGTGGAAAGACTTAGTCGGTTGGTTCGGGTTTATCCGAATTTTTTTACTTCAACCCAAGACCCGACCGACACATACAAAATTTTCTAGAATTTAACTTAAGCCCGACCGAATGAACCTGTCATACGGGTGGATTTAGTCAATTTTCGAGTCGGGTCGGTCGGGTCTTCAGATGGGTCGGATTTATGTGCAGCCCTAGTAGAGAATACCAAAACGGCATCAGGCAGAAAGCTTGGACCAAACTGGGAATGGCCCTACAAAGTGGTTGGCTTGGCAGGGGTTGGAGCATACAGACTTAGGGATCTAGACGGGAATCTGGTCCTCCGCCCTTGGAATATCCAGAACCTTATGAAGTTTTTTCCTCTGAATAAATGCCCTGAAAGGCAGAGTAAGTTTTTCCTTATGAGATTTTCTTGGAATAATGCCCCGAAAGGCAAAATGTGACCTTTTTCCTCTTATTTGCGAGTAAAGCAGAGAAATTGTCATGATTAAAGTCATCCACTCATTGTCTTGCAAGTCTGTGCATTATTTTACTTTGAGTAAATATGGGCTTCTGACTGAACGAATAAACCCCATATTGGGGGCATGATATACGCTCAACCTATTATAATGCAGAAAATACAGGCTTGTCCTTAGCGTCGTCCATGGCCTCGTCCATGAATAGGCGCGAATATGCCTAAGCTTGTCCATGGCCTTGTCCATGAATAGGCGCGAATATGCCTAAGCTCTCCCGTGGCCTCATCTTCGGTTAGACGCGAATATGCCTATAAATTGCCCATGGTTAGGCGCAAACATGCCTAAACCTCGTAGCGAATATTGCTCCCCGTGGCCTCATCCTCGGTTAGGCGCGAATATGCCTATAAATTGTCCATGGTTATGCGTGAACATGCCTAGACCTCGCAACGAATATTGCACCCTATGGCCTTGTCCTCAGTTAGGTGCGAATATGCTTATAAATTGTCCATGGTTAGGTGCGAACATGCCTAGACCTCGTAGCGAATATTGTAACCCGTGGCCTTGTCCACGGTTAGGCGCGGATATGCCTTAAAAATCACTCATGGCCTTGTCTACAACTAGGCACGAATATGCCTAAGCCTGCTTATGGCCTTGTCCATAATAGTTCAAGGTTAGACACGGTTTATATCATTTGCTCCATACAAATCTGACTAGGTGCAGGAACATCTAGGTTCTAGCGTGTTTGCCTCATTCAATTATTGACTAAGTACAGGAACATCTAGGTTCCAAAGTGTTTATCTTACTTTGAATACGTACAGGAACATCTGGGTTCCAAACCGTTCGCCTTATTGACTAAATGCAGGACTATCTAAGGTTCAAAAGCTTATATAATAATTGTCCTATGTAGTTTTGATTGTATGCAGAAACGTATAATGCACAACTCAATGACGTGAACTAGCAGTCAAAATAAGAGAGGGGGCAGATGCAAGACTCAAACTTGCACCCCTCATCCCAGTACACAGGTTACCCAACAATTGCTGCATAGGAAAGTGCAACCAGAACATTCAGAGTTAATGTAAAGCAAAAAATTCCAATTCATGTCAACGGGCAACTCAGACTTCAGCCCACCTAACACCACGAAGGGTGTAATTAATGTAGTTCCACAAACAAGACCACGCAGGGTCAGCTCGTCCAAATAGCCACTCAGGGCATGAGACCGAAAATTGTGTTAAGCTACCAAAACAAAAGTCAGGAATGTCAAGAGTCATGATTAAAACGGATCAAACAGGCATAAGGCCTCTTCATTGGGCCTCATGGACCTCAGTGGCAAAAATGTTACCTGATTCTTCAAGAGCACCAGAGGAAGGGAGTTCAACCCGCTACTCAACAGGAACGGATGTGTTGCCACTAGCTTCCTTATGGCTAGGGTCAACATTTGCACTTTGGCTTCGCACAACAGCATGCTGAGGAGCAGCAACCCTACGTCTGGGGTATTCAATCTCAGTCCAAATCGCATCTCGCCTGTCAACGCCCTGCTTGGTCAGACACGCCTTCCATCCTCTGGCAAAAAACAAGTCTTTGAACTATGGCATTTGGGCTTTGAACTTCACCTTTGTATCATTCACTCCTTGATTGTAGGCCTGGTCAGAAGATGCCTGGGCACCAGATAATTCAGCTTCCAGTTGGACCTTACTCCTTTGAGCATTCAATAACTCAGTCTCCAAGAGCCCAAGTCTGGTCATGGCATCACTAAAGTTACGATCATATTCGCCAATGCGACGCTTCAATGAAGCTAGCTCTTCCTTCAACTTCTCATTTTCATTGGTCATCAACTGATTGGCATTGATCAAGCGATTGGCACTGACCTTCAGCTCGTCATTCTTAGTCCTCAGCTGCATGTTGGCACTGGTGATTGTCCTGTTATCCTTGGCAGCACGATCGCAAGTGACACACATGAGTGGCATAGACTGCAGCTCGTCACAAACACCAAACAAAATAACATGTCAAAGAGAAGGAATCCTTAGCAGAAAATTCCATAAGAATAAAATAGCAAAGATCATACCTTGATGTGGTGTTGAAAGCCATTTTTCAAGAGTTTAAGATAACTAGATCCGGCCTCTCTCTCAACATCCCCAGGAAGCAAGATAGCTCGTCCCATAGCCAAAGCAACTTCAGCATTATCGTAGCTATCAATAGAAAGGACAGGCTGGGTGCCACGACGTAGAGAAGGATTCCAAACGGCCATCTCAGATTCTGGATCGAGGGTTAGGGGCGGTGGCTGAGCAGAAGAGCTCTTGGTAGTACGAGGACGCTGCTGAGGGGGATTTGGAACAGGAACCAATTTTTCTTTGGGCCTCTTCTCTAGAGCTTCATCAGTCTCCCTTCGCTCTGGGGGAGGAGGAGGAGAAGGGGGACGAGCAGAAGAAGAAGCTCCCACAAGATCAAAAAATTGGATAGGGGACTTATCATCATCAAGGGTTATAAAATCTGAAAAATCAGGTACAACTCTCGGCATGGCTGAAACAGGGGGTTGATCTCTCACAGGAACACTCTAGTACTCTCTCCAGACATATCACTCTAAATATTTTCACAAGACAATTCAAGTCCAAGATAATTGTTTGTACGAGAAGCGTGGATAACTTGATTATGAAGAAAAAGCTTTTGAGTAAGAGAACATCTTACCCCAATACAACCTCTTCCCCTACGCAAATTTTGGGCAGAAGTAGAAGCCTCACTTACACAGACACCACCACGATAGGAAGGAATGTACTTCAGCAAAACATGTGTAGCCCTACCAAGCCTTTCTGGGTCAATCCCCCTGATGCCTGGAAACTTTAGTGCTTTCTCAATATCAAGAAGGTGGACACCGTCATGCACCACCAAGTGACCCTCGTTGATATTCTCCGCTGCAGAAGCAGAAAAAGCAGACACAGTGAGCAACTACACAAAAGCTATTAAAGTGAAGAAATTGACAAAGAAAGAAGAAAGAAAGGGGAGGAGAACCGACATGTACGCTGCTTGACCGACTAGGTGACTAACAAAAAGACTAATAAAGATGCGTCCCAAGCATAGGACTCTTGACCATTATAGCACAATAATTCCGGAAGTACCGGAGTCGAATGGAGTGCTTTATTAAAAAGTGTGGAGTGTAGTTTGAACTGGCTCTTAGGTAGCCACCCTTTTGATTTGTGGGATTAATTAATTAACTGCTAGATTAATCTTACTGATTAAACGTGTAATGATTAAGAGAGCGCAGCTGTGGGGACTCAGCGTCCACACCTAGCCTAGCCAATAATTACTCGGGCCACAATGAATCCTTTTACTGATTTTAGAATCTGAGAAAAATTTCCTAACGAATGCGCACCACCTGTCACCAGATTCCGTGCGCATTCGAATTCTGGTAATGCCTGGGTTTGTTCGTTAGAAAGTTCCCAGTTCCCAAAATTGCTTGAAAAATGATTTAATTCGACCCCGAGGTGAGATATCGACTAGCCTAGATGCGGGTGCCTTCGCCCCGCAACTGCACTCGATATGACTACTCACTCATGCTTATGGAATTTGCAGGAATCAAATCAAACCTAGATCTATGCATGCTTAATGAATAGGATTTAAGAACGATAAAGAGAAATACCAAAAATTGCAAAGGAAAAACTAAATTAAATTACCAAACCGCGAATCAATCCGAGTACTGGAAAACTGGGGAATTAAACTGGAAACATAAGTTGAGTGAAGAACCGAAATCCGTAGCCGAAAACTTGAAAGCTGAAAACCCTAAGCAAAATTCGTGGAACCCTAATTAACCCCAAAAACAGGGTATTTATAATCCCTAATAAAGTCAAAGTCCGAACCCAAGTCAAACGGCAGTTATGTGACCCTCGGTATCGATACCAGTGATTTCTGTTCCCGTATGATGCAATCTGTATCGATACAGGAGAAGTCCTGTATCGATACCGGATCCTCAATAGTGCCTTCCAAGCTTGCTTGGCCGTCCCCACTTGGGCCCCGCTGGTTCCTTACGTTCCTGACCGTCATGTGTCTACTTCACGTGCACTTTTGCAACCTGTTCCCTACAAAACAATCAAACTCACAAAAAACCAAAAACACACCGCATCAAGTGGAAAATGGAATAAAATCGCGCCTCTAACGCGCTAATCTGCCCTACTTAGGCGCTTATATCTACGACATTACGCGCCTATCATACGCCCAAAAGTATGGGGGCACGGAGGCCCCACGACATTGCCACCATTGTTCCAGGGCAAGAAATTTCCAGTCACAATAAAAAAGTCGTTATTCTCCCCACAACAGGAATTAGGGAGGTCGGTCACTAGACGACGCTCTTTGTCCCGGATCTTGAGGTAGTAGGTCCCATGGGTGGTGGGGCAAACACTGTAAAGACGGCGTATGTCATACCATCCCAAGTTCGTGCCCAAAAGTCTATTTAGGGCCACCACTCCCATAACCACACGATAGAAGTTAGGATAGAGTTGGAAAGGGGTCAGACAACAGATGTTGCAGATCTCGACTAACAAAGGGTGTAAAGGAAGCCTAACACCACCCTCAACAACGGACAAAAGGGGAACGTGGATTTTGTCCTCAATTTGGTCATGGGTATTAGTACCAGAAGGAGCCAGGGCTAGATTAACGTCACCAGGGACCTCATAACGGTGGCGGAAGGCCTCCATATGAGCTTCATTATCACAGAGACTCCTAAATCTACCCATGGCGGAAAACAACGCAGGTACAAGAAAACCCTGAAGCAACTGTGCAAGAAGAGCGAAAAAAGGTTGCGAGAAACTTACAGGAAACTGGGGATGGCTAGAGAAGACGTTTTCCGGCGAAAGGGGAGTTGAAGGAAAAAACAACTCAGAAAACTCAAGGGTAATGGAACTCACAACAGAACGACTCTCTCTCTCTCTCAAAAAAGAAATGCAGATATGGAAAGAAGGAACAGGGAGGTTAAGGAAACGTCTTATACCTTCTCAAATTCAAACTGGTACTCGCTGATATCATCTAAAATGACGGCATTTTGATTCCTCACACCTTTCCATGAAAAGGTGGGTAAATGTCAAATCGGTAATTAAAAGGGTGCAATGATTCAAGCCACCCGAGGGATGAAAAGGTGCTTTGGGGGTAACGCTCCAACAGACTTATCGTTTGGGAATACTACGCAACAGCTGACGCGTGGCAACCACGCCAGTATGAAGCAAAGCGACGGTATGAAAAGATAAACGAAGCAGTAATTGACCGTCATATAGCTTCAGTTCGTCCTGTGCGAACACGCATAGACGACCAAAAGCTGGGGAGCAATTGTGCGGGGTATTTTCCAAAGGCTACGTAAGACAAACATAATAGCTCGTCCATAGCTACCACGTGACATGCACGAGAAAAGAAACACAGAACAATACGCCGACGACCACAAGGCCCATAATTCAGTAAATCACTCAAGTCTATTTGCTAGTGACCTTACCTTATAAGGATAAGGAAAGGAGAAGATATTCGAGGATATTCCCGGAATCAGTTGAGATTACGAAAATAAGCACAAACTTACCCGGAGATGGAAAGCCAGTCAATTTACTTAACAAGGAGTGAACTCCTATGTAGGGTAAAACTCCAAACGAGCAATATGCGGCCATCTTGGCAAGGATCCTTATCGTATAAGGATACAGAATCATGCAAGCTACACTACCCAATAAGGGAGAATCCTAAGTTTGGAAGGATTCCATACAGAAGAGAATTTCACAAGGACTGTAAATACAAACTAATCGCCTATATAAGAAAATGACTCTGAAGTATTAGAGGGATGCTTAAACCCATTCCCATATGTACACACTCGTTGGACTTATCCTCCAGTTTGTCAAATACTAACTTAGCCATCGGAGGGCCTTTGCCGCCTAGTAGCAGGGGTGATCTGATGGTTTGCTTGTGTTGCAGGATCGAGGTCGCTCCATTCGAAGATGATTTGATCTCATAAGAGCAAGGAAATAACTTCATGAGTTTTTTCCCTCTTACAGACACCTTTTCAAAACTCCAAACCAATCAACCATCAAATTATGTGATGGAGGGTGAATATATGCACGTCTTGCATATCAAATCATCTTGTATATCAAATTATATATGCCCGTCTTGTATATCAAATCCATAATCAAATTGATGATCAAGCATGGTTTTTGAATATCAAATCTTCTATACCGATGGAGAAATGGACCTGGGATCCCGTAGGACCACCAAAACTACGTCATTTACCATTATTATGGACATTACAATAATGTAAAAACTACTATACAACAACCAATACTGACTTCTGTCAAGCAAAAGAAAATCTAAAGGAAAAAAAAAAACTCAAACTGATTTCGTGATATATCCATAATTGATGGGGTGTCTTTGTGATTTTAGTCATAATACAGGGGTGTAAGTGGAAATTACCCCGTTTTCTACATCATGAGGTATTGGGTGGCCACCCTATTTCTACTTGTTGAAAAGTCATGATCTCAACATCACACTTCTACTTGGGCCTGGTGCCTTTTCCACCCTTCCCCTACCTCTTCTCCTCTCTCCTCCCTCTCCCTCCCTTTGGTTTGTCCCCTCCCCACACCTGTTTTGTTTCTTTCGTGTTTGCTTCGATTATTGGCAGTCCGGTTTCACGTTTTTGCGTAGATCTGGGTTCTTCAATAAACGGTTGGCGTGGTGAGGCGGCCAAGGTTGGCGGCTAGCTGTTGGGGTGGGCCAATAAAGGAGGAGGTTGAGTTAGGTCTTTTATGCTTTTCCAGCGTCTTCTAATGGCTGGTTTCCGTAGTCCGGTTGTTACCGATCTGGTACCCAGATCTGGTGGGCTGTTGGTGGTGTGTTAATAAAGTTCCGGTTTTTGGCTGCGTTTCTGATCATTTGAGTAGCTTCTATGCTCACCATGGTCACGTAATCGACCGATTTCGCCGATGCTTGATTTGAGGGGAAGCTGGTTCAAATCTAGACGACCCGTAAGGAGTTTCACTCTCCTTCCTCAATGACTCACACTAAACCCGACTTTGGTTTGGTCTGATAAAGAAGACAAAGGAAATAACTTGATATAAGGGATGAAATTCAGCCACTAATCCTATGCAAATTGGTAAACCACAGAGATACATATGGTGCTCAATCCTCAACAAATTTCCAGCCATAAATCATGCAAAATTGGATATTGGCACATGGCTTATTTCTTTCCTGATTTTATTCTTTCCTTCCTTGTATTGATTTGTACCTATTGTATCTTTCTTGTTTTCCAAATCCTGTATATAAGTTGAATGCTAGACAGATTGCTCTTGCATTGTGAGCAAGAGTTTTTTTTTACAGATTCAATTCCTCTTTACGGTCTACCAGCACACCCAATCTGTGTGTGTCTTGTAGTATGTGTTAGAGAGCTAGAGGCTCATGTCTAGATGTTTGAGAGAGCTTCTTACTTTGTACGTTATTGTTTTATGTCATGTTTGTTGGGTTGTTTCTCACTAGATCTTTATTGGTGTATTGTGGACGGAATCGTTGTAAGTGCCGTTATGGCTTTTCTATGAATTTTTGGGTTCTGATAAAAAAAAAAACATCACACAGCTACTTCAATATTATTTCATGGTAGAGACAATTTCAACTTTACGTACACTAGAATATTTGTAGTCTGATTACGGCAGATAATGTGAGTTGAATCTTCAATCCGTAATAATCTTAAGATCTATATTCAACCCTGCATCCGATCAATCACATTCACGTGGATTCCTAAAATAGTTACTTCTCCGTCCGGATTTGTTTGTCCTTCATTCTATTGAAACAGAATAAAAAAATTACTAATATCTTTAAATTGGTAAGTAATTATATATCCAATATGGATCTTGTTTGATAGATGTCGATTACTTTTACAAGACAATGTTTTTAAAAGTACATAAAACATTGTAAATTAGTACTACAAGATATAATTATTTAAAAAATAGCACGAACTCCTAAAATGAACTAACAAATCCGGACGGAGGGAGTACTATTTTACTTGACAAGATTTGTTCAGTATTCACTTTGTCGGTTAGATAATTAGTTTAAAATTTGTTAATCAGGTTGTGATTGTGCTTTTCAGAAATAAGTGTCAATTAATTAGTGATTGTTTGTTTGCAAATGGAGAAGAGAAGTGTAAACTGCTGGTGTAGTTTGTATCTTGGATCAAGTTGGACGTGATCATTACATCATCAATGATGTCTTTGGTGACAAAAATAAAATTTCTACAAATGCCCTAATTGTTTAGTGCTCTTGGAGCGTCAGGAACTATGATATATTGGTGTGAACTCCATCACACTTGACAACAAAGTTTGTAACTCATATATCGATGTGTGGTGGAAAAGGACAAAGAGGAACACTGAATAGTCACTCCCATTTTTTCATGCGATCGACTATTAATTATTTGGCAAATTAAACCTTATACATTTTAAATTACGAGTTTAAGTAGTCAATTACTTCGAACTGATTATATATGTGTACATCCTATAACTAAGGTTATCATGCAAAACCTACACAACTAGGAGCATATATTCCCCCACTATACTTTCCCACCCTCACATCAATGTACTCACCCAAGATTCTTCCTTTACTTGCAATAAACTACCTAAAACTAGCCCCAAACCTAGAGAATCTCCTAGGGTACTTGCCATGTGCATGGAAAACATAACTTTCTCCCCCTCACGCTCAAAACTTTCGGCCCTATATGTGTGTGTGTGTACTAAAAATTTTAGAGGGAGAGAGAGATCCAAGTTTTGCTATAAATAGCCCACATATTGTGCCTTGTATCACATTTGCACTTTCTTCTTTTGTATTGTCTTTCTATCTCCCACCAAATCACCTACTACTACTACTTCTAGCCAACCTCTTTGAGTCCTAGTTAGCTTCTTGTTAAGCTAATTAAGTAAGCAAGTTAGGAGTCTCTCAACCAAGGATTAGCTTTTCGGCTTCCGGTTTACACCCGGAAACTAAGGTAGTTTACTAAACTAACCTTCTATTGAGTTATTTTTAGAATAATTATGATGTTCTAATTAGTTTTCCAAGCATGATTTTAGAGTTTGAGTAAATTATACACACAATAAGTGAATAAGCATGTTACTTGATGTTTAAGAAAGAGAATTTCATGTTGAAAAATCAACAAGAATGATAATGAGATTCTAATTAGAGTGGTTCTTCATGAAATTAAAAATAAAATTTGTAAGATTAAAGTGATTAGAAGATTGTTAGAAGTGATTAGAAGTTGTATAATTTTCTAGACAAGTTTCTAGCATGATTATGTTAACCTTTCATAGAAAAGTTAAATGTTCATTATTTATTCAATAAATGGGTATTGTTAAAATGATTTTCATAAAATAAAGTGTGTGAGAAAATTGTTAGAAAGAAAGAGTAAATACACTATGAGAGTTTTTGTAAGAAAGTATGATATTTAAAATGAATAAATGTGAAGAAAGAAAGTTTATAAAAATTTACTAGAAAAGTTTCTACTAGATTATTGTGAACAAAATTATGGACTTGATAAAAGTAAAGAAATAAATAGAGAAGGAGATGATTTGAAATGAGCTTATTAGAAGAAAAGTTTTTCTAGAAATTTAAGAATACAATTTTGGAAGGAATGGACTATTTTGAAAACTCATAATTAATGGAGTTAAATTTTGACAAGGGATTTTTAGAAAAGAAGTATGTGATTAATGAATTTTAGAAAAATAGATTAACTAGCTTTATTTCCTGGGAAAAGATAAAAAGAAAAGATGGAAAATGAGGTTGACAAGAAAAGAGATTTAAAGATTTGAAATATCGTTTTGGAAGAAAGTTGGTGAAATAAAAGTATGATTTTATGTGAGAAAACATTGCATTTTAGAGAAATGGTGGAATTAGTTGTATGATTTTATGTGGTAAAATATCTAAGTGAAGATATGAAATTTGGAAGGAATTATGAAATATTGCATGAGCATGATTTTGCATGTGGTGTTGAGAGCGTACGCGATATGATTACGACACTGAACTTGAAAATATCGAATAACATTTTGTGGGAAATTAGAGATGAGAATGAAAATGGATTTTGAAACGAGAAATTGAGATTTTCGGGAAATGAAATAAAATGAAATGATATGTGATGAGATGAATTGTTACCACCTCAAGTTCGCGGAGAGAACTTGGAGGAATGGTTGTGATGCAGTAGTGCAGCGAGAGCGTCACTTCCAGTTCGCGGAGAGAACTTGGATGTTTGGGCTAAGCGTGCACAACACACGGTGAACGGACCTCATAAACAGATTGGTTAAGTTCAGTGATATGAGACGGCTAGGACTGTCGTGTGAGTCATGGGGTGGACGGAATGTGCAAACAGGCTGTTAAGATCAGTGATGCACGACGGCCGGGACCTTGAGCGAAAAGGTTGGTGCCGTCAGCTGAGAGGAGGCCTAAACGGACCAATAACTTTCAAGTGATGTGAGATATATGAAATTTGAAGAAAAATGCTGAAAGAGGCACTAATTGAGAAAACGGATTTTTGAGAAATTAACGATAAATGAGACAAAATGAGAAAAATGATTAAGACTGTTGCGAGAAATGACACGTGGCTAACTTCGAGATATTGAGACGAAATATTATTTTCTGCGCACGTTTACTCTGATCCGCATTGATAGCATCAGGCATTGCATGGTTTACCGTACATAAGTTATATGCATTGTTTTCGTAACATATTGTTCTAGAATTGCTACTTAGAAGTTTAGTGTAGTGAACTTCTGGGTTTTGCTCATGGTGTTGCATTTATGTGACCCTGGCATAATACCATGATGTTGCATGTGCGACTCGGATGTATTATGACAGATTATCTAGATGAACAGGAACAATATTGTGGAGACCGGTCCGTTGGAGCGGGGATTGTTGTCGGCATGGGGAATGACCCAGCGCAGGGATAGGCGTCACCCTAGAACCACCCTAGTTACTATTTATATTATGATTTTGGATATTGTAATTTGGATTTAAGTTAGAGATTTAACTTAATGATGATTGTAATAACCTTATTAACGTGCCCAAATCTTGGGGGCGTTACAATATCTTTCACAGAGAATAATCAAATAGTTGAGAATTGATCAAAGTGATTTCTTTAAGAAATGCAGTCCTTTTATACTTCCCTAATATTAGGAGAGCAATTCAAATTCGTTTGTTTCCTTTGGAAAATAATATCCTGAAAATCATGGGAAATCATGGTGTGTTAACCAATCAAAATTTTAATTTTCACTAATTATCTCCTTCACATAATTATTTAAACGGAATTGATTGTTACCAAATTAATTTCTTAAATGATTTTCATTTGAAAACAAAGCAGTCCCACAAATCATGGGATAAGGAAATCATGCAATTGTTTAATTAACAGGATTAGCAAAAAACTCAGGAAAATGATAGGATAGGAAATTTATCATTTAAAATGGTAATTGAGCAAGTCTTAAAGGTTTCCTTTTGAAGAAATCTCATACTTACAGTAATATAGTAATTGAGCAACTCTTAAGGTTTTTCCTTTTTGTGTTGGTCAAATGGTAGGAGATGCAGGAGTCTTGGCTAATTCATCTTGTAATTTTTCTGCTTAAGTGAGCTCCTGACCTCCTAGTGATATGCAGGAGTCCTGACCAAGCTAGCCCTAGTTGGTTATCTTAAGGTTTGCTTTGAAATTGTAATGTGGTAGATTTTATTTTTTATTTAACGAATTTAGAATTCCCTCAAGTCATGGGACCACTTTTATATTGACATTTCCTAGAAAATCTCATAATAGCCGACACTTTAATTTAAAGGCTTTTGTTAACGTGTGCCTTGGGGGCATATGTTAAACAAAAATGATAAGTGTACAACGACTTAGCACCAACATGGCTCTAATACACTCACATGGTGTGTAGAGCTCACACACATTTCACACTCAAGTGAATAGTGAAATTGAATCACAAAAATTAGTTGAGGTAGATATAAAATGACCAAAAACACCTTAAGGTATAAAAAAACATGATCATTGCCGTTTCATGTACAATTTTTTTACAGTACTAGTGACGTTACTTGGCAGCTAAATTGAAGCTGTTCTAACGGCTAAATTTTTAAAAAAAATTTTTTTGGTTCTAACGGTTAAACAAACACTCCAACAAAAAAGGACGCATTCAATTCAAACCGCACATGAACTATGCATGAATCTATATTCATTTTGTCATACGTCACAGGATTTATACCACCGAAACCCCTTCCAATTAATCCATTAATAAGGGTCTTAATTTACTTTATCCCTGTAAAAATAAACTCACAAACTCATTGTACCGAAATATGGTTACATGAATATATATGACCATATAAAACTCTTCTTAATTTCTTGGGGCCACTTGCACAATATCTCATGGTTCTTATGGGATATTAGCTTTACCCGGTCTATGTGTGTAGTGGGGCATACATAGACCCAGACATTAATCGAAATGTGCACAAGCTGGCCCGGACCACCCACTTATCAAATTTTTTGTTTATATGACCATAGAGATGTACACGCATGATATGTAAATGGATAAGATTATACCAGAAAAACTCTAGCCAAGATGTGTAAGCATTGATGGCGAATATATAAACATCAACATTAATGAATTGTTCGAGCTTGGCGATTATTTTAACCTTTAATTTTCCCTTAACCTCTCTGGCTTTGTCAGCATTGACGTACTGTCTTCCTATAATACATGTGATTATAATCTTATAAAAAATATTATATCTCCTAACTGTATGCAATTAATTTAAGGCCAAAAAATGGAGGACATTCAATCCACTGTCACTCTTTAGAAAAATAAAAAATAATCCACTCTCCCTCGTAAAATTCACAGCTGTATTTTCCAAAAAACTGTTCTTTCCACTGACAAAAAGCTTTTTTTTTTCAAAAAATCGAGACATGTCATTCTCTCACATTACATCACATAAAAACAGTGAAAAACCAGTTTATTAAAAAAACTACTAGCTTAGAGGAACACCCTAGTACATTTGCATTGAAATATTTTGACGGATGAGTTTTTACAACAGCTCTATAATCTTGCCTTATATAAACAAAAAAAAAAATTGCTATATAATCTACCATTTCTTACTACTTTATTATTGTATGTGGATCACCCTCCTCTTATAAAAAGTAGTAGTAAAAGCATGACTTTTTAATAACCGGATTAATTCTTCCAATACATCTTTTGTAATCTTAATCATTCACACGCTTTTTATTACCGATTTATATGGTTTAAAAGTAGGAGGGGAAAAACAGTTTTTAATTTCTCCATACGTGCATACAGGTAGATATGGATACACTTTCGTCATAATAATAACGTGATCAATAAAATCGGGAACAAATATATTCACAATTATTCGATACACGTAAGTTACAAACAATGTTTATGAAACTCACTCATGTTGAACGACTCCGTACACATAGTGAAAAAGAACAATTTTCAATACATCCATCCATCTATCTATCCATATCCTATAACAATGTTGTTGCGCCCTTAAAAGCCTCCAAATTCTAATTCCTCAATTCTTATATTTAGTTATCCAGTGCATCCAATGGCTACAATGCTTGCATATACAAATGGTAAGGCAATTATTGGATATATTAGGCTTCCCGACAAGCAAGGACTAGTCAACTTCGAAGTCGTTGTACGAGTGAGCGAGTAATTTGACTGCAAAAGCTGACTAGTAAAAGAATCCCCCAATTTCTCTCTCTCTCTCTCTCTCTCTCTCTCTCTCTCTCTATTTCTATAAATCGAGCATAAGCTCCCACTTACCATTTCCAATCCTGCGGAACCAACGAAAGACCAAGGTAGGAACATGGCGTTTTCCAACGATGGCGGCGGCGGTGGCCGTTGGGCTAACACCAACAGCCTGGCCGTACAAGTGGTGAGGGGGCGGTGGTTCATGGTGTTCGCCTCCTTCTTAATCATGTCTGCCGCAGGCGCCACCTATATGTTCGGACTGTACTCCAGCGACATTAAGCTTTCACTGGGCTATGACCAATCCACTCTCAATTTGCTCAGCTTTTTCAAGGACTTGGGCGCAAACGTCGGCGTTTTGTCTGGGTTAATCAACGAGGTCACGCCCCCGTGGGTGGTGCTCTCCCTCGGAGCGGTCCTCAATTTCTTCGGGTACGCTTATAGGATTTTGGAATTTCATCAGGCCATAGTTTTTTTTTTTTTTTCCTACATGTCTGGATCAGCTTGTATACGCCTCCACTAATTTCAGAGCACTCAATGTAACAACCGACATAACCTCCACTGGTCCAAAGTTTGAAATGATTGCCCTCCATGAGATTCAAACATGCCCTTGTTTTCCTTTTACGCCCGTGAGTTTTTGTTTATTTTCCACCTAAATATTGGAGTGTTGTTGAGTTAGAGATTTGCTTTCTCTTAAGATTTGCAGCTCGAAACCTCTCAAATTGTTTGGGTCGGTCCATTCAAAGCAAATCCCTAATTTTAAATGGAGCCTCCACTACTAAACGGTGAGATTGATTCGCTAGAATCAGTCGAGATGCTAAAAAGCTGGCCGGGATACCTTGTTATTAAAAAATACAGTGTTATCTTTCACTTGTACTTGTGCAACGTGAGTAGTCACTGCGACACGTATGGACTATATATAAACTGATATTCATCCATTCGTAGCCACTAAAGATATTGATTTTTCTTTTTCTTTTTTTTTTATAACTAATAAAAAAGAAAAATTCTAGCGAATTAACGGAATTTTGATATCCAAACAGGTACTTCATGATTTGGCTGGCCGTGACGAAAAAAATATCGACACCCCAAGTGTGGCAAATGTGTCTCTACATATGCATAGGTGCGAATTCCCAAGCCTTCGCCAACACCGGTGCTCTAGTTACTTGCGTCAAGAACTTCCCGGAGAGCCGCGGCGTTGTTTTGGGGCTCCTTAAGGGTTTCGTCGGACTCAGTGGCGCCATCATTACCCAGATATACCACGCTGTTTATGGCAATGACTCCAAGTCCCTCATCCTCCTTATCGGGTGGCTCCCGGCGGCGATCTCCTTCGCTTTCCTCCGTACAATTCGGATCATGAAAGTGATTCGGCAGCCCAACGAGCTCAAAGTGTTTTACAATTTCCTGTATTTATCGCTTGGACTCGCTGGGTTTCTCATGATCATAATTATATTGGAGCAACGGGTTCACTTTAGCAGGGTGGAGTTCGGCGTGAGTGCTGCAGTGGTGTTAGCGTTGTTGTTTCTGCCGCTGGGGATTGTGATTAAAGAGGAATATGGTATTTGGATGGGGAATAAATTGCAAGCGATGAATGGATCGTCGAGTCAGTTGAAAATCGTTACGGAGAAGCCGAACGGAGGAGATGTGGCGGCTCAGCCGCTCCCGTCGACGTCATCTTATACCTATGGTGGCCCAACCACCGAATTGGGAGGTACACGGAAAATACTCCACTTTTCTATAATCTTTAATAAATTAGGAGTAATTTATTAAAGTTGTCAACAGTTAATTACTTAGCTTACTTTTACCAAAATCACACTTGGACCCTTCTAGTTTGTCAGTCCCTTGCCCGGAGAAAATTAAATAAAATTTTCAACGTTTTTTTTATGTGATGTATTATGAGTAAATGATCTATCTCGATTTTTTGAAAAAAATATTTTTAGTTAGTGGAACACCCCCCCTACTTAACGATTTTGTAGTTTTGTCTTTATTCTTTTTTTTTTGTGTGTGTTTATTAATTTTGTGTCAAATTTTTGATAATTATAGATTAATCTCATCGAGAAGAATATTGGACCCGGGTAAAATTATAACTTTTACCCAAATATTTTGAAGAATATTCAACAAATACCAAAAAATTAAATAAAGACACAAGGAAATGGCTACAATACACACCCTTTATTTGAGTGTATCATATGCACCTATTGTATGGTTCAGATTGTGTCACCTCATCGGCAATTGTAACATTTTTTAGTTTTTCGTAACTTTTCAGCAATATGATTTGTAACATTTTTTTATGATTCGTAACATTTTAGTATGTCTCGTAATTTTTATTAAAAAAATCGTAACTTTTACAAAAAATTCGTAACTTTTATAGGGGTGTGTATCATACACACCTAAATAAGGGGTGTGCATTGTAGCCTTTTCCAAGACAAAAATTACAAATGTTGTGTTTGTTTAGATAATTTAGTTTAATTTTGATGATGTCATCAAATATAATGAGTGGAGAGAGATAGAGAGAGAAATGATAATGTCATTAAAACTAATACTAAAACTTAACTGAGAAACGAACGTTAAGTCAGTCGCTCTTGAAGCTAATCGCACAATTTAGGTCCATTTCCAACGTCAGGAATGTAAAAGATTGACATTGCGGGTTGACTATACAAGGGGAAAAAAATGTTAATATATGATGCGAAGTACGTATATATTTCTTCTCATTATTTTAGAAAATTTACTTCTTTTAGCTCCTGAAATATACTATCTCTGTACAGCTCAAACACTATCCAGCCCAAAAAAGCAACGAGAGGCAGACTCATGCTTCCAAAATGTGTTTCGTCCACCAACCAGGGGCGACGACTACACCATCCTCCAAGCCCTCTTCAGCATCGACATGCTCATCCTCTTCTTCGCCACCATCTGCGGCGTCGGAGGAACCCTCACCGCCATCGACAACCTCGGCCAGATCGGCACCTCCCTCGGCTACCCCAAAAAATCCATATCCACCTTCATCTCCCTCGTGTCCATCTGGAACTACCTTGGCCGCGTCTTTGCCGGTTTTGCCTCCGAAATCTTCCTCACCAAATACAAATTCCCCCGCCCTGTATTCCTCACCCTCATCCTCCTATTCTCCTGCATCGGCCATATCCTAATCGCCTTCGACGTCCCCAACGGCCTCTACATTGCTTCAATCATCATCGGATTCTCCTTCGGCGCCCAATGGCCGCTCCTCTTCGCAATCATATCAGAAATATTCGGTCTCAAGTATTACTCGACCCTGTACAATTTTGGAGCGGTGGCAAGCCCGATTGGAGGGTACATATTGAATGTTCGGGTTACAGGCCACCTGTACGATAGAGAGGCAGAGAGACAATTGGTGGCATCGAGGGTTATTAGGAAAGCAGGGGAGGAGTTGAACTGCAATGGCGTGCATTGTTTTCAGCTAGCTTTTATTATTATCACGGCGGTGACAGTTTTGGGGGCCCTTGTTTCGGTAATTTTGGTGGTTAGGACTAGGAAGTTTTACAGGAGTGATATTTACAAGAAGTTTAAGGAGGAGGTGAGGGCGGCCGAGATGGAGATGGCGTTGGATGGAGGTGGTGGAGGAGTGGTGACGGTGGTGGCCGGAAGTGGAGGTGGAGCGGCGGGGGAGAGGAAAGGGGGGTAATGGAGATTGGCAAGGGAAGGGCGGAGCTATGCATAGGGTGCGCTTTTAGCCCAGGTTAAAGTAAAAAAACACTAAAAATCTACATGTAAAATTTTTGTCCAATAATTTGGGTTAGCCCATATGGAACTTTTTTTTAATTTTTTTTTTATACGAATTAGCCCAGGACGGGTTAGATTCTTAGTTTCGCCATTGGAGATTGGCCGGTGGAATTGAATGTAATAATGGATAAGTAGGTTTGATTAGAGGTAGAGATTCAAGAGAACATATACGCCTTTGGAAAATTGGAACCATGTCATTTAGTTAAGGGATGGGATGGTGTGGTCCGTTGGGCCTTGTGATTTCTCATCTTTTGTTGGGTTGTTGGATGTCTCATGCATCTCCCTTTATTTGTTTTCGATTTGAAATTAATTTGTACGAACAAAAAGGTTTATACAGAATTTACATTCACATGGTCATGACATACAATAATTGTTTTGCAATTTTTGAGTTGTGATCGTTGATAGGACGTACATATATTCGTGTGACATCAAAAAGAACATATGAAATGACATTATTATAGCTCGAGTTGGGTGAAAATAATCGCATCCCGTACTTGCTTTAATTTCACTATTAGCAATACTTTTGCACTTTTAAAAAGCGGAAACAGTGGTCACCAGTAATTGAATAAAAACAAAAAGAGCAAAGGGGTATCGCCTTTTTTTTTTTTTTTTTAAGTGTACGACTAGGAAGGAAACCAAGGTGCAAATCAGTTCATCTTTGTCAAAATTTTTGAAGAGTGAGTTTTGGCCTTATGTTAGCACTAAAAGGTTTGTCTTCTTTATTTTGCCAATAGTCATCTAAGAAAGTCCAACCGACTTAGCAGATGCGACTCCACTTATCTGTATGGTTAATTTCTTTCGGTTTGGGAAATTTGTGTTTTCATTAAGCAATAACTTTATTTTGAGTATTTACGATTCCATTTGTTATCTCCTTCGTTATGATGGGAACAGGGGCAGCACGCATGCTGCGGGGCTGGTTTGGTGTCTGCTACGGGTCCCGTTATTTAATTCTAATAATTCATTTTATTCGTCTCATTGAATATGTTGCCCATACAAAAATTCAGGTTGATCGGATATCGGTAACTATATTTTCAAACTGTATTTTTCTTGAAAACGAAACACTTAAAGCGACCGTTGTATGTGATTTTTTCCTACAAAACTATAAGCTAAATGTTCTTCGATTAAATAGACCGGTATCCGATCAACCTAAATTTTTGCATGAACTACATACTTGACAAGACGAATAAAACAAACGACTTGAATCAAACAACGAGACCCGCGGTGGATCCCAAACCAACCGCACAGCACGCAGCACGACCCCTATTCCCGTTATGATCATTGCACTTTGCACTAGAATTTAGAGAAACGCTCATCTTCCGGAACAGGGGGCCTGTAGTGGGTGAGCTCATTAAATTCGTGTAGTGAGCTCCCTTGGTTGTCCGATCGGCAATCGATGGTTCGGATTGTCTTACACACACTTTAACATTTACTTTAACTCCAATTTATCTAAACCGTTGATCACTAGTTGGACGGCTAAGCTCACTCACTATACGCATGTAGTGAGCTCACTCACTACAAGCCCCCAGTTCTGGAAACCATTGATCGCCGATTGGACGGCCAAGGGAGCTCACTACACGCATGTAGTGAGCTCAATCACCCTATCTTACGTACTTTTTACTTGGTAAAAAAAAAAAAGCTAGTGAAGAAATTTAACCTAATAACTTCACAAATATTTTTGGCTAAAAAGGGTAATTTAGACAAGGAGTAGACAGTCATACTCATGTCCAACTTATGAATACTATCAAGGGCAACATGATCGAGTAACAATTCATATTCTATTTTCTAAATCACACCCTTGAAGACTCTGTCATAAAATCTATAAAATTCAAAATCTCATACTGTAATTTTGAAATTCCAAATTCGAAATCCTAAACGCAAAATGTAAAACAACATAGTCCTAGGATTAGTTGAAATGCGCAAAAACTGAACTTAAGCAATGTAAAACTCGGCTTGATTCGCCACTCGTTTAAAAACCTAATTCTACAAATTAACTTATTTAATTTTAAATCTCCTTTTTTTTGGCTTCTGGATATTGTAGGAGGGGAAAAACTCACTGTTGGGTCTGAGCTGATCTCCTTTTTAGCTCAGCCAATTAGGCCTGCTCGACATGTTAATGGAACTCGGTCATGAAAAGACCAAGCTGTTCGACTGAAGATCATGAATTTCCTCGTACCTAATCCGAGAAGATCCTAAGATGGGATAAGATAACTCCAAAGGGTTAAAAAGGACTTATCCAAATATAAAAGGATAGGGTCTCTCATGAATAATAGTCCAAAGGCTCTGTAAACTCCAGGGGATAAGTCTTATCGAATGGGAATTGCAGTTCCATTTCCAAAAGGACTCTACTACTCCGATTGCCTATAAAAGCGACTAACTAGACCTTGGAGAGGTATGTAACACAGTCCATTCAACATTCTTGGCCTAATCATTCAATCTACAAACGACTGACTTAGACATCGGAGGCCATTCGGCCGGTACCATACCGGTGCCCTAGTTTTCCCTTATTTTGCAGGTCATTGATCGAGGAGTGACGGAAACTGCTTCATCAGTTGGTGTTGTCTGTGGGAAACATTTTTTTCCAAACGGTGAACTTTTTTTGTGTATGGTAACTCCTCAATCAATGGCTTTTCAAAAAAATCAGAGATTAGAAGATCCACCGGTGGTGACACCAGAGATGTATGCTACATTCCAATGGCAGATGAAAGTATTAACCAAGACACTGCAAGAAACGTAACAACAAAATCAATATTTGTGAAATCAACTTCAACGATCAGAAGGGCCGTAGGGTACTGACCATCAACCCTCAAAGAATGTGCAAAACAACCGCTCCTAGAGGGCGGAAGACGATAAGGGGAGTCAAAACAAGGACAATAGAGGGCAAGACGGAAGAACTCGAGAACGCCCTGAAAACGAAGAAGATCCATTGGCCCTTATGAAGGCCCAAATAGAGAGCCTTACAAAACAAGTAAGGGGAAAGGCCCCTACAATGGTAGAGGAGCTAGTTAAAACACTGACTCTCCGTTCACCCCTGAGCTTATGAGCAAACCCCTCCTGCGAAAGTTCAAAATGCCAAACCTCGAAACGTTCAGTAGGACCACAGACCCACTGGATCACCTTGAGACGTACAAGAACTTGATGATGCTACAAGCGATCCCAGACGAAATCATGTGCAGAGCTTTCCCTGTTACTTTAAAGGGACGTGCTCAGATGTAGTTTAATAAACTTAAACCTTAGAGCATCAGTAGCTTTAAACAGCTCAGCAAAAGTTTTGTGAGCTATTTCATAGTAGGGCAGAAGTACAGCAAGCCGGACCTGCCTGTTTTTCATTAGGCAAGGTCGACACGAGACGTTGAGGGACTACACCACTCGATTCACCAAGGAGTCAATGTAGGTCGAGGTCATGAAGGATCAAGTTTCAATCGCAGCATACATCGCAGGGTTGAACTCAGGTCAGCTTCCATTCAATCTGACCAAAGACTTTCCCGTTACCGTTGCCGAGCTCATGATGAGAGTTTAGAAGCACATGAATGCAGAGGAAGCTTTAAGCACAAGGCGCTCTAGGGAAGATAACAATGACTTCACTCCTGGTCAGAATGAGAAACGAAAGAGGGAGCAGATAGGTTCAAGCAAGGACATAAGAGTAAGAAGGCTTGATCAAAAGAGCTTGACAAAGAGAGGAGGGACTTTAAAGAAGTACCAGCAACACACGCCGCTCATTGCTCCGACCGAGGAGATCTTGGACAACCTATACGACGACCCTGACCTTAAATGGCCTGGGAAATTGCAATCTGACCCTAACAAAAGGTCAAAAGATAAGTGGTGTAGATTCCATCGTGACCACGGTCACGCAACTGATGACTGCATTAATTTGAAACAACGAATTAAAGGATTGATTTAGAGAGCCTATCTGGGACGGTTTGTGAAAATTCAGAAACCACCAAGAAAAGATGAACGCCCTAGAAATAGTCAGAATAAAGAGCAGATTTAGAACACTCCCATTGGGGAGATAATTGTTATCTATGGAGGACCAGGCATTGGGGGAGATTCAAACAGGTCGAGAAAAGCTCACCTACGGAGACTTTGCCAGATGAAGCTCGACCAGGTCAATATGGTTGAAAGACCGAGCAAGTTAACCAAGGGCGACCACCCATTGTCTTTTCGGAAGAAGATGAGGAAGGAATAAACTATCCGCATGATGACCCACATGTGATTAGCATGGTTATAGCTAATTACAGGATAAAGAGAATACTAGTGGATACTAGGGCCTCAACGGACATAATGCGTTATTCATCGTTGCTGTAGCTCAAGATAGATGAGAAACAACTAAGGCAGGTTAAATCAAATCTCTACAGATTTTCAGGGAGACCAATCCCTCCCAAAGGCAAGATTGCACTCCCAATCACAATTGGGCCAGAAGCGAACTCAATTACTTGTATGGTAGACTTCCTCGTAGTAGACAGCTTAGCATCCTACAATCTGATAGTTGGAAGGCCACTCCTGAACCAGTTTGGGTTAGTGTTATCAACTTACCACATGAAGATGAAATTTCCCGTAGGAGAAGCCATAACAGAAGTAAAAGGAGGTCAGAAAACAGCTCGAGAATGCTACAATGTTGCTTTGAAGAATTCACAAGATAACCCCATTGAAATCTACTCAGTAGAGAACATCAATGTAGGTGATGAAGATAAATTGGTTCAAAGGGAACCAGTTAAGAACTTGGTGGAAGTAGAGCTGGAGTTGGGACGACCTGGTTATGGTGGTTAAGCTCGGAGCTGCCCTGGAACCTAAAAAAGGTCAAACTTGCTAGAGTTTTTGCGAGAAAATAAGGATATCTTTGCACGGTCACATGAAGATATTCTAGGTATTAATCCAAGGATCATATCACACAGGCTTGCGGTAGATCCAGATTACAGACCAGTGAAACAAAAGAAAAGAACTTTTGCACCAGAAAGGAATAAACCAGCAGCGGAGGAAGTTGAAAAACTTATAAAAGCAAAGTCAATTCGAGAAGTCCACTACCCAGATTGGTTGGCCAATGTAGTGATGGTAAAGAAGGCTAATGGCAAATGGAAAATGTGCATCGACTTCACCGACCTCAATAAAGCATGTCCAAGGGACAACTTTCCTCTCCCCAGAATAGATCAGCTGATGGACTCCACAGCTGGTCATGAGCTCTTGAGCTTTATGGATGCCTTGTCAAGCTATAACCAAATTCAGATGTACAAGGACGACAAGGAAAAGACTACATTCATCACTGACCGGGGGCTTTATTGCTACAAAGTCATGCCATTCGGACTTAAGAATGCAGGAGCAACCTACCAAAGGCTAGTCAACCAGATGTTCAAGTTTCAGATTGGAAGGAATGTGGAGGTGTATGTGGATGACATGTTGGTGAAAAGCACAACTCAGAGTAAGCACAGAGACGACCTATGGGAGACGTTTGATGTGCTCAGGAAGTACCAGATGAAACTAAACCCTTCAAAGTGTGCATTCATGGTAGCTTCAGGAATTTTTTTGGGCTTAATGGTCCTACAGCGTGGGATAGAGGCCAACCCTAAGAAGATCAGGGCCATACTGGAGATGCACTCGCCAAAATCTACAAAAGAAGTTCAAAAGCTCACAGGCTGTGTGGCCGCCCGGAGCCGATTCGTGTCAAGGTCAACTGATAAATGTCAACCATTCTTTAAGATTTTGAAGAAACTTTCCAATGGACACCAGAGGGGGAAAAAGATTTTAAAGAGCTTAAAGAGTACCTGCAATCACCACCTCTACTCAACAGGACTAAGCAGGGAGAAGATGTGTTTCTTTATGCGGTGGTGTCACCTCATGCAGTCAGCTCGGTCCTAATGAGGGAAGAAAACAGAGTCCAACACCCCGTATATTAAATGAACCAAGCTCTCAGAGGACCTGAAACAAGGTACCCAAGGATTGAAAAGATGGCATTTGCCATTGTAATGGCAACAAGAAGATTGAGGCCCTACTTCCAAGCTTACTCAATTAAAGTATTGACCGACCAACCGTTGAGGAAAGCATTGCACAACCCAAAAATGTCAGGTCGGTTAATTCAGTGGTCAGTGGAGTTGGGAGAATTTGATATCACCTATCAGTCAAGAACAACTATCAAAGGCCAAGTCTTGGCAAATTTTGTGGCGGAGTATACTTACCTAGAACCAGGTCAGCCAATTCGGACGAGCTCAAACCATGGCTTTTACTTGTCGACGGATCAAGGACTAAGGAAGCGATCGGAGCGAGGCTGGTGTTACATAGCCAAGAAGGGAAAAAGTTTAAGTATGTACTCAGATTCAAGTTTCAAGCAACCAATAACCAAGCAGAGTACGAAGCCTTAATAATGGGATTGCAGCTCACCAAAGCTGTTGGGGCTGGATTCTTAGCTGTCATATGGGATTTGCAATTGGTCGTTAGACAGGTTAATGGGGAGTATGTGGCCAAAGAAGAAAGCATGGATAAATACTTAAAGTTAGTAAATGAGTTGATTAGGGGCCTCCAAGCATTTAATATTTCACTAGTCCCAAGGGAAGAGAACATGGAAGCAGTCCATCTTGTGAGGTTAGCTACGGCCAAAGAAGACTTGATACCAAGTGGTGTGATGATGCAGTACCTGGATGTCCCAGGTATTGTAAAGCCAGTTAATGAAGTGCAAATTGTGGAATACAAAGGAACTTGGGCAGAACCCATGGTTTGTTATATTAAAGATGGAGATGTCCCAGATGATAAAAGCCAAGTTGGAAAGTTGAGAATCAAGGCTGCAAGGTATGCTCTGATGGGAGATGTGCTCTGCAGAAGAAGCTTCACCCTCCCATATTTAAGATGCTTAACTTCTACTGAGGCTGAGCAGGCTATGGCAGAGGTTCACGAAGGGATCTGTAGAGCTCAACATGGAGGAAGAACCTTATCTTATAAATTGGTCATACTGGGCTACTATTGGCCCACTATGCAGCGCGCCTGCATGGAGATGGTGAAAAAGTGTGATAAATGTCAGAGATTTGCAAATATATCACATAAGCAGCCCACTTTCCTAACCCCGATGAGGGGCCCATGGCCTTTCACTCAATGGGGGTTGGACTTAATAGGCTCACTTCCCAAGGGAAAAAGCCAGATTCAACATGTTGTGGTGGTTGTGGACTACCTTGATGAAGTGGGTTGAAGCAAAGGCATTAGCAAAGATCATGACACAAGCCATCACAGACTTTATTTGGAAAAACATAATCTACAAGTTTGGCCTACCCAGGGTGTTTGTAGCTGACCTTGGAAAACAGTTCTACAGTGAAGAGTTTAGAGATTACTATATTCCCAAGGGAATACATGTACATTATATCTCCAAAGCTCACCAAAGAGCTAACAGACAGGCTGAAGTAACAAATAGAGAAATAAAGAAAGAAAAAAAAAAGAGGCTGAAAGTAGCAAAAAGAGCCTGGCCAGAAGAGCTGCATTTCGTCCTGTGGGCATACCGAACAACACCAAGAAAGGCAATAGGGAAACCCCATATTCCTTGGCTTTTGGAGCAGAAGCTGTGGTCCCAGTCGAAGTGGAATTGCTCACCTATCGTACAACCTCACTTGATCTCCAGGAGAATGAAGAAAATTTTAGGACTGAGTTGGACCTGCTCAAAGAGAGATGCGATGTGGTTGCTACCAAGGTAGCAGTATACCAACATAGGATTGCTAAGTACTATGATGCTCAAGTCAAACCCAGAAGTTTCCAGCCCGGTGACCTAATTCTCCGCAAAGTTGATCCTACAGGGAAAAAGGTCAGAAAACTAGAACCAATTTGGGAAGGGCCTTACAAAATACTAAGGCACACAAAAGATGGAGCCTACAAGCTTGCTCCAATGAAAGGGAAGGAGGTGCCAAATGAAGAGAGAAAAATCTGGGTATGCTATTTCCACGCCTCTATGAGATCAACAATATACACTCTTCGCTGGAACCCTAGCACTGCAAGACAATAAATGGTTAGAGCACCTTTGTCTCTCGTCGGTAAAGGCCCTCCGATGCTTAAGTCAGTATTATGTACAAGGAGGAAACCATAAAGCACGTAAAGCATGTAAACACAAATTACATCGTACCTTTCTGCATAGGTATTGCTCTTTATTTATAGATGTGGGGTGCTTGTTGTCCAGAGATCCTATTCACATTAGGAGTCCTTTCCTATATAGGACTCGTTCCATATAGAAACATAATCTTTATTCTACAAGGATTCCTCCCACGTTAGGAATCCTTGTCATTATCGGAATCCTCTTTAAGTTAGGAGTCATTTCTCTTATGGGATTCGTCCCATATGGCAATACAATCAGAATTCCCTTTTTTCCAGGGTTCTGTATCCATATTGGGTCTCTTGCCTAATATGAAAGCTTAATGACAATCCCTTAATTCTCAGGATTTAACCCTTATCATGTAAGAGGGTACTCTAGATCCCTCTAGAATGACCCGCCACCTTATCTCGTAGGCGGTTAGCTCAACAATATACTTGCCTATTCTCATATACTGTTGTCGACCAAATACATAGCTCGACAATGGCCTCGTGCACCTTCTCATGGTGCTGCCACCATCTCGTGGTGCTACCATGGTTGTACACTTGGCCTACCCTGCTTGGCCATAACCTGGGGCACCTTCTTGTGGTCCCTCCCAAACTGAACCACCCTCACGTGGTGTCCAGGCTAAGCACGTGTTTTGTACGTGCTTGAGTATTTTCCTATATAATTGGATTCTTCCCTCTCCACCAAACTCCTGGAACGCCGAGCATCTCAAGAAGTACTTTGTTTGATTCATTTTTTGATAAACTATTTATCATTTGAATGTTTTACAAGCTAGATAATTTTTAGCAGTTGCAAATTGTTTTCAAACTTTTCATTCTTATGGTAATGAGAGTATGGAATAAAAATTATAACCATTGATCTATGTTCTGCGCAATTCTTGAAAGTGAGCACATGTCACCAAATTTAGCTCTGTCATAAAAGTTCCAGTAAGTGGACAAACCATCCCAACTGGTTCAGTCCTTAAAAAAAAGTTCTGAAAAGCCAAAAGCCCAACTCAGCCCAGTTCTATGGATCTGAAGTCTAATACGAGCTCTGGACTAAAACATAAAAATTGACCTTATACACAAGATAAGCTCGGCACTCTTCAAAGAGTTTTTTGCAAAAATATTAAAGGTTGAATACCCCAAAAGGAGCACACCCAAATCAGCTCAGCAAGGAGCCGACCACATCCATAAATGCATACATGACCCATAGCCCCACCAAAAACAAGTATAATGTTGTTAAAAGAAGCCCTGGGGGAGTAAAGACAAAAAAAAAAAGATACACTAACTGCGCACAAGGTACGCTTCCCCCAACCAAAACAAAAGTGAGCTCACACAAAAAGCATAGACAAATGTTGAACCAAGCTCAGAAATAAGAGCTCGTCAAAAGACATATGCAAAAACTAAAATAGCTCAAGAACCAGAATAGTTCAGTGCAGCTAAAGCCTTCACTTACCTGTTAAGCAAGCAAACCCGCATTCTTAAAAACAAAAGAATCAAAGCACCAACAAGCAAAATTCTATGGAACTGAAAATCAAGACATCAAATTTATCCCCAAATTCAAACAATTCCCAAAACATTTCAAAAAAGAAAAAGAAGACAAGTTCAAGTTTACAAAAAGGTTTTTAAAAGTGAAGCACCACATTAGAACTTCTTTGAAGCATCCTTAGGATGAGCTGTCTCTGACGAGCTAATAACAGTAACATCAGGAAGTCTGGCCTTTCGCAGAACCAGTCTGAGGTTTCCCTCAAGGTCCTGGCTCCATGGATCTTTACTTGCTAGAGTAGATGCAGTATCATCCTCCTGATCACTATTGTCACCACCAATAGCCAAAGAAGTTGTGTCATCTTCAAGTTTGATCACAGAAAAATCAATAGAAGGGAAATTCTTGCTGCAAATGTGTTTGCATTCAACAAATCCATCATAAAACCACACCGTCGACATCTTGTTGAATTCTTCCAATTCCATAAATTCTTTAAGGACAAGTCAGGGAGCATCTTTTAACTTGTTAGACAGCTCTATATTTCTGAGCTCTAGCTCCTCCTTCTCCTTCTGAACAACACTGAGCTGAACCGTCGTGTCCTCAATTGCCTTCTCTAAACCTTCCACCTTTCTTTTAGCTTCATTGCAAGCACTATCAGCTGTAAGCCTGGCGGTCCTAACAGCACCAAGATCACCGAAGAGCCTCCTATTTTCAACAAGATGATTCTCCTGAGCTGACAGGAGTTGTTCTCTCTGAGCAGCAATAATGGCATAACGTTTAGTTAGGTGGAGAGCTCAGATCGCAGCCTGTGAAAGAAAAAGAAGTGAAAAGAGACCAAGCCAGTATGAAAATTATCAATTAGGAACCAAATTCAAAGCTTCAAGTACTTGTCCAAGATCGATAACAAGTTCGGTGCCCAAAACTTGACCGTTTGTATCCCCCAGGACCTGATCATCGGCGGGACAAGCAAGAAATTTTACCCTCTGTAGGAAAAACTTCCTGTCTAACAAGATTGAAGGACCATCATTCTGCTGTTGAAGTGAAGTATCTGATGGACCAAAGCCCTCGACATTTTTTTTCCTTTTTTGAAGCCCGATCTTCTTCTCCCCCCTCTCTCTCTCCTCAGCCTCTCTATTTTCTTTTCCCTTCCCTTTCTCTTTTTCCTTCTCTTTGTCAGTTGAACCAGTAACCCCAAAATCTATAAAAGTTTCGATGTTTATCTGGGGAGTGATTCTCCTCTTCCTTGGGGGGTCAATAGGCGTGGCTGTCTTTTGAGCTTGGAGCTCCTTAAGGTACGACTTATTGATTCTCTTTTCGGTCATGCCTTCCTTGGTTTTAGCTGCAAAAAGAAGAGGGGAATAAGGAAGACGTCAGTTTTTGATAAAAAGGAAAAAGTATAGTACCTCTCTCTAAAGCAAGGTCAATACTTCCAACTTCAGGTCCAAGCATGTACTAAGCAAGGTTCTCGGCTGTAATCAGTAGTTGGATGGATTTGAACTCGTAGCTTCGAGCTTTTGTGATCTCTGCCATAGCGAGTTAAATTGTCCTTATTTGGTAAGCTGATTGACTTTTCATCTCTGAGTAAAATCGTGCTTATCTTCACGAGCTTAACTGATTCTGAGAATATCTTCGAATATTCTCTCCTTTCCTTATCTTCGCAAGGAAAGTATGGCGCTAGGGTTTATCCCATGTTGGGCCATTTCAACTGCAATGTTTGACGAATAGGTTGATCAGAGCCGATATTGAGTTATGGTCTTTGGTCGTACGTGCCCCATTCTATGCTTTTTACCACATGTATGGGCACGTGGTATCTTTTGACGAGCTTCTTTGTACGACTTCTATAATTTCGAGAAAATACCCCACACAGATACTTCGGCCGACCAAACGAGAATCCATTCCATAATAATGCCTTCTTGGAAACAAAAGAAAAAACTCAGAATTCAAAATCACCCTTTAGACGAGCGGTTTTATGCTTGACTTGCATTCTTCGTACATGAACAAAATTTACGGATCCACTTTATACTTAAATTACCACTCCTATCGGACCTATGCTAATTCCTAACACATACACACAAGCACGGCAACAAAATGGTTAAACCAGAAATCAAATCTAGTGCTAGATTATACTTCCAAGCACTACTGTGTTATTTTTTTTTCACATATTATCTCTTTGTTTTTTTTTTTTTTAATATTAAGAACAAGGTGCCCGGGTCCCCTTTTGCTCACCTCGACTTATCCCGAGAGAACAATCTCATCATTCATTAGCGGAGACCCATTTGAAGGCCGAGCAAAACTCTTCTAGGCTGGCCCCAAAAGGTTTCATATTTTTCCACATTATCGGAACACTTTTATAGAGAATCTTATTACAATAAAAAAATTAATAACAAAAATTTAGGCCTAAAATCTAAGAAATAATTTGGTTCCTGCAACCATCCTTTTAATCTTCAATTATAATGCAGCTTGGAATGATAATAATTTAGAAAAGAAAAAAAAAAAACAGAAGAAAATTACCCAAACAAGACAGAATACAAGGTTTTTTCTGGTAGGAATGATAATAATTTAGAAAAGTTCGATTTGTTTGGATGTAAAATATTTTTATGTTTTACCAATTTTTCAGTGTTCGGTTGTACAAAATACGAGTAAAATCTTTTCCTTAGAAAATGTTTTGCTGAAATGGAGGTAAAATGACTTTTGGACAAAACCCCCGCAAGTTGTTTTACCGCTTGGTCCCGATCTCCCTCACAAGCCAGCAGCAAATCTATTGCACCGGCCAACTCCATTATCTCCGTAATTCCTTTTTGCCTATCCCCTGCTAGAATCCATCATAGTGTACTACTAGTATTAATTCGAATTGGGAATTTTTTTCCCACTACCAACCAAGCATCCAAAAACAAAAACGAAAACTATCTTTTCGACAATTTTATTTTACATATCAAATATTTTTCGGCGAAAAATATTTGACATCCAAACAAACGGAGTCTAAAAAACAGAACTTTCTATATCTGTTCTTAGTGTTAATTAAATAATACTGTAAAATGTAGAGAAGGTTGGTGTCGTGTCGACCCTCGTGGTTGACAAAATAGTTTTGCTTGACTTGTCAGAGTCAAAAGTTTCTCTATCCATTGGAGTAAAATTTCTTATGGGTTTACTTCCCAGTTGGGACTACGTGCGTTGATTGGTTAACGAATTAAGATCCATTGAATGATGAGATATACTTATAATCCAAAAAATGATGATGATCATTGACATTGAAGACCAACGCTGCGAGAATCAAGGGAAAATAATGTTCCATCTCCCCAAATTTAGGCTTGAAATTTCAATCCTGATTGCACTTCATCTCCCTCACTTTGGAAACAGTCAACTTATGGTTTTAATAAATTAAACTAAAAACAACTCGACAGGGAAAAAATTAATTGAACAAAAAAGGAGTGGAAAAAAGGTAAGCTCTTGGCTCACTGTAATTGAGTACTTGCACGGATGACAAACAGTTCCTTCCACCGTCCGTAAAAGATGGTTGCCTACAAACCTACCTGTAATTTTCAAACTAAAAATAATGCATTTACTAAGATTTTTTTTAAATTTTTTTTTGCACCATTCAAAAGATCTCAAAGAGATATATCAAATAAGATATTACTCCATGCGTCCCAAAAAGTTTGGCTTACTTTCATTTTTTGGCACTCCCAAGATATAAGACCAATCTAAAAATTTCAACGAAGGAAAGTCGGTAAATTCCATTTTTGCTCTTGAGATACTTTTGACAATCAAAATAATGAGACTAAAAGAGGAATAATTAAAAAATTGAAATTTTAAAGTGTGTTTTAAAATTTTGAAAAACTTCTCTAATTACATTGGCAACAAGATCTTCCGCTTTCTGGAAAATAATTTAAATTCAAAACTTGATTAACTCTTACTAATTTTATTAGAGTGAACTAATGAATGGCAAACTTGAAAAATTACAAGTTTTGGGTAACATTGTGTATTGTAGGCCAAACTTTTTGGAATAGAGGGAGTATTTTTTTAGATTGAAAATTGGACGTAGTTTTATAGGGGACCATCTTTGCAGGATAGAGGGAGTAATGGGGTTGGGATTGTGTTTTCCCTCTCAAAAACCGCAAAAGGCTAAGTAGATTGCCCAGACATTCTAGAACTGCATTGCAGCTAAATTTGTGTTTGGGCGCAGATGCCTCAATCTAAGAGCATCCTTATCAGGAATACCAAATTTTACACCAAATTTAACTTCAAAAATATTTTTTACAATTTAGCAAGTATCTTTTACAAAAGTTCACAAAATCAGACTCTCTCTTCTAACTTTACTGCATTAAACTATTCTTTTTTTCTACTCCTACCCTCCAAAAGTAATCTTAAAAAAATGAACAGTGCGTGAATAGTGCATGAACAGTGTGTGAATAGTGTCCTGGTGAGTGAATAGTGCCACACTCACCAAATTTGGTGCGGTACTGTAGCAAAGTTAGAAGCTTAACCAATTTGATCAACCATTTGGTGAGCCTGATTTTGGCTTATTTTGGGGGTTGGACTCTCTACTTTAACTCAAAAGTTAAAATAGAGAGCCAAATGAGAATGCTCGAACTTTAAATAATAACGATTGTGTACGACCTAATGGTAAGACCGTATTCGTGATTTGCCTAATGGAAAAAGGAGAACTCGAAATAAAACTAAGCCAACTCCATTAAAGTGGATTGAAAGAATTGATTGAGTCACAAGGAATTGAAAAACGAACAAGCTAGGCTAGAATGGAAATGATAAGGAAATTAAAAGGTACATTTGCTGGAAATGTAAAATAAATTTTGCTAGAAAATAGATTGGATAACAAGCGTTGGGATTGAATCCCTTTTTAAGTCTTCGGTTCTTGTATTTATAGACGAATGATGAAATTCAGCCATAGTTGTCCGAAAACATGCTGGCGCAGCGCCCTTGCTCTCTTTCCTTTTTTCTCCATTTTAAAAAATTCTTTTCAAAAAGATTCTTTTTTTTCAAAAACAATCTCTTTCTACTCATTATCTCATTATTTTATTTCTCTCGCTATCTCTCTCTAATCATTATCTAATTATTTTTATTTTCAAAACTCAACCAAACATTATCTCAAAAATTATTCTAAAAAATTTCTTTTCAAAACCTATCCAAACACAGAACTTCACTTAGGCTTATTCCGTAGTTCAAACTTGGGCTCAGAAGAAACAAACTAGACAGTGTGGCCTCAAAGGCCGAACAAACGTTTCGGCGAAGTGGCCTTTCACATTCTTTAATGGAAGCCCGACAGAAGCGGCCCACATGAAATCAGGTTGTATTAGTGAGATTGGTGGCCTATTTTCAGGTTATATTGCGGTTTGGTTCGGTTCTGATTTAATTTGGGTGCGATTATCATACAAATTCAAAATCAGACCAGCAGTGTTTTTCAAATTAAGAACCATAACTATAACCGAGGTTCAAAAATTGGTTACTGATTGCCTTGATCGGCTCGATTTGATTCATTTAACCATCAGTTCGGTAGAGATTACCATCCTTACGCAGAGTACTATGACTCGCTATACATTTTCACTCTTTTTTTTTCTTTGAAGTTTTTTTCTATACATTGTCGAGTTTTTGTAAAATCAATTATTTATACCCAAATTTGACATTTAAAAAAAATTATTACCCAACGAGTGATTTCTTGAATTTGGGCTTCATCTAGCCCGAAAGTGAAGACGATTTAGAACCCGAATGATGGTTCATCTCAAAGTTGGGTTGACTTGGAGATCAAACAATATCACTTTGGTTTGTTTTTATGGAAGGGAGCCCATCTATTTCGGATGATTAGTTGTGTGGTTCTTTTAAGCCGGTCCCGTTTTGTCACCATCTTGCCATCCAAATCCATGCCACGTGGAGCCCATCCTGCATAAGCGCCGTTTCAAGTGATCTCCCCAAAATGCCCCTGTTTTAAGCACTCCAGCTTTGCCTCTATTGTGTCGATCCTCCGTCTCCATACGGTGACCTCTATGGACAACCGCCAAAAGTACGAGAAAACTTCAGGCGCGATATCCTGGGTTTCGTATATCCTCTCCTTTGGAGTGTCTGTCTGTATGTATAAAGGTGTCAGTTTGTTTAAATACAGGCACATATACATGAATTAGTTAATTGAGATTGCGATTTGCTACTTACGGTCAATTTGTTTAAATATAGGCATATATATACATGAATTAGTTAATTGAGATTGCGATTTGCTACTTAATTATGGTCAATTTTTTTGATTTTTGGTATGGAATGAAACAAATTGGTACGATCTGATTGAGAATTCCTGGGTTTACTTTGATTCGAACAGAGTGACGGACGGAGCTTGGTGGACTTGTGATTCCAGCTGCGGCGAGCGATGGAGTAATGATCGACTGCGACTATTGGTGGAGTTTCCCAATTGGTTCTGCAAATCCGAGATCTGGGGAATATATAATGGGAAAGAATCTTCTAGAAAGTTATACAAATTTTTACTTGGTTACACATTAGTTTGAAGTTTGAACCGTAGATTTCGTAGGGGTCGTTGAAAAGAGTATTAAAAAAAAAAAAAATTCTCCTTTATACATTGATAGATATCAAAACAAAGAGAGTACACTTCTTGCACTTGAGATGAAAAATCGCCATTTTCCACCACCGCCTTTGTGGGTCCTGTCGTGTCTTAATTGTTGATCTGAAACATTCATCTTAATTCTTATCGGACCAAAGAGTAGCATATCCATATAAAAAATCAACTTGATCAGACATTGATAGGTGTATGTGAATTTTGTTTTGTAAAATGGACGGTCATGGACAATTTAACTTTAAAATCTATTAATGTCCATTTTGCAAAATAAAATTGAAATTTTGATAGTCATATAGCTATCCGATCAAATTGACATTTTGCATGGATATATTACTTTGCGGACCAAACAAGATAAATAGTTCAGATTACAATAATAATCTCTCGGTGGGGCCCCACAAAGGCAGTGATAGAGAATGACAATTTTCTAAGTGTAAAAAATATTTTCTCTAAAAACAATTAACTAAGGGTAATAAGAGTGTCAACTCGAACGCAGCACGGTTTTAAAGAGGTCAAGTTTGAGTAAAGACATATGACAAGTTTAAATTAACATGTATTTTGATATGAACTAAAAAATACATAAAATCTGAAACAAAATATATACAAGACACGACACGAACACGTAAAAAAAGACATGATGTTCAACCCTACTATCTCGCGACATATATATAATAGCAATGCTACATGAACTAACCAGTGTTTTACCAACTACTACACTACATGCACACGTGGCATTATCATATCAATGCGCTATTCAATACATGGGATAGATTTATTCATTAAAAGAGTGTCACATGGACAGTTAGTGTAATAGTTGGTACACTAGTTAGTACCTGTAGCATTTCCCACATTGGACGGCAACATAGTGTGGGAAAGTCGCTTTTTGGAAAGCTCATTGGCCTAGGAAATCCTTTCCACCTTGGCTACAAAAGTCCAGGTAGGAAAGGGTTTCTTCACCGTTTCCAAATGCATGGATTCAAGATTATCTAGAATAGGTATTTCATTTAGGCTTCAAAAGTATCTAGAGTATGGATTTGCATGAAGGATTTTGACCAATGACGTGACAATGTTTTTTTTGTAGTTCATCTTTATGCCCCAACCTATTTTTAATCTCATTATCAGTGTCATAGAAATAAAGCTGTAAATGGGAAGGAGTAGCATCTTCTCTAGGATATAGACTGTTGATGTAATATAGATTGTTGATGTAATGGGTTGCTTCGTCTTGTGCATGGAAAGTATAGATGCTTTTCGGTTTTTTTTTTTTTTTTGCATAGTTTTCATCTAGTTTTCCTACTCCAAAAGAGGTAAATGCAAACTCATTGTTATATGGTCTAATATATTGCCTAAAATGCTTTGAGTCATCGGTTTGACTATGATATAGTTCCAATAATACATCTAGAATACTGACTGAATATAACTGCACTTCTCCTTTTGAACGATAGAATCCATCAGGTTCATAAGGGAATCTTTTAGCAAAACAAAATTTGCACGCTGCCACACTTTGTAGTTTATAAGATTCAATTGGAACTTTATGTTGCCTAAAATTATTCTCCTTTGAAGCATGAATACGTTTATTCACTCTCTTTTTTAGGGATTGGAAGTTTCACCTACAGTTAGAGAAAAATTAGTAAGCCAAAGTAATGTTTGTGTATCTTGTATCTCATGTTATATTATCTGAAATAAATATTGGTTGCATGCACATACCTAATTCATATGTGGAATGAGTAGCCTCTGAAAGGAGTTGCTTGAATGGATCATGGATTTGTTTTAACGTACTAGCTGGTATACTTTCTTTACCAACCATCTGTGTAGGTTCTAAATCAACTACAACATCTTTTCCATCAGGTGAGATCTGGATTGCAACATTTGTTTCTTGCTTTTGAAGCAATCGTAGTTCTCTTCGGAATGCATTCTTTGCATCTTTTTTTGCTTGACTAAGATTTGTAAAGACCCGCGTTTTTAAATAATTTTCCAGAAATAATGTTGGGTAAATGTGAGAAAATGAAAATAGAGTGACGTGGAGTCAATGTGATGGTAGTATGTGCATTGAGGTGTCTTTAGAACACATTAGAAACACAAGGGGTGCTAGTGCAATTGGTGATGTGTATAGATATATGTGTGTGGCTAACTTTTTTGGAAAAAAAATCAATCATCTCTCTCCCTAAAAACCACCAGCCCTCTCTCCCTCTTCTTCTCCTCTCAAGTTCTCTATAAACCCCACCCCAAATTCACCCTCCACACTTAAATCCTTCACCATCCAACCATAGATTCATCATCTATGCGTGTTTTGGAGTCTGAGACTCCGTGGTTTCGCTTGGAGCTAGCATATTTCGGTTGGGGCTGGAAGCAAGAGCTAGGGTTCTTACTCATCATTTGTTTACAAGCTTCTAAACCTTGAGGTAGGGGAATTTCTACCATTACTAAGTGTTTTGAAGTGTGTGGTGTAGATGATACCCATTATTTGATCAATCCTCCGTGATTTCTTGAAAACCCATTGAAAATCCACATATTTCCTAGTTTTAAGTAGTTTGATGTATGTTGTGGTTGATGTTCTATGTAATTTAGTTGAAGCAATGCTCTCACGAAATCTTTGATATTGATATTTGGCCTTGGTTGGCTTGGTTTTGGAAGCCATGGAAACCCCCTTGTTTTGCTGTCAAATTCTGCGCGTAAGGCTTCTGGATCGATCCACTTTAGCAGTGGATCGATCCACTATCTTCTGATGTTGTTTTGGACCAGAGTGGATCGATCCACAACCTTTTGTTTTGCTCCGGACCATAGTGAATCGATCCACTCTCGTTTTGGATCGATCCAGAGTGGATCGATCCACTATCGTTCTGGATTGATCCACTCTCTTTCTGGATCGATCCACTCTCGATCCACTCCCCCCCTTCCCCTCACCAAAACTTGTTTTTGTCGATTTCGGTCGCTTGTTTGTGTTAATAGTCGGCATAATCATCTCTTATACCTCAAAACTCGTTGAATAACTCGTCCCTAGCCTATCCTAGTATAATTGGTGACTCGGTTTGATTTTTGCACGACACCTATGTGGTCATACACTTGTTATATATGAATTGAAGATTTTAACGAAATGCGTGAACTTGAGTGACAATCCGAGGTACGAGTGATATGATGATACTTGTGTGGAACCAATGAACGTGAATTGAAATGAGAACTTGAAACTCTTGATACGGGGCCGAAAGGTAGCCCGGAATGATACTCGGGCTGTTCTATGGGCATGTCGCGAGGAACCATGCCTAGGCCAAGGGGAAGATTATACGGGGTCGAAAGATAGCCTGGAATGATACTGGGGCCGTCCTATGGACATGTCGCGAGGATTTTCTAAAGATCTAACTTAAATAAAATGGTTGACGCTATACATTGGACGAATTAGACACTTATGAGAGGGGACACATATCGGGTACGCTTTGGGCACACTTGGGTGATAACCAGGGATTTATAAACTTATATGTGCTTCATTGGACTCTTGTAAAATCTTGGTTATCTTGTTTAGCTTTCACCCTCATGTCTCAGCTTGCATCTACATTTCATTGTGTTTAGTTTTGGTAGACGTTTCTCTACGGGCTAGTGAGCTCAACCTATCATTTTTCAGGTACCCAGTATGGAGCATGACTTGGATGTGCATGAAGTGATTGCATGCATCTTTTGAAAGCTTAAAGAGGAATTACCTCATCATCTTGATTTTTTTTTTTAAATTTTGAAGAGATGATTTTGTAACTTATTCATATTAAAACTTTTGACTTGGATCTGTAATAACTTTAAGACTCGTGTATTTCAGATTGGGAAATGGGTAACAGTAGACTATTGTACCCTTTGATGTTAACTTTGATTACTAAACTTGGACTTTGACGTGACTCGTGGACTTCTTGTTGTCCACTTGGAATTTCTTAATGTATTATCCTTGAAATTTTCTGAAGGCGTGACAACTTGGTATCATAGCATAGGTTTTGAAAACTTAGGGACCGTGGGGAGACTTATAGTCTCGGGGCTTAAACTAGTGCATAAGGTTTTACTTAAAAAGATGTTTTCTCATCCATTGTGTGTGCTTGTGTGACATTCATAAATTCAGTATCGCCATATTGCCATGCTTTTGGGTTTAGGCATAGCACTGTATACACTCGTGTTTGGGTAGTGTTGGTAAATTGGAGGCTTTGACCTCATCATGCTAATATTTTGACTTGTGTTGAGGGAGGAAGGTTTTATCCTCGAAAGAAAGTGAATTTGCCGTTTGTAGAAAATTAAGTTAAGTTTTGATAGTAAAAGTGGGTGAGCATTCTTTTATGGTGTCGTGGTGGTTTAAGAATGACATGGAAGATTGATTTGAAGAGTGACTGGCCCGCACACTTCAAAACAAACTTCTAATGTCACTCTATTACCATGTGTGGGTGTGAAAGTGTGTATAGATGTGCATCGGATAGAGAAATTGTTGATATGTTACATCGTTACTTGTAAACGCGATGTGCTTCATGTGACTTCAGTGATAAGAGCTTAATATAACTGTAATAAGGGAATGTTTATTGAAGTGTATACCTTGCATATTATGTGTTGGTTCTTTTATTATAGTCGTTTCTACTTTTTGTAGTACTATTATGACTTGTTATGGTTTAGTAGTATTTAGAGTCAGTGGCTTACTAGTTTTAACGTATTGAAGTTTGGGGTCCCAGTTGACTGGGTGTTGATTATTTGAGATTGAATTGATGGTGGGAGCTAAATCTTGGATATGGCAATATAGTAATATATCTTTAAGCTTTTGAGTACAGTATTGATTAAAAAAAAAAATGAACCTTTTCATAAGATGTAAGAATTCGGTGTATGTGTTTTACTATAATCCTTAATCATGAGGTTAAGTTAGGTGACAATGTTATTAAGAATAGAGATATGCTATTTGTGGTGTGAGATATGTTAGAACATGAATGTTGATTAGATGACCATATCCCCTAGCTAAAAGAGATTAGACTAGGTTTAAGTGGTTTGACTTCCTAGAGAGCCTCTAATAGTCTTTAAGGATGGTCGGATACCCTTGTATTTCGGGTTTATGTGTTTATGTGTGAGATAAGATTCGATACTCTTTAATATAAAAGAAATACCTTATGGGAGAGATTTTATTTGGGGGTGAATGATAATGAATGCTGATAGGATATGTTTGTTGAGGCAGTTAGGCTCAGGGGTATTGTTAGTGACGAGGTGGTAAGTTGATTTATCTTGTAGTTGATTAGGTATTGGTAGATGGGCAATGGGTGAATGATTTTTTCGATTACTAGTAAATTGGAACTGCGATAGGTAGGGAAGTGAGTAATTGGGGTTGTTCATAGTTTTATAGAGGCGGGTTGTTTAAGCCATGGATTATTTTCGCTTATAAGACCGCTAAGTAGAAGCATGAGATGTTGTGGTAAGATTCTAAATACTAGTTGGTAAAATCGGCTTGTGGTGATAAGAAATGTTAGAAGTATGAGAGTGCCAAGAAGTGAGAGAGGTAAGTGTAGACACCCCGATTTTGAACCCGGGATGCGCTCGAGCATTCCCGACGATGAAACGGACCAATCATGACTACCCAGAGCTTGTGAAGATGGCTTGAATTTGATCAAAATTAACCAAACATCACCAAATAACCTAAACCAACCCAAGCATTGTTAAACCAAGCCAAACCATCAATCTGCCACCAAGAGCCTTGAGCGCTCAAACCCCCGAGGAGCCCCTTGAGCGCTCAACTCTAAACCAGTCAGGAATCTGCAGAGTATCTCATCATGAGATCTCATGCAGGGGGGGAGTGTCTAACCACTTCTATACGTATTGTACACGTATAATACACCTTAAATTGCTATAATCTACACCTAAGACTACTCCTAAGATACAAACCCACTATTTCTCTCTCCCCTCTTTCCCTCCACTCACTCTATATAAACCATCCACTACCCCCTAATTCAGGGGTTCACCAATTCCATACTCCAGCCTATAATCCTCCCAGCAATCGTCCACTCTCTCTCTCTCTACAAAACCACTCTATTTCCATAAAACCACCTGTAAAAACCATCTGCCAAACCCAAAAATTCGACCCTTGATCATCAATTACCTTCATACATTGCACCATCCATCCACAATATCAGCCAAAAACACCAACAATCGTTCTTCTTCAAACCCACAACCAAGTTCAAGCTTCCAATCAAGTGAAAAAAGGTAGTTTGACAAGTGATACCCACTGTTTTGGTTCATCTGAGGGTGACCAGTGAGTTCAAACAAGTTCTTCATACTTGTATTGAACTCACAAAGGTCTGAAAGTTGCTTAAAAACATTGTCAAAATCTGCAGTTGTAATAGTGGTTGAGCGCTAAAGCTACTATCCTTGAGCGCTCAAACCCAATTCTGGGCAGTTTTCTATTTTTGCTGAGTTTTGAGCTTTCCTCTGGTTTTTATTGCTATTTAATAGTTAATTAGGCTCATTTAATCCTCAAAGAGTTTATGTTTTTACCTCAAAACCATTTGCATGAGCCTAAATTAATTGTTTTACGGTAATCAAGTCTCAAAACCTTTGAAAATGTTGTATTCAAGTGCAAAACAGTAGTTGTATGGTTTCATAAACTTCTATTTTGCGTGTTTATGGTCCTGAGAATCACCCAGAATCTATTTTCAAGTCAAAAATCAGAAGGCCATATGATAGCTTGAGTGCTCAAGACCACCTATTTGAGCGCTCAAGCTGTTCTTGAGCAGTTTGTCAATTTTTGGTTGTTTCAATGATGGATCATTATTTATTTGATTTCTGGTGTGAGTATGTTGTTATATGTACACTGATGGTGCTTACTCTTGTTGAATCATAATGATTTTCTTTTTGTATCATCGTTTGGAAGATCAAAGCCTTATTTTCTTAGTTTGCCTCTTCATTAAAAGAGCTTATGAGTAGTTGATCTTGCAAAGAATGAGCAAAAAAGGTGATGTAGAGGCTTGAAATCTTAGATGCCAGGGAGTTGGTTTGGAAAGGCCAATCCATGAGACTTGAGCCCAAAACCGGGTTTTGAGTTTTGGCGCCAAGCCTTCATCTTTGAGCCAATCCCTATTCCGATCCAGACAGTGAGTCAGTTTATCAAACCTCATATCCATGATTTCTTGAATTGTCATTCATTTTCTGTTAATGTTCATCTTTGTAAATTTTCATTATGATAATTATTTGTTATTGTCATTTCCATGTAAATCATGTGCACAAGCATCCACGTTAAACTTGCATTTTTGTATTTCCTTATTGTTTATGTGATTCCCATCCCCAATCCCCATTTTTGTGATTAAAATGAAATTTTAAATATTTCCAAAATCCCACAAAATGTTGAGTAGAGACCGGTTCACGGACCGGGTGAGAGGGGTGCCGTAAAACCCTTCCCCTCTCGTAACCAAAACCCCAAATTTGAGAAATCTTTGGTTTTGCCGTGATCAGTAAAACCCTTTTCAATGGGCAAATGAGTCATATTTTTATCGGTTTCTCGGGTTCGGACCTTAAATCTGGGTGGCGACTCTAATAAATCACAATCTTTCCAAACGAAAACCAATGCAATCTCCGTGGGCCATCCACAAGCTGCAACTCTACCTGGGGAGATTGGTTAATATATATTTTATTTAATTACATTTGTGCAATTTTTTATTACACTTGTGTAATTTTATTGAAATATGTGTTAATCAAAGTGGGTTTAATTTGAAATATGTTTTGTGGGATTTTTCAAATATTTGAAATTTGATTTTGCATTGCACTTGCATAGTTCTTAGCCCCGCTGGAGTGTTTTGGCAATCCTACCCAGCTTGCCGGTGACAGGGAATCCCGAAATGCCCAGCAGCCCTCGACCGTGATAAGTCATATCGTCACTATCGTTTTTAACGGTAGGAAGTGGTTCTGATTTTGAGTCCGGGGTACCCTCAATGACCAAAACCAGCCTTTTGCATGTATTTAGCCATAGAACCCCACGTTTAGCAACCCACCCGTGCGTTAAGTTTATGTGCTCCACCATGTTAATGTGCTACGTGTTACCGCTTTCCTTGCCATGCCATGTTGCATTCATGCATTTGCGTTGTATATAGCCGTCGCGAGTGTCATTTGTATAGAACTTCCGTATAGATGTCCCGTTTGGTTTTCATGCTTTTGTGGTTAGTAGGAGGCTGCCTCGGCCCGATGATGAGTCATGCATCCCATTATGCGCGTTGTTCTTTTTGAGTTACCCTTTAGGACGGCCGGACGTGGGAAAATCGGGATCATCAAAATCCTAACACTGATCTAAACAGGTTTAAGGGACCTTGGCTCGAGGAGGGTCAATCGCCCTTAGGCATCTGATCTTAGATCATTGTCGGAGTTCGCATGGACTAGGATTTCCCAAATCCGACCATCCGTTATCAAGGACTTATCACCTAAAAGAAAACTTGAGGATTGAGGCAATCTTCGAAAGCTGTCTAATTCAATCTAGGAGACTTTAAATCCACAGAGTTTGAGATACCTCCGGTGTTGGTCGTGCCCGAACGGCCACCCGTGATTCAAACTAGCCTTGAGATCATTTGTATCTGGGTTGCAACATCCAAATTGCTTTGTCTCGGATGACCAGGAAAAGTACTACGGCGTCAACATTTAGGCTTTAGGTTGTAACGCCGTATCTGCCGAGTAATGGTTTACCCAGGGTGTTGGATAACTATCTGCGCAATGGTCTTAAGTGAGATTTGGATCCGGTAGACTAACCCTAAGTCGTACATGAAGTCTAGGAGACTTAAAATCCACGGAGTTTGAGATACCTCCGGTGTTGGTCGTGCCTGAACAGCCGCCCGTGTTTTGGACTAGCCTTGGAACCGATTGTATCTGGATGGCGACACCTCATTGCTTTGCCTCGGATGGTCAAGAAAAGCGCTACGGCGTCAACATTTAGGCTTTAGGTTGAAACGCCGTACCTGCCGAGTAACGATCTACCCGTGGTGTTGATACAATCTTCTGTGCAAACGGTTCCAAGTGAGATCCGAAACCGGTAGCTTAATCCCTAGGTTAGAAGTAGGACTAACTCCGTGAGTCGAGTCATGACGAGACGATAGCGAGCATTTTTTTTTTTTGTAAATCATTCTTTCTTGTACATAGTAAGCACATTGAGTACACGTTTGAGTCCCGTTTTTGCTTTATGTTCAATTCTCGAACCATTGGGCCTACAAAGAAGAAGAAGACCTTACCTGTTTGGACTCGACCTCCCGGACAGAGACTGTCTAGATCTTTATCACCAAAGGCTAAGACCAGTATGGCAGCTGAATAGGAACAAGATCCCCCAAACGAGTTTGAACGATTAAGGAAGGAGATGCATGATGAGAGGGTCCGGAATGACACCCGAATCGCCCAACTCATGGCAATTATGGTAAATATCCAGAGTCGACTCCCCCCACCTCAGCAGCGAATGCCCAAGGGAGAACCTCGAGATCAAGAGGTTCCCAATGATGAACAACCGAAACAGCCCCCTGAAAACCCTCAGTTGGCTGAGATGCTAGCTAAGCTACTCAAGCTAGAAGATTCTGTGGCCAAAAGTGAGAAGCGAGCCATTACCGATTTTGACATGGATAAACTGTGCATCTTCCCAGGCGCTAAGCTCCCCAAGAAGTTCAAACATGTGGACTTCGAAAAATTTGATGGGACTGGGGATCCGAGAGGACATGTTCAGGCATATGTAAGCTCCCTCTCGCTACAAGAAGTTGATGAGCCTGCTATGGCACAAATGTTCCACGAAACCCTCACAGGGCCTGCTCTCCAGTGACTCTTGTCTCTCGACATCTCAAAGAGACAAACTTGGGAGGAAATGGTGGCTGCTTTCATTAAACAGTATGAGTACAATGTTCAGCTTAAAGTCACTACTCGTGAACTTGAAAGCATCAAAATGAAGGAAAATGAATCGTTTGCAGAATTCATGAAAAGGTGGAGAGCAAAGGCTGCACAAATGACTGACCGTCCTAGTTACAAAGATCAGATGCGCATCATAACCAAGAACCTTCAGCCAGATTTGGCTCAGTACATGGTGATGGCTCAAGCACATGACTTCGCGACTTACTTCGAGACGGTCTTGTCAATTGAAGAAGCCTTGCAAAGTGGGGTGTTGAAGAAAGGAGATTCGATCCCCAGGCCTAAGCTCAATTACATTGGGAACACCTCGTCCCTGTATGCAAACCCTAGCTACGCAGCAGGTTCCTCATCCAACACCATGAATCACGAACCCCATAAAGCTGAACCAATAAATGCTATCTTGTCCCAACCAGCTCAACCAAATCAACCTCCACAGAACCAAAGAACCCGGCGTATCTTCACTCCTCTCCCCTTACCTCTACCTGTTATCTTTGAGCAGCTCATACAACAGGGGAAGATTAAGCCTCTTCAGCCAACCCCACCTCCACAAAATCCCTCACCATCATACAACCCTAACACCTTCTGTATCTTCCACCAAACACCCGGCCATCCTACCGAAAGGTGCCACGATCAAGGCCATGAGATTCAAGATCTCATTGACAGTAAACAGATCTGTGATCCCACCGAGAAGCCCAATGTTGTCACTATCCCTTTGCCAGCTCACAAAAGAAATGTCAACATAGGCCAGATCACCCTCAGCTCCACTCAAAAAGTCCAAAACTCCACTTCATTTGATCCAAGCCAATTCATTGTAGCAGAAACAGACCCTAAACCCATTGTGCCTATACTAGATGAATGCGAGACATGCTTTCTTGATATACATTTGGATCCTACCATATGGCAAGAATGGGGTGATTTGATCATGGCTATGGAAGCCCGAGAGTACGAACAAATGGTGGCCAATAATGTGGCAAATGAAGAAGCATGGCCTCAAAATGAACAGCTTAATGGAGAACCCCCACTTGGTGCCTTGATTAATCTACTTTGGGATCCAATGTTCGAGGATCCACTTGATGGAATCGCACTCCCTAATCTATTTGAACCTTTGCCGGTGGTACAAAATCAACAACCTATGGAAGAAGGACAGGGACAGAACTGGCAAGAAGAGAATGTGGCACCAAATGGTGCACAGGAAGATGAATGGGATCCTACACCCAATGAATGGCAGCTCATGGACCCCAATGATCCTTTGGATGGATTCACACTCCCCTTATTCTTTGATGAAACATACTTTCCGATGCCACCGTTGTGGGGGGGTCGCCCTGATTTCTCCCTAATGAGTGAACATGCCATAAACCGAATGACAGAGGGAATGGAATTCACACCTTACGATTACATAGTTGATGAAAATCTTCCGACACCTCAAGTGCAAATTCCGGAAGACTGCAATATCATGGTGTTGAACGGAGATTTACCCGATGTTTAGGGACAGCCGATGGAAGAGAATGGCATGGCTAATCTGTGGGCCAATCAGAATGAAGGTGTAATACTCGCACCACTTTGGGTTTGAATCAACGAGGTTTGGGCAGTTAACGAGGCCACGATGGAAAATGGGGATGTTTGGAGCGAAGCAACTATGGAAGGGATTACCAAAGGCATGGAAGAAGCCAGCATTGCGAAAGGAAAGAGAAAGGCAGAGGGGGATCTTGTTGATCTTTATACAGATTACACCGATTTGTGGGGAGATGACATAGACTCTGTTCTTCACCTGCTTCGGAGTGGACGGTTTTATCAGCCATCCCAGATGTACACTAGAGATACCTCTAACCCGCCTCCTAAATCCCTAAACCAGCCACCCTATAACACAGCTCCACAAAACAACCCAACTCCACAAAATAACTCTGCCACACCAAATAATCCAAACAACCCCAATGACCCAATTGCCAATCCTACCGATTTCCAAAACCTTTTCGACCCGCCAACCAACCAACCCCATGCTACCTCCATAGCCAACAGTCGTGTGCCTCATCCAAAACCCCCACTAGCAGCCGAAGAAAATCCTATCCAGAAACAGCTTGAGAAAACCCCAGCCGCTTTAACCATTTGGGGGCTACTCATGAGCTCCAGCGAGCATCGCCAGAAACTCGCTCATGCACTGTCTTGCATGGAGATTGCTTCCGATATCACTCCAAAAGCCATGATGGCTGCCATTGTTACCAAACCAACCATCACTACCAAATCTGTCAAGCATGTTGTGACCTTTACCGAAGCCGATTTACCGCTTGAAGGAACCAATCACAATAAGCCTTTACATGTCACCATGAAGTGCATGGGGAAGTGGATTCCAGTCGTGTTGATAGATAACGGGTCTGCGCTCAATGTCTGTCCTCTCCGAACGGCTTTGTGCTTAGGGCTTAAACCTAAGGATTTCACGCCATCCGATCTCACTGTTCGAGCCTGTGATAATACCCGCCGCAATGTGCTTGGAACTGTCGAAATGGAGATTGCTGCGGAAAGGTTTAAATCGACAGTTGAGTTTCACGTACTTGAAATCCCAGCTTCATTCAACTTGCTATTGGGACGTCCTTGGATGCATCGACCTGACATCATGGCAGTTCCATCCACTCTGCATCAGAAGGTTCTGCTTGGATTGGAAAGTGGGACCGTTAACCTTTATGGAGACACAGGCATTCGTCCTCATGTTGAAGACAATGCTCCCTTGCTAGAAATTATGCACGATGAGAATGATGTTCAACTTGGGGGATTTACTTTTGATACATCTGGTGGTGTGTTCACACTTCGCGTTGACGATGACTTTTCAATCAGCACCACCGTTCTCGAGATGATGAGGAGGATGTCATATCTGCCAGGCAATGGTTTGGGACAAACTCACCAGGGGGTGGCTCAGTTTCCAGAATTTCCTTCTCAGCGAGGCCGTTTTGGGTTGGGAAATGAACCTACTTTGAAAGAAATGCAAAGGGGGAAGACTGATGGAGCAGTAAAGAAAGGTAAAACCGCCGATTCGCTTTGTCAGGGCAGGGTCAAATGCACCTTATCAAGGCCAGCCTGAGCCGTTTGTAAATGAAATAAGTGGAGAGGTGCACCCTAGATTTGAAATCATTGCTAACGATGCTTGGGATAGCGAAGATGAACGTGAAAAGGTCGAGAAATTGGTGAAAGACCTTAAAGCAGATTGGACAGAGGCTTTGGATGGTGGGGTCTTGATGTCATTGTTCGATGAGGTCAATCTAACGGGTAAGGATAAAGAAGAGCCAGCAGTGATGATGCTCGGGCAGGAGGCCCTCGAAGATCCTAGCGTGCTGATAGTGGATGCAATCGGAGAATACAAGAATTGCACTTTCACTCCTGTTGTAAAATTTACTAATGCATTCACTAAGTTAGAGTCCGAGTCTGAATCAGGGTATGGATTTGACTATGAGTCGGAGTTTGTGCCTCATGGCCCTCCACGTCGTTATTTCTGTTTTGAATTCAAGTCTGATGCCATGTACTGCACCCCGGAGGGCTTTGTTAATGAAATGAATTCCGAGTTTTCTTACTTTGCTGTCTCCGAAATAAATTGTGTTGATCCAAACGATGACAAAACTGAGTACGAGGGAGAAATTCCTAAAGAACTCAAAGTGCTAATTGAAAAAGAAAATGAAAGGCATGCTCAGCCAATAAACGAAGAAGTTATTTCGATAAAATTGAGGGATGAGGGAAATCCTCGCATGGTTCAAATCGGTTCTGGGCTATCTTCGGAGGAACAAGAATTACTCACTAATTTGCTCAAAGAATTCGAAGATGTTTTCGCTTGGTCCCATGTAGATATGCCCGGAATCGATCCTGGAATTGTGGAACACCGAATTCGCCTGTATCCCGATGCAAAACCAGTGAAACAAAAATTAAGGAAAATCAGACCAGATTGGGTGGAAAAGGTCAAGGAGGAAGTTACCAAGCAATTCAATGCCGGCTTTTTGATGGTAACTGAATATCTGTAGTGGGTGGCAAATATCGTGCCAGTGCCCAAGAAGGAGGGAAGAATCAGGGTATGTGTAGATTTCAGAGATTTGAACAAAGCCAGCCCGAAGGACGACTTTCCTTTGCCACACATTTATGTATTGGTGGATAATACGGCAGGGCATGCACTTCTATCGTTTATGGATGGGATCTCGGGGTATAACTAGATTCTGATGGCGCCAGAAGATCGAGAGAAAACAACCTTCACTAACGAATGGGGGACGTTCTGTTATAGAGTCATGCCATTCAGACTAAAGAATGCTGGGTCAACCTACCAACGAGCCGCGATGACCTTGTTTCACGACATGATGCATAAAGAGGTCGTGGTGTACGTGGATGACATGATTGTGAAAGCAAAAGAGAGAGAAAGACATCTCCCGGCGTTGCACAAATTCTTTGAAAGAATCCATAAATACCGAATGCGTCTCAATCCACAGAAGTGCACGTTTGGAGTCACCGCTGGAAAGATGTTGGGGTTCATGATCACCACGAGAGGAATTGAGGTGGATCCGTCAAAAATCAAAGCCATTCTCGATATGGAGCCACCCCGGACAGAAAAGGAGGTGCGGAGCTTTCTCGGGAAAATCCAATTCATCAGTAGATTCATCGCAAAGTTAACATCGACTTGCGAGCCAATGTTTCATCTGCTCAAGAAAGGAGTACCATTCACGTGGGATAGCAAGTGTCCAAAAGCCTTCGAGTAAGTCCGGCAATATCTTCAAAATCCCCCAGTATTGATGCCGCCGACACCCGGGAAGCCTCTGATCCTGTATCTATCAGTAACACAGTCTGCAATGGGTTGCATGTTGGCACAAGAAGGTGAAGCAGGTGTTGAGAAGGCAGTATACTATTTAAGTAAGAAGATGGTCGGAGCCGAAGAAAGATATACGCCTTTGGAGAAAACTTGTTGGGCTCTTGTGTGGGCCTCCAAAAAGCTAAGGCACTACATGTTAGCATATTCGGTAGTGGTGATTTCTCGAATGGACCCTCTCAAATATCTGTTCGAGAAACCGGCACTCATCGGGAAGCTGGCATGATGGTTGCTCTTATTGGCCGAATTCGAACTCAAGTATGTAACGCGAAAATCAGTAAAAGGCAAGGCCGTAGCAGAATTCCTGGCAGATCATCCAATCGAGGGGCCAGAAGATACGGAGTTCCAGTTTCCCGATGAACATGTCATGGCAATATCAGAAGATGTTTGGAAGTTGTACTTTGATGGAGCTGCGAATCAGAGAGGGTTCGGGATCGGCATACTGTTGGTTTCCCCAGAAGGGCCACACATTCCCCTCTCTTTCAAGTTAAATTTTGAAGTTACCAATAACCAAGCGGAATATGAGGCGTGTATTTTTGGGATGGAAGCTGCCTTTGAAATTGGGATAAAGAAGTTGGAAGTGGTCGGGGATTCGAATTTGGTGGTCTCTCAAGCCAATGGCGATTGGAAGGTGCGGGAAGAAAAGTTGAAGCCATACCACAAAGATCTCGACGACTGTGGATGGCCCACAGAGTTTACGCGGCGTCGTGCATTATAAAAGATTGTGTTTTGTTAGAGTCGCCACCCAGATTTGAGGTCCAAATCCGAGAAACCGATAAAAATATGACTCGTTTGCCCATTTTTTTTTAAAAAAAGATTTTACTGATCACTGCAAAACCAGAGATTTCTCAGATTCGGGGGTTTGGTTACGAGAGGGGAAGGGTTTACGGCACCCCTCTCGCCCAGTCCGTGAACCGGTCTCAATTCAACATTTCGTGGAATTTTGAAAATGTTTGAAGTTCAATTCAAAATATAAAATTGGGGAATTGGGGATGGGAATCATGTAAACAATAGGAGAATAATGAAAATTGCAAATTTAACGTGGATACTTGTGCACATGATTTACATGAAAGTGACAATGACAAGGAATTATTATGATAAATATTTACAGAAGTGAAAAATAACAAAAATGAACAAATAACTCAAGAAATCAGTGGTTTGAAGCTTAATAAATTAACTTATAACCTGGATCCTAAAATAGGAGTTGAGCGCTCAAAGATAAGCACTTGAGCGCTCAAACCTTCCAAACTAGTTTGAGCGCTCAAACCAGTTTCTGGCTTCTGTGATTTCAAGCTTCTACATCACTTCTTTTCTCATTCTTTACAGGATCAGATGTTAATAAAGCATTTTTCATGGATGATAAGGAGAAAACAGATTGTTTGATCTTTGAAAGAACAACAAAAGAGGAGAATCATCACAAATTAATGAACCAAGATGCTTGAAAATGAAGAAAGAGAAGGATCCAGGTCATGCACACAGATGCATCAACACACACACACCTTTCAGTTAATTTCCCACAATAATTCACAAGAAACAAAGCATAAGTATCAAACTGCTCAAGAACAGCTTGAGTGCTCATGTTCATAACCTTGAGCGCTCAAGCCATAGTCTGGGTTCCTGATTTTTTACTTGTAAACAGATTCTGGATGACTCTCAGGGTGAAAATAAGAGCACATGTAACCATTTAACTACTGCTTTGTACTTGAATACAACATTTTCAAAGATTTTGGAACTCGATTACCATAAAATGGTTAATTTGGGCTCATGCAAGTGATTTTGAAATAGAAATAGAAACTTTTTTGAGAGTGAGATGAGACCAAATAACTATTAAAAGCAATCAAACCCAGAAAATGCTCAAAATTCAACAAAACAGGAAAACTGCCCAGAATTGAGTTTGAGCGCTCAAGGCTAGAGGCTTGAGCGCTCAACCCCTATTACAATTGCAGATTTTTACAGTGATTTTAAGCAACTTTCAAACCTTTGTGAGTTCAATGCAAGTATGAAGAACTTGATTAAACTCACTAGTCACCCTCAGATGAACCAAAACAGTTGGATTCTCATACCAAACTACCTTTTTTACTTGATCGGATGCTTGAACTGGATTGTGGGTTTGAAGGTGAAAGATTGTTGGGATTTTTGTTCAGTTTATGTACTGAATTGTGTAGAGTATGAGGTTGATTGTCAAACAAAGGCTGAATTTGGTGTTTTACAGGTGATTTTACAGGTGGATTTCTATGGCAAGAGGATGGGTTTGTAGAGAGAGAGAGAGAGGACGATTACTTGAGAGAACTGGGAGCTGTGGAACAGAAATTAGTGAACCCCCAAATTAGGGGTGATGGATGGTTTATATAGAGTGAGTGGAGGGAAGGGAGGAGAGAGAGGAAGTGGGTTTGTATACTAGGTGTAGTTTAGGTGTAGTTTTAGGACAATGTAGAGGTGTATTATACGTTTAAAATATGTATAGAAGTTGTTAGACGCTCCACTTTGCATGAAATCTCATGATGAGATACTCTGCAGATTCCTGACTAGTTCAGAGTTGAGCGCTCAAAGCCGTGGGCTTGAGCGCTCAAGGTGCTCCTCACAGATTGAGCGCTCAAGGCCTGAAGCTTGAGCGCTCAAGGCTCTTGGTGGCAAACTGCTTGGTTTAACTTGGTTCAACAATGCTTGGGTTAGTTTAGGTTATTTGGTGATGTTTGGTTGATTTTAATCAGATTCAAGCCATCCTCACAAATTTCGGGTAACCAAGATTGGTCCGTTTCATCATTGGGAATACTCGAGCGCATCCCAGGTTCAAAAATCGGGGTGTCTACAACGACCTAATTCATCAATTTGAGCAAATAACCTTTATTCATACCGAGAATGAAGAATCAGTTCGCCGACGCACTCGCTACTTTGGCATCCATGGTAGAATTGCCAGTAGGGGTGAGGATGAGACCAATTATGATTGAGCAAATTGCCAGTAGGGGTGAGGATGAGACCAATTATGATTGAGCAAAGGAATAGGCCGGCCTATGAATATGTGATGAATGTTGGAGAAAGAGATGATGGTCTGCCTTGGTATTACGATATCTGGAATCTGGTTGAGAAGGGAGAGTATTTGGAAGGGACAACAAAGAAGGATCGGATAGCATTACAAAGGTTAGCGGCACAATACATCATCTGTGGTGGAAGATTATATAAAAGGTCATATTGTGGCATGCACAAGTTATGCATCCATGGTGATGACATCAAGAGGGTAATGGAGGAGATCCATGAAGGAATCTGTGGTCCCCACATGAGCGGATTGATGATGGCAAAGAAGATTTTGAGGCAAGGGTATTTCTGGTTAACCATGGAAACGGATTGTGTTCAATATGTGCGAAGATGTCATAGGTGCCAAGTCCATGCCAACCCCATGCATGTTCCGCCGTCTGAACTTCATACAATGGCAACGCCTTGGCTTTTCTCAGTATGGGGAATAGATGTGATTGGGAAAATCACGCCGCCAGCATCGAATGGGCACAAGTTTATATTGGTGGCGATTGATTATTTCACAAAATGGGTAGAGTCAGCTTCTTATGCTACATTGACCGCTGTGCAAGTGGCCCATTTTATCAAGCAAAACATCATTTATCGATATGGGGTCCCCAATGCCTTTGTGTCAGACAATGGTGTGCATTTCAAAGGAAGGGCAGCAAGGGTACTTGAAGAATTCAATGTTCAAGTGCATAAATCGACAATGTACAGGCCTCAAACTAACGGAGCAGTGGAAGCAGCAAACAAGTCAATCAAGAATATCCTGGAGAAAACCATCGAGTCGTCTAGGGATTGGCATGAAAAGCTGCCCTTAGCATTGTGGGGATACCGCACTTCTATCCGAACTCCAACAGGGGCAACACCTTATTCATTAGTTTATGGAATGGAAGCAGTACTTCCCATTGAACTCGAAGTGCCATCCCTAAGGGTGATGATAGAGAATGAGATTGATGAAGCTGACTGGTTAAGCGATAGGTTTGCAGAGCTAATGTTGTTTGATGAAAGGCGTTTGCGGGCATTATATCACATCCATGGATATCAGAGAAGAATTGCCCGCACATTCAACAAGAAAGTGAAATCCAGGGATCTGATTGAAGGAGATATGGTGGTGAAAGAGATTCGGGCACCGATATTCGATACACGGGGAAAATTCAGGCCGAAATGGGCAGGACCATACATCATCAAGACTATCCTCGACAGTGGGGCAGTATTGATTATCGATTTGGATGGCAATGAGTTCAGCAATCTTGTCAATTTAGATCAACTCAAGCGATATTACCCCTGAGAGATGCTCGTTGGGCGGAAAATTGCAAGGGCGAGCCGACCCAAGCAAAATTCAGAGCAAGCCTGCTAGACTGAAAACCCACGTTGGGCGGTCTAGGCAAAATTTAAGGCAAAATATTCAAAAGAGCTCGTTGGACTGAAAACCTGAAAAGGCGGTGCCAGGCAAAATTTAGAGTGCAAAAGGAGAGTGTCAATACCCGAGTGAACCTTTGCCTGAACTACGCCATGACCTGATTCCTTGAAAGAGGATCGTACGAGGGCAACCCTATCCCGGGTTTGGTCTAAATTTAAGTGAATTGGTCCATACTTTCGCAATATCTGAAGGAGATAGCATATGGAATCAAATGAACCAAGAGGGGGAAACCCTTCATCGTTCAATCTTATTCAAATCACTTCTTCGATTACAAGTGCTGAGCTATGCCAAAAAAAAAAACGGGACACCAATGACACAGATACAATAACATGACACAAATAAAACATAACCAAACATCGAAACATCACTCATGGATCAACCATTTATTTCGGAAATAGCCTAGTGAGTGGAAAGGAAGTTGGTGCTAATTTCTGCGGCGGCGTGCCTTCATCTGCCCCCTCATCCAATCTCTGTAATGTCCATTCAAGTGAATAGATGGGCAGGGATCAGGAGCCCAAACAACTCTGTGCCTCCAAGAAGTACGATAACGCTCAAGGACGGAACGCTTGAATGTAGGAAGGCTGAAGGTGGCGGGAACCATGTACTCCACTTCTTGGGGAATGCGATGTTGGCGGAGAATGCGCTGCGAAAAATAATATGCATACCCTTGCAATCCTGCCAAGATTACCCATGTGATTGGCCGTCATGTCTGGCAAAGGCAACCAATGGCATCTCCAAGTAATGTCATCCTCCTCCAATGATCTAAAGAAATCGGTCCAATCATCTTCATTAGCCTCATCATGCACAAATGGCCTATCCACCCAAGTCCGAGGTTCATAAACCCAATCACCTGCCGGCTCCCTCAAAAGCCCAACCTTGTCACATAGCCACATCTGCAATCCAAAATATCCAAACCAAAGTCAAAACCAAGCCAACAACCAAAATTCCCAAAAAAAAAAAAAAAAATCCAAACCAAACAAACCAAACCTAAAGCAAAAGCGGGCTCCTAGCAAATGTGTCCATTCTCCCAGCCTTAATCGCATCCCAACCCATGATCGTCTCAGCCAAAACCAAAGGAACCACGTCCCTCCGTTGTTCGATCTGAGTAGCAACACCGACAATGGCGGAACTGGGATGGCCGTCATGTGGGACCAACAAGTGCAATGCCAAGAGACACATGCAAAGTGCAAACATGCGCCGGTTTTGGACGGTAAAATCCAAAAGATCACCTGTAGGGCTGTAGTCCGCAAAGAGTCGAAGGATGTCGAGGGTCTCATTGCGAATGAAGAAACGGGCAGCGCCATTCCCGAGATCAAGCTTCCTACTGAGAATGTTGGCATAATTTTGACGGATAGGTGGAATGACGGGATCCGCAAAAGCGTTACCGCCAAGGTATGCTTGAAATTCTTCAACGGTCGGGCACAGCTCTTGCATTCCAAAACGGAACAAATGGAACTCTGGATCCCAACAATGAATGGCGGCACGCAAGATATCTTGGCGGATAGGAAAAGTGTGGAGATGGCGAAGTGCGTTGAGTCTGAAACCTCGAAAGTTGAAGCAATCAATGTTTTCAAGGCTAGTAACCCAAGTGTTGATAACGGAAGGATCAAGGGCAGCCATGTGGAAATGAAAGTTGATGTGGAAATGGTGTGTGGAAAATGCTTGGTTATGCATGGTATTTATAGAAAACTTGGGAGGAACCTTACAAATTTGCCATGCAACATTGGGAATCAAAGATTGTATTTTCAAGGTGGTCAAATGCATATTTTCAAAATATTTTTGTTGGAAGATTTGAAAATGCATTGGAAATGCATGGCATTTGTGGGAAAATGGTGAAAAGGCCTTGGGAAGGTGATGTTCAAAGTTTGGGAAATGTTATAACAGAACAACAAGACGTTTGGGGTAGAGGGAACCATGCAAAAGGGTCCAAAAATGCATTGGGAAGCAACACCACAAATCTGCCTAGCACAGACATTGAGCGCTCAAGGCTATGGAGTTGAGCGCTCAATCCTCCCGGACCACCTTGAGCGCTCAAGGTGGTGAGCTTGAGTGCTCAAACCACATTGAGCGCTCAAGGCCTGCAGAAGCAGCAGCAGTTGCGTTATGGCTCGTTTGAAGTCCAAAACCTATTCTAAGCCTATTTACCCTCTACCAACACCCAAACCAAGTCTTAACAAGCATTTGTGACTTCACGGAGCGTCCCATTGCCCGAGCTATCAAGCCAATACGTGTATGGATACGGGATACGTGAATATGGAGCTTCAAAGTTCAAAAATGGCCACTGGATGTTCAAATCCATTTCGGAGCTTCGCAAACCATGTCCAATCACCAAGACACGTTTCAAAGGAGATTTATGACTTGGCGGGATGGTTCCCGGGGCAATTCTTCAAGGATATGTGGGATTGGGACCCCGATGGCCAATTCAGGCAATGGAATGGCGGCCGTCACCATGTCAAAAATGATTCCATGAGATTTCTTTCCAAATTGTGACGGTTGCTGGGGCATTTACGTCATTTACGACTTGGTCAAGGCAATGGCATGGCAGTTCATCATGTTTAAGCAGGTTCACGGAGTATTTCATTTTCAAACAAGCCTTATGAACATTAAATTCCGTTCTAAGGTCATTTTGCGTGGGTGATTATCAATTGTACATATACATGGATTGTGTCGAGTCGTGTGGAATGTAAATATGTCTTTCGGTCGTACATAAATTCAAATAATCATGGTTCGTTCAAATCCTCGATCATGTGAGCTTTTCTTTGAAGTTGAGTTTTAAACTTTGCATTTAATGCTTGGATTCAAGTTTTTGTGAATAAATAGAGTACATTTTACAACAAGTTTGTTCATCTGTACATAAAAACAGAGAACAATGCAATGAACAATGAAAGTGCAAGTCATGTATATAATCCGATAGAATCCATGAAAAGTCAAAACATCAAAACCGAGTATCATCACCAACTACCAGGGCACACAATGCCCAATAAGGAAATCCGCAACTGGGGCACGCAGGCCCAATCCATCTATCTACCAAGGCGCACAGGCCCAATCAAAAGAAAAGACTAAAAGCAAAAGCAAAACTCTGAACTACTCTGTGTCTACTATGTACTCTCGCTCATCCATCATCTCGTCTGAGCTCTCGGCCTTATCTCTGCGCCGCTGCTCCTGTCGCTCCAGTCGGGTAGAGGGGTAGTTGGCATCGCTGATATTGTCGTCACTCGAACTCGTCTCAACTACCCTCTTAGGAGCTATCTCCACTCTCCGGCGAGTCGACCTCCGTGGTCTCTCCTCCTCAAGTCCCACTGCCACTGGCTTCGAGCGTCCTAACCGCACAGTCGTGTCTCCAGGACCGCCGGCTCCATCATGAGGTCTCTTCCTGACCACAGGCGGCTGCATCATCAAGCAAACAAAAAGAGGAATCAGTACATGGTATAAACAAGGAATTGAAAGTGCAAGCAATGTAAATTATATATCGGCGCAACTCTCGGGCGAGAAGGCCCAGGAGCAGCAGGAGGTGCTGGCTCGTCCTCTGGACGAATAGTGACCTCCTGCCCAGCTATGAGGCGGCGTATCAAGACACGCAGTCCTCGGTTCTACTCATACAACATCTGTGCCGCCTCCTGTGAAATCTACAAGCAAGTCAAGGTTCATGTCAGTATTCATAATAGAAGCATGCAAAGTTGATAAGTGAAGTAATTATTACCGGTGCTGAGAGCGGCGGAAAGTCAGTCGGTGGCCTCGGGATGTCTATATCTCTCGTCTCTCCTCCAGCAGTGGTGACATGCACCCACCACCTAGCCGCCACCGTCTCCTGGGTCGAGGTACCAGCATCCTCACCCTCACCGCCTACTATTCCTCCCGCTGAGGCACGCGCCTTCTCGGCTTTCTCTATTTCCATCTTCTCCATCCACTCCGCCGCTCTCAGCGGACCAGCCAAATACTTCTTCCTATATGCAACATAGCTCGGTCGCCATAGGTGCCGACTTCGAACCAAATCAGCGCCGCGGAAAAACGCCGACTGCCATCGGTGACGTTTGACGCCATCGATTGAGGGGGAGGAAGGCGCTCGCACTGCGGGTCTCTTAGCCCGTGACAATCGGGCGCAAAGACCAGCCGCCAAGATACCAAAACCAGCCGTACTAGCACTCGAGTAGGACCCTCCCCCTCGTGATCTCTCTGCTCCGGGCCAAGTAAGGCTCGCCAATGGCATCCCATACGTACCAGCGGACCTGCAAGAATGCTCAAATGGTTGTAATTGAGTGCATGATGGTAAACGAATTGAGAGCAAATTGAATGCATGTAAGAGTTTGGTACTTACTAGAGAAGCAGGGAGTCTGTCAAGCGAAATGCGGAGAACCTGGACGTTCCCCCGCGCAAAACCACCATAGCGGAAGCCTTCCCCCCAGCATAGTGCCTGAGGGATGATGTCTGGATTCGGGTGACGTGTCTCCGAGGGATGTAACCCCAATACCTCGTAGGCCCAGAGCTGCACGGTAAACAACAAATCAGTCAGTCAATGCAAGTATTCGATAAACAAGTGCAAGTATTGAAGTGTGGAATCTCAAGCAAGTGTTGAGTTTTACCTCCCAACGCTCCACAATCCTGAGATGCCGCCCTTTAAGCCAGGCGGCATTCGCGAACGCCAGAAAGGTGAGCCAAGAGCCGCCTCCACCCCGGTCGTATCTACTTCGCGTGGCGAAGTCTCTCAAATTTTTGAGATAGGAGAGGTGTACCCTATTACGCCTGTTTGGGTATAGTGAAGCCCCAAACAAGTATAACAGGTAGCACCTCGCTCTCCGTGTTGCATCCTCCTCATTTGTCGGCTCACCCAACCCCCTCGTCTTGAATTGGTCATATGTGGCCATCTCTCCCTCTTTGTGGGGCACGAAGCCCAGGAACCATCTCAGCGCAGCCTCGTCTTTGCCAATCTCCGAGTCGAATGGGATCGGGTCTCCTCCTACCCTCAACCTCGTGATCGTTGCAAAATCCAATGGCATCAGCGTCGCCCCCCGAAGCTGAGGTGAAAAGAACTCGTAGAGTCTCTCCACCTCTCTGTCAGTGCCGTCACCACGACGTGGTCATGCTGAGTGCTCGTAAGGGTCAAGATGAATGCCCCGAACCCTGCCTAATCCACCAATGCCTTCATAGAGGCATGTAGCTGCTGGTAGATCTCCCAACTAGAGCTCATACCTCCATGAGCCTTCAAGCGCAAGTTCCTTTGCAAACAATCAAACAAACAGGCAAACAATCAGGCGTTAGTTCAATCCATCATTCAATCATCAATCTAGTCATCAATCAAGCAGTAATTCAATCATTCGATGCAAATTAAGATTTCTAACTACTGAAAGTGAGCAAGCAAGCATACCGTCAGGCAATCAGTCGAAAGGTGGACCTTGGGGTCCAGTAGCACCTCCTCTCCAAAATATAACTCCCGGCAGGGAGTATAGTCCTCTGAACCAGAAGGCACGAAGAGGTGCACTGGTGGAGCATAAGTCGCCGCATCGAAAGCCGGCCTCATCCTCCTCAGCCGTTGTCTCACAGCCTGGACCACTGTCGTCCTCCGTCCAGCTTCCCTCTCCTCCTCCTCAGCCCGTATCCTGGCCTCCTCCATCGCCTCCTCTATCTCAAACTCCTCCCAAAAGGCCCTCACCTTCGCATCCTCATCTACCGCCTTCCTTAGCAACGCTGTCTCCCTCTCCTTGCTTTCAACAATGGCCTCCCTCGCCAAATCCACCCATCCTCGAGTATGCACGCACCGCCATCACTACCTCTCAGGGCGCTGTGCTCAAGGTAATCCCTCCCGAGAAATCCCCTCGCCCGCCCTGAGTCGACGGCCCACCACTCGGCCCCGAAGCACCGACTCACCACCAATCACCACCGCCTTCCCCTTATCTCCCCCTCTAGGCTGCTGGCTAGGCCTCGCCTCTATCCTCCAACGGAGTTCCCTAGTCCTGGTCACCCCGCTCGTACCCTCCACCTTGTCTCCACCGCTATCACCTCCAGTCCCCCTCTCCTCAACTGTGTCCTCGCTATCCCCACTACCAATGTCGAGAACCTCCACCATCTCTGTCGTTCTCTCCAAACCCCTCTCCCTATCTCTCTCTCCAACCCTCTCCGCCATCGTCGCATCATCACTATCATCCCCACCAACACCACCACCAGCCACCACCGTCTCGGTGGCTGGATCACCACCACCACCCAAAATCGTCTGATCACCCACGCCGCCATCATCTTCCCTCTCCTTCTCTTCTTCCCTATTCCCTTCTCTCTCCTCCGCCGCGTGTCCCTCTGGTGGCCCCTCAACCATTGTATCACCACCTTGAGCCCGAAAGCTCTGTGGGTGGCAAGATCTCAAAGACCACCGCGACCTTTCTACCGACACGGTGAGCCCACCACCCCTGAGGTCGTGGATTCGTTGGGATTCTCCATGTGAACCAATCTGAAACCATGAATCGAGCCCTAATCGAACTGAAATTGGATCGAAATTGTACGAAAAACCCTAGAATTTGGGGGTTTGTGATTTGAACAGAAATTTGAGCGAGGAATGCTAGGGTTTTGATCGAAATCGCAAGAGAGGTGTGAGAATTTGCTTTCGAGAAATTTTGGAACGTTATGAGGTTTAATCAGACGTTAAACATAATTAAAAAGAACGTTGGGGGTTCTGAACCGTCGTCCCCGTTCAGGGGTTCAAGCGCTTAAGGTGGACCTTTTGAGCGCTGGAGGGCCAACGTCGAGAGTTGAGCGCTCAAAGCTTTGGAGTTGAGCACTCAGGGTGGAGTTGAGCGCTCAAAGGGAGTACTTTGAGCGCTCAAACCCAATCTTGGCATGGCTTTTGGCTTCTTTTGAAAGTTTTTCAGGGGCATTTTGGTCATATATTGTGATTTGATTAACGTACCTTGGACTCGTTAGTCCTAACTAATCGAATGCATGTAGAGCCGAGGATCTAAATATCAGGAGCTGGTCGTGCTAAGACCGCATTAATCAATTGAGACGTGTTGTGTGTCGTGATTCGCGTACACGAAATATTTTGACTCCGGATTGAGAGCCTCGTGCTTGTTTGAATCATGTTTACTAATCATGTTTCGCGTTAATGTACTTTCGTTTAAATCGTTATTTTGAGGGCCTTGAGCCCGTTTGAATTGTTATTTTGAGGGCCTTGAGCCCGTTTGAATCATCATTTTGAGAGCCTTGAGCTCGTTTAAATCATCATTTCGAGGGCCTTGAGCCCTTTCAAATCATCCTTTTGAAACCCTTGAGCTCGTTTAAATCATCATTTTGAGGGCCTTGAGCCCGTTTAAATCGTCATTTTGAGGGCCTTGAGCTCGTTTAAATCGTCATTTTGAGGGCCTTGAGCACGTTTAAATCGTCATTTCGAGGGCCTTGAGCCCGTTTAAATCGTCATTTCGAGGGCCTTGAGCCCGTTTAAATCATCATTTTAAGAGCCTTGAGCCCATTTAAATCGTCATTTTGAGGGCCTTGAGCCCTTTTAAATAATCATTTTGAGAGCCTTGAGCTCGTTTAAATTGTCATTTTGAGGGCCTTGTGCCTGTTTAAATCATCATCTTTAAAGGCCCTATGCCCGTTTACGTTTGTTTATTGATTAAAGTATTTTCAAGTGCCCCGAGGAACTACGCCGGTCTGATCCCTACAATGGGGTACGTAGAAGGCTCGTGGAGCACGACCGATTGATATTTAAAAGTCTTCTATTGTAGCTTGAGATGTATCATGGGGAACAAATCGGGTTGTCTATGTCTTGAACGTCACTCATACCAAATCAATGGCATCGAGTCCCGTCCAAGAGGGGCAACTATAGACACCCCGATTTTGAACCCGAGATGCGCTCGAGCATTCCCAATGATGAAACAGACCAATCATGACTACCCAGAGCTTGTGAAGATGGCTTGAATTTGATCAAAATTAACCAAACATCACCAAATAACCTAAACCAACCCAAGCATTGTTGAACCAAGCAAAACCATCAATCTGCCACCAAGAGCCTTGAGCGCTCAAGCTTGAGGCCTTGAGCGCTCAAACCCCTGAGGAGCCCCTTGAACGCTCAAGCCCACGGCCTTGAGCGCTCAACTCTAAACCAGTCAGGAATCTGCAGAGTATCTCATCATGAGATCTCATGCAGGGGGGAGTGTCTAACCACTTCTATACGTATTGTACACGTATAATACACCCTAAATTGCTATAATCTACACCTAAGACTACTCCTAAGATACAAACCCACTATTTCTGTCTCCCCTCTTTCCCTCCACTCACTCTATATAAACCATCCACCACCCCTGATTCAAGGGTTCACCAATTCCATACTCCAGCCTATAATCCTCCCAGCAATCGTCCACTCTCTCTCTCTCTCTACAAAACCACTCTACTTCCATAAAACCACCTGCAAAAACCATCTGCCAAACCCAAAAATTTGACCTTTGATCATCAATTACCTTCATACATTGCACCATCCATCCACAATATCAGCCAAAAACACCAACAATCATTCATCTTCAAACCCACAACCAAGTTCAAGCTTCCAATCAAGTGAAAAAAGGTAGTTTGACAAATGATACCCATTGTTTTAGTTCATCTGAGGGTGACCAGTGAGTTCAAACAAGTTCTTCATACTTGTATTGAACTCACAAAGGTCTAAAAGTTGCTTAAAAACATTGTCAAAATCTGCAGTTGTAATAGGGGTTGAGCGCTGAAGTTGCTATCCTTGAGTGCTTAAACCCAATTCTGGGCAGTTTTCTATTTTTGCTGAGTTTTGAGCTTTCCCCTGGTTTTTATTGCTATTTAATAGTTAATTAGGCTCATTTAATCCTCAAAGAGTTTATGTTTTTACCTCAAAACCATTTGCATGAGCCTAAATTAACTGTTTTATGGTAATCAAGTCTCAAAACCTTTGAAAATGTTGTATTCAAGTGCAAAACAGTAGTTGTATGGTTTCATAAACTTCTATTTTGCGTGTTTATGGTCCTGAGAATCACCCAGAATCTATTTTCAAGTCAAAAATCAGAAGGCCATATGATAGCTTGAGCGCTCAAGACCACCTATTTGAGCGCTCAAGCTATTCTTGAGCAGTTTGTCAATTTTTGGTTGTTTCAATGATGGATCATTATTTATTTGATTTCTGGTGTGAGTATGTTGTTATATCTACACTGATGGTGCTTACTCTTGTTGAATCATAATGATTTTCTTTTTGTATCATCCTTTGGAAGATCAAAGCCTTATTTTCTTAGTTTGCTTCTTCATTAAAAGAGCTTATGAGTAGTTGATCTTGCAAAGAATGAGAAAAAAAGGTGATGTAGAGGCTTGAAATCTTAGATGCCAGAAGCTGGTTTGAGCGCTCAATCCATGAGACTTGAGCGCTCAAACTGGTTTGGAGGGTTTGGGCGCTCAAGCCTTTATCTTTGAGCGCTCAATTCCTATTCTGGGATCCAGATTGTGAGTCAATTTATCAAACCTCATATCCATGATTTCTTGAATTGTCATTCATTTTCTGTTAATGTTCATCTTTGTAAATTTTCGTTATGATAATTATTTGTTATTGTCATTTCCATGTAAATCATGTGCACAAACATCCACGTTAAACTTGCATTTTTGTATTTCCTTGTTGTTTATGTGATTCCCATCCCCAATCCCCATTTTTGTGATTAAAATGAAATTTTAAATATTTCCAAAATCCCACAAAATGTTGAGTAGAGACCGGTTCATGGACCGGGCGAGAGGGGTGTCGTAAAACCCTTCCCCTCTCGTAACCAAACTCCCGAATCCGAGAAATCTTTGGTTCTGCCGTGATCAGTAAAATGCTTTTCAATGGGCAAATGAGTCATATTTTTATTGGTTTCTCGGGTTCGGACCTTAAATCCGGGTGGTGACTCTAATAAATCACAATATTTCCAAACGAAAACCAATGCAATCTCCGTGGGCCATCCATAGTAAGGATCACTAATCATAGACTAGACATGATATAAATTGTTACTACCCTTGTTTATTAGTCGTTTTAGGTCTCTTAACTTATATGCTACTGTGGTAAGTAACCTTATGTGTGGGAAACTATGTATGAGTGTAGTTTGGAAGTTAAAAAAAAAAAAAAGAAGAGGAAAATATTGTCAGTCTTGGAATTTGTGAATAAAGATGATCCGCGAGGTGTGAAATATTTTGTGAACTGGAAGCTGTGATATGTGTTATGTGTTGCCTGAAGGCTGCGAGGGATTGGCTAATTAAAAACTGTGAATGTATTGTGAATTGAGGTTTTGGTGTCAGGTAAAGATTATGGGTGAAGATGCAAGGAATTTGGGATATCCTTCTAGGATAATATATGTGGAATATCATTCAGACCAGTCTTAGAAATCCTTTGGTGTTTGTATTGAAAATCTTGTATGGAGCGACCAAAGTTCAATGAGGATATCTTGGAGACATTGGGTTTGGCATTGTCGTAGGATATGTGGATTTTACTAAGAGGACTTGATTGATGACTAATGATGTATTTAGGTTTTGATAGTTAGTGGGAACTAAGGAACTAGAGATGACATGTTGGATCATAAAGCTAGTGTTAAATGTTCCTATAGCAATTTTGTGTACTATATTTGAACACCTTGAAGTTTTTTCCTGGAGCCGCTTCCAAGACAATCCTAACCCATCTTGGAATTTTAACCAAATCTAGTTAAAAAAAAAATTGTACCAAGATTGTTGCAGCCCCACTTAGATACCCAATGGAACACTAGATGCAGTCCATAGCAGGTCAACTTTGAAAGAAATGTTATCTACGTAGTAGGACTATCCCTTATTTGTTTATACACAGTACACTAAGTTCTGCCATTCTAGTATTTGTAGAAAAGTTCATTACAAAGAGTATGAAAGGATAAAAGAAATCAACTAAACAGTCAAACGTTGGATGATAATCCACCTCTCCCAAGATGTCCAATGTATCCTTTTTCAGTGAGAAACTCCATCATGCTGGCATTTAGCACCTGTCGCTGCTTATTTGCCTCCAAAAACTTCTCTATGGTCTCGTCTCGTGCCTCTAATTTCTTCTTGAGGCGTGTTACATATTCTTTGATTGTGGCAGATTTGCATGTGGTTCTAAAAGAGGATGAAGGCCTCAAGCCAAGTCATTTAACGTAACCTGGTCTCTTTTTCAATGCCTCAATTGATAACTCTTGCGTTAATGGGGTCACACCAGCTTGATTATGTTCAGACTCGATTTGTTTCATTTTCTCCTACCATTTTTAAATAAATTGAAGCAAGATTAGTAATATGAAATGTATCTTGATTTTCTATCCACAAATTACTTGACATATGTAGATAGTTAGTCTGGAATTCTGGAGCAATCCACTGATCCCTGTTGCCATTATAGTGAGTGGATTTATAGAACTCTGGTAAGTTTGACAGTTCACCCCCGTGTTTTACAACCTGGTTTGTTAGTTTTACATTCAAGAGGTTAATTTATCATGCCAATGAACTTATCAAACTTAAAAAGAGAAATGAAAACACACATATCCAGTTCCTCTAATAGGTAGAGACTTCAAACCACATCTATGCTTTGTTTTATTATTGGATTTGTTATTTGTTTATGCCAATGATCGATCTACAAGCACCAACAACAAGTGAAACAAAGAGAGGCCAACTCAATTACCTAATATTTGATTCAAGTTTCAAAGAGAGGTCTTTAACATATTTGAGTGCCCAAAACATTGAATTAAGTCCCATAAGAAATAGTAAAAGGTTTGGTTACCATCCACTTTTTGTTGGTCCACTTCTCAATCAAACTAGACCGTTGCTCCATGCTAATTTTAAGAGGTGGGTGATTTCTTTCATACCCTTCTCCCTTGGTCTAATTAAGCTTTTTGAATTTTGTATACAACCTATGGGTGTGATCACTCAATCTCCACCCACACTTTGTTGCTATTGCCTTATAAACGTCAATTTAATCTCCTTCAAAGTTAACTTAATTAACCCTGCAAAAAAAAAAACTAGTCGTAATCATTAATTACGAGAAAAAGGTGTTACAAGTACCTTTAGGTGTTGAAACAAAGGTGCCTTAATACCCTCATCCATAGCCTTCCAACTTTTAACACTCAGGTCTTGTACATGTTCACAAACCTCAACACCAATCTTTGACGCTAATTTAGAAGCATAAAGCTCCATTGGAACATGATGCTCTTGCGGAATGGGAACAAGTAGCTTTTTCCCATACTTGTCAGTAAGTCCTTGGATTTCGAGTCCGTGTGTGGGGCCACAGCCACATGCATGTTTTTAAGGAGCTACTTTAGTGGCACAATAGTATTTTTTAAATAGTTAGGAGCCGAAATTAAAGTTAAAATTTCCCCTATAATGTAACTTATCCATCTTACCAGCACTACAAGATGCAGTTGCCTCACTTTGCAACTTAACAAGGGGAGGAAATGAGGACTAGGTCTCAACCATAGGATGTGGTATTGAATGAGTCACCCTCTTAGGGACAGTAGTTGATGCATGCTGGGCTCAGCTTGTGAACTTGTGAGTCCACCTAGTGGCATATCTAGGACCTAAAATAACACATCATATGGAAGCATAAAGACTACATAAAACAAAATGGTGATAATGTACACATATTATAATTGATTTTTCTAAGTTGCATTTGCAGCATTTTCAAAAATAGGGCACTTTAATTGATCTTTCTCACTACAGTATTTTTTAAACAATGCTAGTATTATCTTATGACAATAGTGGTTCTTCAAAAACAATTACAAGCATAATCATACCTAACATAAAACTACCTATGACATAGAATGATAATGCTAGTACACACACGAAAACATTCATTAAATCATGCATACATATTATACCTCTTCTTCAAAAGAATCAAAGAATTCATTGTCACTGTCGTCTTCATCACTTGGTAGCCTATAGTCAAGATCATCTACCTCACTTCGAGTACTCCCTCCCTTCTCATTTGCACAGTTTGGCAGAGACAAACCTCTGAATGAAGGTAGTGTAGAATTTATCCCACTAGCCTGCAATATCCCACTGGTTCCTTGATTCTCCTATCTCTTCTCTTCTCATATTTGGTTTTCTTCTGAGTTGTTAGAGAACCTGGATTGATGATTTTTTTCCCACTCTTTCCCATTTGTGCAACTATAATGCATAAAGTGACATAAAACATAATAAAAAAATAATAATAAATCATTAAATTATGAACCTGGTTTTGATTATTTTTTTCCCTACTTTTCCCAGTCTTTTGTAAGTAATGCATAAAGTGATATACAACATAATGACAAAAAGTAAATTAAATTAGGTTTTACCATAACCACACAAAAGAAAAGATTAAAATGTAAACAAACAATTTATGACTTCAAAGACATTTATATCGATACACAAAAACATAACAACATATCATAATCTGTATCAAAATCCATAAACATCAGGTATTTCAAGATCTTTATGATCTTCATCATCTGTGTTCTCCTCTATTGTTTCTTCTAATAATCAAACCACCAACATTTCCTCATTTTCAAAACCATTCCTATGACAATGAAAATTTGCATCAATATCGATTGGAACAAATGAGGTGATGCTTTCTTGTTGGAATGCATCATCACATCCAATGGGATCTGTAAGTTCCTCATTATCAACTTTTGGTACATCAAACACACCCATTTGTGGGACTTGTTGCACTACTTGCCAAGGCTTACCCCATTTAGTATCATTCAAGTAAAAAACTTGCTTCTTTTGGCTAGGTAGAATAAAAGGGTCAAATTGATACCACCAACTCATGACTTCAACGCTTGTACAATGTGCATCTGATCATATTGTCCTGGTTCTACCAGTGTTGCCCGTGTTACACTCTTCACATTTGAATAAAACAACTTTCTTATGGCACATGTGCTCAAACTCCCAAACATTGCTTAAGTGATCATGAAAGTTGTGCATCACACCCTTGTGATCGCTGCCAACAAGCACACCACTATTTTGGCTTGTTCGAAGGTCATCTATTTCTCTTGTGTGGAACCTTACGCCATTGATTATGCAACCAGAATACTCCTTCACTAAGGAATTAGGACCATTTGCTAACAACCACAATTCATTTGTTGGCTTCGGTGACTCCTCAACTCTCAATCTATTTATCTACAATCAAATATGAATAAACAATATGATTATGGTAGCACCAATCAAATTGTTTACATGCATAATAGTTTCTATGGAATGGATATCTAATCTAATCTTGCGCGATCTTTGAACCACTTGGGAAATTCTTTTCACAGCTTATCAATTATTTTTTCTCCACCTCGAAATTCTTGTGACATCTCACCATCTCTATTGATAAGGCCAATAGGATGAGTAGTTTCTATAAATATTGTCAATCCTTGACGACGATCACCAAGATCTGCATTTTGTTCGGGTCGATTGTGCACTGTTTCAACTCCATCCAAATACATTGTGCAAAAAGTTATACACTCCTTGACAATGTAAGCCTCTACGATTGAACCTTTTGGTCGAGCTTTATTAGAAATATACCTCTTCAATTTCCCTAGAAGCCTAGAAGCAAAGCACAAGCTAGGAGTAAGATTACATAGGTAACGCAAATACTTGTTCATTATCAATTAGCAATGTAAAGTATCTTTCGATTGGATACATCCATCGATATTACACTGGTCCTCCAAGAATAGCCTCACATGGCAAATGAAAGGCCAAGTGCACCATCACATCAAATAAGGCTGGATGACATATCTTTTCTAGCTTGCATGGTATTTGCACTATAGTTCTTTCAATTTCTCTAGTTCACACCACTTAATTTTTTAGAGCACAAGTCTTGAAAAAAGCTACCTAACTCAAATAGTGTTGTACTAATCTCTTTGTCCACAAAACCGCGCATCCCAATTTGAAGAATTCATTGTATGAGAAAATGATAGTCGTGGCTTTTCAAACTTTTAATCTACCATTTCTGACATTCTCTGACTTTTATATATTTGCTACATAACCATCTCGATACTTGACCGATTTCAAGATTTCAAAGAACCCTTCCTTTTGTTGACGTGTCAATGAAAAGCTAGCTCGAGGCTTGACATATGAACCATTAGGAAGTTGTTTCAACCACAACTCTTGTTGTATGCCTCTATCTTCCATGTCCTCTCGAGCCTTTTCTGTATCCTTGTTCTTCCCTTCCATGCCCAACATAGTACCACATATTGTCTTACTAATTTTTTTTTATCACATGCATGGCATCAATGCAATGTTGAAGCTTCCATTTCTTCCTGTATGACACATCATACAATAGGCTTACCTTTATCCAATTCGAGTCATAGAAATGCCTTTTTTTTGTTGTTTATATATTTTCCAAATGAGATATTTTGTACGCGGTTCAATTGCTACAGTATCTTGTTCACTGGTAGCTCCAGAAATCTCTTTTGAGTTTCAAACATACTATTGTGGCCCCCTTCTTTCGTTGTTCAGGATTGTTTCCTGGCAAATAGCATCGATGGTAAAGGTATGTAGTCTTACTTCTTAAAGATTCATAATAAGGTTCATCATTGCAAGTGTAACAAGCATAGTGATCGTTCGTTCGCCACCCAAATACATCACCAAATGCAGGCTAGTCATGTATTGTCCACATTGAAGTTGCACATATTTGGAAAGTCTCGCCACTTGAGGCATCATATGTTAAAGCTCCTATTCCGCAACTCCTTTCATTTGTCAACCAAAGGTGGCATGTAAACATCGATATCAATCCCTAGTTGCTTATCTTCGGGAATTAATAGTGACAACATGAGAATAGCTCATTCATAACCAACCATGGTGGTAAGTTATAGGGAATGAAAACAACAAGCCATATACTATAGAAGTCGTCCATGTTTTCAAATGGGTTGAACCCATTAATGACTAACCCTAACCTCACATTGCAAGGCTCCAAGGCGAACTCTGGAAGTTGTGTGTCGAATTCCTTCCACTCATCACAATCAGCTGGTTGCCTCATTCCCCATCATCCACACGATTGTCCTTATGTCACCGCATATCCTTAGCTCTCTTCTTATTCATGTATATATTTTTCAACCTTGGAGTCATAGGGAAGTAACCCAAAACCTTACAATAGATTTTCCCCCCTCCCATGATTGTTTTTGTACCTAGATATGTTACAGTGTGGATGTTTATCCAACTTTGCATTCTCATTCCCCAAAACAACACAATCATTTGTACAAGCATCAATGAACTCATATGACAAACCCAAGTCACGTAGTATTTTTCTGGTTTCATAGGTGGGCTAGGATACTAAATTACCCTGTGGTAAAAGTCTTCTCAAGGAATGAAACCACATGTCAATTGTTTTATTGGTTATGTGATTTGTTACTTTCAAATTGAGCAACTCAATAAAGTAAAACTTTGAGCAATTTGGGTACACCTCACGCCTAGCATCATTTAATAGTCTATCAAACCTTTTTACATCCTCTTCCTGGTTTGTATTGGTTGAGTCCCCTCTTATTTGGTCTTCTACCAATGCATCAATACCCCCCAATCTCTATCCTTATGGTCAACCATTTCATAGTGATGATGGACCTCATCTGACATATGAGATTCTCCATGCATATGCCAAATAGTGTAGCTTTGCATAATACCATATTAGAGCAAATGTATTTCAATATGGTTAGTCAATAGCCAACAATAGTTTGCACACTTTGTACATGGGCACATAAGATATTTGTGTGGGTTTGCAACTTCCATAGAAAAATGAAGAGATGACATTACGCCATCACAATTTGGCTGAATCATTCTCCCATTACTAGTCCTAGCTAATGCCATCCAACTCTTGTCCATGTTTAATGACAGACATAATCTATTAATGATAGCTTAAAAACGAAAAATTCAAGCTTACTATTCTTTAAAAGAAGCTGAATAAAACAACATGATATTGCATGATGTGTGAGTATCAAGAAATCTAGAGGTAATTTTCAAGAATCTCAATGCTACAAATAAAATCTCAACAAATTTGCCTCGTCCCCTATCCATACATTTGTCTTAAAATAAATGTTCTTCTATCCATAGATACAGATACGTGGGCATATACAAAGCTTACAACGTGAAATTGAGAGATAGAGGTAGAGAGAGCTCACTCAAAGTATCAAACTTGGTATTGGAGGGCAAAGGCAGGGTAATTGACAACAAAGCCTACAAATGTGTCCTATCCCTGTAAAAATACCAATGACATCAACATGCTTAAATATAGAAGGGTAAATTTCAATGCCCTCCCCTAAGGTTTCAGAAAAATACACTAACTTCCCCTCTTCTTTCTGAAATTCCACTGCCCTCCCGTACTTCTGAAAATAATTGTCACTTACCTCCCCTGTCATTACTTTTCGCCCAACGGTGTTAATTTTGTTAGTGAAATGATGTTAATGCCCTTAAATTTGAACTTGACTTTATTTTTTTTCCTTATTTGATCAGATTATAGTGCATTAAATTTTCAAAAGGCATGAAAACTAACTTAATTATTTACTTTTTTCTTAGAACTTTATTTTCTTTGACACAAAAATTATTATTATTTTTAATATTTTACTTCCCATTAGGTATATTTTCACATTTTGATAATAAAATCAAGAGTATCAATAATCATGTAAGCCCATTGCTTGCATTGATGGTTTTATCTTTTATTTTATTTTGTTAGGTTTCTTTATCTTTCTCTAAATCTAAAGCTCTAGCTAGACTCATTATTGTTATTTTTTCATATTTTACCTAACCATTCTCTTTTCTTTTCTTTTCTTTTTCTTTTTGCTTTAGAGGTAATAATAGTCTAAAATAATATTTACCTGCTTAAGTTGGAGTGTTATAGCATCATTTTATTGCTTTTAGCAAAGTTATTCGCCCTCCATCCCAAATATGCACACCCTTTTAGGAGAACTAAACATTTTGCACCAAAAAATAAACTATTAGCATGAATTTTTTTTGGCACCAATTCAAGGATCCTATTGAGAAAAAATAATCAAATTGTTTTTTTTAAAAAAAACTCATAATTACATTATTTTTGTGTGCATAAATCATGGTATTCACAAATAATGAATAGTTGTCTCATAATAATAGTTTTTGTTTTTTCAAAATTGGATCCTTGAATTGGCGTAAAAAAAATTATCCAAAATATTTCATGCTAATAGTGTTTTTTTGTTTTTTTGGGTGCGAAATGCTTGTTTCTCCTAAAAGGAAAAGAAATGTAAAAAAATAAAAAAAATAAAACCATCAATGCAAGTAGTGGGCTTAGGTGATTATTGATATTCTTTCGTTTATTATCAAAATGTGAAAATATACCTAATGGGAAGTAAAATATTAATATTAATAATAATAATAATTTTGTGTCAAAGAAAAGAAAGTTTTAACAAAAAGTATATAATTAAGATACTTTTTTATGCTTTTTGAAATTTTTATGCAAATATAATCTCAAATAAGGGAAAAAAATAAACCCAAGTTCTAATTTAAGGGCATTAACGTCATTTCACCAACAAAATTAACACCGTTAGGCGAAAAGTAATGGCAAGGGAGGTAAGGGACAATTATTTTCAAAACTAAGGGAGGGTAGTGGAATTTCAGAAAGAAGGTGCGAGGTTAGTGTATTTGTTAGAAACTTCAAGGGAAGTTAGTGAAATTTACCCTATATAGAATATATAACATAATTATCATCTTGAAACATATCTACTCATCTTGTGGATAAATATTTTTTCAGAAAGTATAATTGCCAGGTATGTGTAATTCTTGTAACTCTTTTCTATTTACGAAGTTTTTGTTTTATTTTCTTCGTATTTTCATTTCACAAAACACAAATATCTAACTTATAGTTAAAAATTATGAAACTTACTTGGGAGTATTTTTTTTTTAAAAATAATGAATAAAATATGAAACACAGAGTGAAAATTTAAAGGCAACGATAAACTACAATGGTATTATAACTAAAGTCAGACAACAGGGGCCAATTGTTCTTGCTTAACATAGCAACATCACTTCTTCTTTTTTCTTTTTTTTTTTTTATCACACGAGTGATCCTCTCTTTGAAGATTCCTCAGCCACAGATTGTGAGAATGACACCATAGCTAACAAACAAAAGAACAATAACACAAATACATATAATAAAATACTCATTCTCAAAAGTGTTAGCATTTTATAATCCTTGACAATGTGTTCTAGCCCCAGTATCCGTTGATTTTGATGCAAATCAGACCACTTTTTTTGGGGATTTAGCTTGTAAGTAAAAAATTGTTTCATCACTACCCAAATCGATCGGGTTAGACTTTTGCTTCGCAAATATTTTTGCTAGTTTTGTTGGCGACTTAAGGGTTTACCAAACCATTTTGAGTATGTAATTTATTTTGGGTTTTGGTGGAAGTCTTAGTAAGAGTTTGAGTCTAGATGCTCTGCTCTTGTATTCAAACTTGATTGACAAAGTTGATGCCTCTCCAAGCATATTGAGGCCTATGCATTGAGTTAAAATCATGCATATCATTTTTGCATTTAGGTCATAAAAAATGTCATGTTTTAATGTGCATAATCTTGGCTTAATTGGTGCTTTGATTGGGTTTTGAAATCCCATGTTTTTGGCATTAGGCATACACTTTCAACTTGTTGCATTTGCAAGCGTCTACACGTGTCTACTGACCTGAGCCTTTAACAGTCTTGACTTAAATCCTGTAGGAGCGTTGGCACGCGTCTGCCTGACTTGTTAAGTGGCCAAACGTCATGTTTTGAGTGGTTATCTTCTTGCCCATGAAAATGCTCACTATATAAGCCATTTTTTCTTCCATTTTTACATGGGTCTTGAGAGAAAAATCAGTATTTTAGAGAGAGAAAGTGTTCCCCCTCTGTCACTCTTTTTCCTTGTGTGTTAGCTCTCTTCTTGAGATAATTTGGGCTTGCCCCAATCATCTTTACTCTTTCTAGTGACTTCCCTTCAATGAATCGGCTCTAAATTGAGTTGGCTTCCCAAAAACTTTTTCAAAAATCGAATCTTTATTATTAGTCATGTTTGCGTGCCTTCTAGTCCACTTGGCTTGATGATCTAGAGATCAAGATGGTGATTCCTGCAGGTTCATGAATTCAAGAAGGAGCACTGAGTGCTAGTTCAAGAGTTGGAGCTAGGAATTGCATGTTGCTTGTGGGTAAATTTCTTGTTTTTAAACTTCTTGTACCTTTTGAATTATGAAATATAAGTAGAGTAAGTCCGTGATTTTATGCTTAGGGTATTATATTCTAAGTAGTTTCCACGTATATCGTGTGTGTTTTGTCTCATTAGTTTAATTACTTTATATTGAACTTGTTGAATTGCGTGATTTGCCATGGTAAATGATTAAACTGTTTCAAATCGAAGTGATTTATTTTTTAAAGTGGTTGTCCTATTTACCCCCTCTAAAACTTGTAGTGCTATTACATAATTTCAAGTTTTACGACTCCCACGGGAATAACAACGAGCTAAAAATACATATAGTATCATTCTAGTTCCAAATTTCCATATCAGCCAAGAAGATTAAACTATTTCGAGGGAAAAAAAAAAACTCGCTTTAGCTTAAGAAGTGAGAGATAGAATAAGAGTGGGGTGGAGATAAACCTCGATTTGTAAGAACGTCCGGTGCGAGAAGCTCACGTTGCAGCCCACATTGTCGATTTCAGAACTCAGGGTTAGGGCTACTCCAGTTGCTGTCTTGGTAAATAAAGAGAGGACCAAAAGAGATTGTTGAAGAGAGGGAGATTTGCTCAACGAAGAGGGAGAGATCGATCGATTTCTAAAAGATGGAGAGCTTTCCACGTACAGGAGGCTCAAAAGAAAGAAGAAAGTAAATGGGACACTTCATATTCCCTTTTTTTTTTTAATCTGATTTTAAACTCTCTCAAATGAATAACTTGCAACCTTTTAATTTTAAATAGGAAATTTTTCCTCGCCCTTTAGATTTATTGTCCCGCCAACCCAGCAGATTGTTTTTTGCGAACAGTGCCAATTTTCTGGTTAAATTTTGGAAGATAATTCGACAAAATATTTCCTCGCCCTTGTAACCAAGTTTAATGGCGAGGAAAAAATTTCCTTACCTATAATAAAAATTTAGCAAGGAAATTGTTCCTCACCTTTTGGGTCCCAAAAAATTGGTAGCACCAAATATTTTCCAACGGGATAATTTTTGCAAGAAAAAAAAAAACTCCTTGCCATTTGGGGTCTTTCAGTGAGGAAAAATAATTACAATTCTGCGACAAAATTTTATTTTCCTCACCATTGATTGGCCTTTCGCGAGGAAATCAAATTTCCTCACTATTTTTCGTTGCGGTAGATAGATTTTGTTGTAGTGGATTGTGTGTCCACCGAGCGCATTTGTATTAAAGTTTTGGAGTACGATACTAAATCTTAAAAAAAGACCTCCATAGAATAACATAAAAAAAAAAAAAAAAGAGGTCTTGGTATGCTCCAACCTCACTTGACCTCTTCTGATGATTAAGCATGTTTTATCCATCTTGAGTACACTCAAAGTTATACTTAACCCACCAAATGTTATAATGTACTTACGATCATGTCGCTATCCAATGGCATCACAACCTGTCGACAATAAGCTACATTACCATTGATGTGTTATGAAATAGTCTTCCCTTTGGCTTCATGCCACTCAATTTTGGTACAGCCAGTTACCCAGTAATGCCCTTTTAGATCGAATCAATCATTATCATAGGTAACAAGCAACAAACTCCTCTCCCTCTATTTTGTGACAGAGTCAAAAAGTCCAAAAAGACATAATATGAGTTATTTAAATGACCCAATACACTCACACGGTGAAGAAGTAGGGATCTATTCACTCACCTCTATAATTGGTCGAATTAGCACATGATGTATGAAATACTTGCTATGGTGGAGCTCTCTTTAAAGAAAGAACGTATGTTTAAATTCTCCACACCGTACGGTCCAAAATGTAGTATAGACCTCATCTTAACTTTAGCTAAGGTGACATTTATAAACATACGTCTCATCTCTACTCACTACCATACGTTAGAGGCGATCACTTTGTGAGTGACTAATCTCTGCTTGTTGACATCCACATTACATGACAAAATATGTGTGTAAATAACCATGCTTATATGACAGTCAACTAAAACGAAATAACATCATTACAAACAAACATCCCAAGCAGTGACAATCAACTGAAAATCAAGTACAATCACAGTTTACATAGTCCTAAACTCCTAACATGTGCCTAAAAAGAATATCTAGCTATAGGCTTTGTCAGGGGATCAACAATCACATGACTTGCAGAAACATTCTTCAGGACTACTTTATTTTGCACAATCATATCTCAAATGTAGTGGTAACATATGTCGATGTGCTTGGTTTTTTAAGATACTTCAGATCCTTCGAATTGGCAAGGACTGCCATACTATCACAGAGACAAAATGCTGGAGCCAAAAGTAGTATGGTATCTCCAAGACCTACCGGCTCCAGCCGTGAGTAATGGGTATTTTAGCAAATCAATCTTCGAGATATGAGATTTCTTGTAACTGATAATGGTGAATGGGAATTTTGTTGTTATCCGTTGTTTTATTTTATGCTAATTTCCCATAAAATATAAAGTGCATGTAGGGTGTTTGATAAATTGTTTAAGTGAGCCTTGAATGTCAAAACTTGGAGCATGGAGCTACTTAATTGGTGTAATTTTTTAAGTGAGCCATGAATGTCAAAACTTGGAGCATTGAGTTACTTAATTGGTGTGTAATAAATTTTTTGGTAATGCATGTTTTGTTATCATGGAAGTTTATTATATGATGATTATTTGGTTAGTATGGAAAAAAAATTCTATTCGTAATTGCATATTATTATAATAGTAGAAGTGTTAAATCTGAAACGGTCTAGCTTTGTATGGATGTCGTCTTGTTGGTCCCACGATTTCACCGAGGGATGCTTGCTTGATGCCGGTGGTATCACCGTGATGCGAAAGTGTGTAGTAGTGCTTAAGTTGTCGCAGTTAAAAAGCTCATAGTTGGATTTTTGGTTGGGTCAATCGGTCCGCCTTTGGTGTGCACCTGTCATCTCGTCCCTTCTGTCGGCGATACGATCCCGAAGGCCAACAGAATAGGATCGAAATCCTATGGTGTTATCCCATGCTAATGTATCTAAAGCATAGGCTGACTTTGAGCACTCTAAGGTCATCTTTTCTTCCTAAACCTCTTCCGAAGTCTTGAGAAAGGGAAATGAGAGTGGGAGGGGGAAGGGGGAGGGATGAATCAGACCGGTGCAGATTGGGGCGGAGGCCAAAGCCCAAGCAGTCGTTAAGCTTGTGGAGACGCCTTCGCCCTGATCGTGGCTGGCAGCGCGTGCCCTTGGCATGGATGTCGTCTTACATGTCCCACGATTTCACCCGAGGGATGCTTGCCTGTTGCCAGTGGTATCACCGTGTCACAAAAGTGTGTAGTTTGCAAGGGAACAGGCGGCACGTGCCTTGCTAATTGAGATCCCGTGTCGAAGGATTACCCAAAAGTCCCACGGGCAAGTAGTGCTTATGGGCACTAGGGCTCTTGGGCCTTTGGGACTTGGGCACTTGGAAGCACTTGGGAAGTAATTGGGAGCAATTGGGAATCATTTCCATTTCTTAAGACTTCGGAAGAGGTATGGGAAGAAAATATGAGAAAAAATGCCTAAGGCATGAACGAACATCGAAGTGTTCCGCGTTCTTGAAAGATGCATAAAAGAAAATAGATGAGGCTGGAGAGGCCATGCCATGGCACGGCTTGTGCTTGTCATTGGGCAAAATCGCTGGAAACATGACAAGGCATGGCACCGGGCTATCGTTAATCCATTCATGCGCGTCACTAATTAGATGACGAGGCATTTGGCTACCTTCAGAAAGTCAAAGTTACTCCCGCCATTTGCACCGAGGGATGCTTGCTCGATGCCGGTGGTATCACCATGTTGCGAAAATGTGTAGTAGCGCTTATGGCACGAGGTGCATTAGTAGTGAAGCAACTAGCCAAAAGAAACAAAGCTAGCACTGTTTAGCGTGATGTTATAAGGGACTCAACTTCGAATATCGATACAAACGAGTATTTCGATCAGGTCTCGAATCTGTTGTCGTGGGCCTTTGCATTTTATGTTCCTTGCATGCATGTAGACGAGAGGACATGCTAAGCCAAGTGAAAATGCCTCTCGGCAAGGGGGCATGCCCGGGGGAACACCAATGCGTCATCAAGGCAGCAGGCTTGGCACAACGAAGTGACATTGTAGCCAAACAAACTACCACAAGTCATTACGAGCACCCATTGGGTGGTTTATCAAGCTGTAAGGACCCGTATTTTTACATAATTTTTCCGAAATAATGTTGGGTAAATGTGAGGAATTGAATTTTGATTAAGAGAGGTCAATGTGATAGTGGGAGAGTGCATTTGGATGTGTTTAATATGCATTTGAAAGTTTAGGGGTGAAAGTGTAAGAGGATGAGATTATATAAGACATTTTATACTTGCATTTTTACCAAAAATCAGCCATCTCTCTTCTTCATCAGCCATAGCCCTCTCTCTCACTCCTCTCCTGCATTGTTGCTTGCTCCAAGCTCAAGAATTCACCAAGACCTCAAGTCCCCTTCATAAACCCCACCTAAAATCACTTCCTCTACGTGTTTTGAAGTTTGTATTGCACTCATTTCGCACCAAAAGCTCACATTTCGGGTTGGAGCTCATTGGAGGCTAGGGCTTTCATTTCCTCACTCATTTGAAGCTAAAATCTTGAGGTAGGAAGACAAATTCTACTCCCTCTAATTGTATCTATGTGATGTACAGCATATATCTTGTTCTTGTTGCTCAAATTCATCATTTGCTCTCAAATGGGTTTGTTTGAGCTTGATTTTGTGATCTATGATTTGAGAACTTGTTTGATGCAATTGATTGTTGATTCACATTCCCTTGATGTCTATTAGTTGCTCCACATATCCACTTTTGGCCTAAAACTTCATATATGTCACGCCCTCAATTTTAATAAACCAAAATACAAATAAAAATCCACGTAGGATCGATTAAAGTCCAACAATTTTCCATAGAATGTCAGAGTCGAAGTACAATGAGCTTCTAGTCAAGGGTACCCGTACCCATACAAAATAACAAAGGTTTTGACGTTATTACATAAGTTGAAATACTAAAAAAAGCTTGGTGAAATTAAAGTTACAAAATTATCTTACAAAAATGTACTTATCATGAAAATGAGAAAATAACTTCATGATCTTAAATTCCTCGTGGCATGCATCACACTCCACGCATCCGTTATCGTGCTCCATGCTGTGTACCTGGAAAGATAGGGTGAGCTCACTAGCTTGTAGGAAACATTTCTACCAACACTAAGGGTATAGAGAATGAAAGATGCACATGAAGGTATGATACACATAAATGAGTAGGCCTAGATGGACCAAGGTAAACCAACTCAATCACAAAATGTCTAAGAGATGCCCCACAGATCCGATGAAACTAGAATAACCCAAGTATCATTTACATTTATCAAATACATCTTTTTCCTTTTAATCATTCACTTGTTTTGTGTCTGACACTCACACAACATTCTTCATATGATTTGCACGATATCCATATCAATCTCATTCATTTCCAAACATTTGATCATTTTCCGGGCAAGCCATATAGGCCCCGTGTCACTCCGGGCATACCATAAAGGCCCCGTGTCACTTCGGGCATACCCTTTCGGGCCCTGTGTCACTCCGGGCATACCCTTTCGGGCCCCGTGTTACTTATTTCACATTTACATTACCATTTATTAACTCATAAGTTCAACTTAGTGCCCAAAACCAATTCACATATCACAATACCCATTCACGAGTGTCCAAAACATTCACACAATCATCTTTGTTCAAAAACTCAAAATATGTCGGTGATAGTCAAATTAACAAGTGTCCAATATGCGTGAGAAACCAAGACAACCAAGACAAAGCATAAAATGCACCATGATAGGTTACCGAAGCTTAGAGGTCAATTCGAGAAGTTTTGAAATGGCCAATGAGGGCCCGGAGCGATGGAACATGCAAATGGAGTTATAAACCTCGAGAAAAATACGACACGCTCATATTAAAAAGGACATTTCTCTCAAAATACAAAGGATATGAATATGAAACCAATTGGGTTTGAAAGTAGACTCGTAGAGCTTTCCAACGGTTCAAGAATCACCTCAATCGAGTTCGACGGCCGGGGCGTGCCCTCGAAGTTGGAAAAAAAAACTGGTTCGGACAAGGGAAACCGGATCGATCCACTCAAAGAGAGTGGATCGATCCACTCTAAAGGAAAACAAATGAAAGCGGACCCATTCCGGATCGATCCACTCGCGAGAGTGGATCGATCCACTCTAGGGAAATCGTGAGAATGTGGCGATTACGGATCGATCCAAGCAAGGAGTGGATCGATCCACTCTAGTGAAATTCAAGAACAAACCATTCCGGATCGATCCATCATTTGAGAGTGGATCGATCCACTACGCACTCAAGAGTGGAACAGAGGGTTTTGGATCGATCCACTGTTAAGAGTGGATCGATCCACCGGGCTCGGTGGAAAATCACAACATTGCTCAAATGGATGGGGGCTTCATTCCAAGTCCAATTTGGGGTTCCAAAACACAACTAATCAAGGGAGAAGAACATATCAACAATCAATTTATGGGTTGATCAACTAAACATACAAAACCCAAACTCAATAAAAAAACTAAGCTCACTTCCATGGTGAAAACAAGTGTAAAATGAAGATTTTAGGAGCAATAACAAGAGTAGTGCATTAATTCATTCAACATACATTTAGAGAATGTAGAAATTGTTCCCTACCTCAATATTTAGAAGCTTGAAACCCACCAATGAGCAAAACCCCAACTCTTCCTCTAAACTCCAAATGAAATTCTTCAAACACCGGGATGAAATATATACATCAACGCGTAGATCACGAAATTTGGAGAAGCTTTTGTGAAGGGACTAAGTATGGAGCTCAAATTTTGGTTAGATTTGTGAAGAGAGAAATGGGAGAAGCCATGGGGGAGAAAGAGGGAGAGAGACGCTGCATTTTTGGGGAGGAAGAGAGAGAGAGAGATGTGTGTATATGAAAAAAAAAACAGCCACATATGGTTATATATACAACCCATTACATGCACTACACCCCCCAAAGTTTCAAATGCATTTTAAATACGCCCCTAAGCTTAAACTACCATCAAATTGGCCCACTTCAATCAAATTTCGAATCCTCACAATTTTCTCAACCTTTTTATTTTATTATTATTATTATTTTTTTTTAATAACTAAATTAATTAAAATCCACGGGTCTCTACAATATATGCTATTGGGTTGAAGTTTCATGTTTTGAGAGAAACCCGCAGAAATTCTCGGTTTCCCCAACCGGTCGTGCGAAAACTTCCAACCGGTTGGGCAGTTCTAAAGTGTTCACATGAATCTATCTCTGCCCAACCAGTTGGGCAAAAACCACCAACCGGTTGGGCACTTCTGAAATTTTCACACGAATCTGTCTCTACCCAACCAGTTAGGCAAAAACCACCAACCAGTTGGGCTAATCTGAAAACTTGTATTCGTCTCTGTTTTAGTCCAACCAGTTGGGCAAAAACCTCCAACCGGTTGGGAAACGCTAAAATATCATATTTTCATCTTTGATCCTTCCCTTGAATATTGAACACATCGTACATCCCTCCAACCTTATTTTGGCATCGTTTGGATAATGTAGAAAGCTGGTTTGACTTTTCGATGCAAATGATAATTTTGGGACAAAATGTAAAGTTTTGAGATGAGTTTTTAATCGAAAATATTTTATGGATAAATGTGAACTCTAGGGATCACCCGTTTGGTATCCCCGGCCATGGGTGCATGGAGCCCGCGAAATCCGGCAGGGGTGCACGGAGCCCATGAAATTCGACAGGGGTGCACAGAGCCCACGAAATCCGGCAGAGGGATACTTCCCTATTAAATTGATGAATGTTTTTTTATATAAAAAGTTGAAAATGACATATTTGAGTTGAATTTGGAATATTTGGCGAAAAATTGGGTTTTTTATGTACGGACATGAAGATTTGGCAATTACATAGACTTTGGTTGTATACTTAAACTTAGTTTGGGATACTTGGACACATTCTAGACTCATGAACACATTTCGGGTACTTAGTAATTGAGTTAAAGTCCTTTTGTTTATCCTAGCCTTATGCATTGGTTGTGTCCACCATCATACCCACTCATCATGCATGTATCATGTTTATACACCTAGCGTTGGTAGAATAGTTTTTCTACTGGGCTAGTGAGCTCAACCTATAAATTTTTAGGTACACGGCATGGAGTATGAAGTTGGATGCGTGTGGAGTGATATTTATTTGCAGCTCAAACATGCACGAAGTTATTTTCCCATCCTTGTAATATATTTTTGGAAAGATGGTTTTATAACTTTGATAGTTCATCTTTTTGATTATTTGACAATGTAATAACTTTTAAACCTTGTACTTATGCATTCGGGCTATGGATGCTAGTGGATAGAACTTGTTTATTCGAAATTGTGAGATTGTATTTTGTTGATTTTGACTATTCTAAGGGGAAATCATGAGACTTTGACTTGTTCCACGTGGATTTTATTTACTTTTGGATTATTAAATTTGAGGGCGTGACACAAACGATTGCTCGGTGCCTTGTCAAGGCCGTGTCTAGGCAAAGTGAAGAAATTCAACCAAGTGCGGGTAAACGGTGGGAGTAACTATGACTCTCTTAAGGTAGCCAAATGGCTCATCATCTAATTAGTGACTTTATGTTATTGGTACCGATACGTACCAATAGAAAACTAGTACCTAAAACAGTACGATATACCGAACCTTGCTTTTGATAGCATTACAAAAGTCCTAGGGGTTACCTGTAAAGGAAAACTACATTTTTTTTATCAATATGTGTATGTGTCTGTCCGGCTTTTTATCGGGGACACCTGAAATGGGAAAAAGTTCAGGCTTCTGTTTTAAACCGTTGGATCTCAGCCATCTTAGCCAGACAGGCCACTTAAGTGACAATTCGCGGATCATGACATTTTGCAGGTCGAGATGCTTAGCGGGTTGAGACTTTATTCCCCATTCGCCTTACAAGTCGATCAACAGAGAGAGAAGAAGAGATGATGAAAGAAGAAGGAAGAAGAAGAAATTCAATCCGGTTACCATCGATTTCTACCACAACCAAGGTATCTCTCTCCCTCTCTCTCTCTCTCACTCGATTTTGATATGCCAAATTGAACCCCAAATCAAACCCTAACTCATTTGATTTTGAAAACTTGTTGACGCTATTAGAGTTCGATTTAGGGTTTGATTTGGAGTTCAATTTGCGAGTTAGGGTTGTATTGTGTAGTGTAACTAGGGGAATGGAGTTCCTATAGCAAGTTACAGGGAAAAACGGTTTGATGTTTGGTAGAGGGTGGATATCCCAGTTGACCAATTTCCTAATGTACGAGTTATTTTCTTATTTCATTGTGCTTTTTCAATATTGCCCAATTGCATTTCATTATGCTAATTGCCCAATTGCTTCTTGGATGCTTTCAAAAGTATTGATTGCTTGATGTTTTCATTTATTAAGGTGTTCTAATCTCCTTATAATCTCTCACTATGGGTGTGGATTTGTGTGTGGTTGGTAATAAGAAAAAATGAATCCCTCTCTAAATAGGCTAAGTTGCAACTCCTCTCTCTACATATACATGCCCCACTGTGTGCTCATTGTTCAAGCTAAACAGGCTAATTTATTACATCTACCTAGTTTCCTGGTTTTCCTGAACTATTCTTTGTTCTGAAAATATGAAGTTACTCATTTTTAATTGTGACTTGCAAGAAGAGATGATGAGGGGGAAACCTGGGTATGAGCATCTGAATGAACCTCTCCACATACTTGTTGAGGCAGAATTGCCAGTTGAGATAGTCGACGCTCGTTTGAATCTGCAAGTGGGACTTGGAAGTTCCAAGTAGAACTCTTATTTTATGTTATGAACTGGTGTAACTCTTAATTTATGTTATGAACTGGAATTTGGCAACTCCGTTTTTGTTATTGGTTTGAGACGCAAAGCATCGGGTTAGTCCATAATTTATGGAACTCTTAATGTATTTATTAATAGGCCGTGTTTGGCTCTTCTTGAATGATCTTTGTATAAAACTTGAATGTGCTTGAATTGGATGGCATCGGTCTTGGATATGAATTGTTTGTTGAGATGCTTGACGTCGGGCTAAGACAAAAAGCAGGGGATAGATCGGTCTTAGTCACAAATGTTGCTTAAGATGGCTATAGATTGTTATTTTTCTAAAGTGGGTATGCTCCCTGCTTTACTTCTTTTCCACTGTGTCATGGCAATCAGTTGATGCATGTGTGATCGGCAAAACCAATATAAAAATGGGTATATAAGGAAGGTAGCAAGGCATAGGAATGTCACTTTACCGACACTTCAACTCAAATGGTTGTCACAATCTATTAAATATCAATATGGAAGTCACATTTCCACTTTTCAATAAGTTCCTCTAATCAATTCCAGTCCAGAATATCAACATTTGTAACTTGATGTCAAGCGTCTCAACAAACAACAACAATAGCAACAGTTAAAAGGCAAAGTAATGCATTTACCATCCAATTCAAGGATTATCGAGTGGAGTTGGACATTTCATAGGAAAAAAATCTGAGCTCCGATATTAAACTCTCATTACATAAAATCAGAGTTCACAACTAAACCCTCCAATTTCATATTTTTCACCACTACATGTTGAATCAAGGGACCAATACATAAAAAAACATAATAGAGTTGAGAAACTATATTTTGTAATACAAATTCGACAGGTCATAGCACAAGTTACAAAACAAATTCAACTTCCATCTCCATCTCCTTCTTTCCTACCCCAACTAAAAGACAAGAAGAACGCCAATTTGGAGGTTGCTACTTTGGGTAATGCTTGTCTGCTGCTTCTCCCGTGACAAGTTTCCTGATATATTGCTTTATGAGTTCCACGATACCCTTCTCAATTGAGTTCATTTCCATGTGTCGTACCTCTGCATTGACCTAAACAAGAAGAATGCCACGATACAAACAAAGTTCAGTGATTCCATGATGTAAAAAATTGATGTACCCTAATTTGAGCAAAAACATTGGTTACACTATCAAATTGATGTAAAAGATCAATCTACATTGTGGCATTCATCAATCCAACTTGGTTAAATAGCTTTGAATGATCCCGATCTAATGTGGTCTTCTCAAATTCTCAGTGAACTTATTGTTTGGAACAATTTCATTTTAAAATAGTTTAAACATAAATGTGTTACAAAACATTTAAGCTAGATCAATTGTATCACTCAGAGACTTCTACGATTAGTTGATAACTACTAAAATAATTTCCTTCAACTGTTGAAAGAAAGAATGAATTGATAATGGAGAAGAGAGAAATATGAAAATTTCTTACTCCATCTTGCAACAGTTCTAGGAAAAAAATACATAATGCTTTTGTAGTTGGACTAGCAACATCCACAGGGTTTCACTATTCAAACTTCGGAGGAAATTAAGTAGCTCACCAAAGTCTAGAGAAGAATATGGATTACAGACCAAGATTATAGAGAGGTTTAAAGTTTTGAGAAAACCATATTAGCTTTGTCGAAAATCAGGCAAAAGAGAGAAATTTAACAGAGAAACTGAGAAACCTTAATCAAACGATGTAACCAGAAAAAACAGTGTCTAATTGACGAGAAGTAATCAAAATCGACAAGAATTAATACACAATAAGTAATCAAATTTGAACCCTAACTCAACTAATTGGCTACGGTTTTTCCGAAACCTTAATCCTAGCTTGTGGTAGACAAAGAATCGCGAGAGAGAGAGAGAGAGAGAGAGAGAGAGAGAGAGAGATAGATATACCTTGATTATTCTGATGAAGTCGAAAACCCACACTTGTGATTTCTTTTTCGAAAGTTTGCTACTTCTATCTTCGTTTCTCTTCGGGTCTGTTTGGAACTTAAGGATGGAAAGGAAAGAGAATGAAAAAATTTAAAAATTTTCTTTCCGTTGTTTGGTTCCTAAAGAAATAGAAGGGAAAGTTTAAAAAACAAGTACAATTTTCCCTCCAATTTCTTCCTAATTTTCCCTCTAATTTTCCTTCTTATTATTTTATTTCCCTTTTTCTTTCCATCCTCAAGTTCCAACAAAGCCTTCTTCTCTACTCTCTCTCTCTCTCTTCATCAGTGAAATGAAAGGGAAAAAGGGAGAGAAAGGAGTTTTGTTTTAATGCGAATAAGGGAGTTTGACCCGCAAAGTGGGTTATACACAGTTTGTTAACCCACGAACAAGGTTTTAAGTGAACAACTGAACTGGGCCATTGGCTGAGATCCAACGGCCAGCAAAAGAGGACCGGACTTTGGCTTATTTCCAGGATCCCGTTCTACTAAGAACTCCCTCAAACTTGTAATTTGCGAACCTCATGGATCGGAGTCGAATCTCGACGATCTGAACTGCTCAATGTGTTTAAAATGTGATTTTAAGGATCACCGCAAGAATTCGTCCAAAAAATATACTTGGAAGGGCTTCATTCAAGCATTTTTCGATAAATTATATATGTACGATTATTATGAAAAATCGCTCAGATGAAGCCCTTTCGGATATTTCTTTTTGTGATTCCTCACGTTGGCCATGGAAAACATGTTTTAAACACATTGAACGGTTTGGATCGTCGAAATTTGTTCCGAAAAATCAGAAAATGGGTGGTCTTCACGGAGGAGATCTGTGAGGGAGTCCTTAATAAAACATGTTTTAAACACATTGAGCAACTCAGATTGTCGAAATTTGGTCCGCAAAATCAAAAAGGGGTGGACCTCACGGAGGAGATCTTTGAGGGAGTCCTTAATAGAACATCTTCCCATATCAGTCCCGTTCTACTACGGACTCTCTCAAACTCCCAATTTGCGGACCTCATGGATCGGGGTCGAATCTCAATGATCCGAACTGCTCAATGTATTTAAAACATGTTTTTAAGGGTGACCGCAAGGATTCATTAAAAAAAATACCCGGAAGGGCTTCATTCCAGCTTTTTTCGATAAACTACATGTGTACAATTATTATGAAAAACCGCTCGGATGAAGCCCTTTCGAGTTTTTTTTTTTTTGTGATTCCTCACATTGGCTATGGAAAACATGTTTTAAACACATTGAGCGGTTCAGATCGTTGAAATTTGGTCCGGAAAATCAAAAAAGGGGTGGTCCTCACGGAGGAGATCTTTGAGAGAGTCCTTAATAAATACATTAAGAGTTCCATAAACTATGGACTAACCGCTCAATGTATTTGAAACATGCTTTTAAGGTCACCGCGAGGATTCATCCAAAAAAAATACTCGGAAGGGCTTCATTCGAGCTTTTTTCGATAAACTATATATGTCGGTTATGATGAAAAACCGCTTGGATGACGCCCTTTTGGGTTTTTTTTTTTTTTTTTAGTGATTCCTCGCGTGTATAGGAAGATGTTCTATTAAGGAATCCCTCAAAGATCTTTTCCGTGAAGACCACCCCTTTTTAATTTCCGGACCAAATTTCGACGATCCGAACCGCTCAATGTGTTTAAAACATGTTTTCCATGGCCCACATGAGGAATCACAAAAAAAATACCGAAAAGGGCTTCATGTACATTTAGGAAGATGTTCTATCAAGGACTCCCTCAAAGATCTCCTCCGTGAGGGCCACCCCTTTTTTTATTTTTCGGACGAAATTTCGACGATCCGAACCGCTCAATGTGTTTAAAACATGTTTTCCATGGCCAACACGAGGACTTATATATATATATATATATATATATATATATATATATATATATATATATATATATATATATATATATATATATATATATCTGAAAGGGCTTCATCCGAGCAGTTTTTCATAATAACCGTACATATATAATTTATCGAAAAATGGTCGAATGAAGCCTTTCCAAGTATTTTTTTTTGGACGAATCCTCACGGTGACCCTTAAAATCACGTTTTAAACACATTGAGCGGTTCGGATCGTCAAGATTCGACCCTGATCCATGAGGTCTGTAAATTACGAGTTTGAGGAAGTCCTTAGTAGAACGGGATCCTATATATATATATATATATATATATATATATATATATATATATATATATTCTTTTTCTAAATCTCTCCTTTCGTCTTTTGTCCGATGCAGTAGTAATCGCTATCTGGTTTTCAGTGTATTTTTTTTCCACTTTATTTCAATCATAGCAATTAAAAATTTCAAGAAACAAATGGAATTTAAGGGGGGGAAAAGAAGGGGGAAAAAAAGAAAAGAAAATAAAAGGGTTTGTCTTTACAAACAAAAAAATTTGAATATGATTCATAACCTTTTACCCCCTCCTCCCAAATAATGACTCCCAAAAACATTATTTGGTTCAGGAACCAAACCAAACCAAATCAAACCTTATGTCCCAATCAATTGGGTTCGGCTACATAAATCTTTTTTCTCATTGATATTTAATAGACTAATACCTTAAGGAAGAAATTTTTCCGACTATTCAAGAATAAATTGTTTTACTTTTAAGTTATCCTTTTGCAGAACCCCCTTTTAATAAGGGTCCTTTATATTAAAATTTCATGCGGAACTACTCCTTTTTCAACTTTTCGAACTAAATTTCGATAATCCAAACTGCTCAATGTTTTTAAAATGTGTTTTGAAGGGCCTATGCGAGGAATCTCCAAAAAAAAAAAAAAAAAACCTGGAATGGCTTGATCTAAGTAGTTTTCGATAAAAACTCTACATATATAGTTTTTATTAGAAATTGCTTAGATCAAGTCCTTCCGGATATTTTTTTTTTAAGATTCCTTGCTTATGCTCTTGAAAGCATATTTTAAAAACATTGAGCGGTTCGGATCATTGAAATTTAGTCCAAAAAGTAAAAAAATGATAGGTCCGCACGAAATTTTTAAATAAAAAACCATTATTGAAAGTTTTTTGTCCTTTTGTAAACTACACTACCCCTTTTAGACGGTGAGAGCAGTTTTTTAGATTTTCCTCTAGATGAATAAATCTATTAATCGGAAGAAGAGAGCGCATCTGAGAAAAAAGCCCTATGGGTTGATCAAGTGATCTTAAATTGAGAATTGAAACTTAGGAATTTGTTTTCTTCTAAGGCTTGGTTTCCCATTTGCTAAAATGGAAATTTCATAAAATTAAGTGGTTAATTTTAGCAAATGAAGTTGGGAGGTGATTTTATCTCCAATGAATCTGGACATAAAATCACCTCCTAACTTTATTTGCTAAAATTAACCTCATTTTATCACCTCCACCACATTTTATCTTTTGGCAAACTAAGCCTAAGACTTTGGTTTTGATTTGGTTTTGGATTTTTCTTGTCACCAATTATTGGGATCACTCACTCTAAAAGTAAACATGTGAAAAGGCGATGAATAATTCACCTGAAACAAAAGGGTTCTACACATTGAATATGTCAAAATCATTCTTTTTAGATAAGTCAAAAAAGGGTCTTAGGGTATCTGTAGTGGGATGCACAAGCGTTTACACAGTGAATAAGTCAAATCGATAGGTAATATAGTGAAAATTTTCATCTCGAATGCAATTGGTAAAAGTAATTAAGCTGAAATAAAAACAGAAAACAAAGTTTACCCTGGATGTTTTTTGTCTTTAGTTATAGAAATTTTGATATGATTCATAACCTTTTCTTCCTGCCAAAAAGAGTAACCGGTACACTAACTAAAAGCATTAATATATATAGTTTGGATCAAGCTCTTCCCGATATCTTTTTTTAAATATTTCTCGCGTGGACCTTTGAGAACACCTTTTAAACACATTGGACAGATCAAATTTTCAAATTAATAATAATTTTTAAAAGCATCAAAACACCAAAAAACCTCCCATCCAGATCCTTGATTGGATAATTGTCGTGTATATATATATATATATATATATATATATATATATATATATATATAAGCTTCCAATAAGGGTCCCTTATTGAAAATACCAAGCGGACCTAGCCTTTTTTTGTGATTTCAAACCAAATTTTGACAATCCGAATCTTTCAATGTTTTTAAAATGCATTTTTAAGGGCCTTCGCAAAGATTCGTCCAAAAAAAATACCTAAAAGGGCTTCATCCGATCAGTTTTGGTTAAAAACGTTATATAGGGCTTCATCCAATCAGTTTTGGTTAAAAACGTTATATATAATGTTTTTAACCAAAACTGATTGGATGAAGCCCATCCGGGTATTTTTTTTGGACGAATCCTTGCGGAGGCCCTTAAAAATACATTTTAAAAACATTGAACGGTTCAGATTGTCAAAATTTGGCTCGGAAAGGTGAGGTCCGCATTTTAACTTCAATAAGGGACCCTTATTGGAAGTTTATTTTATTTATATATATATATATATATATATATATATATATATATATATATATATATATATATATATGTTTTTCCCTTCATGATAAAGAACTTATTGATACTTGTTATATCTACAAATCAAGATGAACGAATTAATTAATCAAAAAGATGAAAACACCTTCCTTAAAGAAGAAAAGATTTCAATAGAAAACCGTTTTTTAGACACATCGAATGGGGTCTCAGTGAATGGAATCTGACTCGGCAAAGAGAACATATAGAGGCTCAGCTTGTTAATTAAGGTCTTGGCTCAACTTGATTCGTTTAGTAATCGAGTCATTGAAATCTCGTGTTTTAGGCTCATGAAGTAAATGAACAGAGCTTAATAAACCAAAGGTTGGCTCGGCGTGTTGAGGTTCAAGTTCAAACTTAATTATAGGCTCGTTTAATAATTAATTGAGTTTGAATTCTGTAAACCTCAACTTGGCTCGTCTTGAATTCTACTTTCATCTCAACTCTCAGAATATTTGACGCACTGTAGCATTTAAAATATTCTACGTACATAATGTATGGTACCATTTTTGTTTACGAGGGAGATCGTGGTATCACAAACACACATACTGCAGATTTCATTGGCAATGAAACTATTGCGGCCTAGTGGCATAGTGTTCAAGACTTGAAATTTAAATGTTTGATAAGTCGCCCTTCTTTTAGGGATAATTGTTCTAGGGTCTAAAAGTGTGAACTTATTGTGTCATTTAGTCCGTGTTAAAGTTTTACAAGGTCTAAGATCTACCAATTTTTTTATATATAGAATTTAGGCACTTTCAAAGGGTACTCTAGGGTTTAGGTTTTAGGGTGCACTTTCCTATTATACGTTTTAGTAGTTTAGGCACTTTCATAGGGTACCCTAAGGTTTTAGGCACGCTCATAAGGTACTCTAGAATTTTAGGCACTTTCCTAGAGTACAAACTTTTTTGGCACTTTCATACATGTACAAACTTTTTTTGGTAAAAAAAAAAAAAAAAGATGTCAGTTTTAGGACTGGATAATTTATAAACTTGTTTGCTCGATTAATGAGGTTACAAATTTTTTGTCTAGGACTTTTGAATAAGTTGCCCTTTCTTTAAAGGTTTCAAATTCAAAATCTTGTACATGCTAAAAATTCCTCTAAACCAGTTCATATAGAGCTTCTTTCTGTCTTTAAATTGGCCCCTGCTAGGACGTTGGCCAGAATTAATCTTTCAAGATTAGTTGAGGTGTTCAAAAAATAACCACACATGATTATAAAAAAAATGAAAATATTGCACACTGCACCCACTATATGGGTGGGGGTGGACGTGCAACCACTTTTCAGAATACAAACAAATGAAGTACATGTAATACTACAAAATACTCCTATCACCTACCCACTGACTTATGTGACTAATGATGGCACCACAAAAGTTAATGTCTGTTCGATAATTCTCCATAATTTTTATTTTTTTATTTTTTTTCACCTTTATTGGTTTTGAGCCATTTTTTTTAGATACTTTTAATTCATTTAGACAAGAACAATGTAAATAACTATAAATAAATAAATAAAATATGACTAAAATCTACTGGAATAGCAAGGCAAACTTTTTGGATAATTTTGTCTTTATTTAAAAGAATTTTGGTTTAGTTTATATATTTTTAGTTTTTGATTCATCTTAGCGAGAAGAACAAAATAATCCACACGAATTTGATTCCAAACTAACAAATGCAAATTATCAAGCCAAAACAACTGACACATAAAGCCTAACAAATTTTTAAAACCCAATTTAAAAAACGTAAAGGAATTTAAAACCCAATTAAGATTTGTGTTTCAAACAATTTTAGCTTTTCAAAATACTAAGTAATACAAAAGATAAAAATTTCTTTAAACCGTCAAATGTGTTACAAATTAATGGCATGTTGTATGGCTAGGGGTTGTTGGGATTCCATTCCGCGTGGGTCAGTTGGGCTTAGGCCCAGAGGGAGTGATTTAGGGTTTTTATTGTATCTTTATAAATACTCTGTAATGCCTAGATTATGGAGTGTGGTGGGACAATGTAGTGAGAGAGGCAGAGAGTGTGAGAGTGGGGCCGGTTGTGGCTCCCCGGAGAGAGAGATACACGAAAGAACTAGTGAGAATTTCATTATTATAAGATTGAGTGTGAGTATATAACACAAGAACACGGATTTTCTTCGGATTATAGTGAAACCCTCCACCCCATGGATGTAGGTCTGATTTGGCTGAACCACGTATATTGTGTGTTGTTTTTCTCTTGATTTTACTGTTTTTGTGCGAGAGGTGCACATTTTGGCACACCAAATTGGTATCAGAGCTTGGGTTGAAGCACCAGAGAGCGCAGAGCAGTTGGAAAATCACTCGGAGGCCATTGGAGCACTGTTTGAAGGTTTGGTTGAACAAAACAGGTGACGAAAGTTGTTTTCGACCAGAGGAATATGTGCAACTTTCAGAGACGAGTCCAACAAAGTGCTCATGGTCAGTTTTTGTCACCGGAGAAGGGTCCCACGAGTGGTTTGAACAGAGGCAAGTGTACACGCCGGTTGAAGGCAGCGCGTGTTAGCGCATTAGATCTAGTCGCGGCGATGAGTTGCATGCGCCAGTCAAAGGTAAGGGGTGACCCAGACAGCGCTGAGTCAGCGCCACGGAGGATGCCAACTCAGATGGTTAGCGACAACGTCAGCTGGTCAACGCTGACGTGGTGCCACATCAGCAAATGGGTAAGAAGGGTCAGTGTTTAGGGTCAAAGAGGTCAAAGGGGTCAAGGTTCAGGTCAAAAGGGTCAATTGAATCAGAGGTCATATTAAAGGGGTCAGATCGGAGGTCAAAGAGGTCAAACCGATTAGACCGGGGTTCAGAGAAAAGGAAGACTGGGTTCAGGCCGAACCAGACCAGATAACAGTCCGGAGGTAGACCAGATTACGTTATTTGATTAGTTCAGTGGGATTTTGACCGATTCATGGCCGGTTCAAATCGGTTTCCAACTTGGCTCAATGTTCCAGATCCAACCATGGGCTCTATTTTTTGTGAAAAGGCTTGGAAGCAGGTTTTGTTGCTGGATTGAGCCAGATTTGAGTGTTTAAAGGCATTTTGGGTTGTGAGGAGGCTTGTTCTTAGCTAATTGGACGGTTCCAGATTTAGAGGTGGGCTTGGTTTTGTGTGATTTAGGCCAAATTTTGTAGTCTGAGATACATTTGGAGAGATTGAGAAGGATCCGACGCAGTCAGATCAATCAAATGGGATGTTGTTAAGTCGGAGGCAAACCATGGGAGATTCAATGGGAGTCTAGGGGGTTCTGGGAGAGCTGGGAATGGAACATGGATGGACCAAAGGGCAGGATGAGACCCGGGAGAGTTGACGGAGAGTGGTGAGAGACCAAGATAGTGGCACGAGTGGCAGATAGGTGACAAAGAAGAGAGCAGAGTCGGATATCTACACACCTGTAGACACCCCGATTTTGACCCAGAATACTTACCAAGCACTCCCAATGATGAGGAAATCGCTCGTGAATACCTTAAGGTTGAGAAAAAGGCTTGAACTCACTCCAAACCATCATGAACCACCCCAAACCATTCCCAACTAACCTAAACCAACCTAAATGGCCAAACTACCCTTCAAAATACCAAAATAAGCCAGAATCAATCCTTGTGCTCAAAGGGGTTTAAGTGCTTAAACCCCCTGTTTGAGCGCTCAAGCTCTGCCTAGTTTGTCGGTGGCAGAGCATCTAATGATGAGATTCCAACTAAATGGCAGCTACCCAGCCGCTTTTCTGCTGCATGAATGAGTACAATAGACCCCAGGGTGAGTCTATATCACTTCATTAGAACCCCCCCCCCCCACTTCAAATAAATCCACTTTTCCCCCTTTTTCACTCTATAAAAGCCACCCTTCTACATCACTTAGGGAGGTTAGACACATTCTCATATTCTGAGCTATCACTCTCTCTCTCTCTCCAAAAATTACATTTCCAGCAATCATCAACTCATTTTCATACATCACTTGAAGCCTAATCCTCGAGGTTAGACACATTCTCATATTCTGAGCTATCACTCCTCTCTCTTTCTCCAAAAATTACATTTCTAGCAATCATCAACTCATTTTCATACATCATTTAAAGCCTAATCCTCTTCCATTCATGAAACCCACTTGATCATCAAAACCTCTCACTGGAATCCACCATCATCTACTCAAAATCATTTCAAGCCAACCTACACCCATCATAATCTACCCAAAATAATCCACATTACACTTGCAAACACAACCACAATCCAGCCATTCATCAAACACCCAAGTTCAAGCCATAATCAAAGCCAAAAGGTAGAAAATCATGTGAAAATCATGTTTTGATCATCCTGAGAGAGACCTGTGAGTTCATGGAGGTTCCACATACCTTCTATGAACTCACAAGGTCTTAGATATCAAGAAAAATTGATTTCAAAAATCTGAGCTTGAAATGGTTCAAGCGCTCAAACTGTGCTGATGTCACAGCTTGAGCACTCATACTGTGATGATGTCACAGTTCGAGCTCTCAAACTATTTTGGCCCTTTTCATGTATTGTGGTTTCTGATCATATCTTATGTTGGTAATATCATTATTATGGCTTTTTGTGGTTCCACAACTCTCAAATCAGTTTGTTTTGCCTTTGATCATTGATCAATGAACCCAAAAGCTATAAAAGTGATGTTTTATTATTATCAAACCATGGATGATCCTATTCTATGAAACAAGCAGTGTGTTTTGTTCCTTTTAACCATGATCAGAAGGTTTCAAGTTCATGCCAACATCAAAGAATGATCAGAAATCACAGAAACTCACAACTCTTGAATGGGGCTTGAGCGCTCAAGGCTAGCACTATGAGCGCTCAGACCTTGCTCAGTTTTGAAGTTTGAATCTTGTCTACTTTAGTTCTATGTTCTGTTTTCAGTTTATGTTGTGTGTGAGTGTGTTGATGTTTGGCTAAGTCAACCTAATCTTGAAGTGTGTGTGTGTTGATGTTTGGCTAAGCCAACTTGATCTCTTCTCCCTCTCACTCTAATCATGCTTATGTGTTTATGTGTTGGCCAATGCTTACTCTCCACTCATATGGACACCTCAAGTTTATTTTATTCATGTTGATGAAATTTCAATACATTATGCATCATCACATGTCATGTTTAGCTAGTTTGTGGTCTAGATGAGGGCTGAATGCCGCAGAAATACTCAAGTCCAGAAGATGGCTTGAGCGCTCAATGTACATCTTTGAGCACTCAAATTGTCCTTTGGATCCATCAAAACTTCTTCTCATTTCAGCTTGGCATTTTGAGTATTCTGTAAAGTTTTAAAGCATGAGTCTTCATTCCTCCTATATTGTTTGCCTCATTTTGGTCCATGAATAAGTTTTAAACCCATGATTATGTGATTATGTCATTTTGCTTAGAGATTTAAATGCTGTTTTTGATTAAGCTATGGTGGTTAAAACATGTTTTCATCAAACTAGAATCATCAGAAGCATTATAAGCATGTGTGGGTGAGAGGGGGTGAGCACTCAAACAGTCCTCTTTGAGCCCTCAAACCTCTGGCAGTGGATCAGATCAGTTTTTCTTTTTATGTGTTGTTCATGTCGTTTATGGTCATTCTGTTATTGTTCATCCTGTACTAACACTTTGTTTGCTGTTTTGTGTCTTAGTTTGTTCATATTTGCATACCATCATAATCTCTTATGTAGTTCAACTTGCACATGTATACACCATAAACCATTGTTGTGCGGCTCCCACCCCCCATTTCCCATACTTGTTTAAATTTGAATTATAAACATTTTCCATGATCCCACAAAAGTCAAGTAGAGATCGGTCTTCAAACTGGGCAAGGTGGGTGCCGTAAAACCCTTCCCCTCTCGTAACTGAGCTCCCGAACCTAAGATAGTATGGTGATGATGGGCCAGTAACCCTTATCCATTGAATAAGGCACGAGTCAATCGAGTTCAGTTCCTTGGGGACAATCCACTAAAACCCGGGTGACGACTCCAAATCGATAGCACCACGGAGGGGCATCCACATGGGGTCATCCCAAGCAAAATCTCCTGTTGTGGCATGGTTGGAGGGATTTCCACTTTGAAGATGGGCTGGTTGATAAACTCGGCCACTTCTGGTTATTCTGTTTACTATTTCTTCACACAACTGTTGGTTTTCACCCCAGAAATCTGCAAATTCTTCATTGAATTTCCATTTACTTGCCCTGATGGCTTCCCTCTTTTGTGTCATTCCTTGATCTTCTGCCCAGAAATCCGTTAGATCACTCTCAACTTTCTGTTCCCCAATTTTGACTGCTTCCATCTTCGTTTTAAGGTCATTCATCTCTTGGTCTCTCCAGAAGGATTGGTCTAGAATAGCTTTGTTGACGGTCCATACTTTGTCATTGCTAACTTGGATATTGATCACTTCCTTTTCATCCTAAATGGTAGTCGTTGGATCGAAAACCAGGATTGACACGTCAAGTGATGGTGGGGATGGCACTGATGGTCGTGATGACGATTCTTCAATGATGTGTGCTTGTGGTAACCAATCTTGATTCCCGAAAGTGGCTTCTATGATAGAGTGGCTTTTAAAAAATGTGCGAGCGGTGAAACATTATTCAAAGAATGTCTGTCGGGAATCAACACTTCTTCCAGGAGGTTTGTGTCCCTTTCCCCTTTTATTCTGTTTAAAAATACTTTTCGTCACATCAATCTAACATACATGAGAATTTTCTGGTAGGTGAACAAGAGACTTGTAAAGGGATTCGGATACAATGAACTGGCTCGGGTCTGAAGAAATTAGTAAAGAACCAAACAATGCTTGTCGGGATTCCTCCCAATCTCGATCGTCCATAGACCATTCTTCTTCTTCTACAACAACGTTCCACCTTGGTTTTTGCACTACACTGGCACATGAGAGGAAATGGACCCCAAGATCTTTTGTCATGGAGACAATGGGTTTTGGCTCAGGAATCGGGATGATGTAAAGACTAGGATTGAATTCAGTAAAGGTAAGGTCATTTGTGGTAGAAGTAAGGGAGATTTGCCTAATTTGGTTGTTTTTTTGTGACTGGGTAAGGGATTGGAAATGGTATTGGGTTTTTGGTAGGGAAGTGGAAGGGTTCCGTTGTCCACAAGATCTTGGACTCTGTCTTTGTGCCTAAGCCGAATACAATTATTAGTGTGATGGCTAGGCGTTTGGTGGAAAGCACAACAGCTATTTACGTCATGGTTGAAAGGAAGTTCTTTGGGTTATTCTCGAGGTTCAAGTGGTTGGATGGTTTTTTGTCGAGGAGGTTTTTATACACGGTGGCCAAGGGAAAGGGAAGTGGATTGAATTCTCTTCATGGCTGGGGGACTGTTTGCTGGAAATGTGATTGGGTTATGATTTAGTTGATAAGCCCCCAATATTGTATATATCGGGGCTTATCTTGCTCCTTTTGTTCACACACACACGCGAATTCGCGCTTAAATTGGTTGATATGCGTGTAGAAGTGTTTTTGTTGAGTTACAGGTCAAACATGGTAACTTAGCGCGTTTGGTGCGCTTTGGAAAGCGTACCAAGATCACAAGGGCCACATGCCCCATGGCATGCCAACACCGGGCCCCACGAGCCACGAAACAATGATTTGATTGAGGCCCGGCAAGCCGAAACATCCCAAGTGCCGAGGGCTTTGAGGCCACGCGTCTCGCTCAAGCAAAACTCCCGGTAAAGTCCGAGATTGATCAAGCACCCACAAGACCGAAGAGCACCTCCCCCGAGGGTCACATGACTCATTTAGGAGCTTTGGAGAAGTCCGGGGGCACGCAAACCAATGAAAGTGATCAAGGGGACAAAAACTAAGTCAAAGACCAATCTGGACTGATCCAGAATTATTCTGGACCGATCCAGATTTTCCCAGAAAGTTCTAGACCAATTTGGACCGATCCAAATTATTCCAGACCAATCCAAATTATTCCGGACCGATCCAAATCAATCTGGACCGATCCAGATTTTCGCAGCTTCTTCCAGACTGATCTGGACCGATCCAAAATAATTCTGGACCGGTCCAGAAATGCTCCGGGCAACTTTTTAATCCACTTTATGTACATTCTATTTATGGCAAGTGGTTGGGTGTTGTGAGGGCTTTTGGGATATTTTGGGATATTTTGTGTGAGAGAGGTCCAACTTGTATATATCTCTCCTCTCTCCTTCTCCCAACCAACTACTTAGACTTTAACTTAGATTTTATTTTTGCTCTTCCTTCTCTCTTCCATGGGAGTTAATTTCCAAGCTTTCTCTCTCTAGTTTTCCCAAGTAAGTGTTGGACTTGCGCAAGTTTCATGTTTATTAATGTTATAGCTCTTGCTTAGACCTTCCTAGAAATCAATTTTATTTTCAATTCCATCTAGTTTTTAGTTTACTTGTTCTTCTTGTTATTTCCTTAGTTAATGCTTGTTTGATTGGTTGTTTGTTAATATTTCCAAGTATAAAGTGATAGGCCTAAGTAGTATCTTCATTTAAATCAAGTTTACTTAGTTGTTTGTTATGTTCTTTATTTTCCTTATAAAATCAGCCATGTTTTCCTTAGTAATGAACGAGTAGTCGATTTAGGCTCGGCTATGGGGTGATTAGCACCCCGTGGCTTAGGTGATCCACTCTCCTCGCCTTAATGCAAACATTGCTTGTTAATTAAAAAGTACAAATTGATTTTATGGATCAAAATTGCGATTTGTTAATCCCGTTGATCTCGCGTCGCCAAGGGCTTGACCACTTGGCACGTGTGATGCTTCGGGCTATGTCAATCAAAATGTTTGTATAAATGGCACAAGAATCCTACTTTTTAAGAAACACCGTTTCTAGTTGAATGAGTTTTAAGTACCAAATCTTCCGTTCGGGGTCGTTTAACGACGCCCCGAGCCGGTCATTTTAGAGGAGAGTGAATTGGCCTAAGGCATTGGTGTTGAGAACCCCTAAGCCTTGCCTTCCTTTAATTAGTCTTTTAAATCTCCGAGTCATTTTAGAAGTAGAAAGTGAATCACCAAACAAAACTACCTCACAAGTTGGCCGTCTTAACGCCAAAAGTCTCACTGCAAGTTAAACTTCATGTTTGGTACTTCTGGTCTCTGTGGAAATTGACCCCGGTCTTGCCGGGTTACTATGCCTTCGACAACCTAGCCCTACGCTTGGGGCATCCTATTCTACGACAAAGCTAGGTGTCAAGCATTAGTTGACTGGTTCAATTTTAGCGGGTTTGGGGTTTGAAGAGTTGGCTTGGTTTTGATTGTAGTTGTTGGGTCCAAACAAGGTATTGTTGTTGCCAGAGTAAACTCGTCTTGGTTTAGGGATAGATTCGCCTTTCTCAAACATGCCACTTCGAAGAGCGTCTTCAACGGCTAGGCCGGCATCATAGAAAGTCTTGAAGTCAGCGGTGGTCTGAAAGACCACCTAGTGCTTGTCAAAATCCGGTTCCAAGTTCCATGTGATGATTCTCATTTGTTCCTTTTCTAAAGGTTGATCCATCATCTGAGAGGTTTTTCCTCTCCATCTCTTGATAAAGTCAGCAAAGGACTCATTCTTACCCATCTTGGTTGATTCCAGTTCCTGGATACTCATCTCAAGTTGAATGTTGTAGTTGTATTGGGCGACAATGGCTGCCCCAATATCTTCCCATGTCTTCTTCTTGGAGACGTCCAAATTCAAAAACCAGCGAAGTGCGGGCCCGATTAGGGTTTGTTGTAACATTTGGCCCATTGCATCCTTCCCAACATCATACATGGACAGAGTACCCAGATATATTTGCAAATGAGCTTTCGGATAACCATTGCCGTCGAACTTATCCCAATCTATTGGCTTGAATTTGTCGTGGAGCTTTGCGTTTGGGAAAAGGCACAACTTCTCCATATCAATTCCTATAGCTGCTATTTTCTCCTGCTTCTGAACGAACTCCTCGAGTTTAGCTAGCTTGGTCAATATGGACTCCATGCTTCAGCCAATCAAGTCCCCTGTTGGTGGTGGGAGCTGAGAAGTTAATTTCTGAATCATGACCATCATCTGGGCCATTTGCTTGGCATTGTTGTCCTTTTGCTCTTCTAGAGCATCTTTGAGGAGTTGGATTTTATCTTTTTCTGCCGACATTGCTAAACTTTCGTTTTACTGTTCCGTTCTTGACTCAGTTCGAATTAATCGTTGTTCGAGGTTTAGGGTCCAACCAGGTAAGGGGTTTTTTGCTTCTTTTCACCAATGATTAGTACTGAGGATATGAACAAATGGAGCTCAAGGGTGCAGTGTACAGTTCATGTGCAAAGAAGGGGAAGAGGATGATGCATGATGCATGAAAGGATTGCCCCAATTTTCTTCTCATTTTGTTGGATATGCTCAAATTTTTGTGATCGGCCGGACCAAAGGTTGCCTACGTATCGCCAAAGGAATCAGGCCGTGACGTAGTTCAAGACAACAATTTTGGCTCTTTTTCTCAAAGATTTTTCTTATAATAAGCGCAGCATTTTTACAAACTGACTAGATAAACTCAATAATTAAAGAGCAAGAACAACAGACTCAATAATTAAAGCAACAACAAACTCGATAATCAAAGCAACAACAGACTCGATAATCAAAGTACTAAGAATCACAAGCTGGCTTGATTATTCAAAAGAAACCCCACTGGTTGGATTGGGTCAATGCATAATCGCATTTTGCTTTAGAAGCTATTTCTTAAGAAAGGGGCCCATCTAGGGATGCCGGCCTGGTTGAAGATCCTGTTTCATCCACCTTCTCTTTTCCTTTGCTGGACTTAGAGATTTCTTTCTTCTGCTAATTTTCTCCTGCGTGTTGACCCTTAAGCTGCTGTGGAGTCATACCATCGTTGTTGAGGACATAATCTGCAAAGCATGCATCACACTCACAATCATCCCAATATTTGTGACCTGTGACTGGGTCTTCAAAATAGTAGACAGGCTACCCGTTTGAGTTAAAGTATTTCACAGGGGGCATGATTGCAAACTGTTCTTCATCTTGTTCCATCATGAGGGTAATCTTTTCTGGCATTGGCTCTGGTTCTTCTGGAAAGCAAAACTTCACCCTTCATTTTCATCCCATTGGAGAGACATGCCAGGCAGGTTTGCATCAGCTAACAGACTGAGTTTCTCATTGAGTTCTCCTCCCATATGATCCTCTATTTTGAGTTTCCCTGGTTCGTGCTCTTTTGGTTCCACTAGCAGTTCTTCAGGTTGGACTTCCTCGATCACCCATACGGGTGCCCCATGGTGAGTGGAAAGCGTAGACTTGAATCGTTTGTAGGAGCCTCCAGACATTATGACTACAAAGGGGGAAAAAATTCATTTTTTTTCTAGGAAAGAGAGCCAATTGTAGGAATGAAAGTTTTTTTTTTGTTTATTTTTTATTTTATTTTATATCCAACACAATGTGTGATTGCAGGGTAATCCTTATGATGTGATGACCTAAGGCTAAACTATCTTACAGATGCATGCTAAATGGAGGGTGTATGTACACAGAAAGTAGCGGACAGAATATACAGTTAATAGGTAAACAGAAGATACGGAAAGCAATTAGTAGGTTAACAGGATATAACAGACAATCCTACCCAGTGGGTCCCTGTCCTAGGTTAGAAGGTACTATGGTTTACTATATGCAAATGCTGGGTTTTGGTTTAAGGGGATTCCCTAGACTAAAGCCAATATTTGCCTCCCAATGCCAAGTTTACTGCATGGCAAAGGTCAAACGGCAAGCTAACTCATCATCATCCAGGGTTTGCCGAGAATCTTAGGATGTCCTAACATCGGCAAGCCGAGTGGGGTAATCGAGACACAGCGGAAAGGCTTATCCAACATTGATGAACGTGCAATGCAAAAGTTTTAGAATAAAATTATTTTTGAAATCTCACAAATATTTTTCAAGTTTGGCTCTCTCATAAATTAATTTTTATTTTGAAACTTTACTCAAGCAAACAACCGGGAAAGCTCTAGTCTAAATGGTCAGGCGTAGCCCTGTTACTACAACATTCCTTTCTTGCAACCACGCGGGGCGTGTTTGTTTTGTCAAGCTTTCAAGGGTCGTTTTACAAGTGCAAAATATCAAAATAAGAATTAATAAAAATTCGTCCCTAGCGGAGTCAACATTTTGTGGACGGTTTGATCCACATGGCTTGCAAAAAAGTGTGGAAAAGATGAATAGAAATGAATAGAGTCGCCACCGGGGATTTATTTAGAAAAATAATTTTGATACCCGAGAAATCGTTCAAAAGAATGACTATTGCGCTGTTTTGGAAAAGGTTTGGTCTGCGAAAAGATTCTTTTGGATTTGGAAGCCAAGTTATGAACAGGGAATTTCCAATCTCTACTAAGTATTCATGGGATTTTTCAGAAAATATTTTATTGCAAAACTTTTAACAACAATACAAAATTTGAGCAAAAAATAAACAAGTAATTCATAGAACCATAACGGGAATAAAATGAAATACATGAACTTGATAATAAATAAACAAACTTGAGGGAAAACGTCGTAATATCATCCGCTTAAAACCATAAAACAGAGCACAATTCTGTTTGAAACACGGGAGGAACTCATCCTTCGAAAGTTAGCAGCCTGGGCATTCTATGTTGGCCACTCGGCCAACATTCCTTTGTTTTTTTCGAAACAATTTGCAAACTGGAAAAGGGCCTTGAAGACCTTTCTTTTGGAGGAAAACAGGTTCCTTTGAGTAAAAAATAACTTGAGGAGTGGATTTTGAGAAAGTTGTACCCCAGGTAAGGTCGTATCGTGCGATGACGGAGGATACCACTCGATACGGAACCGTAAGGGGTGGGTTTTGCTTGAAATAAGGTTATCCGAACCCGGGGATGATTGTGGGAATCATCTCGAGCCTAGAATGGTTCCTATCGAATTGCTGGGTGATTGATTAAACGAGCGGCGTTGTACCTTTTCAGAATGAACGATCGAGCTATGAAAGTTTCGGATTTCTCCCGGAAAACTTCGGGCAAAGTGTTTTTGACAATTTTACTAGAAGAATGAGAGAGAGGGGGGTGAGGGAAAGGTTTTTAGAGCGAGTGGTTTGACGGTGTTTCAAGGTGGTGTGTGTAACAGATTTTGATTCTTCGGTGATATCTCTCTCGATATCTCTATCTTTGTATTCCTTATTTTTTTTGTGGGAGGAGCAGAGGCCGGGTTTATATAGCCTTGGAGGAGGGGGAGATATAATGAAGAAAATCTTTCGAAAGATTTTCGCCATGATGATATTCCCTATGTCGGGGAATATATTCGCCTGTGAAGAATCTCTGCAGAAACAAGCTGGCCGATTTGACAACCAAGATTGGCCTCCTGACCGACTATGTTAGCCGCCCGGCCAACAAAGTTAGCCACCCGACCAACATGAGGAACAGTGGACTGCTCGGCTGTCAAATTGGACTCCTCAGCTATATTGATTATTTTATTGATTTTTTGTGAGCTCTGAACGATCGTTTCGAGGTAACCATGCATGTTCTTTTTGTCATAGGGGATGCACTTGGACTAAAATTGGGGTGTCTATAATAAGGTTGCCAAAACAAAGGGCAACAAAAATGGAATTTTCTACTAAAAGTTATTAGCAAATCTATTATTTCCTAAAATGGCAACATTCCCCTTTTGAAGGCCTAAATGACATTGAACGGCCGAAATCCATCATTGATCATCGCCAGAACGGCGATGAGAAATGTGCAAAGCCCGTTTACCTTCCAAATGCGGAATTTGGGCCTTTTCAACAAAGTTGGCCCGTGTGACTTTTTATTTATGCCACTTGGTCAGCAATTGGTCCAAACGGCTAAAAAATGTGTACGCGACCCACTCTACATCAAAGGAACACCAAGAATAGCACTAGAAATGCAACACCCTATCACCCTAAAGCAGAATAGGCCACAGGAGCTCAACCAAATATTGTCCGATCCGCAAAATTATAACTTACAAGAATCCATTTTTTATTGAATAAATTTCACAATAAAAAATCCACAAGATACTAAATATGAAAGAGTTTGTTTAATTGTTTTTAAAAAGTTCGAATTTGTTTGAATAAAAAAAAAATTCTAAGTTCTCGGTTTGTGTAGGAGTCCGGTAATACCGAGCGCCTTATTCATCTAAAGATATACCTCCTTGTTGGTCCCCAAGAGATTGACCTTGAGGGAGTCTTCGGATGCATAATTCAATATGTGTAAACAAGACAAATGGGGCTTCGGTCCATCGTCTCGGAATCTGCCGAGACCTATCCTACACTTAATTCTTTAGTATTTTTTCGGAATTAGAATCAAAGACCTCGGGTCATACCCGAAAGGTGACATGAACCGACTTCATGATGCTAATAATGTGCCGAGAGACTTGGCGTTGAGTCAGTAAAGCAGTTAATGCTGCATGTGCTCGTAACAAGCCATGATCATGGCAATTGATGTCATCAAAACAGTTATGACACGTGTAGCAATTTCACTAGAAGCATGTGCTCGCAGTATATTCCTCTAAGTTCATCATCGTGACGTCAGCCGAGCGGTTATGTCACGAGATGAGCACGACTATGCTTGGAGGTCAAGTCAAGAGCTCACCTATAAAAGGTAAACATCGTCTCCTGCAAGAGGTACGCATTCCACTCCTCTAAAAACCCTAGATCTATTACACTTCATCTTCCATTTTATTGACTTGACCGTCGGAGTACCATTCTGGACTCAACGATCCAGTCCGGCGCTAATGGTTTGCTGAGTGTGCAAGTCTTAGGGCAAATGGAGGAGGGTTCCACGGCCTTTGCCATCGATCACCGTCGAGGACTATCAGAGAAAGAGGACCCCACAGTTTGGAAATCAAAAATTTTACGAAACGGAGGCAATATATTGATCTTTTTTAGTGTCAACTCTAATTACAAATTCTGGCCCAGTCACTTACTTAAAGTACTCGATACTTCTAAATTTTTTTTTAAAAAAAATCAATTCCAAGTATGAGATACACAAAACCTGGGGGTTTTGCTATCCCTTAGGGACGGCAGGCCTTGCCAATCTATCAGGATCATCCATCACTACAATTAATGGTTCAGATCACAAATGAATTCTTACTGGTATGAATTCATTTTTATCGGTAAGAGAACAACTGTGAATATAAAAAACTGTTGATTGCAGAGATGGACAAGTTGTGACGGAAGATCCCCTGAGCTCAGATACACATGCATGTACTTTTATAAGATGTCAATATGAAAAAAATGATTTTTGTCTTCCACTCGTTGTCAAGTGCTCAACTAGTCGTCAACAATGAAATGATCACTGAATGAGTGAGCTTCCCAAACCACATCTCTCTCTCTCTCTCTCTCTCTCTCTCTCTCTCTCTCTCTCTCTCTCTCCATAAGCCCCACTTTCCAATCCCATTCACTAAGCATAGGCTAAAATGAGTAATCTAGGCTTACAAGTGGTGATGGGGCGGTGGTTCATGGTGTTCGCCTCCTTTTTAATCATGTCTGCCGCCGGCGCCACGTACATGTTCGGACTCTACTCAAACGACATCAAGTCGTCACTCCGCTATGACCAAGCGACTCTCAATTTGCTCAGTGTTTTCAAAGACTTGGGCAGCAACGTCGGCATACTCTCCGGATTAATCAACGAGGTCACGCCTCCGTGGGTGGCCCTCTCCGTGGGTGCAGTGCTCAACTTCTTCGGGTACCCCTGCAAATTTCATTCCCCTGTTTTTATCTTGTTTCAAAATCTTTACTTTGGTCTTTTCTGTAATTTGGTACTAGTATTTTCTAGTCATCGTTTATTTTTTTCACTTCTTTTTAAACAGAGAAATTGAAAATTTTAAAAACACATCAAATCACTTACTGTTTTTTTTTTATTTACAAAAAATTTGAATATGATACATAGCCTTTTACTCCCTCCTGAGTCCTACCAAGGTTTTAAATAGCGGTTCGGGATACGTAATAGTAACGGTTTAAGTGTAATGGTTTCAGTAGTATCGAACGTTACGAAATAGGAACCGGGTGTAGCGGTCGTGAATATTTAAAAATCATATTTTCATAAAAAAAAATTATTTTAAATTGCTTAAATAACCCGTAATGGTTGAGTAATGGCCGTAATGGTTGTGAACCGGTTCATGAATCGGATACGGACAGGTACGTAAGGGAACCAGCCGATACACATGCGATTTTTCCCTCTCAACAGTATTCCGGGTGTAACGGTATCAAAGAGGTCAAAAGCTGTTACGTAACGGCCAATTCATTACGTAATAACCAGTATTTAAAACCATGCCTCCTAACAAAAAGATTATCCGGTACAAAACACAAAATCGTAAAAAAAATTATCAAAATAATATTCCGCATTCTTTTATATATTAAAAGAACTCATTGATATTTAATATCTTACAGAAGAAAATTTGATTTTTTTCGGGGGAAGAAAATTATTATTTTCAAGTTATCATTTCACGGTCTACATCCATTTTTTCTCTTCATTTTTTTCATTTCTTTTTTGAACGGTGGTACTAGTTTTTTAGATCTTCAAAAATCAAGACGACTGAACCAATTAATAAGAAGAGGAAAACACTGTCATTAAATAGGAAATGATTTAAGAAGGAAATCCCTCTTTTTAACCTGGGTAGGTCTTAAAAGTTAAAAGTTAAAAGTTAAAAGTTAAATAGATTCTGAGTCAGTAAGTGTCAAGAAAGTAAATGGAATCTGTGTTATTCTTGTAGATACTCCTACTATGTACTAATAAGAAATCATTTCACACTCACCACCCACTAGGCTCTTCGGAACCTCTTTGGGTTCCAAGGCCAATCTCCTCTTAACTCTTTTTCACATCCACCTCTCTTTTCATGATACAAACGAACATATAGAGTATAAAATATCCCCTAACCCAAGTTTAAGTTGGTTAATGATGCCATGCGCCGCAAAAGTTGGTCATTAAGGCTCTTTTGGCTAATAATTCGATTATAGATTATTAGATTATTTGTTTTATTTTTATTCAAAATATTTTTGCATTTGTTAGTTTTGCATCAAGATTTTGTGGTTTCTAGATTCCTCTCGACTAGAGAAATCTAACAAGTACAAAATTATGGTCAAACCAAGTATTTTTTTGAATAAAACCGAAATACTTGGATTATTGGCCAATAATCCAAGTATTTTGGCTTTATTCAAAAAAAATTGAGTTTTGACTATAATTTTGTACTTGTTAGATTCGTCTCGTCGAGACGAGTCTAGAAACCACAAAATCTTGATGTAAAACTAACAAAAGCAAAAAAAATTGAATAAGAACAAAATGAATAATCCAATAATCCATGATCTAGATTATTAGCCAAGATAGGCCTAACTCATAAAAAACTTCACAACCCCACTTTTTTAAAACCGTTTAAGATTACATTTTCCTAATGTATAAACCTTAGAGTTGTGTAACGAATGGCATGTCTCATGACTGGCGCAGAGCAATTGATGGAACATGAGCCAATCTATGGTAGATTGAATTATTTTATTCAATCATAAAATAATTGATTCAATCATAAACGAATGGCATGTCTTATGACTGGTGCAGAGCAATTGATATGGAACATGAGCCAATCTATGGTAGATTGAATTATTTTATTCAATCATAAACCAAACAAGCTGAGTAATAGTATATATGGTTTGAGAGTTTAATGTGCTATCTCGAAATTTTTTCAAATTTAGCATATCTATGTAACAAATTGATCTCGACTCATTAGTTAACGATTGAATACAAACTCAAACAAGAGTAGCATATTTTCTACGTTAGTGTACCACTAAACTGATGTTTTCTTTGTAGAAGAAAGTAAAGGCAACATTAACACGTGACTGATATAGTACGAGGGGTTGATAAATTAGAATGAAAGTGTAACGGACAAGATCACACTTCGTGTAAAGTACAGGAGCCTAAGACTTGTTATTACTGTTATCTTTCCCATGCATGCACAGCACTTGGGAGTCTCTTGACTACGGCGGCGAAAAAGCCAAAATTAAGCTAAGTTTTAAAATATTTAGGTTCGTTGGTTAAGTTCTTAAGGAAAAAGGGGGAGAGGAAAGTTTTAGAGAGAGAGAGAGTGAGAGGGGAGGCGGCTGGAGAAGCAAGTCTCCCTAGGGTTTCTTAGCCGCCACCACACTCCCCCTCCCCCACCACCCCTTCCACCTTCTTCTTCCTCCTCCTCTCCTCCTCTCCTCTCTTTCATCACTTCCCCCATAGTTTCCGGTGACCCCCCATGGTTTTGAGCTCCTCTCCTCTTTCTATGGGTGGCCGGATTGAGATTTCTAGATCCAGACTTCCATCATCGGCAGCAGTGGCGTGACAACCCGGCAGTAGCTCCAACAATCTGTACTGTTTTTTTTTTGGTTCTTTTTGCTTTCTTTATTTTCATTTGTTTTTCTCGTTTTTTTGTTGTTCTTTCCATTTTGTAGGTTGTATTAGGGTTTCATTTGGTTGAATGATATGGTTCTTCTTTCTTCTGAGGAAAAAAAAAGAAAAGTGAACCCGAACAGAGTTCGAGCTCAATGAAAATTTGTTGAGCCGAGCTCAAGACAAATTTGCCTAAGTTTGACTAAAACTCGATCTTGATCACGAGCCTAAACAAGTAAAAAATATTAGATATCTATGCTCTCATACAAATCTAGAAATTCAAATTAAATTTTTATTTCTTACATACATAAGTTCATACATATATAAAATTATGATAGCATATTAGTAAAATTTATGGCACTTTTAAATGTGTGTGTGTGTGATAAAATTTTCATTATGTGCATGCAAAAGCTTATATACATTCAAGTAGGGATGGGCATGGAGACGAATCAGGGGCGGAGACTATCTCCACCCCCAATCCCCAAACCCCTTACTCATATCCATCCCTTATCCAATCTCCAATGGGGATTTATTTTCAACCTCCATCCCCACTCAAACGGGGATCCCCATGGGGATTTTGGGGATCCAATCATTTTCCTTAGAGTAACAAGTAAATAGTTATAGAAGCCCAATTGACGCCTAAGGTAGTAACAACTAAGGTAGCATTAGGTAATGGCATAACGGAAATTCCTAAATTACGCATGCACTTTACTCCAAGAATAACTCCACGCATTCGCATTTCTATTTATCTATGATACAAAAAAGAAGTCAATCAGCGCGATAAAGAGGAAGATACCATAGACAATAAGCCCTGGAGTATACTAATATAAGACTCTTGTACATACGATTGTTCATATCTTTGCATTCCATATTACAACTAGAATATAATGAACCACCAAGAACATAGAAAAGGGATTATCGTGGGTCTTGGCTTTGTCGCAAATTGAGAGAGTCAAAGATCGAGCATGACTATTGTGCGTGAGATCGAGAGCGGAAGGGTTTTCTGCAGTTTGTTGAAAGTGTGTCGACTGCAATACGTAGATCTAAACCCTAGAACAATAATTACAGTGAGACTCATGTGTTTGGAGAAATTTTAGTGTGACTCCTTATATTTGGAGAAAATTTAGTGAGACCCCAAAGTTTCATAATTTATGAATAGACCCCTATATTTCGGGGATTCAGGGACGGGGCAGAGCAGGGTAGGGATGGAGAAGGGAACAGATTCAGAGGGGATTCAAGGCGGGGACATGCCTATCTCCACCCCTACCCGATCCCCAATCATTTTCAAAAAAAATTCTCATATCTTATCCAATCTCCAAACAGATTTCCGTATTGCCAATCCGTTCGGATCGGGGATCGGATTGGATCGGATTCGAACGGGGCAGATGAAATGGCCAACCCTACATTCAAGGTGACACATGAAATTCTTATGAAATATAAATATATACTCCAAATATGTGAACCTATTCGAGCCGAACACTGTTAGGCTCAAGTTTGGCTTATTTATTAACAAGCTTAAGATTAAGGCTCAAGTTTGGTTCATTTAGTATCCGAATCAATTTTTAAAGAGCTTTTACTAAGTGAGCCTCGAACAATTCATTAATGACTCAGTTCATTTGCAGTCCTACTTTTTTTTTGTGTCAAAATGAAGAAAATTATAGTAATATTACATCCCAGTGACACTTACATAACAGAGTTTATTATAAAAATCTTGGAGAAAGCGAAACTAATCATGTGTGACGGTGTGACCAATCTAAAACGAGGAAACACAAGGTAATCGATGCCTTTCACCCCAACTCAAACATTGAGCTTGACGCAAATAGTGGCACTCATAGTCTGCTGAAAATGCGTAGTCTTTATGATTTATGAATTGTATATTTAATGAAACAGTATTCAATTTCTTTTCAAGATCTTTTTCCTTATTCATTGATTTTACTCTTTTTCTTGTCAGAAAAAAGACTTTATTAATATTTAAGAACAAATTACGAAGATTAAAAGAATCTTAAGGAACGACGGCATAACAAATGCCACCTAGAACCCAAAAAGAAAATAACAACAAAATTAGCAAGATACCAACCCGACCAGGAAAATAAATGATAAGCAAAACCTTCTCAAACTAAAATGAACACCAGATTAAGATACACAAAAATCAGCAGAAGATTTGAACCATCTCAGAAGCAGCACCAATAATTTTCAAGAGAAACCTCAATTCCAACAAAACCAACCAAGAAAAGCCTTCAACTACATATGAACCAAAAGCCATATGATTGATTGCATACCCAAAAGCAACAAAAATAAAACCAAACGCCATAGCCAAAATAAAATGGTCGAAAATGCTATAATGTTACTCCCGTTGTGGTGTATCCCAATCATAACATGTTTTTCCTTCTAATTGTTTATGTTATGTTCATGTTACAATGGGGGACACCGCAAAAAAAGTAAGTTATAACATGTTATGTCATTTTAAAAAATATTAGGCGTTCTAATGGTTTTTGTTAGGCCTTCTACTTGTTTATGTTACTCTGTAATGCCCCTATAGCATGAGCAACTTCATAATCAAACGAAATTCATTGATCTTACTCTTAAATTAGTGTCTTGTCTTTATATAACGAAGAAAGATTTACAAATTTCAAAACCCAAACATGCAGGTACTTCATGATTTGGTTGGCTGTCACCCAAAAAATCCCCACACCCCAAGTGTGGCAAATGTGCTTATACACCTGCATAGGCTCGAATTCACAGACCTTCGCCAACACCGCCGCTATAGTCGCGTGCGTCAATAACTTTCCAGAGAGCCGCAGCGTCGTTTTGGGGCTCCTCAAGGGTTTCCTTGGACTCAGCGGCGCCATCATAACCCAGCTCTATCGGGCCATCTATGGCGACGACTCTAAATCTCTCATCCTCCTCATCGGCTGGCTCCCTGCGGTGATTTCCTTTGCTTTCCTCCGTACGATTCGGATAGTGAAAGTGATTCGACAGCCCAACGAAGTCAAAGTGTTTTACAATTTCCTGTATATTTCGCTCGGTCTCGCTGGTTTTCTCATGGTTATAATGGTACTCGACAACCAGTTTCATTTTAGTAGGACGGAGTACGATGGAAGCGCTGCTGCGGTGCTTGTTTTGCTGTTTCTGCCGCTGGCAGTTGTGGTTAAAGAAGAGTACGATGTAGCGATGAACGATTCATTAAGTCAATTGAAAATCATGACCGAGACGCCAAGTGGGGAGACGGCGCCTCCGCCATTGTCGCCGCCATCCACCAACGGTGATGCAACAACTGAACTAGGTATCCTCCTTTAAACTTTGTTAGAATACTAGTTATCAATTTTTAGGCTGAGTGACTAATTTTTTTTTCCTTAAAAATAACTCTGCAGTCGGTACCATCTATTTTTACATTTTCTTTTAGTTAAAAAAAAAATTCAAATACTGTAGAATTATCAACTATCTCAACCGATGAGAGGAATAAAAAAAATATTAACTTATGAACAAAGTTGAAAAAATCTGAAGTATAGAAAAAATGTGACACGAAGTCCTGAGTATGGATAAAACTATCAAGTAGAAAAGGTTAATGATTAATACAACTTTCTCTGTTCTTTTTTCCTTTAGTATTTAATTTTGGGTTATTCCTTAACAAAAGTCCATCTTATTAGACCAGTAGTTACATTTCCATAGTCTCTAGGTACTGTCGATGTGACAACCTAACAACCTTATTCACCATATATTCTACTAGGCTCCACAGGAATCCATTTGCGAATTAGAGACAGCTCGCAATACTTGTACAATCCCAGTGCTAAGCTTGCAGAATTTTGTGGAACCACAGACCATTTTTGTGAAAACAGTATCAGTTGCATGTGTAATTGTGGTTGGCCTTTGTCTAGTAGTGTTTGAGATGCTCTAAATTCTCTGATTTTAATGCTCTTGGGCTACAATATTAATGTTCTTTTACAGCTCAAACAGTAGTACCCATTTCACAAAAGCAACAAGAATCCAACTCCTGCTTCAAAAACGTGTTTTGTCCACCCAACAGGGGAGACGACTTCACCATCCTCCAGGCCCTCTTCAGCATCGACATGCTCATCCTCTTCTTCACCACCTTTTGCGGAACCGGGGGAACGCTAGCTGCCATCAACAATCTCGGCCAGATTGGTTCCTCCCTCGGCTACCCTACAAAATCCATCTCAACCTTTGTCTCCCTCGTCTCTTTGTGGAACTTCCTTGGTCGAGTCTTTTCCGGTTTTGCCTCCGAAATGTTCCTCAAAAAGTACAGATTCCCTCGCCCCTTGTTCCTCACCCTTAGCCTCCTTTTCTCCTGTTTCGGCCACCTCCTAATCGCCTTCGACGTCCCTAATGGCCTCTATATTGCCTCAATCATTATCGGATTCTGCTTCGGCATCCAAGGGACTCTCCTCATGGCAATGACATCTGAAGTCTTCGGACTCAGGTATTACTCAACCATCTCCAATGCCGGAGCAATGGCGAGCTCAATAGCATCATATGTACTAAATGTTAAGGTTGTAGGCCACCTCTACGACAGAGAGGCTGCCCGTCAAATGGCAGCATCAGGGGTTGTTAATAAGATGGCCGGGAGGGACTTCAATTGTAGAGGGGCGGATTGTTTTAAGTTGGCTTTTATTACCATTACAGCCGTGACAGTTCTGGGGGCTGCTGTTTCAATGATATTAGTGGTTAGGACGAGAAAATTTTATAGACATGATATCTATAAGAACTTTAGGGAAGAAGCGAAGGTGGTGGAGAAGATGGAGGAGTGATGGGAGAAAGGAAACAGCGGGATATGATGGAGATCAATGTGTAGAATGTAACAATAGATGGATTGATTAAATCATGATGTCAATGAATGGAAACGTTAATTCGTGGCTTTGTAATATTTTATGTTATGTCTTCTAATAGTTTATGTGAGGCCTTTGATTGGTTTGTTTCACGATGGAGGTCACTGCCAAAAAAAAAAAGTCATAACATATTATGCCATTTTGCCGAATTATGCCTTCAAATGATTAAAATGTTATGCATTCTAATTGTTTATATTACGCATTTATGCCTTTCATACTTATAAAGTTGTGAGCATATGAAACTTGTAAACCAACGAGCCTCATAGCTGGCACTTATGGCAGCTCAACCTTCATGCTGATGGGATTATGCTGCTCGGTTCAAGCCCGAACCCTCAAAGGTAAAGCTTTCAAATTTGAAATTAGACCATCTCGATCTACGAATACCGTCAAACGAGAGACTTTTAGTTACATAGTTTAGCACCAACGTTAATTACGTGCTGATGCATTAGAGCTCTTCCAACGTTATACCAAAGGAAAGAATTGACACTGTACTTCAAATAGACATTCCACATGAACTATGGATGAATCTATGTAACTATGTAGATAGTTATATAAAATCTTTTTTGGTAACTCTATGGTTATACTCAAATTTGGCACAAAAATATAACAAGGCCGAAAAATATTCGCTGTGTTCGTTTCGTTGGTTTGAACTAAAAAATTTTGAAAACAGTTTTCCCAAATAAAGGTTGTGCCAGATGGAGTAGGCTCCTGACTCTTTATTACTAGTCAAAGTTTTGCTAGCAATCCCATTGTGACTTTTGACTGCCAAAGGTTGTTGAGAGTTTGAGGAGAGAGAGAGTGGGTTGCTGTGGCGTGGGAAAAAATTGGGTAAGTGTCAGAGACCATAGATGAATCCAACCGTTGTGATTAACCCATCAATAAAATAGACGGCTACAATTACGGATTTTTTTTTAAAAAGGTGCATCATTCTAATTAATCGTACAGCATATTCAAAAAGATGGCTAAAACATGTATGTTGGAATAAATTTATTTCTTTTCATTAAAATTTTAATTATTGGTCTCAATTTTTTTATACTTTTGTGGAAAGTAAAATGACGTGCACAGATGCCCTAAAAAATTGCGATACGTAAAATAAGAAAAATTAATCAAACAAATTTTAAATTACACCACAACATACTATGACAGACATCGCTTCGGAATGAAGTTGCTAGATAAAAAGGGAACATAGTACAAACATTTAAACATGCACAAAAAAATAACCAAGTACTTGTTCGGTTCTAACTGCGTCAATAACAATTCATAAATAAAATAGGAAACAAGTAGAACATAGGAAGAAAAGAGTTTTTCATATTGCAAGTAGTCATGGTAGATTATTCCTCATAAGAATCCCACATAGCTAAAGCCATTTGTTCCCTCCTTTGCGCCATCAATTGTATGTTTTGAGGCGACATGTTAATTGGCTCTACCCCAATCATGTTACCGGTATTCCCTTAGTTGTCATTCCCACCCGCCCAATCGAATGGGTCAGTGAACCCCTCAAAAAACTCATCTATCCCCCTGGTGATTAATATGAAGTTGTGAATAACACAACATGCTGTGACAATTCCAGGTTGATGGGCCTCCGGATAATTTGGCATGTGCTTTAGGATTGGAAACCTTCCTTTCAGAACCCCAAAGCACCGTTCTATGACATTCCTCAATGACGAATGCTTGTAGTTGAATAAGTCCATTGGAGTGCGAAATACCGTATTAGTCCCGTTAAATTCATCCCTGTGATACCGCCGTCCTCAATAAGGAGCTAAATATCTCGGCATGTTCGTGTATCCAGCATTCACCACATAGTACTTATCTAACACATAAAAGTTAGAAATGTAATTGGAAAGATTTTAAAAAAAAATCAAATGGTTTATTTTTATATTTTTTGGTTTAATTTTGAATACATAAAGATAAGTTTTTTTAAGATGAGCTTATTTAAAATAATTTATTAACCACAATCAATTTGTTATAAAAACGAAATCCACAAAATCTGTTTTTTACAAATTTGTTGTAAGCTAAGTTCTATATAGCTTTTTTTTTTAATTACACATGTTTGCATATTAAAAAAAACATGAAGAGGATCAGTTTGAAGCTTTTATTTGCATAATGCCTGAATGTTACTTACTAATTGGCGGGTACGGGAACTATTAGTCGGGTTTGATACTACCGCATTGAAAACACGTCCATCGTGGGCACTCCCTTCCCATCCAGGGTACACATAAGTGAACTTCATGTCGAAAGAACAAACAGCCATAACATTTTGTGTTATTGTGGGCTTCCTTCTGCGAGACGCAACTTGCCTGTTACGCAATACCCAGGCTTCTATCTGGGCTCCATCAATAGCTCCCACACAGTCCTTAAAAAATACTCCCTCCGTCCCAATTTAATAGTCCCTTATGGGAGTTGTGTCACTTTTTAAAGTGTTATATCTTATAATTTACAATGTTTTAAATGATTTTGAACACTTTGTTTATTAGATTAAATCAAAATCTATCAAACAAGATCCATATTGCATATAAAATGTATTACCGATTGAAAGATATAATCGTTTTTTTATCCGGTTAAGATAGAACGAAGGATTATAAAATTGGGACGGAGGTAGTATATAAAACCAACCATGAAATTCGTGTCACATTTATTGTCCAAGTAAGTTAACGAATTCCTTTGTTTGGGTAAGGGAAAAAAATTACCTCGAACCATGGAAAATATCTATCGTCGTGTAAAATTTCAAGCGGCGTTACATGGAGGTCAAGTGGTCGAATGATGTGGGGTCCCAAGTTGCAGATAGCACGACGCATTAACTTGAAGTGGGCGCTTATGGTGCTTGTAGAGCGTTGGAACCGATCAACGGCCATTCGATGCCTTTGGCTATGCCCACATATGTATAAAAAAATTGTCAATTACTCCTCAACACAAAGATGCTTATTATCCCATTGAAGTTGTCCTCTAGAAACCAGTTCAGACACCAAAGCTCTAAATGTAAAAGCATCCACGCGTAAAATGTCTTTAATGGTTTGAGGGTGTCCATCCAACAAAAAATTGACCAGTTTGTTCGGAGGTTCGTTGTGGCATTTTTTCAACCTCATCCTGCAAGCCTAACTCCAAAAACTCGAGGTCTAGGAGATCCTCATCGCCGTCACTAAAATAGCTTTCCCAAATGTTCTGCGGTGGAGTTGAACTAGACAACATGGGTATTACCTGGATGCAAATTGTACGATACAAAAGATTTGTTGAAATTCATGTTCACTATGTGAGTTTTCCAAAAAAATAACAACATTTTTTTTTGCAATACGTAGAATGTGAAATGCATATACAAACTTGTAACAGATTGAGGACTGACCAGAGCACACCCAGTTGTCAACAAAAAAACACGTATGCCCAGTCATGAAACTCATACCCAGTTTAAAACATTTGTTTCCACAAAGTGGGTTCCAAGTTCCAACATAGGAAATGAGTATTAGAGCAAATCTGTCATTTCCAGCATTTCCAAGTATGAGATCAAAACTCATACCCAGTTTTACCCATTTTGTTCTTTTCAGCTTTATCTTCATATGGTTAAAAATCTGGCATTACGTAAGATATAATAGAAGGCTGTTCTTTCATTATCTTACCATACATGCAACTTATTAGTATTGAAGACCAAGATAGGATCAAATTAATCAGTGAGCTTTCTTTTGTGTTTTGTTACTTAGGATACCTTGCAAGAATGATAGTCCTTAAAGGTCCTCAATCATGCCGAAAGAAAAAATGTAGCAGAGACAGGATCAAATTAATCAGATTGAGGATCTCAATATGCATGGTTGTTCGAATAAATAAAAGTAGCAAAACCAGGTCAAAAGATATTACATAACCACCAAATTGTTCCCGAAAATAAAACAAACATAAATAGGTAGTCCGTCAATTAAAAAATAGCAGTGACAGTAGGAAAGACACTATCCCATTGTTCCTAATCATTGATATTCAGATTCCTCACCCACCCAATCCTCATTTCTGGCGGGAGTCCTATGAACCCTTGCCTCCAATCACCTCCACCAAGACCACAAAATAAGCCATAGGCCTTCTAGTACCTTTTTTCTTCAACAAATGGCTGAACAAGGGCAACAATGCATACATCAATGGAGGATGATGAAGGTCCTACGGTATTGGCAATCAAGGTTTCGTAAAATTGAGCCTTTCGTTTGTTCGCGATTGCCACTCTATCATATGCCTCATGCATTGGCTCAGCTTTCTTTTGTTTTTGTGAGAGACCCACCACTCCCCTCAGATTTGCGCTTTCCTCCCGTAGACATGACATCGCCCCTCCATACAGTCTTTGGGGGACCATACTTTTGTCGGTCCTCTTCCGAAGATGAACCGCCATTGATAGAGGGATTTGCAAAAGCACCGTTCGCCAATGAGCCTTCAAGAAGCTCTTCCAACATATTCCTATGGTCAATGGGTTTATTGCGAAATTTCCCATAGTCATTGTTCTTCTACATGGCAGAACATAAAAATAAAAAATAAAAAAAAAGTATGTTACATATTTGGCCTATTAGGTAGGTAGAATCATTGATATAAAATGTAAGTTTTAATAATACCTTTCAGTAACTCTTCCCATACTTCATCCGGGAAGGCGACGGTTTCAAGCTCTTCATCCCAACCCTTCCCGGTGTGTGTCATTAAGTCTTGACAAAGCCTATATTCGGCTTTGATGCGGTTGTACTTGTCTTTCAATTGTTTTAGGGTATAACCTTCCCTCGCAGTCACCCTCTCAAATTCCTTATGGGCATTTTTCCACTGATGAGCATTGAATACACGCGTCTTACGTGTATTTGCACTTTGTTCTTTCTTAGCTTCGTTAAGGAGTATTTCGATAAATTGCTCGGTAGTGGCATAACTCCACATGCCAACGTCATTTTTTCTACGGTCCATGGCGGGCTTACATATAGGAAAAACAGATAACAAATTTAATGCATATTGAATACTGATCATGATCATACAAAAACCATTCCACAAACAAGAAGAAAGATATTGGGGGAGAGAGAGAGAGAGAGAGAGAGAGAGAGAGAGAGAGAGATGCGGAAAAATACCAAGTGAACGGAGTTTTCGCCGATGAAAAAGTGGGCCGAAGGTGTAGGAGACGGGGTACTTCGCTTCCTCTTCAGCGGTTTGGTGATAGGTGGTTTGACAATAGCTTCATTGTTGAGGCTATCTATAATCCAAACACAAAAATTATCAGAAGGAGCAGTAGCATAAGGGCTGTTTTAGCCCTTTAGGAAAAAATGCCAATTTTAGGTATAAAATTTATTCCTCTACTGCAGCTCCAAACTTTCTCCAAGACTGACACTAAGAACTGATTAGTGAATCATTTCGGTACAAGACATTACTCTACATGCTAGTGATACATATTCACAGATCAGCCTTTAAGATTGCAAACAGACTAAGCAAAAGAGTTTCCAACTAAGCCTGTGTCTCAAAAAGTTATTACTACTGCAAATTTAGTTCTTCGTTCCCCTTTTCTATTCTTTTAATGATTGTCAAGACACTAGCATAGTTAGTTGGATTAAGCAGATGAGATACTCAAGTGAAGCCTCTAGTAAATTAACCTGTGATTTATCCCCCTTTGGTTTAGCCTTTGTGCACATGACCTCCTTGCCATGGCTATCAACTTATATAAAGTGCAAAAGGGCTAAACCACAGGTTGGATGATGGATTGGCCTCTTAAATGTCTTTTCTCCGATGGATGTAGTGCAAGGACAAACTTGGGAAAATCCAATTTACTTTCTTTTCTACTACCTTATAGTACAACCAAACCACAACAGAATCGTGCAAACTACAAGCCAATTCAAAGCTATGAGCTTTTCTTTTTTTTTTTTTTGGATAAATATGATCTTTTCTTCCACCAAATGTCAAACAGTTTCAAAAGCCAAACATTCTGAACTGAATGCAATACTATTATCCTAGAGTGAATCCACATGCAACTCAGATTTCCTCAACACTATATAGTATACATGCATACTGACACCACAAGTTAACAACCATACAAGCAAGTAAATTATAAAATGCAATGAAATAGATACATGCAGATATCTTCTAAGTTCTAACCCACAACTACATACATCTATTGTCTATTATAATGTTATAAAGAGAACCCCTTTTTTGGTGTGAACTCATTCTCGAAGCTGGCTTTTGAAACTGCCAAGGAAAAAAAACTGCAACCCAAAATTTATTGTCCCCTCTTTCTCCTTTCACATCCCATATTCCATTACTGATTGATCTCATTTAACTAAGCCAAAACATCAATTATAACTTCTTACAACACTAAGCCAAAACAAGGATTACTTAAACCTATTCTTGTTAACTATGTTTGCGGGCTATAAACAACAAATGAGACATTTTTACAACATATGTTTTCTTAGTCAGAATACAAATTTACAAGAAATTCATTAATATTTTATTCCTTTACGAATTCATCTTCTCCTACTTCCAGTGAGGAAGTGAAATGTTCATCCATTAACATTTTTGTGTGTTGTCATTTGCATTCAGATTCTTGTAATTGCCCAGTTCTCAAAACTTCATGGAGTCGACAGATATTAAAAATCAACACAGAGCAAAATCAAATCATCAAAAATATGTTCGAAAATATAAAACCCAAAACTAAATCAAAAGAGACACATAGATAAAACAAATTGGATCAACCTCTAGCTTGTTGAATTTTTGTTGATCGGAGAAGCCATTTGCCATGTCTGCAAGAGTCCTTGCTTGGGTTCTCCGTTGTGGATGGATTGTCGATTGACAGTTGTTCTCCCTGGTATGCAATCCACCGACGCATTTTATAGGCTTAACCTCTTCAACCAGACAAGCCAGTACAGATGTGTTGCGGATGGGATATGTCAATTAAAGCTTCATAGGATTGGGTATGAGGAAGATGGGTCTAGAGAGAGAGAGAGATTCGCGCATGTGATTCTCTGTATACAAATCAAGAGGGGAGATGACTCCCTCACGTTCGTATTCGCTTCTGGTGTTGCAGATCTGAGGAGAGGAGTCAAGGACGATAGTGAGTAGTCGCATCTGCCTTTGTAGAACTGAGGGTACGGGAAGCACCGTTGAGAGAGGTAAAGGAGGAGAAAGACGGTCTACTGTGGAAGGAAGGAGAAGTAGAAGAGAAAGGTAAAGGAGAACAAAGGAGAAGGAAGGTAAAGGAGGAGAGAGAAGAAGGCAGGGGAGTCAAACGGTAATTAACGTTGGCTGAGAATATTGTGGGGCCCATACTCAAGACTTTCCATCCGATCAGTAGTTCTAAAATATTTACTTCGGAAATACAAATGTTTGTTTTGGACAACTAAACGAGCAAAGTGATTATTTTCGGAAATGTGAAGCCCAAATCAAGTAAAAGGCCAATTTGTATTTTTATGATAATTGGGTCATTTGTAATTTTTTCAAAATAGACTAAGCCCACATTGAGTTGTTTTATTTGAGGTTGACTCATTTCCTTCTTCAGCATTTGCGAAATTGGGAGAGACCCGATGATTTCCATTTCCGTAAGAGGAAGTGAAGGGAATGAAACCTCTTGTCAACGCCCTTGGTTGCTGAAGTGAAGCAAATAACTTCCAGCAACTGCCCATGAGCTTAATGGATGGAGTTCATGCGAGCATCCTAGGACACTTGGCAACCCATGGTGAAGGCGGAAAAAAATCAAGACACATGGCAGCATCTTGGCCAAACAGAGAATGGTGCTGTGAGAGCCACAATTCAAATGCATGGGGCCAAGGGCCAGCCCAACAATTTTGAGTGCCCAAGGCAAGTTCTAAATTTTGTGCCCTTTAAACTTAACAATTTTTACATGAAAAAAAAAAAAAAAAATCCCTCCATCCTTGTTTGAGGGCGTCTATACAAGCAACCGGAGTTAATTAAAGAAAGTGTATGACCATTTCCATCCTCAAAAACCAAAATTACAATTCCTTATAGTGAACCCAGGTGGAGATGAAATAGATATAGCAATAAATATTTGTATCAAACAGTCCTGTTATCTAGACTCATTTTAACCAAAAAGAGAGGAGGACAACAACAAGACAAAGAAAAGCAAAATGCACATTGAAAGAGTGGTGTAGGTGGCTCTTATTAGTAGCATTAAGATCTAGAGTAGCCAAATACTTAGGAGTACGAACAAGAAGGAAGGTCTGGTCAAAGGATCTGCCTTATTTTTGTCCCACAGCGGAAACAGAAGAAGGTGAAAGGTTAAGAGAAGGGATATAAAAAGAAATGGAGGAGGACTTAATTATTAGTGGTCTGTTCTGGTAAATTTGTACTTCAAACTAAATGAGACTTCTTTTATTTTTCATTTTGGGCATTTTTTAATATTGGGCTACAATTGTTGGGCTCTTTTGTAATTTATAATGGATTATTTTTTCATTATTTGGATCAAAAGAGTGTTCTACTCAAGCTCATTTCTATAAAATGTTGGGGTGCCCCAAACAGTACCCATTTTTGGGTGCCCCAGGCCCAAGGCCCTGCATGGGGCCACACACCGGTTCATCTACAACACTCTCGATAGACAACAAATCTGATTTAAAGAGATTGTGATTTTCACAGGGCTCAGTTCATTTCGTGTTCTTCCATTCAGTTTGTATTTTGATTATTGTATTCCATTCCAATATTTTAATTTTGTTGTATTCTGTTTACGTTATAAAGGAAATTGCTCCTTTTGAAATATGTCGATGGCAATTCGTTTTTCCTGAACAGTTTCTAACCTAGCTCAAACTTAATGGAGAAAGAATTCTTACGTACCAAACCTTGACCACTAAGTCAACCGATTAGGGTTATACAAACGTATTTACTTGAATAGATAAGATTACACAACAAAAAAAAAAACTCTTACTGTGGGCAAATACTGAGAACAATTAAAGATTTGATTTATTTTGACCATCATACATATATTGACTAGTAATATGCTTCTTAATTAAGGTCTTTCTTTAATTTTTATATATATAGTTAAACGTGTCAAAATTTAATAAAACGACAACTAGTCTAATATAAGAGTATTTAACTCTTTTCTCTCCCTCCTGGCCTCCACCCTGATCCCTAATCATTGACTATAAGTCAAATCTTCCATGATACACGTGCCTATCATAATTTCCAACGGCTTAATCTTCTACGAATAATTTGAAATCGATCGATCTCCAACATGCATGTTGGCATACAATATCACTTATGAAATTAATACCTCAACATGCAAAGCTGTAACTCCGCTGGCCGGCCTTACGAAAATCAAAATGGAGCACATGCATTCAATCCACACTCCCCCGTATAGCTCCATTGCATCGAATTAATATTCTAAATTCATAGTTTTAATAAAACTTAGGGCCTGAGTTGAATTCCAAATATGATGCCCTAAAAATGGTGGTTAATTAATATATTATCTTAAAAAGGTTATGATTTAAAATTTATACTAAGCGTAAACGATAGTATGTTTATTTAACATATTTAAAGAATCAAAAACTCTGACTTTCGTGAAGGATGTTTTGCCCAAAAAAGAAAAAAACACAAAGGAAGTGTTCCATTATTTAAGATAAATGGGCTTTTTTTTTCAAATTGCTTATCGGAGTAAAATATAGTTGCCTCCGGAGGGGAAAAAACAAAATTGAAATCTTCAGTCAACTATGTTGCAAGAAAAAGTTCAATGAATTAGCTATAATATCTATTGAAAATAATATTGTAGGCTATAAGAGCTTAATTATTATTTTTGTTCTTAAAAATGTGAGAAAAGTAATGTTTAATAAGTAAATTATTCTAGGGCCTACCATTTTTACTGGCTCACCCCTTGGGTGAGATCATTTATATGTAAGCAATATGTCATCATATGATGTCATCACAAACAAATGAATTATTTTTTAAGTGAGAAAATTAAATTCCAAATATTACCATATTGGTTTGGGCAGCCGCTTGGGACTTGTGCTTGAAATTGTTGTTTTGGCAAAATATTCCAGCCAGATTTTTTTTTTTTTTGTTCTTATTTAAATTTTTTTTGCATTTATAGTTCTGCTTATATTTGTTTGTTACTATTCATCTCAAAAAGAGGAATTTAAAAAGTAAAAATTATAATCAAAATTTTTAAAACTTTTCTTAATGACAAAAATAATCCAAATTTTTGTATCCATAGCTTTATCGATGTTATGCCATGCACATAATCTCCCCAATCCAACCCCTCCACCTCATGCTACCCAATTCCCACCAGTTTCCATTTCTCTGCTCTTGTTTGGTTTTAGGTAATAATTGAAGAGAGAAATGAGAGTAATTATTAAAAATAGAAGGTAATGATTGGAGAGAAATAGAAAGAGAAATGTGAATAATATTTGAAAATATGGTAATAATTGGAGAAAATGTGAATAATAATTGAATAATAATTGAGAAAACCGGTCTCGAAGCCCAAAACTAACAATATCTATTTTCCCTAACCTCGCCTACCTTGGTTTCAACCTTATATATATACTGACATTTTTATACTCTGTGTGTGTGTGTGTGTGAGAGAGAGAGAGAGAGAGAGAGAATAATAATGCTTTAAAGCTAGCTAAAACTCATTTGCACATTACTCCATCTGGCCATTTTTAAGTGTTTTGCTCGTAAATTCAATTTATTAAAGAAATATTACCATTACACCTTTTACTTCAACTCTTACCTTCATTTTACACTTTTTACATCTACTTTTCAAAATTATCCTCTAATTACTCACCAACTTTTAAAAAGGACAAAATGATAATTGTACAAATTTTTACCCATTAACGTTTTAAAACATCACACTTATTACAGGACAACTCAAAATAAAAATGTGTACACTAAAAAAAAGGGACGTAGTAAGGAAATTTGAAGACTTTTAAACGAGGAGAAGCAGAGGAGGAGAGTTGACCTTTTGTAAGAGGTGACAGTCCCATGTCACAGGAGAGTTGACCTTGAGGAAGAGGTGATAGTACTCCTTGGTCTTCTAATTACTTTCTTTTTTTTTAACCATAAACATAAGATATATTTCACTATAGATCGAGTTAATCCATTACAAAGGCGACTACGTGAAAGATTATAAGCATTTCTCACCTCTTAACAAGTAGCCTTATATACACAAATAAAAACAAAGGCAGACATCACATCTAAAATATCACACACTAAATGTCTTCAAGTTGTCATTATTCCAACAATAAAATAGTGGAGAGATAAATGAAAAAATAATTGATATTCATACCCTCTCAAATTGATAGTCACACCCCTTTTCTTGTCTTTTAGTGAAGTTTTTACAAGACAAAAAAGGGATGTGGCTATCAATTTAGAGTGTAGAAATCACTCCCCATCTTCGGTTGCCAGTGAACTCTGTCCATTGTAATTACAGCAGATTTCTGAGCTCGGAATTTAGCATCCCGCATGCTTTCTCCTCATGTTCTAAGAGAAGAACATTATAACGCCAAGTGACCATACTGTGCCACATGCGGGATTTGAGTTGACACTTAAATTGATGGTTTTGTGGTAGTATTATTTTTCTTGATTATGGAAATTTTATTGTTCAGTTGCTGAGAAAACGTGGGAAAGGTGATTTTGGAACAGGCTGTAGCATCCGGGGTTGATCTTTCGGTAGTTGAGGCTTTGAGTGGACGAAAATCAACAATTGGAAATGAGACCCAACGGCTTTGTTCGGTTTGGGTTTTGAAAAAGGGTTTTTGGAGTAATAAGTAGAGAGGGATTGAAAAAAAAATTATTGGGTATCGTACAGGATGAGTCTTGAAACCTAAACTGAACAATGTGAACATGAGACGTACTCCAATATTATATCCGTGCAAAGGCTTGTCTATCTATTTGTTTGGACTATAAATCCAAACAGACCATACATCCATACGATGCTGGGCTAGAAATTTTATAATCATCACTACATATTAAATCATGTCTTATCGAAACGAACTAATAATTCAAAAAAACAATTGATAAAAAATTGACAAATATGAAAAAGGTTTGAGTAAAGACATAAAAATAATTTGAATCAATTATTTTGTCAAAACACCATTATAGTCCTCACCCTGTAATAATTGTAGCACCAGATGCACTGGAGCTCTTAAAGAGGGTTATACCAAAAAAAAATGAAATTGACATTCAGTCCACATTGCACATGGACTGCAAATGAATCTATATAACCATGTGGACAGATACATGACAGGGTTGGTCATTTCCTCCAACCCGTTCGAATCCGATCAAATCCCCGATCCGAATGGATCGGTATCGGTAATACGGAGATCTATTTTGAGATTGGATAGGATATGGAGATTTTTTTTTAAAATGTTTGGGGATCGGGTAGGGGGTGGAGATAGGTTTGTCCCCGCCCCGAATCCGCTCTGAATCCGTTCCCCGATCCATCTTCGCCCCGCTCCGCACTGTCCCCGATCCGCTCCGCCCCGAATATAGGGGTTTATTCATGAGTTATGAAACTTTTTGGTCCCACTAAATTTTAATTTCTCCAAACATATGGGGTCACACTAAATTTTCTCCAAATATTTTATTATAATTGAACTTTGTAATACGATAAATGTGATTAAATAAGAAATGCATCACTAGTCTTGTGAGGCATGGTCATGTGTAACAGAGTAGTGAACGCAATCACATGTGGACGCATTAGGAATCCAAAGCCAGCTTAAGTTGAATACTGATGCCTCATGGAAGAAAGAATTTGGAGGAGGTTTTGGTGCCATCATCTTACGGAATTATAGGGGAGAGCTTCTCAATGGGTATAAATTCAAAGTGCATGGATCATCTGTCCCAGTTTCTGAAGTTATGACCCTTCGAGAAGCATGTCTCATGGCACAGGCGCTAAACCTCAAGTCGGTGCAAATTGAGAGCGATAACAAGTGTCTCATTTCCTTGTGTGTTTTGGAATTAGTTCTTCCATGGGAGTGTGTTTGTGTTATTTATGACATTAGGAAACTTGTTTTCGATCTCAAGTAGCCTCTTAAATGGATTCCAAGAGAAACCAATCATGCTGCCCATTGGGTTGCTTCTTTTGTATCGGAATCACTTCCTCAGAATGGGGTCTCGTGTATCGCAACTGAGCTTAGTGCTATCCTTTCTTCTGATTTATGAGAATTTTCTCCTGTTCAAAAAAAAAAATGCATCACTATAATTTGAATACATCCCAACTAGGTTGACATCTATTCAACTATCAATCATATATATTCCTTAAAATAAACACAAAAAATTGCAAAAATCAAAACAATATTTTTCCAATTGAGCCGTTGATTTTGTTATTCATATTGATGAAATCAATTGTGCAAACTTTCTTCTCAATCAGCTTAGAAAGCTTGTCGATCGGGACCCAATTTGTGTATTTTTAATGATACTTTTCATCCGATTAAATGCCTACTGATATGCGATCCACTAAATTTTTTCTACAACTGATGAATACCATTATATACTATCTTGTTTGTGGTTCCTTTAGTTTTCAAATTAGAAATCTAGTTGATAGTTGATACAACTTGAATTAAAGCTGGCAAACACTTATGCTCACACATGGATACCATGACTTACTGTGCCCGTGTCGGCCCGGCTCATTCGACACCTCTACTTGTAACTTGATTTTAGCATTTAATTAGTAACTGGGATTCTAGATTTTTAATAATCTTTTTTTTTTTAAATGATTGGATCTCCAAATCCCCGTGGGGATCTCTATTCCCCATTTGGAGTGGAGATGAAGGTTGAAAATAAAGCTCCGTTGAGAATTGGGTAGGGGATGGATATGGAGAAGGAATTGGGGGTGGAGATAGTACTTTCCGGCCCTGATCTGTCCCCATACACATCCTTAATACCTAATAGCTATTTCCATAATTCCGGTGTTTGAGGTAGATTCCACACATCTCAATTAATTAATTTTGGGAGGTTTTTTAACCGTTTACTAGCACAGTAGCATTGGTTCAATAAAAGCCATAAAAATGTCCCATATAAAAAAATTCCATTTAAAGCAAAATAGAATGATAGATTACAAACAGCTATAGTCCACAAAGATTATATAAAATTTTAAAAAATACCGTCATGAACTTTTTTTAACCCTTAACTATACATGTTTTTTACCTGGAACTCTTATATATATAATGCATGAATGCGTACCTAGCTATATACACAGACATATACATTTATATACTATATACATACATAAAATACTATACCATTTGGAATGGGGCGGGTTCAGATGTTTAGGGTGAGTATTTCAAAATCATACCTGTCTCATTTTCAATCAGGGATTTTTTATAGTTCTACCTTAACAACTCTTATTAAATGAAAAATTGGATAATATCTCCTTCCAAATAGGAGGGGTGGAACGAGTACCTATCGGAATAATTCGGGGAAGATTGTCATCTCTATTGATATGTTTTGAATCTGAGACATTAAGAAAAAGTAAGCCACTATGCTTTGATCGATCACTAGTCCAAATCTTTGGGATTAATATCTCTTGCATGTTGCCATGTTGGCATGTAGTAATATTAATCTCTCTCTTGAATTAAAATACCACAACGTGCAAGGCTAGCTGATAGCCATAACTCCACTGGCCTCAATTACGAAACACAAAAAGGAGCACATGCATTCAAAGTTCAAACCACCGGAGCTTTTCAAACCATTGGGAGCTGTATTAGCAAAATTTGACAAAATTTCAATGCCATTGGAGTTGGTGCATGTGAAGGATAAAGCTTTCACACAACTCCATGATCTGTTTCCTAAGACTTCATTCTTGTACGTTTGATCACTTCTCCTCTCGCGAAAATTAAGCTCTAATAAAAGAATATTTTCACTCACCCGAAAAGCAAGTTACATTAAAGTTTTGTTTGTTTGACTTAATCGATATGAACAACGGATCTTTAAGGAAATCTCACCATTCGATGTTTGATTAAAATCTTTAAGGTTTAGAATAAATACCCAATTAGATTATGTTATCCTACATACAAGTGTGGGTATATAAAACATAAAAAAAATTGCCGTAAAAGATGTCGTATTAGAAATATATTTCTTCACTATTCATTTGGTGAGATTTTACATATTCATTTCAATGTAAATTGACATTGGAAGATACCTGTGAAATATATTAGTGTGAAAATACCCGGATCACATGTTGCGAAAACCGTGGTTTCCAATAAGCTTGATTACATATACTCATATAAACAAGTAAATAGGTAATTATTATAAACAAAAAAATATACATGTGTGCCTATATATATATATTACCTTAGTTTCCCTGAAGCTTTCTGGGAAGTACTCAACTGGTCAACTCTGAAGTCGTTGCACGCATAAGCCCTTCCGAACCCCACCTCTCTCTCTCTCTCTCTCTCTCTCTCTCTCTCTCTCTCTCTCTCTCTCTCTCTCTCTCTCTCTCTCTCCATTTTGTATAAATCGAGCATAAGCCATTTTCGATCTCTACATCTCCAAAATCAACGAAAGAGCTACTAGCTAAGGGAGAATCATGGCGTTTTCCAACTGTGGTGGGCCTGGTGGGCATTGTGTTAACACGAACAACCTCGCCTTTCAAGTGGTGTCGGGGCGGTGGTTCATGGTGTTCGCCTCCTTCTTGGTAATGTCGGCAGCCGGCGCCACCTACATGTTCGGAGAATACTCCGGCGACATCAAGTCTGCACTCGGCTATGACCAAACAACGATCACTTTGCTCAGCTTTTTCAAGGACTTGGGCGGAAACGTCGGCATTTTATCCGGGTTAATCAACGAGGTCACGCCCCCGTGGGTGGTGCTCTCCATGGGTGCACTCCTCAACTTTTTCGGGTACCACGTTGGGTTTTTTTTTTTAATTTCAGGCCCTTTGTTTTCATGTTCGTCATAGTAATATTTTAACATTCTTTGGTTCAAATTCAAATTAAAGATCTCACTTACCCAATTTTTTAACTGAATTTACAAAGTTCTAAAATGTTAATGCATGCATGAACTTAAATTTTTATATCCAAACATGACACGTATTTTTATAATGGATCATCGGGAGTATTTGAAGGAAAAAAGAAAAGAAACATATTCTTTATTTTTTTATAACTGGATGTCTGGGCTAGCATACGTGCACTTGAACTAATTCTAGGGCTCTAAAGGTAATGACCAGATGTAAATTACCAGTGGCCTTAAGAGTTTGCTGGTAAGGGAAATTGAACATGAAGCCTTAAGTGGAAGCAATCCCCTAAGTCTCAAGCCAAAACTACTCTGTCGAACCGTTGGGGTTAAAATATATCTATTTTAAGGGACTAACACAACTAAAACCAAAGAAAAACACAGAAACCAAGGTTGACCTTTTGTATACTTTTTGTTTTAGGGGGTGTTCCACTAACAAAAAAATTATTTTTATCAAACACTGAGATAGGTCATTCTTTCACAACACATCACATAAAAAACCGTGAAAAATTACTTTTTTCAAAAAACTGGGTTAACACCCCCTTAGTATATCTTTTAAAATATACTTCACAACATTTTACTGTTTTAGATCTTTAAAATCAGAATCTTCTTAAATTTTTGCTGTATTATTTTTCCTATGTTATTTTCTTGTAATTTTTTGTTTAGTTTATCATCGTTATTTTTTAAAGTTAATCATTCATCTTGAGAAAATGAATCAAAAAAAATATAAAATGTACGTGGACTAAAATTAAGAAAAAAATTCATATAAGACATCACTAAAAAGAAGCACAGTTGTTTGGTACTCTTTTGTTTTTAGGCTTCTGTTATGGAGAAATATTCAATCCAAAAATTTAGCATGAATCTAACAAAAATTCAAAATTAATGGTGTGACACCGAAGGAAAAGTTTAAGAAGAACATGGCTTCAAACTGTATTTGACGTCAATACAACCTCGATCATCCGATTATTTTCTCAATCCTACTAGCATTCCATATATTCTACTGGAAAATAACTTTTGCACTACTCCAGTAATTTTATAAATGCATTGTAAAGTTTATTTTCTCGTGTGCATTGCGAATTATGTCATGTGCAAATTTAAGCACTAAAATAACATTGGAGTACATTTATAAAATAATGGGTTGCAAAATTCATTTCCCTATTGCGATATCAGTACCTTAAATAAAACACATTCTTAAATCCATTCATTGTCACTTAATAACAAATTCAGTACGTTTGAGTGCCCTGAAAGGATCCAGAATTAACTCCGAAAGTGTAAATCAACGGTCCAGATTCACTGAATCATTGATTTTTAAATTCTAAATAAATTCTAATTGTATTTTCTGTGTAGCAATGCTGTAACAAATTTCCTCGAATTAGTAACAAATTTCAAATCATAAACAGGTATTTCATGATTTGGTTGGCCGTCACCAAAAAAATCTCCACACCCCCAATATGGAAAATGTGCCTATACATATGCATAGGCGCCAATTCCCAAACCTTCGCCAACACCGGCGCTCTGGTAACGTGCGTCAAGAACTTCCCGGAGAGCCGCGGCGTCGTTTTGGGACTCCTCAAGGGTTTCGTCGGACTCAGCGGCGCCATCATAACTCAGCTCTACTACGCCGTCTACGGCAACGACTCCAAGTCCCTCATCCTCTTCATCGGTTGGCTCCCAGCGGCTATCTCCTTCGCTTTCCTCCGTACGATCCGAGTCATGAAAGTGATCCGAATGCCCAACGAGCTCAAAGTGTTCTACGATTTCCTGTATATATCGCTCGGACTCGCTGGTTTCCTCATGATTATTATTCTAGTAGAGGCGCGGTACCAATTTAGCAAGGCGGGGTACGATGTAACCTCCACCGCAGTGCTCGTGTTGTTGTTTCTGCCGCTGGCGGTTGTGATTAAACAGGAACACGATATTTGGATGGGGAAGAAATTACAGGCGATGAATGGATCGGCGAGTCAGTTGAAAATCGTGACCGAATCGGAGGAGAATTCGAATGGAGATGTTGTGGCGTCGTCTTCTGTCTCTGGACCAGGTATTGGAAAAAAGTTTAATTTTGACTTGCTAGTACATCTAATTTTGGGAATGTCATGAGGTACATTTTTAAATAATAATACTGCCAAAATTTTTAAATAGTACTCCCTCCGTCCCATAAAGTTTAACACTTTCGGGAGTGCTTACTATTTTTAAATTGCCTATGTCTTTCAATTCATAATGTTTTATGTGATTTTCAGAACTTTGTTCAAAAGATTTAATTGAAATCTATCAAACGAGACTCATATTACTTATATAAAACATTACAGATTAAAAGAAATAATCAATTTTTTCATAGGGTTGGAATAGTAAAAGTGACAAACTTTAAGGGACGGAGGGAGTATTAGCAGGGTAGGCCAAGCCAGATGTGAGCCCAGCAAGCTGCTTCCGGGCTTGGGCAATCCTATGCTGGGGCAACCAAAAAAATAAAATACAACCGAGGTGGTTGCCGGGATGGCCGGGATGTGTGGCACAAGTGTGTCCGGCCACTTACCTCCACGTCTAGAGTTCGAGTCCTGCGTGCTCCAACTACACCCTTTGGGTGGACAGTTGGTGCAGGACATAGCTCTCCATGTGCCGTGGAGGGCCCTCTGCCATCTTGTTCACACGATAGTGCCTGTGGTGACGGTATGTTCTCACGGACAGCAGCTATGGCTCAAACCGGACATTCCATAGGCGGGACGGGAGCCCGTATGGTCACGCCCAAGGGAGTCTGCAACGCTGGTCACCCCCTCCCACCCTTTTACCAGATAAAAAAAAACCAAAAAAATAAAATCAACGTAAGTTATATATATTTAAATAAAACAAAGTTTTCTTACAAAATGCAAATGATGTACCTGGTGCAGTGGTCTCTAGATGCAAGTAAATGAGCACTGTTACATATATACCTAAAATGGGAATTCATAAATTATTCAGAATTTCAACTTCAACGGTTTAAACCAGAGTGGTCTGGGTTCAAATTCTGAGTATCGATTATGGGTACCTAGATTTTTTGCAAGTAAATTCCTCGGCAACTCCCTTGTTTTTAATTTTGAGACTTCTTTTGCCCCTCTTTCTTTTGATTTTTTTTCTACTCCATTTTTTTCCCAACAAATTTAGAACCTCACTCAAAATACACACCTAAATACACAAACACTCTCATAAATGTGTGAGACCACACAAACTGGTGGTATTGTGTGTATGAGCTCCATAGATTTATATATTTGTTTGTGTAAATGTGTGTGGATTTTGAATTTCTAAGTTTTTTTGTTTTCCCCTCCCAATCCACAGTATTACAAAAATCATATTACTCAATTACTTTCTTATTTTCTTTCTTTATATTAAAAAAAAAACTCTCCAAACATTAGAACTGGCCCTGAGCATTAGCAGGCTGACTAACAACCATGCCATCGCTTAGACCTCAAGCCTGAGCATCCGTTATTGAATAAATTGTATTTTTAATGTTTTGCACGTATTTTTCCACTATTGAAGATAAGTCGTTTCTCTTAACTAAATGGACTAAATGATACTTCTTTTGTCTCAATTTATTTGTCCATTTTAAGGATTTTTTTTTTTTAGGAGGCATAATGATTACTATAAAAAGCTTTGATTTTTCAATAATGTCCCTCACATTTTTTGCATTAGATGAGATGCACGTTAATTCTCTAATGCACAATTTATATAAAAATAAGAAAGGCCAATAATGGAACTTTTACGGGTTAAAAAAAAAAAAAAAAAGGAGACAAACAAATGGGACGGAGGGAGTATCTTTAGAAGAAACGAATTAATTGTGTTTTGCCATTAGGATGAAGACAAAAAAATTAGGGTGAAGAAAAAAAATTAGTTAAAACTAAACCGGACGTATAAGCTGAAATGCTGAATTGAGCTATTTAATTCAAACGAAAAATTCATTTTTTTTCTTACAAATTAATGGATGCTATAATTAAGCTCAGTATATTAGGTGAATTTCAGCTACTTAATTCAAGCTAAAAAAAAAAATCAATTTTTGTTGCATAATTGTGTTCTACATACCAGATTGTGAGATGTTTTTTCTTGCTTGTTTATCACTGTTTTAGCTTCTGAATTGTACTATTATTGTTTCTTTACAGCTCAAACACTACCCACCTCACAAAACCAACAAGACCAAGTATCTTGCTTCAAAAACATGTTCCGCCCGCCAAACCGGGGCGAAGACTACACCATCCTCCAGGCCCTCTTCAGCATCGACATGATCGTCCTCTTCTTCGCGGTGATCTGCGGCGTCGGCGGCACTCTCACCGCCATCGACAACCTCGGTCAGATCGGCACCTCCCTCGGCTACCCCAAGAAGTCCACCTCCACCTTCGTCTCCCTCGTATCCATCTGGAACTACCTCGGACGCGTCTCTGCTGGTTTCATCTCCGAAATCTTTCTCACCAAATACAAATTCCCCCGCCCCATATTCGTGACCTTCATCCTCCTCTTCTCCTGCATCGGCCACCTCCTAATTGCCTTCAACGTCCCCAACGGCCTCTACGTCGCCTCAATCATCATTGGATTCTCCTTCGGGGCCCAATGGCCGCTCCTTTTTGCAATCATATCCGAAATATTCGGACTCAAGTATTACTCAACCCTGTACAATTTCGGAGGGGCGGCAAGCCCAATCGGGGAATATATACTGAATGTCAGGGTTACAGGCCACTTGTATGATAGAGAGGGTGAGAGACAATTGGCTGCGGCGGGGCTTGTTAGAAAGGCTGGGGAGGAATTGAATTGTAATGGGGTGCGTTGTTTTCAGGAGGCTTTTATTATTATGACGGTGGTGACAGTTATCGGAGCGCTTGTTTCTGTGATTTTGGTTGTTAGGACTAGGAAGTTTTATAGGAGTGATCTTTATAAGAAGTTCAGGGAGGAGGCGAAGGCAGCCGAGATGGATATGGCATTGGATGGAGGTGGCAGCAGAGTTGTGGTGGAGCGGCAGGGGTACTAAGGAAAGTGGGTGGTGGCGGTTGGTGAGAAAAACTTGGGTGCCGAGGGAGTATAATGTATATGCACATGTTGTGCCGAGCGCACATCTCAGTCATTCAAAAGTGTTTTGGACGGCCTCTCTCTCTCTCTCAACCCCTCTCTCTCTCTCTCTCTCTCTCTCTCTCTCTCTCTCTCTTTTAGAGCCGTCCTAAATATTTTTAGACGGCCAAAATGCACGACGAATACCACCGCATAGTACCCATCGGGCACCAAGTTTTTCTGCAGATTGTTGGTTAGGATTGAATAACATTTTCTTCAAAATGTCATTTAGTGGTGTACGGTACTATCTTGTTTTGTAATTCTTGGACGAAATTGAAATGTGAATTCTTGTTTCCTCTTCATTTGCTGGCTTGTCCAATGGCTCATCTCCGTCAGTAGGTTCTTGTAGAATTCTCTTCAGCATATTATCACACTTACTATCATTTTGCGACTCTAGAGTGGAATCGTGCATGTATTCGCGTGAAATGAAAATATTACAAAATGGCGTGTTAGAGGAACTCCAACAAGATGGAAAAGAGGTTTTGTCACGCCCTGAATTTTCAACATAATATTCCTACATTTCATAATAACAAAATAGTTATGCATGTGGTGTATTGTACAAGTGTGTAAATCTACAATACATGAGATTAATTAAAAGAGTGAATTTTACTTATAACTCTCAAACTATGCACATTTTTTCTATATCGTCCTCAAACTAAAAAAAATCACCCATGTCATCCTCCAACTATTCAATTTCATACAATTGAGTCCAATTGCTAACTTCTATTAGGAGTGTGGACAGAAAGTTGACCATGTGCCTAGCACATGACTTGGTCAAGGCAAATGAAAGGGCAGAAATGCCATTCCTAATCCATTCTCCTCCCCAAAATTAACCCCCGAGTTAAACCAAATCAATGAAGAAGAAAGTAAACCCAAATGGTTAGAAGACAAAGGAACAATTATCTGTTGTTCGATTCACATCACCGCCTAGGTCCAACCCTAACAAACAATTTCTATGCTCCATGGAGGGCAAAGAAGAAAAGAGGAGGAAAGTAATGACAGAGTAGGAGAAGCCGTCGATGTCAAGCGGTGCTCTGCAAAATATGCTAGTGGCATTTGCAATAACAGCAGCCAAAACAAGGCCCTCTTTACTCAAGCACCCTCTTTACCTAAGCAGTGCTCAAAGCATTCAAGAATAATCTTTCCCAACCAAGGTTCAATACCCAATCTAACCAATTTCAGCCCGTCCTTTGTCAATTCGAACACATCATTCTTCATTAAAACGGCTCCTAACTGGATTAGATTAAGCATCGATAAAATCAAAACTCCGTAAATCGGTTGTGCCCACCGCAAGAATCCTTAAAACTGCCACACCCGAATGAACCCTACGAATCTCAAGTTCCTTATGAGGGGACATCAATTCAAAATCACATTCTGAATAAAGTCTAACACCTTCCCAGTTCAGTTCTCCCGGCACGACCAGCATGTTGATTCACAGAGCTCCGACTAATTCTGCAAACCTTAAGGACATTCATACAAGAGCCAGGGGAAGAAAAAGGCATGAAGTTTTTTTTGAAGTTTATGAAGTTTGTATTTCATGTTCTTAAGAGATTGCTATGAATTTTTTTTATTTTTTTTTGGATCTTATGTTTGTTGACCACTTTGTGGAAGTTAATGACTATGGCTTACTTTTGTTTTGGACATGGGTGGGATACAAATTCCAATTAATTAGATTTTATTTTATTGTCACTGCTTGAATGTAGTGCATTAAGAATGCCCTAAAAAGTGTTGTGAACACTTTAGAAGATACTCAAAAGTGTTGTGAAAACTGTCCTCTTGACCTCTGATTGTGGTTTATGCGGCAGTTTGGAATGCCTTAAGTGTATTAAAAATGACTTTCAAAAAAATTGTGGCAGCATCAGAAAATGCCTCAATAAGGAGTATTGCGGCACCTAGAAGTGCAGCAATAGAATGTTCTTGAGGCTCCTCTAAGTGCCTCAATCGAATGCCTTAATAAGTACCATACGGGGCACTTAGAAGTGCAGCGTTGAAGAGCTATTGAGGCTCCAGAAAGTGCCTTATAAGAAGTGTTGCATTACATCTATAGCTGCATTGATACACGCGGCACTAAGGTGTAGTGCCTCAACAGTGTAGGCCTCAACAAGTGAAACAGCCCAACAGGCTGCTTATTGAGGCAATTATGAATGTCCATAAAGCCTTTTTTGTTTTAGCACCATTTGGATCTCCCGAAAAGACATTCAAATGCGATACTCAAACCAAAGACGAGATGGCAAGATGCCAACCAAAAAAACAAAATGTAAGAAGACCATGAACCAAGGAGGACGTACCCTCCAAGGGCATACGATTAGAACCAAAACCGTGAAGACAAAACCATGAGTACAGACCCAATCCGACGATGAGAAGACCATATAATTAAGAATCCTGGCATATCAACATCCACCAATCAACTATTACCCTATTAGACTTGAAAAGACACCAACTAAAGTGACACCAGCTAGAAAGATTCTAAGATGCTTTTGAAGTCTAAATACAAAAATTCTCCACTGAGTATTTATCATCATCTTTTCTTTTCTTTTTTGTTAGTCCTAACCCAAATAGCAACTCTAACTATAATGAGCTCATTAAATTCATCCCAGGCAGGCTTAAAAAACAAGCTCATTTCTCTTATTCTAAATTGTCCATATTATTTGCCAAAGGGAATTTCCACCTTCATATATGATCTCTTCAACAGTCTGAACACCATTGTTGTCTCTAGTACCTTCCACAAAAGAATATAACATCATCGGCTTCATTTGAGTACTCATCCAATTTAGGAGATAAATTTTGGTTATCGTATATGATCAAGAATCTGTCTTTGTTCTACAAAAACTAAAGGCAAATTCCAATCCACTGCTAGTAGTGAGGAAAAAGAATTTTGTCTAAAAAAAATTTCATCCGGCATTGTTTGAAACTTCAAGTAACAATAACTTGCAATTGAACCCAAAACTCTGATAACAATTTGATGCCAGATTTTATAGATGGGAAGGAATAAAAATAAAAAAATGAGAAACGATAAAGGGATAAAGTTCACCAATTAAGCAGAAACACCAATGGGATATAGAATATTACCACCCGTGGGGTCCGACAACGAATACAGGGCTAGGAAATGCTCACCACTCAATGGAATCCACCAAAGAAATACAGGACGCAAAACTCGCCACCAATTGAAAGTCCACCAAAAGGATAAGAGTTAACAATAAGATAATCTTCTTAACAAGCCAAAGGCTAAACTCAAATTCACTCAACTCCCTCATTTCATTGACTAGATAGGTTTAAATGGATAACTTGGAACATTCCTCCAAGCATAGAAAATACAAATTCCAATTTTCAAGATTCTAAAAACTAAGTAGACTCTTGACAACTTAAAAGACACTTAGGAAATAAAAAGAACTTCAAATTATGATTGACAAAATGACATTAAAAACTGTGAATCAAAAAATACCTCATCATTTTTAGCATCTTCATTATGTTCCTGCATCAAATTATGAGCCAAACATGTCCTCTGAAAGCACGTACTCAATAGTTCAAAATACGCACCGTAAACTGGTCCGTGTTTTATTTCACATTGAATAAACTTCCGTTGTCAATAATATTGAAAACAAAAAGACCGACACGTTGGTAACAACAAGCATGTTTTTGTCGTAGATTTTTTTTCGGTAACAGTTCTCAAACAAAGCTCAAATGAAAAAATACAAATCAGTTGTTTTCGCATTTTTTTTTCATATTTAAAAATAAGTTATTTTTGCTTGTTACCACAATAAGTGGAAACACGTAATGGATACAAAACCGTAGCCCATACCTATGTCCGCCACTTCAGAATTTCCGTAAATGGGCCCTACGAAGCCCAAAAAAGCCTCATGCTTATATCCAGATAAAAAAGACCATTTAAAAGCCCAGACTTGTGAAAGCCCGAGAGCAATTTTCGTGAGTCTTCAACAGGAACAAAATTTCGGTGCTGAGTGGGTACGCCACGTGGTGCCGAGCGGCAATTTTGGTCATTCAAAATTGTTTTAGACGGCCAAATTTCTTCCACTCTCTCACTCTTTCTCTCTTTAAATTTGGGCTGTCCAAAATACTTTTGGACAACCGAGATTACCGTTCAGGCACCACGTAGGATGGTGCCCGCTCGACACTGAAAAATCTCTCCTTTGAACAGGCTTTCAGTATAAATCAAGTTCCAACATCCTTAAACTGATGCATGCCTCGTTTAGCAATTAGTGGAGGGGTTAAGGCTTTATAAAGGTTTTTGTGTTTTCCAATCTAAAAGCTCTTTATTATCTTCAACTAATGAATCAATGTGTTTTATAAATTTTCTTTTGCAATCGGGAACAAGTGTCAATTTGTTCTACCTTTTTTTCTTTTTTTTTTTTTTTGGTACACTATAAAAAATGTCAATTTGTTCTATCATGGAAATGAGTTCTAGTAACAGGAATTTCATGTTAATTAGAGCATATTTAGGTAGTTAAATTCTGAAATTTAAAAAAAAAATTATTAATTAGTCAATAATCTTTATATAGTATAATTTAATTTACTCTATTGACAACACTTTAACTTTACTGAAATTATCTCGTTATCGTTACATTAGCATGGCCATTTTGGAGTTGCTTAGGAAATAATAAGCCCGCCCAAGCTCAGCTCAAAAAAGTTAAATCTGGTTTTAATTTCCAATAAGATTATGTGCGCTGGCATTAGAGTTGGTCAACTGGAGTGAAGCTATTCAAGGTAGATTTATAATATTTTTAAAATAAATGAAAGCGGTGAATATTTATCAGATCACAAAATATGGCCGAGTTCAAGGACTTTGTCAATTGAAAGGATGCTTGCGTTCAATTCGTGCATTTGAATGGCTGCAAAAAATTATTTTAAATGTCTTAGAACAACAATGAACCAAATAACAGTTACTGCATATTTTTCGGAGTGAAAAGGCTATAATACACACTCCTTATTTGGATGTGTATCATACACACCCCTACAAAAGTTATGATTTTTTTTAATAAAAGTTGCAAGACACACTAAAATCACTACAACAAATTTGACAAATGCCAATGCACCTTTGTATATTGGCAAATGCATATTTGCATCGGCAAAGGGTTTTGGCGATGAAAAACCTCGCGTCGGCACTATGTCGTCGTTGCCCTGTCGGCAATACTTTTGGTGATGCAACCTTTTTTATCCATAAAAGACAATTAGTTTTGTCAACGCGATATTACATTGGCAAAAGTGTATTTCATTTGACAAAGCACATCAGTTTTGCCGACACGATATTACATCGGCAATACTAAAACTATTGGCAACATGATGTCTCATTGCCAAAAGTAATGTCCACATATTTACTAATAACTTTTGGCGATGGACTTTGTGTATCGGCAAAAGAATTTTAAACAAAATATATAATTTTTTTTAATTCTAATTTTCCCAATAACCTACATTTATCCATTTCATAATTATCATTGACGTGGAAATACATTCATTCCATCGTTCCTCAAAACCAAAAGTACTTTCATTCTACTACCTTAAACATATCACAACCCATAACAAATTATCCATAACTTGTCCAAACATTACAATATAGTCAAAAGCTTACACCACCAGCTATGCATCCAAAAACTAAACTAGATGTCCCATGCATCCAAAAAATTTCAAAAGAAATAGCCAACCACAGCTGTATCAAAAAGTAATACCCAAAAACCAACTTTCAAACTCTCTCTAAGTCATCATAGTTGACCTTCATTTTGACTAGTAGAAGTTCCATTTTGTTGTCCACCCAAAATGTCTTCCCCATGTTCGCTACCTTGAATTAACCCCGGAATGGCGGTTGAATCAACACCAGAAGCCAACATGAGCATCATCTTTTCAAATTTCTTACCGTAATCAGCTATGACTTGTCCTTGTTCAGCCATGATTTTTCCTTGATCAGCAACTTGTTGCTTAAGAGCAACTACCTCTGAATTTGGGACTCCTTGAGACTGCGTACTTAAACTGCTCCTGCGAATCCCATATCCCTTCAAGTAGCTCGATCTCTTCCCAAGCACCTCAACAGAAACTTGTTCTTCTAATAGAGGATTTGTGACATCATGTTGCGATTGCTTCTGAATTATTTTAAGCATCTCATCCTACATCAATAACATGTAAAGAAAATAAGACATGTAAGAAAAAGATAAAGCACCAATATGTAAGGGAGGAAAAACAACTCAGTCAACTGGAGCCAAAACCCAAACATATAAGTAGCAGCAATTATCATGCTAGAAGGTATCATGCTTACTCTTTTTTTTCCTTCTTGAAACAGCAAAAGAGATTTTATTAAAAAAAAACATGACAATGTGTACATCTGTTTTGTACTTTCACCAAATTTCGACACGATTTCTTAACCAATTTTTGATGGTGCAACCTCTACTTCAATCAAATTCATCATCTATTTTCTACTTTCACCAATTATGAGCCATTACCCAGCACTTAGTAGCACAAGTCTAGCAAGTAAAATGTGTTTCCTGTTCCTAGATCATAGTCTCAGCATAAAAATAATAATTGTTGCGCCTAAATTATGATTTTCAACTCTTAAATCACAGATTCAGCACTAAGAAAATAGTTACAGCAATATTTTCATCTTACTATGGCATTTTCAGCAACTAAAAACAGTTTTTGGCACTAAAATCACACAGTTTCAGCACCCAGAAACACTATTTCCAGCATCCAAACCCAGTTTTCAGCACTTAATAGTACAATTACAGCAGCCACAACTTGTTTCTATCTAGTATAAAAAAAACTGAATGTAAGACTTGTTACAGCAGTCACTGAAGGTATTTAGAGTTAACAAAATTGCAGTTCCAACATAAGTTTTCACTCAGAAATGCGAAAACAAAACCCTAGTTCCAACAATACCCTCAAGTTGATACAAGAAAACAACCAAAGATAAAAATAAAAAAACCTACTAATACCATAGTCAATTCTCTCTACCTTGCAAAGTATTAGTACGACCCGTTCCTCCCATTTTTCCATATCACTTCGTCTTAACGTCTTTGAGCAAAGTTCTTGGAAAAAATTTCCCAACTCAAACAATGTTGTACTACTCACAAAACCACGCATTCCAATGGGAAGAAGACGTTGAAGCAAGACATGACAATCATGGCTTTTCATGCCTGATAACCTGCCATTCTTTGAAGTCACACACCTACATATGTTTGTTGCGTAGCCGTCTGGGTACCTAATTGACTTCAAAAACTCATAAAATCTCTCTACTTGATGAGGGTCCAATGTATATGTTGCCCGGGGTTTCACAATTGATCCATTTTCAATAATTTATAGATGTAGCTCTGGCCTTATTCCCCTTTGTTTCAAATCCTCTCGCACTTTGTATGTGTCGTTATTATTTCCATCTATGGACAACATTGTCCCATAGATGCTTTCGCATATGTTCTTCTCGATATGCATGACATCAAGGAAGTGTCGAATCAACAAGCTCTCAAAGTATGGTAGCTCCCATAATAGGCTTTTCTTTGTCCAATTCAATTCGGTAGGATGACGAGATCTTTTGCCTCCTATAGTATCCTTTCCGAATTCGACTGGTCGCAACCTATATAGCTGAGCCTTTACCTTTTCCACCGATAATTCAAAGGATTTCTTGGCAAACTCATACGAACCATCAAACTTCTTGTCCTTCCTCCAAGGCTGGTTCTCAGGCAATTAAGCTCGATGACCCACCCACCCAATCTTATCGATTAACTTCTGCGATAATGGACTATCATTGCAAGTGGGACAAGCCAAATAGCCCTTTGTTCTCCACCCAGATACATCACCATATGCGGGGAAGTCATGAATAGTCTCTATTACAACAGCATGCAATCGAAAGGTTTCTCCATTTGAGGCATCATAAGTCATAACACCAATTTTCCACAAGTCTTTCAATTCGTCAACCAAGGGCCTCAAGTAGACATCTATATTGGTCCCTGGTTGATTCGATCTAGGAATAAGTAGTGACATCATAAAAAAATGGATCCTTCATGCATTTCCAAGGTGGCAAGTTATACGGCGTCAATATCACAGGCCACATCCTATAGGATGTGCTCATATTCCCAAAAGAATTGAATCCATCAGTGGCTAAACCTAGTCTTACATTGCAGGTCTCCTGGGAAAACTCAGGATACATCCGATCAAATTCCTTCCACTGAGGGGCGTCAGCCGGATGCCTCATTTGGTCGTCATCCACCCGCTTATCATTGTGCCATCTCATATTTTTGGCTACCTTCAAATTCATATACAGTCTTTGCAACCTTGGAGTCAGTGGCAAGTAACAAAGTATCTTGTGAGGGATCTTCTTACCCTTACCATCATTGACCTTGTACCTAGAACTCCCACATTTAGGACATTCGTCTAAGTGAGCATTTTCCTTCCAAAATAGCACACAATCCTTTGGGCATGCATGGATGAGCTCATATCCCAAGCCCAAATCACATAATAACTTCTTGCACTCGTGAATTGACTGTGGAACCACGTGCCCTTCCAGTAAGAACCGCGTTATTCTCGACAAAAATTTGTTGAAAGAAGTATTACTCCACCCATGTTCTACTTTCACTTGTAACATCTCAATGACAAAGGATAACAAGGTATCCTTACAGCCTAGGTATAAGCTAAGTTTGGCGGCCTCTACTAATTGTTCAAAGTTTCTCATGTCCTCCCTCTCTATGGTATCACTATCCATGTACGTCCCCTTATAGTGGTCTTCCATCAATTTCTCATAATCATCGTCTCCATTTTCATCGTTTTCATCCTCACTATCACCTTGCTCATCGGTTTGAGGAAGTTCACCATGTAATAACCAAGTCGTATAAGATACCATCATCCCTCGTACAAGTAAATGAGCTTTCACAATATTAAACTCATTCTTGTAATAGTTACGACAATTATTACATGGGCACTTAATCTCCACTGCGTCACCCGAATGTGCCTTTGCAAATTCAATAAATGAGTCTACGCCATCAACATAGGATTGACTAAATCTGTCAGAAATAAACATCCAACTTCTGTCCATATCCAGTCACATAAAACGAAAGAGCATGTTAATAGATGTCACATATATTTATTTTTAGACAAAAATTTGATCACAAACCTTCTAAGTGACATCTAATTTTTCTCTATTACTTGCACTTGGAGATTGTTTTTGAAGAAGTTTATGCAAAACTGATTTTGATTTTAAGTGTAACCGCTTATGAAGGGAGTTCCTCCTCAACAAACAACAAAAATTCATTAACATTGAACTACTAATAGGTGCATTTTAGTTTTATGTTCAGCAAATTTAAATTCAATGTTGAGAAAGCTCAAGAGTTGTTTTTAAGCGTGTTAAAGCTCAAGCACCCAAGTCATTGATCGACCTCGGTGATCATGTTATAGCAAGTAGTATTAAGTCTTTGAACCAATCACAGGACAATTTTAAAGCATATACACTGCCACAACATTCTATCATTTTTTTTTGTTTCCGAAATTGTAAAACCCAACAGTGGTATCAATCAGATTTCAAAATCTTAGTAGCCCAAAGTATTTTAAGTGTTTAGAACCCCAACAGGGGTTATTAATAAGATTTTAGAAGCTTAGCAGCCCAAAGTATTTTAAGTGTTAAGTTCTTAATTAAATAGTATTCAATAGAACGAAAGATTATGCAAGTGGCGAAGGTCATAAACCCAACTTTAATAAGCAATAAGAGGTGGCAATATGTAAAGGGGGTTGTTGCACATGCCGACTCCGGTTCCAAAAAAAAAAGTTTACAGTAAGGGAAAATTGATTAAATATCTGGAATAACTTTAGTTTTTTACATAATCGATGCAAAAATAGCTATTTAAAAGAATAAAATGGTTCAGATCTTGAGAATAATAGCTCAATTACTTTATTTAAAGACACAAGATAATTTAAAACCAGCCCCAGCCCCTCTTGCAATCTCTTTTTTTATCCTAGCTTAAGCACACTTGAAGAAGAAAATGGAACTGAAACTTGATGAAAGAGCAATAGCAAGATACTTTGAGAGTAGGGACTGCATAAAAAAAGTGAAAGATTGAGATACCTTGAATGTATGATGCCAACGGAGGACACCGCTAGCAACCAGTTGTAGAGAACTTCTGTCCATAACAAGTTTAGGATCCATTAGCAATGTAATTCCTTGTGTCCCTTTAATAATAAAGCTTAAGGCAGATGCCTATCTTAGGCAACTAATTAATCATAGGAAACTGAAATTAAAAAAAAAAGACACTAATCGTTTACCCCATCAACACACACCCCTAACAGTAGAAGTATATATATGTACCCGAAAGCCGAACAAATCACTAAAACATAACCCAAACCTAACTAGGTATACTGAGAGATTAATTGCATTTAAAAAAACCTCATCATCCAATTAAACAGATGACTGTGTTTAGATTACTTTAACGACAAGAGTAAAAAGATTGGCACAAAGCTCTATGATTTCCTTTCTTTCTTTTCTTTCGCTTTTTCTTAATTCTACTCTCTTTCAATCAGAATGGCAATAGTTTATAGGATAATGTCAAAATAGAGTGGTAGATGAGTTGTAGAATCCTTATGCTAGTTGCACCTTAAGCTCAGATTGGCACCAAGTTTTTGGGATTCTCAGCTACAGGGGTACAATACGAAGTACATACCATTTTCCATACATGCAATCCTCGCTTTCCAATCACTCCCTGGAGTTCTCTGTATAAAAGCTTATAGTTGCCAAGAAAAGGGACTGAACAACATTCAAAGCAAAAACAGCTTTGATCCCAAAGTGAACCCTGGCAAAAAGTACTGAATTCCCAAAGCAAACCGTGTTTTAGCAAATCTAGTACCCTAGAGCTGTAATTTTGTTCTGGCTTAAATGTCGGACGGTTCTTGACCAAATTCTGTACCCTAGAGCTGTAATTTACAGTTTACTTGGGTGGTTTTTAGTAGTTCTAGCAATGGCAATGGTGTTGGAGAAAACCCTCCATCTACCTCTAAAATGCCTTCATATGCTAACCTTCAGAATGTAGCTGAAGCCACACCCATTGATTCCGATAAAAAAGACGGTGTCAAAAAATCGAGGGCCTGAAATTTTGTAAAGAAAATGAAGCGTTGGAGAGCATATGGAATCAAACGAGAATCTCCAGTCCAGTTTGTCTGCAATTTCTTGTGACAAACAGTCTCCTAACAGGGATGTTTGTTGAGGATGGCTTAATTGTTGGGTTGTACAGATCAGAGGTAAGTGTTAAAAAGAAATTTGAATATTTTAAGTTGTCTTATCAATTGCTAATTTTTGGTTTCCAAGACCTATTTTTTGTACTCCGTGGACGTTCAAATTGCATACCATGATAGTCATTCATTATCCACACATGTCATACATCTTTCATATAGGATGATCTAATAAGAGAAATGAGCTTAGCACAACACGGGATAGAAACCTAATCCTAAAAGGAGAGAACCCATCACTGAACAATTATAGGAATTGTAGAAATAGGTTCAGACCAAGTGACAAAACTCTGTATGAGTAGGGCTACAAGCCTTGCGAAGTCCAACTAAAGCTAAAGTTGGGTCTGAGGAGATAGTCATGATCTGGAACGATTAGATCGACATGGGTCTCAACTATACGACTTGGCCGAGTCGAGACTCGAGTTGAATCTAAGAATGAGTTCATATCCTATGAGGCTTGATAAGGATCTATCATGCAAGAGAGGGCTAACTCCTACATGATGCCATGCATATCTATGACTAGACACAAAGGAATCGAGTCATGTCATGACCTACTCTCGACTCGGCCAAGTCGAGTATAGGACATGGGGCTATTTGTGATGCACATTTTTATTTTAATTTCCATAGTTTATGCACGTTTTAATTTTAATCACCATTGTTTATGCATTATCACTCCAACAGTCCAACTGCTATCACTTTTTGAAAATGATTAGCACAAAGATACAAACAGTCTAGATTTATGGCCTAATTGTCTCATTTAAAAAAGAACTTGTGAGTTCTATATCTCCATTGCTTATAATAGAAGTTCAAACATGTTCCTTCTTTTGAAAGAAGAGTTGTGAAAGTTCAGGAGTCCACAGTAGCAACTTTTTTTTATTATGTAAAAAGGGGATTTTGTAAATTTCAACTCCCAAAAAAGTGGATATTCTTTGGTTGTTTGCATTAGTGTTGTGTCCAATGTTTAGTTATGTTTAGAACTGAGGGGTGGATTTTAACAAGGACCACCATCATAAATTCAAGTGTTACTTTAAAACATCTCAATGTGTTCTTTACTTCTTTTCTTTTTTCCATTTATAATGTTGTTATACCTATTATCTTTTGATTCTGGCTTTGGCTGTTTGTAATTCGTTAGACTAAAAAGATGAAAACCCAAAAGTCACGAAATCCTCCCCCAAAATCTATGTTGTAAAACCCCTGGAAATCCAAATAAAAAAACCTATATACATAGATTTGTTCTGAACAAAAAAATAGAATTCTGTAATCTTCAAAGAAACCAACTAAAGAGAAAAAGACCAGATCTTTGGTAGCAAAGAAACCCATTCCAAGCCATCCCCAAATTTGGATCATGCAATGACCGAAACAAACAAGATATGAAGAATAAATTACCTTTGAAACAAATACAAAGGGAAAAAAAGATCAAAATTATCTATAATTTCGCAAACCACACAAAAAATCTGCACCATTTACAAAAACCCTAAAATATTTTCAACCAATACAAATGTCATGAAGATGTATTGAGAGAGAGAGACACCTGGAGAGAGAGAGAGAGAGAGAGAGAGAGGTGGTAAGGAGGGGGAGAGGGCTTCAACTTCAATCGCCTTGTATGGTGGAGTGATCGTGAAAAAGTAGCTAGAGGAGGAGTAAGATGTAAAGGAGCCAGGATTCATAAACCCTTTTTGTGAAAAATAAAATAAAATAATATATACATTTGACTAAACTACGTCGTTTTAGTTTCCTGATCATTTTGGAGCAAGCGCCAAAATGAATAATGAGGCGCGAAGTCCCCAAAATGAATAATGTGGCGCTAAGTCCCCTGCCCAAAATTAAAGTACCTAGTGGCGATGTAAATTAGCTCGCCAAATGTGAGACTTTTTTGCAACAAAATTTCTCATCGCTGAAAGTAGTTGATACATACTCAACGCCGACGCATTTTTTGGTGCGTCACTATTCTGGTCACCAATTGTCATACCAAAAACCCCGCCAAAATAAAGTACCTTTTGGCGATGTAAATTGCCTTACCAAATGTGAGACTTTTTGGTAACAAAATGTCTCATCGCTGAAAGTAGCTGATACATACTCAACACTGACACTTTTTTTGGTGTTTCGCTATTCTGTCCGCCAATTGTCCAATTTGTTGTAGTGAATGTCATGAACACTACAAGAAATCTGAGATACCCCAGCAGCCAAAAGCATTGGTAAAAGTGCCTAAAAGCACTGCTATAGACCTGTGAGGTCTAAACCCGCGCTTGAAAAAACCGCTGGCGTAAACCCGCTGTTGTATCCATTTACCAGCGCTTTTTAGCAAGTATAGGTACAACATTTATTTTACCAGCGTTTCTGCAACCGCTAGTGTAGACTAAGTTTTACTAGTGCTTTAAAAACGCTAGAGTAAACTTAGTTTCACCAACGCCTTTAGCTGCTGGTATAGGAGGCCAAAAACGCTGTTACAAGGGGTTTATTTTATATTAAAAAAACTTATTAATAATTACCTTATTCACTTTCTCACACACTGGTTCAATATATTTTTTTTTACCAAGAACTAAAAAAATTGAAAAAGTAACAGAATTCATTTTTCATTGGAAAAACTAATAATCCATACAAAATACCACAAGTAGATTGAAGGCATGTTCCATAACGTTGTGAACATACAAAAATAGATTAAATGTTCATTATGGTGCGGAGGAAATACCATAATCCACAAGTTTGTAGGCTAAACTAAGTGGAAAAAAAATGCGCTATCAAAAATTCACGATGCCATCCTTAATCTTCATGAAAGAGCTTCAAACTGAGGAGTTGAAATCACACTTTTGGCTAGACCGTCTTATACCTGCAATAGAAAGGATGAAGAATAAGAACCGAGTCAATTTATTTTTTAACTCCCACGACATAAGGAAAAGCACAACATATAAAGAAGCCTATAGCAAATAACTTTATTTTAATCAATGTTTTAAAAATCGGACCGGACCGGCTGGTTCAACCGGTTGGTCCGTCAACCGGTCCCTTGTCCGGTTCGGTCTAACCTACTAACCGTTATATTTGAAAAACCGGCCTTAAAAGCGAAAACCGTTCTAGAATAACGGTCGAACAAGAACCGATTCTGGGTTAATCAACCCGGACCGTTAAATTTGAACTAATATTCCACGTGCTATGGACCTCGTGAATTGTCAGAAACTCACTTGGACTGGGCCCACAATCCGTCCGTGCCTTGTGGCTATTGCCAACTAATTGGTGGAGCTTTCTTTACGTTTTACAAAGGAGACTGAAGGAAGTTCATTCCCAACCGATGTGGGATTGGAGGTAAGCTTTACAACGGGACACCATGAAGTACTGCTCCTCTTATTTCATGTACATATTTTTTTTGTAGGCTTATATTTGTAAATTATATATTTCTAATATATTTTTAATATAATTATGACGTCATGGTTCGATAGCGGATCAACCGCGGTTCGACCAGTAACCTGTTCACTTGGTCCTTTTTCCGGTTCGTCCTCCGGTCCGGGTTTCAAAACATTGATTTTAATATCAACATTGTTAGTTTTTGGCTATACACATTTATCTCCCACCCCTCATTTACACTTGGACACTAGCTAGAAATAAAAGAAAAGAACAACAGGAAATATCCTAGAGTAACAGACAATGTTGAAGTCAGCTCAAGAAAGATTTGGAAACACTTAAAAGAGGAAGTGATTCTTAAACCCAAGCCATTTCAACCCAGACTAAAAATCGTCGACTCGTTCGGGAAATTTATCAAACAGATGGCACCCATTTAACCTTAATGTAAAGCTAGGATATAATTACACAAAAGACAAACCAAAATGCACAAACAGAAACCCACAAAAACATAATTATATTTGAATGTGTCTAATTGACTACATTCAGTCTAAATTTCTCTCTTCTAATAGTCTAAATAGCTGATAGCTAAAGTTTACTCGGGAACACTGAAATTGACCTTGAATTACTTGAATGAACTTGGCTGAGCTTAGAGGATTGGAGTCTTTTTCTTGTGCAACTATATTACCCTCCCACTATATGCCCTTGTAGCCCAGGCAGTCAGCTCTGATAAATCTTGCTTCCTCTAATTCGTGACAAACAAAAAGGTTTTTCATTTTTTTTCTAGACAAGTAGATTTTATTTGCACAAGTCTTGGCCGATGCCGATCCCTAAGCAGCATAGATATTTTTTTAAGACAGCGGTGTGTCACCAATGGACATAATACACCATTTTGTCAAAAACGTGCTGCAATTTTAAAACAAGAACAATTGCATGGTTTAGGATGAATTTTAATTCATTTTATGTGGCTTTTAGGCTTTACTATCTCCCTTCCATGTGGTGTCCTACACCGTCTTCAAATTTTTTGTCGATGTAGTTATATCATGTTTGTGTCATGTCGTATGTTTGTGCTATTTAGTCAATTCCTGTAGTCAAGGGTTTTGTGAGAAACCACTTTTTTCATCCTCTTAGTAGGGATGGCAATTTCACCCAAAACCGATGGATACCCAAGCCAAACCGACCTAATTGGTGCGGTTTTTTATATTTTTTCCTACCCATGGAGTGGGTTTGGTTTTGAAAACATAATACCCAGCGGGTTTGGATTTGGGTTTGGTCTTAGCAAGTATTCGGCCAAACCCAAACCCAAACCGATCCATATAATATTATTTAGAGGATATATATATATATATATATATATATATATATATATATATATTATTTTTTACGTACATGTAATTTTTATTTTTCAATCCATAACTTTCAGGGACTTTTTATTTTATCTCCATCCTTATTCTTTTCAAATCCTTTAAAAATTTCAAGAGTCTCCATAGGAACCTTTTAAGAAAAGTTTATTATTTAGTAGTTATTTTCTTTGATTATGTCGGAATTTAGATGTTTAATAGAAAAATCATATGATATATTATCTTTTTATTTTAATATATAATCTTTTTGCTTCATATGTTCATTAATGAAATGAATATTAATGCGGGTTTGGTGCGTTTGGATAAAATCCAAATCCATATGGTTTGGTTATGGTGCACTAAAATTCATACCCATCGGATATCGGTTTGGATTTGGGTATAAATAAATACTTTGGGTTTGGGTATGGTAATTGCAAAACCCGGACCAAACCGATCCATTGCCATCCCTACCTCTTAGCAACTAACAGTATTTCCAACTCTTTTAGCATAGCATTATGCTATCAAGTTAAGAAATCACTCCCATGGTTGAATTCACAAATGGGCTCACACATGAAGAAATCTATATATGATCAACAAAAAGCTAGGGGTGTCAAATGGGCTAGGTCGGCATGGTCACAACACGAGCACGACACGTTCAAAGGCAGCACGGCACGGCATGGCACGCCAAAGGCACAATAAAATCCTGGCACGACAAAACACGGCACGGTATAAGTTAGCACGTGACACAGCATGGGCATGGAATTGAGCGGGCACTGCACAATCTAAGGTGGCACGCAGCACGGCACGACACGGTCTTCTATGAGCACGGCACAGGCACGACACGAAGTTAACATGGCACGAGGCATGGCAGGACGCGACTTTATTATAGCACGGCACGGGCTTGGGCACGAGCACGGAAGTTGGCCTGCCAAGGCATGGCACGGAAGTAGGTTGGGCATAGCATGGCACGAGCACGACATTGCATGGTTCTAGCAAGGCACGGCACGGCGGCATGGCACAGGCACGGACACAGCACAAGGCATGGAAAAACAAAAAAAGAAAACAGCTGTTAAATATTTTATTTCTATGTATTTTTTTATCACAAAAAAATACTCTAATTATTATTTTTGATTGTGTTAGTGAATTATACATTTATATCAAGTTTTAAAAAAATGAAGTCATGAACAAAAAAAGAAACAAAAGGGAAAAAGAAGTTACAATTTTTTTTTAGAGAGAGAGAGAGAGAGAGGTTGGGCAAAAAATGGAAAATAAGCTTTTAAAATATTTTATATGAGAAATAAATTTTGAATCAAAATTCAAACATGAAAATAAATGTATACCACACATATACATTGCCTTTTATCTAATAAAGATTTTGAAAAAAAATCAATTTCTTTTGGTGATTTTTTATTTTTTTGTGTTAGTGAATCACTAAATTATATCAAGTTCAAAAAGAAACATGAAGTCATGAACAAAAAAATTTTAAAATTAAAAATTAAAAAAAAAAGTTATAATTTTTAGAGAGAGAGAGAGAGAGTTGGACAAAAAAAAGAAAAAAAAGTTACAAATTGTTTTGAATAGCAACATTGTTAGTTTTTTGCTTTACACGTATATCTCCCACCCCTCATTTCTATTTGGACACCAGTTGAGTGTCTAATCACAAAAATGGGTGCTTATAATCCTATGTTCATGAACAATGAGAAGCACATTCTTGACCAAAGAAGTAACAAGTGTTCAGATGTAGTACTTGTCCAAAGCTAATAGTCCTAGAGTACTCCTAGCAAACAAAGCCAACGAGTTGGAAATAATAGAAAAGAACAACAGGAAATATCCTAGAGTAAGAGACAATGTTGAAGTCACCTCAAGAAAGATTTGGAAACACTTAAAAGAGGAAGTGATTCTTGAACCCAAGCCGTTTCAACCCAAACTAAAAATCATCGACTCGTTCGGAAAATTTATCAAACAGATGGTACCCACATAACCTTAATGTAAAGTTAGGATATTCTTACATAGAAGACAACTTAAAATGCCCAAACAAAAACCCACAAGAAATAAGTATATCTGAATGTGTCGAATTGACTACATTCAGACTAAATTTCTCTCTTCTAACTGTCTAAATAGCTGTTAGCTAAAGTTTACTCTAGAACATTGAAATTGACCTTGAATTGCTTGAATGAACTTTGCTGAGATCACAGGTTTGGAGTCCTTTTCTTGTGTAACTACATTACCCTGCCACTGTATGCCCTTGTAGCCTAAGTATTCAGCTCTGATAAATCTTTCTTCCTCTAATTTGTCACAAACAAAAAGGTTTTTCATTTTTTTTGGACAAATAGACTTTATTTGCACAAGTCTTAGCCGAGGCCGATCCTTAACTAATATAGACATTTTTTTAAGACGGTGATGTGTCACCAATGGACATAATACCATTTTGACCAAAGCGTGCTGCAATGTTAAAACAAGAACAATTACATGGTTTAGGATGAATTTTAATTCTTTTTATGTGGCTTTTAGCCTTTCCCCTAAAAGTGATTGAAATGTTAATATATAAGCACATACATGCCATATGTTTCGTATACAAAACTACATTCTTTTATTGTCTCCCTTGCATGTGATGTCCTACTCCATCTTCAATTTTTTTGTCGATGTAGTTATATCATGTTTGTGTCATGTCGTATGTTTGTGCTACTTATCCAGCTCCTATAGTCAAAAATTTTATGAGAAGCCACTTTTTTCATCCTCTTAGAGCATCCACAATGGCCTAACCAAAATTGGATAACCAAAAGTTGCCACATAAGCTTTTGGTTATCCATTTAGAGGTTGCTAAAGTTAGCAATGTCAAGTCCCACATTGATGTTTTTTGTCCATAACAAAAAACAATGGACACCCTCGATCACTTATTCAAATGATAAACAAAACTTGCCACATCACTTTTTCAAACTACAAAAAATAGTTTTGAAATTTTTAAAAATATATATTTTGAATATTCTTTAAGTACAAAACAGTTTTTAAAAAAACAGTTTTTTAACTTCTAAAAAAAACAGTTTTTCTAAAAAGAACTTTTGAAAAAAAAACAGTTTTTAATAGGAATTTTTGAAAAAAAACAGTTTTTTTAAATAAACTTTTGAAAAAAATAGTTTTTTAAAATGAACTTTTGAAAAAAATAGTTTTTTAAAATAAACTTTTGAAAAAAAATAGTTTTTTTAATTAAACTTTTGAAAAAGAAAAACAATTTTTTAAATTAAACTTTTGAAAAAGAAAGACAGTTTTTTAAATTAAACTTTTGAAAACATTGTTGAGAGAGAGGAGAGAGAAGGTTTTTGTCATTTGGTGTAATGATGGGTGTACTTGATTGGATAGATTTGGGGTCCATTAAATTTGGTTATTGACAAAATGTTGCTAGTTTTGGTTATCCAAGTGACAAAATTTGGTTAGTTGCTAAGTGGTTGCGAAGTTTGGTTATTCCAATGTGAGCAATTTTTTTAACAACCATTGCTAAGCTTAGCAACTTCTTGGTTTTGGTTAGGCCAATGTGGATGCTTTTAGCAACTAATAGTATTTCCAACTCTTTTAGTGTAGCATTATGCTATCAAGTTAAGAAATCACCCCCATAGTTGAATTCACGATGGGCTCACACATGAAGAAATCTATCTTTGATCAACAAACAGCTAGGGGTGTCAAACGTGCCGGGTCGGCATGAGCACAACATGAGCACCGCACGCCAAAGGCACAGTAAAGTCCTAGCACGGCACGACACGACACGGTATAAGTTGGCACGTGGCACGGGTACGGGCACGGAATTGAGCGGGCATGGTATAGTCTAAGGCGGCATGTGGCACAACACGGTCTTCTACGGGCACGACACGACGTCAACAAGGCATGAGGCCTGGCACGACAAGACTTTATTCTAGCACGATACGGGCATGGGCACGAGCACAGTCACAGAAGAAGGTTGGGCATGGCATGGCACAGGCATGACATAGCACGGTTCTAGCAAGGCACAGCTCAGGGCATAGCACGAGACATGGAAAAACCAAAAAAAAAGGTTGTTAAATAGTTTATTTCTATGTATTTTTTTATCCCAAAAAAGAAGAATTATTTTTAGGTTTTGTTAGTGAATTATATATTTATATCAAGTTAAAAAAAAAAATGAAGTCATGAACAAAAGAAGAGAAAAAAAAAAGAGGGAAAAAGAAGTTACAAATTTTTTTATTATTATTTTTTGAGAGAGAGAGAGCGAGAGAGTTTGGGCAAAAAAAAAAAGAAAATAAGTTTTTAAAATATTTTATATAATTAATAAATTTTGAATCAAAATTTAAAAATGAAAAAAATGTATACCACACATAGACATTGCCTTTTATCTAATAGAGATTTTGATTAAAAAAATCAATTCTTTTGGTGAAAAATATTTTTTTTTTGTTTGTGTTAGTAAATGACTGAATTATATCAAGCCAAAAAAAAGAAACATGAAGTCATGAACAAATAAATTAAAATTTTTAAAAAAAGTGATAATTTTTTTTAGAGAGAGAGAGTTGGACAAAAAAGAAAAAAAAAGTTACAAATTGTTTTGAATAGCAACATTGTTAGTTTTTTGCTTTACACATATATCTCCCACCCCTCATTTATACTTGGACACCAGTTGGGTGTCTGATCACAAAATGAGGGTGAATAATCCTATGTTCATGAACAACAAAAACAAAGAAGCACATTCTTGACCAAAGAAGTAACAAGTGTTCAAATGTAGTACTTGTCCAAAGCTAATAGCCCTAGAGTACTCCTAGCAAACATAGCCAAGGAGTTGAAAATAACAGAAAAGAACAGCAGGAAATATCCTAGAGAAAGAGACAATGTTGAAGTCAACTCAAGAAAGATTTCGAAACACTTAAAAGAGGAAGTGATTCTTGAACCCAAGCCATTTCAACCTAGACTAAAAATCATCGACTTGTTCAGAAAATTTATAAAACAGATGGTACCCATGTAACCCTTATGTAAAGCTAAGATATTCTTACACAGAAGACAACCCAAAATGCACAAACAGAAACCAACAAAAAATAAGTATATCTGAAAGTGTCTAATTGACTACGTTCAATCTAAATTTCTCTCAACATTGAAATTGACCTTGAATGAACTTTGATGATCTACTCATAGGTTTGGAGTCCTTTTCTTGTGCAGCTACATTACCCTCCCTCTGTATGCCCTTGTAGCCCAGGTTGTCAGTTCTGATAAATCTTCCTTCCTCTAATTTGTCACAAACAAAAAGGTTTTTCATTTTTTTCTGGACAAGTAGACTTTATTTGCACAAGTCTTAGCCGATGTTGATCCCTAAGTAGCATAGTCATTTTTTTAAGACGGTGATGTGTCACCAATGGACATAATACCATTTTGACAAAAACGTGCTGCAATGTTAAAACAAGAACAATACGTGGTTTTGGATGAATTTTGATTCTTTTTATGTGGCTTTTAGGCTTTCCACTAAAAATTATTGAAATGTTAATATATACGCACATACACACCATATGCTTCATATACAAAACTACATTCTTTTATTGTTTCCCTTGCGTGTGGTGTCCTACACTATCTTCAATTTTTTTGTCAATGTAGTTATATCTTGTTTGTGTCGTGTCATATGTCTATGCTACTTAGCCAGCTCCTGTAGTCAAGGGTTTTATGAGAAGCCACTTTTTTCATCCTCTTAGCACCTAATAGCATTTCCAACTCTTTTCGCATAGCATTATGCTATCAAGTTAAGAAATCACTCCTATGGTTGAATTCATAGATGGGCTGACACATGAACAAATCTATATTTGATCAACAAATAGCTAGGGGTGTCAAATGGGCTGGGTCGGCACGAACACAACACAAACACTATACCACACGTTAGAAGGTGGCACGGCATGCCAGCGGCACGGTAAAATTCTAGCACGGCAAGGCATGACAAAGTATAAATTGGCACATGGCACGGCATGGGCATGGGCATGGAATTGAGCGAGCACGGCATGGTCTAAGGCGGCACGTGGCACGGCACGACATGGTCTTCTACGGGCACGACACGAAGTCCACAGGGCACGAGGCACGGCACAGCACGACTTTATTCTAGCACGACACGGGCATGGGCACGAGCAAGGAAGTTGGTCTGGCACGGCACGACACAGAAGTAGGTTGGGCATGGCATGGCATGAGCATGACATAGTACAGTTCTAGCAAGGCACACCACGGGCACGGGCATGGCATGAGGCATGGAAAAACCTGAAAAAAAAGAAAAAAAAAAAGAAAAGGTTGTTAAATACTTTATTTCTATGTATTTTTTATCCCAAGAAAAGAAGAATTATTTTTTGGTTTTGTTAGTGAATTATATATTTATATCAAGTTAAAAAAAATGAAGTCATGAACGAAAAAAGAAAAAAATAAAGGGAAAAAGAAGTATCAATTTTATTTTTTTATTTATTTATTTTTTTTGAGAGAGAGAGATAGAGAGAGAGAGAGAGAGAGTTTGGACAAAAAAAGAAAATAAGCTTTTAAAATATATTTTATATGATTAATAAATTTTGAATCAAAATTCAAACATGAAAAAAATGTATACCACACATATACATTGTCTTTTATCTAATAAAGATTTTGAAAAAGAAAATCAATTTCTTTTGGTGAAAAATAATTTTTTTTGTGTGTGTGTTAGAAATCACTGAATTATATCAAGTTAAAAAAAGAAACATGAAGTCCTGAACAAAAAATTAAAAAGAAGTTATAATTTTTAGAGAGAGAGAGAGATGAGAGAGTTCGACAAAAAAAGTTACATATTGTTTTTTTTTAAATGGGTTAAAAATTTATGACAAGGTTCCGCACAAATATGTTCAAATCTCCATTAAATTAAACTAATTGAACAATCAAGAACGTTAATATGATAGTGTTTGTTGATTAAATCAATCATGGAAAGTTACATATCGATCGGATTTAGAAAACCCCTTGATTGGGATATGAATGTGTTATTTAGATGAATTTTGCAATAGAGCTATTATCCGATTAAATGTAAGCTAAAACACGTTGAGCTTAACTTTTTCTACAAACAAGGTACTCTGTAATATGTGAAAGATAGACGGTTCCAATTGGAAAAAAAATACTTTGGTGGGACAGTTATGGTTTAGAATAGGGGTGCTCACGGTCCGGATTGGTCCGGATTGGCATGAATCCAATCCTAATCCGCAAGTCACGGTTTTTTGAAAACAAAATCCGTGTCCGATCCAAAAGTCTCACAGATCAGTTTTGGATTTGTCCACGGATTTTCAACTTATCCTAAAAAAAAATCATCAACTCATTCGAAAAACCAAACTCAACATTGAAACAAATAATGAAATCTTATTAAACATTCTTCCAACAAATTAATTGAAAAAATCTAAACTTGAACATGATAGAATCAAAATAGATAGCCAAAAAACAAAACCCAAAATAGTTGCTCCACTGTTTATGAAATATCCATGGCAAACCAATCATCAAATATTCCAGCGAATGGTTGTCAACTTAGTTGGTTTACATAGCAACTGATCTGGCTAAAATAGAACTTTCTTCAACTCCCAGACTGATGTAATAATAGTTAAGTGATAAAGTAAAATAAATGCAAGGTAGTATAGTGGTAAAATTATATATCTACACATAATATACATTTTAAATATATATATATATATATATATATAAAATAAAAATCTCACAGTCACAGTTTCAAAATCAAAATCAGTGTCCGGACCGCGAGTCACGGTTTTTTGTTTTTTGAATTCGTGTTCGGACCATTAATCCACAATTAAAATCCAAAACATGCGGATCGGTTCAGTCCGGACCGGATTCACAATTCACCGATTTTTTTTAGCAGCCCTAGTTTAGAATAAGACATTCAAGCATCAGGAAGCATTAAACATGATCCGATATCGAGGCTATTGATATTCGATGATCTCCAAAATTGGTGTCAATGATGGAGTCAACAAGGCCTAAAATCCTAACGGTTCAGATCGAACATTATAAATTTTGACTCGGTAACCACCTTTGAAATCTATACATTGAATATAGTTGGTTAGAAACTAAGTCATGTGTTATAGTCTAATGTACATTAGCCACACGATTGCAACAAAATTACGACGTTCCAAACCTACTATTTTGTTTGTCTTGGTGTTTTAATTGCAACAAAATTACGACGATCCACACCCACTATTTTGTTTGTCTTGGTGTTTTAATAAACCTCACCAAATTTTGGGTCAATCAGATTTTGAAAGTCCCTTTATCGGGAGATTCAGGAAGTGGGAATAAATAGTAGAAAAATATTTGTTAGCTCCGATCGAGCATACAGAGATAATAAATTTACTTAATTTTTTACATGAATAATATATTCCCTCCTACAAAAAATATAGACGGTTCCGATTTTCCAAAAAAAAAACTCGAAAGGCCCCTGAGTGATGCATCATAAATTTAGGAGGATTTTGTATGCATGTTAACGCCATGCACATGGCAGACACAATCACACACACACACACACTATATAATGTTTTTTCCTGGTCATTAAGGCCAGCTCTCTCTCTCTCTCTCTCTCTCTCTCTCTCTCTCTCTCTCTCTCTCTCTCTCTCTGTGTGTGTGTGTGTGTGTGTGTGTGTGTGTGTGTGTGTGTGTGTGACTCTGGTCTCTGGTTATCCGACCGTTGGCTTGGCCATTAGTCGCCGCCCCGTCTCAACGATCGAATGTCTCCTCTCACTTCTCACTTTCACAAATCCCGACTCTGTGTGTGTGTGTGTGTGTGTGTCTCACTATCTATAACCCTCTCTCAGACCTCAGTCCTCAGACTCTCAAATTAACGCCTCTCTCTCTCTCTCTGGGCCTCTGGCTTGTTATTTGTTACGAGCGTACTAGGGTTTCAAATTGAGTTGGGTTTCAATTGCATCTTGATCCTAGGGTTTCAGATCGAGTTCAGTTTCGATTGCATCCTAGGGTTTCGATTAATTTCATTCTCGATCGAGTTGGATTGTGATTGCATCCTAGGGTTTCTATTTCACAATGATTTCAGAGGATCTGGTGACTGGTATTGGTAAATGGTAAGGGTTTTCAACTTTACACTTGATAAAATTCGTTATTACTCCTAGGAGTATTATTTTTTTCATTCGATTGCATGATTTGCATCCTAGGCTAGGATTTTAGACTTTACTCTTTTAGATTTCATATTCCATTCGACTATACATGATATATATATATATATATATATATATATATATATATTTTTTTTTTTTTTTTTGCAGATGGATGGTCGTAGCCCCTTGTCTGACTCTTTTAATGATGAACATCATCAACTTCCACCAAACCTTGTTGCACTAGCAGCACCATAGGGCATGGAGTCTTTAGGTGAAGTTGCTTCAAACATTGTTCACTCTGGAATAGGACCTTCAGGTTCTACTCCAACATATTCAACTTTACAACTTCAGGAGGTAGTGTTCAAAAAGGCAACGCACATCATGGGTATTGAATCATTTCACTGTAGATAAAAAAATTCAAGGATAAAAATGGTAATAACATAGGACCTAGGGCTATATGCAATTATTGTGACATAGATTATAGTTGCAATAGTGATTATGATGTAGGGTAGCATGGTAGACACATTGAAAGTAAACATAACGATAAAATTGTTGCACTCAGTGGTTAATCTGATAGTAGCTTGCCTAATTTCATTTATTCAAAAGACAAAATGAGACATGGACTGGCCTGTTACGTAGCTGCAGTAGGACAACCATTTACTTTTGGTGATTACATTAGATTTGAATATTTTGTCCAAAATTGTCTAAATCCTTCATTTGCTAAAGTTTCTAGAAATACAACCCATAGTAATACGAAGAAAGCTCATAGTGAAGTTAAAATTTTATTGATTAGTGAACTTGCTAGACTTGGTGCAATAGGTTTTACTTCTGATAAGTGGTTTGGTATAAATAATCGTAGTTATATTTGTGTGACTGCTCATTATATACTCTATTTGGACTTTAAGAAAAAAAATTATTGCTTTCAGTTTAGTGGAGTTTCCTCATGATACTGATTAGATTTTTTTATTATGGGTGTTTTTAGGGATTATGAAGTTGTTGATAAAGTTTTTAGCATTATTTTTGACAATCATACTGCTAATGCTGCTACAAGTCCATTGTTTAAAAGAAATTTGACTCCTTATTTGGTGAGTTATTGCATATTCGATGTGTTTGTCACATCATTAACTTAGTTGTGCAAGATGGTTTGAAACATATAACACCAAATGCACATACAAAAAATTAGAGATGTTGTTCTTTTTATTGGCACTTCACCATCTAGGCAACAAAAATTTGATAAATTGTGTGCATCATGTTACACTGTGAGACCCAAAAATATGAACTCTAATGTTCGAACTCGTTGGAATTCAATCTACCTTATGTTAAAGTCTTGTAGGAATTATAGTGATGCAATATCTATTTTTGTTAATCAAAGGTATCGTGGTACTTCTTTAACTCCAGTTGATTGAAAAATTGGTTTTGACTTCATGAAATTTTTGAAAGTATTTTATCGTGCTACTGTAGCTTGTTCGGGTGTTTGTCATCCTACTTCGTGTATCATGTTTAATCATCTATATAATAATAGTCTCAATTTTCGGAATCATAGGACACAACCAAATTTTGTAAATGTTTGTATAGATATGAAAGGAAAATTTATAAAATATTACGACGAAATGCCACCAATATTTATATTAGCTGCAATAATGGACCCTAGGATAAAGTTAGAAGGTGTTGAAATGCTCCTAAGAGAGATTGGTACGAATTTAAGGATTACTACTTTACCTTTTTTCTACTGCTGTGATTGATTTATTGACTGCTATGTATGCTAAATATGAATCTAAGTTTGGTGCCATTGCTACCTGTACTGCTACTTCTTTAACATATTGTACAAGTTCCAATGATGTATCTTGGTTTTTGCCTAATTCAAGTTTAGGAGTAGAAAGTAGCACTGTAACTTCACGCACTGAACTTTTTAAATATTTGGACCTAGAATCTGTTAGCGAGAATGACTTGCTTAATTTTGGTGACATGATTGGGGCCACCCTTGTAATTTATATAGTGTGACTTGATTGGGAGTTTGACATTTTTTTTTAAAACTGCTAAAAGTTTTAAAAGAGCTAAACACAAATTTCGAGAAAGGTCACTCTTCACATTAAAATCAACTACTTTTAACACTTTTAGTCCTTTAGCACCTTTAGCAAAAATGGGAAAACCACCCTTTAGGCTCCAAGTAAGCTCATACATCTCATGATTTCACAAATAAACCGCTTCTCAAATTGACGTTATGCCTTCACACGCAGTGCCGACGTGGCTTCGCTGATGTAGTAGCTATTAAGGGTATTAATGTTTTTTTGTGTCCTTAGTGTTAAAGGCTCTATAAATTGTGTGAGAGTTTTTCATTTAGTAGCTTTTATCATTTTAAGAGATCCAAGGTGGGTGCTATGAACCGTGTTCTATTATAATTAACTAAAAGAAACCTAACAATATTTTGTGGGCAGGTCGAAGAGATAAATCTCATGTGAATCCCTAGTCATGATGTGGATGCCTGTTTTTGACCAAACCAAAGAAGGGAATAGTCACAGTGTCAATGAGCTAGCTCAAACACACTTGACCGGTGTAGGGGAGGTCAGCGCGAGACCCCATGTCGACCAGAGTCAACGTTAACCAACCAATGGAATTATGACAAGTGTCATCCAGGTGGCGCTGCTTCCACGCGTGACACGACACCCTCCCGCTTTGAAGCATCATTGCCGAGGGGGCCACTATAAGCGGGACCTTCTTTGGCGCAGCCAGCTGGCGCTGCACTACATGCCCATCCGAGGCGGTGCTCGAAAGCAAAATGGGTCATCCTAATAGGAGAACAACCCATGGTTCGAAAGTGATTGGCGCTGCTCGAACATGAGCAAGCACGCCGAGGGCCATCACCACTTAGCCCGTAATAATACCCGCCGCGTCTAAAGGCGCAGACCCCCGGGGCCCCGAGGCTTGGTCTGCGGTATAAAGCGCGACCCGAGCAGTCCGCGACGCACCACTACGGAATAAGGGAGATCTAGTGGCTTGGTGGCTAAAGAACAAGAAGATCGGATCCCCTTGCGGGGAATGGCTTCGCCCCGCTATCGTCGGTGCCCGGTGGTGGCGTCACCCGTCTGACCCGGGTTGTGCGGAAAGGACCGCGATGTTATCATATTATAGGATGACAGCCTGGTACCTTATGATTGGTCCAAGGTGCCTATAAATATGTGACATTCCCTTTCAGACCCAGAAGTTGGTGAAATCTTGGCATAAGCATTTGTCATTCTAGAGAGAGAAAAGGGCAATCATAGAGTGAAGAACATTCCCTCTGATTCCGACCCCATCTCCTAGATCACCAAGTGGTTTTCTCACGGATTAGACTTAGAGCATTCTCGCTGCCTTAGTTCTTTCTGTGCACACCTGCTCTGTTCTTCACCCTTTCTCTAGACCGCTCTATTCTCTTTTCTGTGTATTTACTGTTAACTATCCATACCTCTCCAGCTCATCACATCAGCAAGAACCATCACCTACAACCGGCAAACCAAAAAAAATTCATTAATCAATATACAAATGTATTCGTGCATCTCAATCCTCAAAAACCAATTTTAATTTTCTAGACTTATAATTGTTTTACTTACAAGAATTGTGTGAGTGAGAGATCTTAGAGAGATGAGAGTTAATTTTTATTACTAAATAAAAAAGAGATAAATATTATACTGTTGAGATATTATTGATTTTATATTTTTCACAATTACAAATTAATTTGATTATTCAAATTTCATTTTTTTAATTCATATAATAGAATATATATGTTTTTCCGTGCATAGAGTGAAAATAACACTAGTGTTCATCGAATATGGGGCTGAGAAAAAACAATTAAACTATTTTTTTTAAATTAACGTTGTACCCAATTTAACACACAGGACTGGAAAAAATATCGATAAGATATCTTTTTCTCGTGCATCAAATGAACATAACACTAATTTAATTAAATTAAAAGTTTGTTTTAGTGTGCCTATCCGTCTGGTTGGTTGCTACAAACGTTGGTTTAACACTAGTAGTGCAATAATAAACTGCATAAGCCTAGCAAAAAGAAAATAATAAGCTGCATGCATAAGCCTTTTTTTTCATTTGATTTTAACAAATGAGTAAACCATTTGTTAAAATTAATCAATTTTCATTTGCTAAAATCAAATGAGAAACAATGCCATAATTTCACAACTCCTTAATTGGGAGGACAAAAAAATTGTACACTACAGTATTAGGACGGAGACAATCGCAAATAACGAAAAGTTATGGACTGATATATGCAAAATATAGTACAATATGTATGGAAACGGTACAGATTCCTCCAGTAGACAGACTGCGCCTGATGACGCTCTCTCAGTGACAAACCGCACTCACTCCCCTCCCTCTCTCGCTCTCGCTCTCTCCCTCTCTCTCTAACGATGGCGTCTCGAAAGGGTAAAGAAGTTGCAGGAGAAGAATCATCGGCAAAGAGAAAGCGCAACGGCAGCGACAAGGCCGCCACTCGTCGGAAAAGGAACAATCGCGGTGTTCTCCAGTTCTTCGACGACGCTGCGTATGAGCTCGAGGAGGACGAGGACGAGTCCAGCGATGAAAGCGATCTCGATGATGGTAACATTACAAAACAGAACAAATGCTGTTTTCATCGTGTGCGATCTGTATCTGTTTTTTGCTGCTATTTTTAAAGGAATTAGGGTTTTTTTTTTCGCATGCAATGTGTGGTGGGTCTGTGGCTGTATGAGTGCGATTGCTTTTTGTCGGATGATATTGAACTGTAAAATTCAAAAAACAGAAATATTAAACAAAGTCTATTTTCATCGCGTGCGTTCTGCATCTTTGTTTTGCTGCTATTTTGAAGAAATTAGGGCTGTCTTTTCTTTTTGTCTTTAGCGTTCAGGGTTTTGGGGGAGATGTGTTTTGGGTTTTCCCCGTTGTGGTCGCGTGAGTGCAATTGCTTATTGTGGGATGATATGGAACTGGGTGTTTAGAGTTAGGGCTTTGATGGGAGGTTTTCGAGCTTATTATAGTAATCTTTGAACTTTTTAACGGAAATGATATTTCATCTTTGGAGCGCATGGGGGGTTTGGGGCGAATGTGTTTTGGGTTTTTTCCGTTGTGGTTGTTTGAGTGCAATTGCTTTTTGTTGGTTGATATTGAACTGTTTGTTTATTGTTTGGGCTTTGATGGGGGATTTTTTTTAGTTTATTTCTGCAGTGGTAACTGAAATCTTGGTGCATTTGTCTTTTAGGAATCTGATTGTCTTTGTTTTAAATCTTTGTTTTGATACAATTTGAGGTAATTTGGATGTGGTTGCATATGGGGTTTTATGGTTATGTCATTCTGATCCTGTTTGTTTGGCCAATATGGTGATGAATGTTGTTTTTTTGTTTTAATATTTTTTGCATGGGTTCTAGAACACCTCTATTTATTTGCAATTATATTTTGAGCCTTGGCTGACTACTTTGTTCTTTTTCTTGACTGAATAAAGGCTTCCTGGAAGATGAATTTAAGACCACCGATAAAGGAAACAATGATTTTGGAAAAGACCATCAGTTTCCAATTTTTCCCAAGGAGGAGGAGATGAGTGAGGAAGAACTGGAAAAAATGCTGGAAGAGCGGTACAGACCGGGTGCCAGTTTTGTTACATATGCGGAAGATGCATATGGGTCTAAAAGACCGATGGAAGTAGATACAGTCATATCTTCTACCAGGGATCCTACCATTTGGAAAATTAAATGCATGGTATAGTGTAAAGAAAAAAAAAAGGCATGGGTTATATTTCAACAGCTTCTCATACTTCCCGTTTTTGTGAGCAACTTCTTTCTTGCAGGTTGGACGCGAGAGGCATTCTGCTTTCTGCCTAATGCAGAAGTATGTGGACTTGCTTGCTCTGGGAACTAAGTTGCAGATAATATCTGCATTTGCGCTTGACCATGTCAAGGGCTTTATTTACATTGAAGCAGAAAGGCAAAACGATGTTAATGAGGTACTCTTCTTCTTTCTTCTTCGTCTGTCGTTTGGATTTTGTTTATGGCAAAGATTTAGTTTTGCTCTTGGTATGTCAGTATTTTTGTTCTTATTGGTGATGCTACTGCAATTAAACTAATTTGGAAACTGTGTTATTTAAAATATAGGCATGCAAAGGCCTCTGCTCTATATATTCGAGCCGTTTGACTCCTGTCCCAGGTAATGAAGTTTCTCATTTGCTCTCTGTGCGAAGCAAATACAACGAAGTTTCTGTTGGTACTTGGGCCCGGGTGAAGAGTGGGAAATATAAAGGGGATCTAGCACAGGTACTTTGGGTTTATCCACTGGACAAATATTACTAGTTTGTTTTCTGGTTATTGTTTTTTAGATGGATTAAACTTCTGTAATTGGTTTTCCGTTCTCCGTTTACTTTTGAATGATGTTTTTGTAGGTCGTATTTAAGAATGATGCAAGGAAGAAAGCTACAGTGAAGCTGATACCTAGAATTGATCTACAAGCAATGGCTGAAAAATATGTAATGAGATCCTTCTATCTTGGACAAGCTCTTTTTCCAAAAAGACTCAGTTTCCTTATTTTAGATGGTGGAAGAAATTACCTAACTCATAAGTCATAACTTGTTTTCTTTTTCAAGAAAAAACAAATTCTTTTTCGACCAAGAAACTGCAGAACTAGAACACACTTTGTGAAATTCATTTCAATTCTTTATAGCTGATTGTATTTTTTGAAGTATCAAGTTAGATCATGAATCACGAGATGCCCAAAGTTTCGTGATGGCTTTGAACATTGTGTTTTTTAGGAAATATAGTTTGTTGACTGGGGTTCAATTATTTTTCTATAATTATCTAGCTTACTTTGCCGGGTGTTAAGGTACTGTAAACTCTTGCGAATAAAGAAACTAATTACCTTTCTTTTCAATTCAATGATCTGAAAAGCCTATAGGAGCAGCTAATGTACTAGGACTCTGTACAGAAGCCACTATGCTTATGGGATGCCTGATATGTGATTATGCATGTGCTCAGGGTGGAGGAGTTGCTTCCAAAAAGACGGCTAAGGGTGGAGGTATTCCTTCCAAGAAGACGGCTACACCAACACCAAGATTGATCAGCTCTACTGAACTGGAGTAAACTGCATACTCCATTATCTAGTTTGAGTTTGGGGTGCCACAACTAGTGTTATATTTCTTCATGTCTTTTGTGTAGGGAGTTCCGGCCTCTCATGCAATTTAGGCGTGACCGCGATACTGGTGAAGCTTTTGAGGTTCTTGACGGGCTGATGCTCAAAGATGGTTACTTGTACAAAAAAGTAGCGATCGACTCATTGAACTTCTGGGGTTTAATGCCTTCTGAAGATGAACTCCTGAAGTTTGAGCCTTGTAAGAAAGAGGAACCTGATTCTCAAGAGTGGCTTACACAGCTGTTTGGTGAGCAAAAGAAGAAACGCATGAGGAGTGAAAATGGCAGTGGGAATGACAAAGTTGTTGGGAAGGACAAAGGTGGCGGGAAAGGAGAGGGTTCGTCAAGTGCTAGCATGTCAAGTAATTTTGAAGTGCATGATCTTGTGGTTTTTGGGTTAGTCCCATCACATTTACCTTCTACAATAGACGTTTTGCACTACCTGGGCACAGTTTTTTGCTTTGCATCTGTAGTTTATGTTTGTTTTTTCTTCTCATTTTTGCCATTGCAGTCGGAAGGATTTCGGTGTTATTGTTGGCACTGAGAAAGAGGATTATTTCAAGGTATATGATGTAATTTGTGTACTTCATTTCATGTTGGTTCTTAACGCTTTCTGTTTTATGCCAGATTTTGAAAGAGGGTTCAGAAGGACCAGTAGTGGTGACCGCTGAACTTCGTCAGTTGAAAAATGCATCCTTCGATAAGAAATTCCATGCCTTAGATCACCGCATGAAAACAATATCAGTAAACGATACCGTTAGGGTTTTGGAGGGCCCATTACAGGTTTGAAGCTTGTTTTAGATAAGGAATATGAACTATGTATGATAATGGAGTTTATTGATAGTGATTTGTATCTAACTTTATTCTTTTATACTTTGCAGGGTCGTCAGGGGCTTGTTAAGCAAATTTATAGAGGAATAATATTTTTGTATGATGAAAATGAACAGGAAAATGGTGGTTTCATCTGTTGTAAATCTCAGATCTGCGAGAAAACTAAGCTTAATGTTGATGCATGTAAAGGAAAGGTTGTATTTCTTATTACTCAAGTGTAGAAGTTGGATTATTTTTACTGGTTCTCTGTCATTTTTCCTTTTTTGATTTGGTGTAATTTTCTGTTTTAATCAGGGAGATGAATCTGGTTTCCAAGGCTTTGAAGATCTCCCATCATCTCCTAAATCCCCTCTATCACCTAAAAACGCTTGGCAAGCTAGTGAAAAGAGCAGCAATTGTATGTTTATTGAGTTTTTGATCGCTTTTATACAAGGTCACTGATCAAGATTCTAACACCTTTCTCCTGATGAACTATACTTGTGAATGCAGTCAACCGAGATGATAAAGATGGAATGTTCTCTGTTGGCCAGTCACTGAGAATCAGAGTAGGTCCTCTAAAGGGATATCTCTGCCGTGTATTGGCTGTGCGTCGTTCTGATATTACTGTAAAGCTTGATTCTCAGCAGAAAATTCTTACAGGTTTAGTCATGGTTGCCCATGCTTAGTGGCTTTCTTTTGAGGTCGGCTCAGTATTTATTGTGATTTCTTTTGTGTGTTGATTCCATAGTCAAAAGTGAACATCTTGCTGAGGTTCGTGGGAAGAGTTCTGCCATTTCTGTGGGGTATGATTTCATATAACCGTGAACTGCGTTTTCTCACCATGATTTATGTTAGTGTTTGAGTCTATTGGGACCATTCTGATGTGGTGTTGCTTCTTTTCTAGTGATGACCTGGACTCTGCAAAACCATTTGATCTTCTTGGAACTCAAGACGGCTCGACAGGTAGGAACTTATGGTACTTCGGTCTGTATTATGTCCTACTGGTTTCCATTTTGACCATCATGTTTCCTAGTATTGATGTTTTTTTTTATCTTTTGAGTGCATCTTTTTCTGTGAACGAAGGGTGAAGCAACTTGTGTATATCGTCAAGGTTCATTGTACTAGACCTTTATTTGTATCTTGAAAACAGTTACTAGATTGTACAAAGGATCTATGCTTTACTTAATGTGAGACTGCGGCCTCGAGTTTGTACGGGTGCTTTGTACCTCTTTTCTAGTCAATATAGTCGTTGTGGAGACTCTCTCTCTCTCTCTCTCTCTCTCTCTTGGGGGTGTATATGTTGTGGTAACATATGCTGTGATATTTTGAAGATTGGATGGGGGGAGCAGGAACATCAGCAGAGGGCGATAGATGGGGTGCTGGAGGGCTGTCTACAGAAAGGTCATAATAATTATTCATAACCATATTCAATTCTCTTCTGCACATTCTCATCTTTTTTTTCCCATGTAAAGTTGCATCCGCGCCGCAATGATTTCACTGTAGTGTTCAAATGTTTGCGTATCTTTTGATTTGATTGTCGTACTTGTAAAAAATATGAGCTCAATCTGTTCATCTGTGTGGAAATGGGTTTGCTCTTAGCTAGCCTGTCTTTTTGATTTTGTTGTGTGCTGTTGTTTATTATGCTGAACGGTAGGGATATAATCCAACAATTTTCCAGCCATGGTTGGAAATGTTATGTCCAAACAATTTTGAACTGTGGATTGTGTGCTTGAAGTGCTTCATTCACAGAGTGGAAACAAATTACCTAATTTAAGATGATAGATCATAGAACATTAGAGTGGACTGTAATCATGTCCTTTAATAGGTATCTCATGCTATAAAATACTTTGATGTAAGTTCATGCAAGTAAGAAGTTTTTCATTATATATTTTGTAGGTAATGTAGGTGGCATGTGGTGCTTAAGTTTCCATGGCACGATTAGATTTCCTATTGCATTTAAGGGTTCACAGGATTGCAGTTGGGCAATTTTCTGTGTGTTTGTTCTTTTTCTCTCCTCCATCTATGTGTGTATATTTGTGTATTCTGGTTGAATTTTTGGTCACTCTGAAAATTGAGCTGATATTGGGTACTCTGAAAATTGATCAGGAGCTCTTGGCCTGCTTTTCCATCGTCAGGCTTTGCGGTAAGTCAATATTCTGAGTTTTATTCTGTCCGGCCTTGTGTTTTTTTTTCACCGTCAATTTTTTTCACGAGTCTTTGATTTACAGATTCAGCCTGAATCCAGTTCTGCAAATGCTCTTAATAGTACTGATAATAATACAAGCACAGGTATTATCACATGATTGTCTTGGATAAACTATTACCAACCAGATTCGAACATGTTTACAATTTTTGTTACTGGTTCTCTTTTGATTCTGATTTTTCTTGTTTTATGATGTGAAGATGTTGAAGATGATGGCCCTTGGGGGAGTAAAGCGACTAAAAAACAGAACTCCTCGTGGGGTAATGCTGTGGCTAATGAGAAAGCTGTCGGAAATGAGTCTGCTTGGAGTGGTTCTGCAGCTGTACCCAAGAATCAAACCGGTGGATGGGGGGGCAGTGGAGGTGGGAACTCAGGTCAATCAGAAGCTGACGCAAGTGGCTGGAATAAAGCTACCAATGTGGATGGATCTCAAACAGGAAGTTGGGGGGCTGTGAAGAAGGATGGTGCAACAGCGTGGGGAAAATCTGCAGATCCCCAAGAGAGTAATCCTGGTATGGGATCCGGGGGAAGTTCTTGGGGCAAACCTGCAGCAGCAGAGATATGGGACAGCAAAGAAGATTCCAAAGGAAGCAAGGCAGCTTGGAACAATTCTAACGCTGCACCAGAGAGTCAAACTGGGGGATGGGGTAGTAATGCTGGAGGGTCTTCTTGGAATAAGCAGGATGGGGGAGGATCTTCTTGGGCTAATAAGCAATCTGATGTGAATACAGAAGACGAGTCCAGGGAAGGAAAATTTGATGGAGGTCGTGGTTCAAGTGGGGGAAGGGGAAGGGGAGGTGGGAATGCTTGCTTCAAGTGTGGGGAAACGGGCCATATGGCAAGGGAGTGCACTCAGGGTGGTGGAGGTGGGAGGGGTGGCAGCAGCAGTGGTGGGAATGCTTGCTACAAGTGTGGGGAAACAGGGCATATGGCTAGAGAATGTACCCAGGGAGGCGGTGGTGGGAATGCTTGCTATAAGTGTGGGGAAACGGGGCACATGGCGAGGGAGTGCACTCAGGGAGGTGGAAGTGGTGGTGGGAATGCTTGCTTTAAGTGTGGGGAAACAGGACATATGGCCAGGGAATGCACTCAAGGTGGTGGAGGTGGGAGGGGTGGCGGCGGTGGGAATACTTGCTACAAGTGTGGCGAAACAGGACATATGGCCAGGGAATGCACTCAAGGAGGGGGAGGGGGAAGGGGGGGAGGTGCCAATGGAGGGAATGGTTGCTTCAAGTGTGGGGAAACAGGACATATGGCCAGGGACTGCAGTCAAGGCGGCGGGGGAGGTGGTCGGTATGGTGGGGGAGGGAATGCTTGCTTCAAGTGTGGGGAAACTGGACATATGGCTAGAGACTGCAGTCAGGGTGGTGGTGATGGTGGTGGAGGCTGGAGGTCTGGTGGTGGAGGCGGTGAGGAGATCCATTGGGAAAAAGCTGCAAATAAGTGGGGCAGTGGAGATGTGTCTGGTGCAAGTAAGCCATCTTGGGGTGCTTCAAGTTGGAAATCAACCCAATCAGACAGTGAACCCAAGAATCAAACTGGGGGTTGGGGTAGTGGAGGCGGTTCTTTTGCTGGGGGTTGGGGTAGTGCTGGTGGTTCCAAGGCTGAACCTAGTAATGAAAAAGGAGGATGGGGTATTTCAGGTGGGACCTCGGCCCAATCAGGTTCTGAACCCAAGAATCAAACTGGAGGGTGGGGCAAAGCAAGTGGTTCTACTGCTGAAACTCAGAATCAAACTGGGGGATGGGGTAGTGCAGCTGGGAACTGCCAATCAGATGCCGAACCGAAGGGTCAAACTGGAGGATGGGGTAATGAAGGTGGTTCTAAAGCTGAACCCAAGAATCAAAGTGGGGGTTGGGGTAATGTAGGTGGTTCTATGGCTGAATCTCAAACTCAAACTAGTGGGTGGGGCAATGCTGGTGTTTCTAAGGCAGAGCCAAAGAGTCAAACTGGGGGTTGGGCTACAGGTGGGAGTTCAGCCCAATTAGATGCTGAACCTACAAATAAATCTGGGGCGTGGGATAATGCTGGTGGTTCTAAGGCTGAGAAACCCAGTAATCAAACTGGTGGTTGGGGTAGTGCTGGGAAATCAGAAGCTGAACCTCTGAATCAAACTGCAGGTTGGGGTAGCTCTGGTGGTTCCAACGCTGAACCCAAGAATCAAACTGCAGGTTGGGGTAGCTCAGGTGTTTCTAAGGCTGAAAAACCCAGTAATCAAAGTGGAGGATGGGGTACTGCAGGGAAATCAGAAGCCACAACCTTGACGCAGACTGCAGGTTGGGGTGGCTCAGGTGGGAACTCTGGCCAATCAGAAGCTGAGTTAAATGGCTGGGGAAAAACGAAAAAGGAAGGGGCAGTAAGTTGGGGAAAATCCATGGATCCCCAGGAGAGTACTGATGGTATGATTCTTGGAGAGAACTCGTGGGGAAAACCAGCAGAGAAATGGGGCAACCACAATGATGCTAGCGGAAGCAAATCAGAGACTAAAACCGGAGGATGGGGTAGTGATGCTGGAGCATCTTCATGGAATAAGCAGGATGGGGGAGGATCTTCGTGGAGCAAACCAGGTGGTGGATCTTCTTGGGGAAATCAATCTGGTGGATCTTCTTGGAGCAATACAGACAAAAAAGATCAAAATGACAGCTGGGGTAAACCATCTGGGGGGGACCAAGGATTTGGTGGTGGTTCAGGTGGGGGAAGGGGCAGAGGAGCTGGCGGGAATGCATGCTACAAGTGTGGGGAAACAGGGCATATGGCTAGGGAATGCCCTCAGGGCGGCGGCGGAGGGAGAGGTGGAGGCGGGAATGCTTGCTACAAGTGCGGGGAGACAGGACATATGGCCAGGGACTGTAGCCAGGGTGGCGGCGGAGGTGGTGGGAGGTTTGGCGGTGGAGGTGGTGGGAATTGCTACAAGTGTGGGGAAACGGGCCATATGGCTAGGGAATGCCCTCAGGGTGGTGGCGGTGGAGGGAGGGGTGGGGCTGGTGGTGGCAATGCTTGCTTCAAGTGTGGAGAGACGGGACATATGGCCAGGGAATGCCCTCAGGGCGGTGGAGGTGGAGGTGGGAGGGGTAGTGGCGGAGGAGGTGGTTGCTACAAATGTGGAGAGCAAGGGCATTTCGCTCGAGAATGCCCCAACTCTTCCCGTTGAAGTGCATAGAAAAAATGAGGCATAATGCATGTGTTTAGATTATTCTGCCTCTTCTCTATCCTAGTTTCTCTTACTCTCCCTGTTTATTTTTGCAAACCATATGAGATTTTGTGTTTCTTTCTGGGAGGTTAGACATGGTCACCTCTTTGTTATCTGGAATAGTTAAGTCCTTGTTTTAGTTGACTTTGTTGTTTATGCTGTTTGGTTTTAATCTTTTTACTTATTAGTTTTAAGCTGTGTGAAAACTGACGTTAATGATTGAGCTGACGGGTTATAGCTTGCTGAGGTAATTGGAGTTAAAAGACTGATTTGACATTTTATGGCATAAAGGAGAATTTAAAAGAACTGAGAACTTTTTAGAACTCTAAATCCTTTCATACGTATACGTATTGACATATGCGTACTTGTCGTCCATGAAAGCATTAAGGTTATCTTGAATATTACTTGGTTTCTCCTAGTGTTATTATGCTCTTTGTCGTCACTTTCATGTTCTCATTAATCATAAATATAAGGTTTGGGCAAATTCTTGCAGGTAAACATCTGATTACGGGCATCTATCATCGTAGTTTATTGACATTACTTGCACCAAATATTTATTGTTTTGCATCTTTTCTCAATATCTAGTTCAACTAATCCGAATTATTATACAGTTTGCTGACTTTTTTTTTTTGCTAAGCAACAGTTTGCTGACTTTTTATGCCCCTCCTTTCTGGTCTATTGAATTTTTTTACACGTTAGTCTATTTTTAAATTTTTGGTGTTTTCTTTTGTTTTGTTACGAAATGGCCTGCTAATGAATGTCTGTAACGAATACTACATGCATGTATTAGGTTCAGATTTGCTTAACTTGGAGGGTTAATATGTAGTCTCGAGACATAATTTGTGATTAAAATGCACAGAAAAATATTTACATGAAACATTTGGGCAGGAGAGTCATCAACCGAAGTTTGCAAAGATGTAAAAAGACCTCAAGAAAATTTATTGGTGGATGGGGATAAAGAGATGTTATGAAATTTGTGAATCGGTTCCTTCTTTGTCAACAAATCAAGCCAGACCGTCACAAGCCGGCGGGGCAATTCGGTGGTAGGATTACCAAAAACGGTGAGGGGAAATGACTCCATATGGGTTATTGTGGACCATTTGACAAAGACGGCACATTTCTTGCCAGTCAAGACAACACATCTCATGAATCAACTTACTTATCTTTGCGTGTAGGAGATAGTACGATTGCACAAGTTGCCAGTATCAATTACGTCAGATTGAGATTCAAAGTTTGCATCTAGTTTCTAGAAAAGCTTTCAGAAGGCATTAGGAACAGAACTTCGATTGAGTGTGGCCTTTCAGCCCCAAATGGATGGCCAATCTAAGAGGACAACCTAAACGCTGGAAGATCTCTTGCGAGCACGTTGTATCAATTATTAAGAGAATTGGGAGCAACACCTTCCTTTGGCTGAATTTGCCTACAACAGCAGCTGTCAGCGCAAGTTTGGGCGTTTCACCGTTTGAGGCACTATATGGGAGGCAATACAGGAAACAATATGTTGGACAGACGTTGGAGTAGATCATTTATCGGGACCTGACATTGTACATGCGACCACTGAAAAGATTAAATTTATTCAGAGACGGTTGAAGGTTGCTCAAGATCAACATAAGAGTTATGCTTCATCTGTTGCCAATGTGGAGCATTTTGTGACAGATGCGGCTTGGGACTCAAGTATGTTAAAATGAGTCGCTCCTTGGGTAAAGAATAATGGTCAAGATGAAAGGAAGCCCACATGTGACGGATAACAAAGCGAGTTCTGCAACTTCAGTAGAATTCAGAGTAGATATTTTAGCGGGTTTGGTTTGGCTAGGTAACATAATGGAAATGTATTGGATTGCAAATCCTGGAATGACGGTTCGACCCCGTCCTGGCCTCGAGGACTGGTTATCGCAAAGGGCTAAGAGTAAGGATTTAAAGGAAATGTGCATCTTTACCAATAGCATGGAGTTTGTCAAAGGTCTCAACAATCCAATGAATGCGCTAGTTCTAACCCAACTTACTTTCTTGGAATTCTGCCATCTATGTTCTAGTTTTGATTATGTAAAAGTTATGAAAGTAGCTAGATCAATTGTAACTATTGTCTATAATCTTGCCAAAGCAGTTGTTACGCCCTCGAATTTAATAAACCAAATACAAAGAAAATCCATGTAGGATTAGTCAAAAGTCATACATTTCACCGTTGAAAGGTCAAAGTCAAAGTATACTGAGTTTCTATAAGAGATACTTGTACCCATGCATAGGTAATGAATAGTTAAGAGTTATTACATAAACCAAGTTTTGTCAAAAGATTGAAGGAATTAAAGTTACAAAATCATCTCCCACAATATATTAACTATGGAGAGGATAATATAACTCCATGTCAAATGTGCTTCATGATATGCATCCACACGCCAAACATTCCAATCATGTGCCTTGCCGAGTACCTAAAAATGATAGGTTGAGCTCACTAGCCTAGTAGGAAACTTTTCTACCAACACTAAGGGTATAGAGGATGAAACATGCACATGGAAATGTGATACACGTGAATGAATAAGCTAAAATAGACCGACTTAATGATAGAGTAACCAGTAGATGCTCCAAAGATCGAATCAAACCCAAGTGTTCATAGATTTCCTAAAAAACGTTACATTTCATGTTGTAGGTTCTTTTCTTTCAAAACATAGTCATTTTCATAAAATATTTCATTTTTCACCTCTTCACAAATAACCACTTATTTAAATAGGGAATGAATCCCTCTGCCGGATTTTGTGGGCTCCGCACATCCCTGCCGGATTTCGTGGGCTCTGAACACCTATGGCTAGGGACGCACCAAATGGTGGCCTTAGAATAAGCAAATCATCATTTTCAAAAGTTTATTAAACAATCAAGTGTCCAAAGACATCCATGTAATTCATTTAGTTTGAAAGCTCGTAGTGTGTTGATTGTGGTAAAGTTAACATGCGTCCAAGAACGTGAAAGATCGTGACAAAACATAATTCATACCACGATAGGCTACCAAAGCTTAGAAGTCGATTTGAGAAGGTTAGGAAAGACCAATGAAGGCTCGGAGCAAAGAAACATGAAAATGGAGTTATGAACCTCGAGAAAAACCCAACACCTTGATAGGAAAAAGCACATTTCTCTCAAAATACGAAGGTTATGAATATGAGACTAATTTGGTTTGAAAGTAGACTTATAGAGCTTTTCAACGGTTCAAGAATCGCCTCAATCGGAGTTCGGACGAAGCCGGGGCATGCCCCCCAAGTTGGGTCAAAAATTTGCCTTACAGATAGCTAGGTATCGATACCTGTGAAAGTTGTATCGATACAAGGTAACCAAAATCTCAACAGAACACTGGGTATCGATACTCCTGAAAGGGGGTATCGATACAAAGGCCATCTCAAGCAAAATTTTTAGATTTTTCCAAAATGGAGGGGGTTTCAACCTAAGCCAAAAATTGAGGTTCCAAACAACAACTATTCATAGGAGAGGGATATATCAACAACTAATTCATGACTTCATTAACAAAACATGTAAAACCCAGACTCAATAAAAACCAAGCTCATTTCCATGGTGATAACAAATTTAACAAGAAGTTTGGGAACAAGAACACCAACAATGCAATCATTCAACTAATATACACTTAGATGAGGTAGAAGATTGTTCCCTACCTCAAGGATTGAACTTGAAATGGGTAGAAAATGAAAAACCCTTGCCCTTGAAGCTTCTCAACCGAAAATGCTTGCTCCAAGGTGGGTTCCAAGGATGCCCGGACTCCAAATTACATGTGGAAGATGAAAATGAAGGTGAATCTTGAACTATATGAGTGCGGAGAGTGGATTTGTGGTGGAAAAATGGAGGGGTTTTGAGGAGACTTTGAGTGAGAGAGAGAGAGAGAGAGAGAGAGAGAGAGAGAGAGAGAGAGATGAGTTTGGAGAAGAGGGGTGTGTGCGTTTTGCCCAAAAAAAATCTGATGTAAACTTGTTTATACACACTCTCACACTAGCACTTACACCCCTCATGTTTCTAATGTGTTTCACAAACACCCAAATGCAATTACTAACTTCACATTGACCCCATATAGCACTATTTTCATTTCCTCACACTTCCCCAATATTATTTCCGGAAAATTATTTAAAAACATAAGTCCTTACAGAAGCTATGGACAATATGTAATGTTTTATTTTTATCGGATTTGCTTGTTTGTCAAAAAAAAAAAAACATAAGAGTTATGCTGATTCTAAACGAAGGGAGCTGGAGTTTGCGATCGAAGATCGAGTCTTCCTGAAGGTATCACCTATGAAAGGAGTCTTGAGATTTGGAAAGAAAGGAAAATTGAATCCACGTTACATAGGTCCTTTTGAAATTCTAGAAAGAATTGGACCAACTGTTTACCGTTTAGCACTAACCTTAGAGCTAGCAAATGCACATGATGTATTTCATGTGTCCATGTTAAGACATTACATTAGTGATCCTTTGCATGTTTTAGAACAACCTCCAATTGAGTTATGTGAAGATTTGAGTTACGAGGAAAGGCCTATTTGTATCCTAGATCAGCAAGAGACATAGTTGCATAATAAAGTGGTTCCACTTGTAAAAGTTTTGTAATGGTCCAAAATTTTGAAAAATAGTTTTATTTCAAAATTTTCTTTTTCTTTGTAATGGAACATTTTCTTTGTAATGGTTTTATTCTTATTTTATTTTTCTCTATTTATAAACTTAGACTTTTAGTCAAATTGTTAGTCAATAGATATATATAGGAGGATGATCTAATGAGAACTCCTTCATTAAAATTCCATGATGACCTTATGGATTGGGGTCAAATCTTGATGATCCAAACTGCTCAATGTGTTTAAAACGTGTTTTTAAGGGTCACCACGAGGAATCACCAAAAACAAATACCCGAAAGGGCTTCATTCGAGCATTTTTCGATAAACTATATATGTATGGTTATTATAAAAAACTGCTCGGATGAAGCCCTTTCGGGTATTTTTTTAGAGATTCCTAGCGTTGGCCTTGGAAAACATGTTTTAAACACATTGACCGGTTCGGATTGTCAAAATTTGGTCCGCAAACTAAAAAAAGGGGTGGTCCTCACGGAGGAGATCCGTGAGGGAGTCCTTAGGAGATCATGATTGTGTGTGTGTGTGTGTATATATCTATATAATACATCTACCTCATCCACATGCCTACATTTACCTCTCCCACATGTTTTTACCTTCCAAACTACCAAAATCCAATGGCTAGGATTAGTCCACACTTACCATGAATCAATGGCTAGGATTGAGTTTTATCTACCAAATTTCATGTATAAATAGCCTTAATTCATTCTCATTTTTCTCACACCTCCACGAAGTCTCACCTCGCTCCCTCTAAATTCTATCCAAAACTCTCCCCAAAATCTCTAGCTTTAGCTTAGTTTCCAAGACTAGAAAATCATTTCCGGAATAGTTCGTAGTTCAAACATTTGCCTCTCCAACAAACCTTCCTTGCCTAGCTTATTCTTCGGACCGATGTAGGATTTTGCTACGCCTTATTCTTAGTGTGCTTAGTTATTATTTTTGTAACATTGGACTTTTGTAATTTGTACTCTACTGTTATGCTTGGGTATTGTTTTGCAAAATTTCTAAAATAATATTATTACTTACTTTTATAGTGTCCACCCTATGAACTATTAAATTAGTAATAGATTCTCATTACTATAATAATGACTATTATTTCTTATAAACAATTAAAACTTGTTATTTATTTATTTTCATAAATCGTATAATTTTTTTTATACTTTAACCCTTAGGTTTTTACAAAATTATCGATTGGCTTACGAATCCATTACTAGAATCTCTAGTAGATTTTTTCTTGGTTTAGCCCAAACCAAGTGGATACTCGCTAAAGACGAGTCTTAAAACACGCCAAGGGATTCAAAAGCTAATATCCCTAATGGTTCCTAATTGCACAAGCAGGAATTGAGTTATTATCCTAAATTATGGGGAGATTCTGTCAAAACAACCTACGGCTTGAAGGTAAATGGTCCTTCTAACTTGTCCCTTGTGGCAATACCATTTAACTAAGAATCTTTTGAATAATGGATAATGACTTAAATCAAGGATCGAATTTGGAATTTGAAATTGAGAGAATCCTTTAAAGATTAAACCCTAGGTTATTATAATCCTCTCAATCACCCTTTAAAAGATTCTAGTGGTTGTGTTTGGTTTGTAGTTTAGTTTAGTTTTGATGATGTAAGCAGGTGTAATGAGTGGAAAGAGATAGAGAGAGAAATGAGAAAAATGATGATGTCAACAAAACTAAAACCCCTTACCGAACAGGGCCACAGTATAGTCTTTATACCCTTAAGGAGCTTTAAAAGATTTCAAAATAAATAAAAAATTTAGAATAACCCTTAGTCTTTTGAATATAATTACAAGTCCTGAATTATCAAAAGTTAAGCAAAGTACTTATGTGCTAAGACTTAAAGGTTATCCAAACATCACTGGACCAATCTCAAATCTTTATGTGATAATCATTTATGTTTACTCTCATGCAATATTACTGTCATTCATCTACTATCATTCATATTTTTATTCTGCTATGTTATCATGCTTATGAGATTGGACTCTAAGTTGTTGGGTTGGGAAACGTGATAGAATGAATTAGACGACAATCTAAGGAAAGTAAAATATTGGTAGTAGTCACGAAATCAGGGTTTGTGGTCAAGACCGGTGTCTTATTTTACCCTGAACATGGCACTGTATGATTTACTCCAGAACGTATAAATAATGATAATTGGAGATTTGAGTCTGGGAGCCCGACAGGTCCATTGCATTGGTCAGCGGAACTAATACTCATAAATGTTATTTTCTTAAGGTCACGATGTGAACCTCAGAGATTGTTCTATCCTTGTGTAAGCAAGGATGGGTTTGATTCAGTAGATAATTAAATCCTCTTCATCTGGGGCCCCATTGTTGGACAAACAAGGGGAGTAGAATCATCAAAGAGACCATGATTTAGTTGGTTGTTGGGAGGAATATCTCTCCAGGAAAAGAGATGTAGAATACACCTAAACACAGATAATGAAGAACCGGTCTTATTAATTCTTGTTCATATTTTCATGGTTAATGTTGTTCTTATAACTGCTTAGAATGGGTTGGGAAAATCTATTGGGTGAACCTCATCACTCACGGTACGGTGCACTCTGGCTCCGTGCCAGACCTTACAGGAGAAAAGAAGAATAGTATCAATAGGAAGCTTGTTATCAATCGGAGCAGGTTAATGGAGCCAAGTTTGTGGAGGATGATTCGGACCGGTTAAGGATGATTTGATCTAGATATATTCGAAGGCTTTTATGTATTTATTTATTTCTTTTGATGTACAATTTAGTATTGAGGAAAATAGGGCCTGGAGGTGTGTAAAATATAGTGTATTTATGGATCTTTTGTTGGAAAATTCGGGTCGTTACAAGTTTGGTGGGAGAAAACCAATCCAACGGAGAAGCCACTTGGGAGACGGAAGTTGATATGCGTAAAAGCTATCCAGAGCTATTCTCAGAATGTAATAAATATATGGTAATCTTATTTTAGTTACACATAGGGCTATAAATGAACTAGGCCATTCGCGAACTATTCAAGGCTCGGTTCGGTAATAGCTCGTTCAAGTTCCGATCGTATACTAAATGAACTGAACTTGAACCTCAATATTAGGCTCGTTCCATAAATGAGCCGAACCTGAACCTAAGTGTATTCAACTCGGTTAGGCTCGCGAACTTGGGGTCAAAATGTAATTAATAATACTTTAGGGGCTTAGACGTAAATACTTTATAGTTGAGGGATGCATACGTAATTATTAATCATTTTACCATAGGAGGCCAGGACCCTAACTCCTACTCCTACTCCTACTCCTACTCCTACTCCTACTCCTACCCCACCCCATATTCTTTGATCAAGATTCAAAATACGATCAATTCTTTTAGGGTTTTACCAAAAAGCTTTCCCAAATCGCCACACCACTCCACCGCCTCCTCCAAGTCGCTGAAGTGCCGATCTACCTAGGTATTCTACTTAGTTGCTATTTAGTTCTCAAAATTTTCTTTCCATGTGATGTTTTCCATTTGGTTCTTGATGAGTGTGGTAAATCTATTTGTTTTCTTCAAGATCTATTTGTTTTCTTCATTATAGACGTGTTTTCCATTTGGTTCTTGATGAGTGTGGTAAATCTATTTGTTTTCTTCAAGATCTATTTGTTTTCTTCATTACAGACGTGTTTTTCCATCGTTTGACCCCCAAAAAAAAAAACTATCTTGTTCTAGTGTTCTATGTTACAGTTTATTTTTCTATTTTCAAAAGTTAGTAAAACCGTTAATTTGATGATTCTTTTAACTATAGCCAGATCAGTTCTAAAGCAGTACTAGGAAAATAGATGGCATTCGAAATGTGTCAGGAGTCTTGAAATTAAGAAGCCCCTATGTCCCTGCATATAACAACCATTACAAAATCCTACGAGGGGTTGTTGTAGGACAGTTCTATTTGTTTTTTGCTCTCCTTTGTTCTTATTTCATTTTTGCTTCTTTTTTGTACGAATTTATGTTGTGGTAAATCTATTTCTTATTCTTTGTGTTCTTATTAGGGTCAATTTTTTTCTCTTAATTTGTGATTCTGATGTCCTAAACAGGGTCTATTCCGGTGAAGGGGATCGGGAGATCTTTGTTCTCTTTTTGATCACTTTACTGTGGTAAGTAGTGCCCTGCTCTCTTCACGTCATTTCCCTATTTTTTTCCTTCCTTGTTTTTGTTCTTGTTCACTTCTTTTAATTAATTAATTTTTTAGATATGTCAGATGGACACATTCATCCCACTTCACTAGAAGAAGATTCTGGTGCGGCATTTTGTTCGTTAGAAGATTCATCTACTAGTCCAGTCATGGAAAAACTTAATGAAGATGGAAATTGTGCAAACAATGTGATTCCTGTGGAGGACAATATGCTTGATAATGAGGTTCATGAAGAAGAGAATAACCCATTCGAAAAGAAGGGTAGGAAACGAACATCAGAGGTTTGGAAGGATTTTGAAGAAATCTCACTTCCTGACGGAACTAAGAAGGATCAATGTAAGTTATGTGAAACAAAATTTACCATTCATGCATCAGGTGTTACTAGTCATCTTCGTAGGCACGTGAATTCTTGCCTACTGCATCGAGTTACAATCGGATAAGAGAAAAGGAAAAAGACCTTGTCATTTGAAACTATAGGATCGATAAGCGGAATGAGTCTCGACACATTTTCATATGACCAAGCAAAAGTTAAGGAAGTTGTTTCACATATGATACTCTATCATGAGTATCCATTTAACAAAATGGAGCATGTCTTGTTTAACAAGTTTATGAGGACAGCCACCCTGTATTGGCAAAAGATAAGTTGTGCCACTGCAGAAAATGATTGTCTCAACTTATCAAATACTAAAGAAGAAGTTGAAGACATCGTTGAGGGGTGTACATAGAATTGGTCTCACGACTGACTTGTGGAAGTCGACAACGCAAAAGATCCAATATATGGTCGCGACGGATCACTTTATTGATGACAATTGGAAGTTACAAAAGCGTGTCCTTAATTTCTGCAATGTACCACCTCCACACACTGGGGTTATCGTTGCTGATGCTCTTTATAAGTCTAGTTGATTGGGGCATTGAGAATAAGGTGTCTAGTATTACGGTAGACAACGCTACATACAATGATGTTGCTTTGAAAAATTTGAAAGCGAGCTTTGAATTATTGAACAAAAAGATGCTTTTTGATGGTAAATTTTCTCATGTGTGTTGTTGTGCACACATAGTGAATATCATGGTGCAAGATGGGCTTAGTGAAATAAAACACATCACTGATTGTATTCGGGATGGTGTGAAGTATGTGATTGCAACTGAAGCACGTCGTATTCAATTTGGCGAGATTGCTAAGAATTGGCAATTATCTTCAAGAAAACTGATATTAGATTGCCCTATGAGATGAAATTCTACTTATATGATGTTGTTAGCTACTATGGAGTTCAAAAAATTCTTTCCTATGTATAAGGCAAGAGATGTGGGTTTCGTTTATGTGCCAAGTGTTGAGGATTGGGAGAAAGTTAAACACGTGTCTGAAATTTTATCAGTTTTCAATGATGTCACCAATATTATGTTGGGATCTGAGTATCCAACTTCCAATTTGTTCCTCATCAAGGTTTGACGAATAAAAGAAGTTTTGGATGTCAATGTCGCCAATGGAAATGATTACATTAAAGCAATGGCTTTGAAGATGAAGATAAAGTTTGACAAGTATTTAGGTGAGTGTAATCTCTTAATGGCCTTAAGGGCTGCATTGGACTATTGTTTCCCTGAGATATACACAACGTTTGAAGCCGCGAAAAACAGTTCCGTGGTGCTTGACTCTCTTCACTAGCTTTATAAGCAGTATGTTGTTGTGTATTCTCTTGCCAACATTGAGCAAAACTCAAGTAGTAAAGAAGTTGGTAATTCTGGTGTTGCTTCACATGGGAGTTAAAAAATGGGCAGTGGTAGATCAAAGTTTGACTCTTTTGTTAGAAAAGTTGACTCCATTCAAACGGTGAAATCTGAATTAGACATTTATTTGGAAGAAGGTGTCTACCTTTGTGATGAAACCTCAGATTCCTATTTTGATGCATTAAAGTGGTGGAAAGCAAATAATCTAAAATTTCGCATATTGTCTAGGATGGCTGCTGACATATTGTCAATCCTTGTATCCTCAGTGGTTTCAGAATCTACATTTAGTGCTGGAGGTAGAGTGATTGATCCATACCGGGCTTCATTGGCAATTGAAACCATTGAGATGCTACTTTGTGGAGCTGATATGGTACGCGTACTACATGGACTCAACAAGGGATCAAAAGTAAGTAAAAATTTGTCATTTAGCTAAAAATTTTAATTGTGCTTTAGTTATAAACTTATAATTTTTACCATATAAATATAAGATCAAGTGACTAAACCATTTATTTGTTTTTATATAGACTGTGGAGACAACAATCAAGGAGTTTGTACTTCCTTAGTTGATATGTTTATGAGGTTTATTTCATCCCTATTTTTAAATGATTTGTGACTGATTACAAATTAAATTGTCTAAAGGTGTTTTTATCATGTTTTATGTCCCTAGTAACGAACGAAACAAAAACAATGAAATAACTACAACTCAACAAGGGATACGAGGGTTATGCGACCTATTTAACATCGAATGAACAATTAAAATATAGTCCCTTAGTTACCCACAACTCAGTCACATGCATGCTCCAACAAAAATTCAAATAATTTCACTCCTCAACAAGGTCCAAGATAAAATGCTCCCACATGACACAATATCACTCGTACTCACCGAAACACTCTACATCCCATGTGAGGCGCCTGGCGATCAACGTGGATTGAACAAACCACCACGTGCCAGTCAAAACAACGCCAAGATATGCAATGAAAACTCACGAATCAAGATACCACACATTCATAATTCAAAATATAACACATGCATGCAAGAGAGTTAAGCGGCGTGCTTCAGGTCAACTAAGGGCTTTATCAAGCTTATAATGACCATGGTTAACAAAAATAAAAGGGCAACATGCAAAGGGTGACGACCTATAGAAGCTCATGGTCAATCTACCCAGACTGGCCGTCACCAACACAAATACACACAACTAACAACCAAAGCTCTAACATCGTACTACACAAAACATCACGAATAAAGTTCGACACAACCTCCGACCACAGACACGGTCACACCACCGACATAAACAAACACATAAAATGAAATAGTTCCCAACAACTTAAACACATAAAATATCAAATACTACTAACACCACCAACACAAACATGTCCACCCCACATCCAACTCTGTGCTCAAACACCCCCTCCGAACTCAGCATCAGAATGCTCCTCCTCCACTGGTGCATCCCCGAAGTCATCACTCACCTCCAACTCCCCCCACTGCCTAGGCTGGAAAGGTCCTGGATTATGTCCCGCAAGCCGTGCCTCCAAATGGCGCTGCCTATCAAGTATGTCAGTCTTGTCCCTAGCCAACTGCGCTTGCCCTCTCTTCAGCTTCCGGTGGCTCTTCGCCAAGCACATCACACACCCAAAAATCTTTTCAATTCAAGTCTTGATGCTAGCATTAGGCGGCGGTGGGGTGAGTATCGACCCCTCGGCCACTCTCAACTGTGCCCTACTCCGAGTTAAGATGGAGGAGTCCATATCCTTAGGGTTCAGTGGATCATTACCCAGATATTTCCGAGCCAGAACAATCTTACTGCTCAAAAACTTACTTATCAAACACGGGAACGGCATCCTCAAGGAGGTGGGGGCATCCCTAAAATCGCACATCTGCCCAAACACAAATAGGGCCCAATCACATACCGTGGCCTCGGCCATGAATGCAAACATCAGATTTCCCACATACTTCTGGGGCACACCCTCCTTGCCCCTCGGATACAAATTATAGCAAACAACTGGTTCATAAACCGATAGTCCTGTGTGAGCTTGCCGGGCCAATGGGGATTCCTAGCATTCCTACGGTCATCATACAAATACCTATTTACCTCATCATCGTTAAAAGCCGATTCCGACCTAGGATAATTTATGGGCCTTGTAGGCCTCACATACCCCCATGCAAGGGCTATCTCCTGAGCATCGATAAATACTGGGGTATTGCTAATTTTGGAGACAATCCGCGCCCCCGGGGTCAAAAAGGTCCTAGACTCCGGAACAACCATATTCTTATAAAACTCCTCGACTAACGCAGTATTAAAACCGGGATTAGGTTCGAACCAGAAACTCATACCTTGATCCCGGATGGCCTGAAATGGCGGAAAGTCCTCGGGCCACAAGCCATCATCTATTATATGCCTCTCGTTCTTCACCCCTCTCCCCTTAATCGAGGCCTCCCACTTAGCCTGGTTATCCCTGTCAATCTGTTCCCGGTCCCTACGTTTGGTCCGGACCGGCAATCATTTTAATTAATATGCAATTTTTGAATACGGAAGTTTTTCTAGCAAACAAACCCGGGCATTACCAATTCCAAATGCACGCAGAGATTGGTGACAACCGGTGCGCATTTGTTGGAAATTATTTTTTTCATATTTTTAAATCTATTAATTGAGTAATTGTGGCCCGAGTGAATGTGAATTAGGCTAGCTGCGAACACCGTAGTGCCCACGGCTGTGCTCTCCCTTTTAAATTCAGAGTCCAGTAGGTAAATCAGTTTAATTTAGTTAATCAATTAAATCATTTGAGCAAGGGGTGGCTACTTGAGAGCCAATTACAAATGTAGAGCCGACATTGTTTGAGTTAAGCACCGTAGACCGTCTCTGTGGTTCGACTCCGCTACTTCCGGATTTATTGTGCTACACTGGTCGATAGTCCTACGCTTGGGACGAAATTCTAGTTAATTATTAATCACCCGAACGGTCAAGCATTTTTGTTTATGATGTTTTATTATTGTTGGAATAATTTAGAAATGTTTTTCTAAGTAGAATCATGGATAATAATTGATTCGTTGATCATTTTGATGAAATGTATGTTTCTTGTCGATACATCTGAACACGAGTCCATATTTGAGGACGTTAAAAAGACAAAGTGGATGTGGAGTAATAAGGTTAGGGGATATTGACCAAGTATCCTGATGGTTTAATGTCCTTCCCTTTTTTACTATAGAGGTCACTCCTCTAGATTCTGGTTGAAACTTGTTTTGTGAAATCTATGAATAGTATAAAATGTGATATTTTGGATATCTCGATGGCTTTTAGCTTTGAGTTTAATGAAAGACTTGATTTCATTTTATAAACGAACTTAAGATTTGATTAGTTATGAAAACAAGTACATTTTACATGTGTAGAAACTAAAAAGTATGACTACACCATTTTATACGTTGTTAATCGTGTCCATGATTATATATACTGGATATGCATGTTTCATACGAGTTTTAGTTTATGGAGTTTTAAAAAAAAATCTTTTCAGGTCAGCAACAGTAGATGGACTTGGCTTTGCTCCAAGTTGAAGTCTTTTTGTTTGCCGGTCCTTATGTGTGTTTGTAGTACCTTTTACCTTGTGATCTTTTATTTTGGCAGCCGGTTTGTCCTGGCCAAATAATGCTATGGTTATGTGCAGGGGCAAGAGTTGGCACAACCTTTGGAGCAGCCAATGGTGCAGGTGCTGATGGAAGCACAACTGCAGGGGCTATAGGATGTTAAGGGTCCATCCCTCTAAGTCCCCTTGAGCATCTCCCCGGTTTATTATGACCTTATACCTTTGCGAGTCAAGTACATTTTCCTGACTCAGTGCGGCAATACACATACGGGTCTCGACTCAATATAGAACCTCCTCCCTGATCTAGAACTCGAGGTGAAATGGTCAAGCTTGGTACACATTGGACACCTCCTCATACACTATTTGCCAGGCAGTTGTCTCATTCCTTATACGAAAAGCTCTCAGGATATATGATGATGCAACCAAAAATTAATCTAGCAGACCAAGAAAAACACAGAAAGCATATGGATTGTGCTTTGAATAGTAATCTAGCATACCAAAAAACAAATAGACTGACATTGCTCAATGGGAGATGGAAAAATAATGCCAATGTCTAGAAAGTTCAAGTTTGAAAACCATAATCCACCTGATCCCTTGAGGCCACCCAAGCACAATGCCGGGTAATTACTTGATACGTAAAAACAATTGGATCCCACATACTCGGGACTTGTTGGGGCAAAATCCTTAGATACCCTCATCACAATAAACAAACATGATAAGCACAGTGAAAACTATGAAACAAAATGGAAAGTGCTACTACGACAATGTCTCAGTGCTACTACAACAATGTCTCAATGCAACTTCACAAGGATATCAGATTCAAAAGTAGTTTTGATTCCTAATCAAACTAGTTAAAATCGAAAACGAAATAGATGAAATCTCTATTAATTAGGAAAATAGGATACCCCTATCTTTCCACAAATTAACCCTCATACAATATTTAGCAACAATGTTTGAGCAAATATAGAGGCGATTTTGCTTCAAACATCATTCCTTGATAAAGGATTTTGATCTCAGCCTCAACGACTTTGGGTACGTCTCCTTGGGGTTCAGCCTCAACAACTTTGGGGTGAGGTGTGATTTCTCTGGTGGGAAGAAGACGGTGGGGGAACAAAGCAGGGGAGCTCCAACTCCTACCATGGAAGAGAACATTTTTGGTCTAGCCTTTCAGAGTTTTGATAAAGATGAAAAGGGGATATGTATAAAATGTAAGTAACCCCTCAGTCGATGCCCCTATATATAGCAGTTTGATTGTGTTTTGATAAAACTTAATATATTCTCAAATGACAAAAAAAGAAAAAGAAAAAGCAATGTATAACTTGTTGATCAACTTTAGATAGATTCCAATCTTAGCAAAACAGAAACATGTCCTGCTGAAATAAAACCTACATTTGGTAAGACTACATAACTTGTAACCGAATCAACTAAAGGTAATTGCCCTGGACTTGAAATCATTATGGGAAGAATATTTGATTACTGATGAATCAAAACTTCTTTGAGAAAATAATTATATAACAAAAAATCCAGTTCAAAAAACTAGTGAAGTCTATGGAATAGAAGAGAGAGAGAGAAAGGCATAGATGTGTGTGTGAGAGACAGAGAGAGAGAGCTTACCAGAGGGATGGCGGGTTTGGAGGCTAGAGAGGAGATCAGTGTTGGATGGAGAGAGACAGATCATTTTTTTTGTTTTGACGGGGCTTCAAGTTGAGGGTGGTTTTTTTTTTTAAAGGGAAAACACCTTTTTTTGTGTTTTAAAAATTTTAAGAAATTTTGAAAACGTTTTTAATAAACACAAAACATAAATAAATTACCTAGCATAGTTTTGTTTTTAGTTTTGGAAAAAAAAAAATGAAAGTGAAAACAAAAATAGGAAACAAAAATGTTACCAAACATACCCTTATGTTTTATGTTTATGAAAAAACGTTTTCAAAATTTCTTAAAATTTTTAAAACACAAAAGGTAAATGATCTGTCTCTCTCTAGCCAAAATCGATCGTCTCTCCAGCCTCCAAGCCTGCCATCCCTCTGGTAAACTCCTCTCTCTCTCTCTCTCTCTCTCTCTCTCTCTCTCTCTCTCTCTCTCTCTCTCTCTCTCTCTCTCTCTCTCTCTCTCTTGTTTACAATCACAATTGAATCTGTAACGAATTTGTTGAATATGTATGAATTCATCTTTATATGTTCAAATTTGTTGAATCTGTGTATGAATTTGCTTTTGAATGAGGTAAAATTCTAGGCTCTGTAATTTTGTGACTCAATTTTAACCAGGTTAGCTTCAGTTTTTGAAGTTTATGTCCTGAAATTGAACTCTCTTTACCAACTTACCATGCATGGTCTTCTATACTCTATCTACCTTCTATTTTTGTATAGTATGGGCTAGCAAGTTTAGAGTCTAGTCCAGATTTTCATATCTTATTTCAGTAGGACATGTTTCTGTTTTTGCTAAAACTGGAATCTGTCTAAAGTTGATCAACAAGTTATACATTGCTTCTTCTTTTTTTTTTTTTGTCATTTGAGAATATATTAAGTTTTATCAGAACACAATCAAACTGCTATATATTGGGGCATCGACTGAGGGGTTACTTACATTTTATACATATCCGCTTTTCATCTTTATCAAAACTCTGAAAGGCTAGACCAAAAATGTTCTCTTCCATGGTAGGAGTTGGAGCTCCCCTGCTTTGTTCCCCCACCGTCTTCTTCCCACCAGAGAAATCACACCTCACCCCAAAGTTGTTGAGGCTGAACCCCAAGGAGACGTACCCAAAGTCGTTGAGGCTGAGATCAAAATCCTTTATCAAGGAATGATGTTTGGAGCAAAATCGCCTCTATATTTGCTCAAACATTGTTGCTAAATATTGTATGAGGGTTAATTTGTGGAAAGACAGGGGTATCCTATTTTCCTAATTAATAGAGATTTCATCTATTTCGTTTTCGATTTTAACTAGTTTGATTAGGAATCAAAACTACTTTTGAATCTGATATCCTTGTGAAGTTGCATTGAGACATTGTCGTAGTAGCACTTTCCATTTTGTTTCATAGTTTTCAATGTGCTTATCATGTTTGTCTATTGTGATGAGGGTATCTAAGGATTTTGCCCCAACAAGTCCCGAGTATGTGGGATCCAATTGTTTTCACATATCAAGTAATTACCTTGTATTGTGCTTGGGTGGCCTCAAGGGATCAAGTGGATTATGATTTTCAGACTTGCCGATGCAAAGAACTTTCCAGACATTGGTATTATTTTTCCGTCTCCCATTGAGTCATGCAAGTCTATTTGTTTTTTGGTATGCTAGATTACTATTCAAAGCACAATCTGTGTGCTTTCTTGGTCTGCTAGATTAATTTTTGGTTGCATCATCATAATCTGTATGTTTTTTGTTTTTTTTGTCAACAAGAAAACAGGAAATGTAAAATAATGATGTTATGGAGGTTAGTGGAGGCAGTAGTGACGTATGGGCAACTAGAAATGAGAAGATTTCTAGTGTGGATTCATTCAACTCATGGACGAGGAGGTTAAATATAAAAAAAAGTAGAGAAATTGATACTTTTACAGCAGAGGCTTGGAAAAGGATTAGGAATGAATTGAAAAAGCTGACTGGGTACCCCTATACCAAAGAACGGATGAGGAACAAGTACAATGCTCTACGTCAATTATTCAACAGCTTCAACTCATTGAAAGCCGACACTGGTGTTGGTTGGGATAGCACACTTCTGACAATTACTGCTCCTGATGATGTTTGGGTTCGACTTTTTAAGGTAACAATTAATTATTTGTTCTCTTTAGTCTTGTTAGAGATGATTAGCTATTTCAACTCATGTAGGGTAATGCCATTATAGGTTAATAAACAGGCGAGGACTTTTTTAAAAAAAAGGGGATGCCATACTACCATGAGTTGTGTCGTATATTTGGGGACACGTCTGCCATCAGAGTTCATGCTCACCCTTCAAACAAAGCCCCTTCTAGTACTAATAGTTTAGATCCAGAATTTCAATTTAAAGATGAGCCAAAAGTTGAAAGCGAGGGTTCAAAGGTCAAGTCCAAGGGCAAAAGAAAGAAGGGAGATTCATTTGCAGCAAACATTTCTATTGTCTTGAGCCAATTTGCTGAAAATGGGAAGAGGGTTGATGTATTGGAAAAAAAATTGCATGGCTCCCTTCCCGGTTATAGCGGAGTAAGTGGAAGTGTGTCCATAGGAGAAATGGGACTTGGTCCTATTGCTGCCGGGATGGCACAATGCCAAGCATTGCTTAACACTATGGTGGACTTGGATGAAGATTCGTACTATAAAGTTTTGGAGAAGCTGCAGGGTGATATTCTTTGGAGGCAAACGTTCATGGATATGCCTGAGAATAGGACACTTGATTGGATCAAAAGACTTTAGGCAATTTTGTCTTGAAAGGAAAAACTTTAGACACACTATGCTGATGTTGTTTCTATTTTGTTGCTTCTTTGCTGCCATTTATCCTTAGCATATAGCAACAGTGAAGTTATACCTACTGATACTGCTTTGTTGCTTATATTTTGTAGCTTTCCTAAAATACTCGAATGCAGTTTTGCTTAGATTTTGTAGTTGTCTCGTATGAGTTAAGTTCTTTATTTGCTCTCTGTAACTACTTGATCATAAAGTCAGTACAATTGCTCTCTGCTGTTTATCCTTTGCTACTACTATTACACCAGAAGATTGCCGACCATCCTTTACCATGATTGAATGGCATAGCTAGTCATTTTCTCAGTAGCACCCCAAATAAATTACCAAACACAGTTTTGTAGTTAGTTTTGAAAAAAAATGAAAACGAAAACAAAAAACTAGAAATAAAAATGTTACCAAACGTACCCTAACATTTTCCAACAATAACAAAACATCGTAAATAAGACATATAAGTAAGATATGCATGTTTCACCTTAACTTCCAAACACATTTGGTTTCTCATCTCTAGTGGAGAACAATCGATGTGGTGCTAGTGGGTAAACTCATACATAATCAAGGGGAGGAATTTTTGGAACTTGAAAATGCCTAGCCGCCTAATCTGGACTTGGAGGTAACTATTAAACCTCAGACCACTTGTACACCCCCACATCATATCTGTCATTGGCAGCGGCTGGCCACAACACATCTCTATGGTTTGATAATTGGCATCACTTGGCCCTTTGGTTGCGAGATTTGGACCTAGGATCATGATGCTGGGCTCCCCTAGGATTCTACAGTGGGAGCCATTATCCAGCATTCTCAATGGGCTTTTCCCATCACTCAGTCATGGGAACTCAATGAGATTAGGAATAATTTGCCTTTTCTCCCAACCACCAGTTCTGACCTTGAAGACAAGTTAAATGGTCTCTCACCCCCTCTTGGCAGTTTGCTATATCCTCACTGTGGGAGAACTCCGTGTTGGTGCAAAAATCCGGGAGTTGTCGGAAAACTGAACCTGTTGATGACAGAACTTGCTTCGAGGCACGTTACTATGTAAACTTTTCAAAAATGATTCGCCCCCCACCGCTTGGTGTGCACCGGTTGATAAGCGAATGCTTGAGGATACAACGGCCAATCAATTCAATGATCTTACACTGCGTCACCCCCGAAGGGCGGCGACGAGAATACCGAGTCGAAAAAAATTGAAAGAACCAAGGAATTGCTAGCACCGTTTCTGCAGAGTAACGGTACAGCAATACAAGAAAGCGATTTGTAGAAATTTTGGCAGAGTAACAAGGCTAGAATTCTGTTGTATCATATCATGAATACAATCCTGGGTGTTATTTATAGGCCCAAATGTACCCTTTCACTTTAGGACACGCCCTTTAGTGAAAAGACTTGAGTTTGAGTCATGACCCTCCGTTCAGAGTTGCATCCGTACGCGAACTAGTGTCAGCTCATCGTATCGTCTGAGCGTATCTTGCGTATCGATACCCATCATTCTCGTTCGCTTTTATGCCAACCCGGTATCGTCTACGGTGAATCGAGCGTATCGATAAGTGCAAAAGTCGCCATCAAAGCGCCACCGACCATTGCCACGCCACGCCGCGTCGCGGGTGTGGGTGCGTATGGGTGTGATTCATCACCGGCTACGCCGGTAATGCGCGCAACACATAGGTGCCTTGCTACTTAATATTATGTGAACATTATAGCAATGCTTCCACATATATACAACTCAAACATTTCCTCACTAGCCAATGTGGGACAAAACCAAAAAACAACAATAAAAGCTTTCTAAAAAGCACAAGAAACATTTTGATAAAACCCCAAATAAAAACCCATTTATTTTGATAATTTCCAACAATCCCCCACCATTTTCAAAATAAAGATGAAGCCTTGGTTCCTTTGAAAAGACTTGTGCATCAATGAAGGTATCTCACGATTTTAACCATCACCTAGTGAAACACATCAAAGTTAGTCGGAACGCATGGTAGACTTGTCTTTTAACCGGCCCGATCCTATAATGACCAACCTGGACCGCGTTTCACGCCGCGATCTTACCCTCACTCATGTATTCAAAATTGCCGACACGTGGGTTGGCTGTGTGTCTATATCCTATTTCGTGAGTGCTCTAAAGTTCTAGCCCGTGAACCTATAGAAGGCGGCACCACCCTCACACTCATATAGGTAGACTTTTAACAATGCCCCTGTAACGACAGCATCAACCTAACTAAACCGTTAGAAGTCTATTAAGAGCTAAGTAGCTCACCTCCTCCTTTAAATTACAGGTACCAAACACTTTACCATAGGATGGGTATAACCGGAAAGTGCTTGCAATCATGACTTATGGTGTAGTTTGCTCATTGAACCCAAGGACTTGAAGCTAAACAAGCGTTGGGTCGAGTTTCCACCAAGAGTGATTATATTGTAGTGGGCTTAAGTCCCATCCCCTGTGATGTTTTCCACACCAAATCTCTTGCAAGACCTTTTGCTAAAGGATCCGCCAGGTTTTGACCTGACTTGACATAATCAATGGTTATCACCCCATCGGTTATCAGATTCCTCACATAGCTATGTCGAAGTCCTATATGCCTGGACTTCCCATTATATACCTGGCTGTAAGCCCGTGACAGTGCTGACTGACTATCACAATGCAAAGATATTGATGGCATAGGTTTTGGCCACATGAGAATCTCCCATAACATACTCCTTAGCCACTCAGCCTCTTTGCTACCCGATGCTAGTGCCACAAACTCGGCTGCCATAGTCGAGTCTGTAATTATGCTTTGTTTCTTCGATCCCCAAGAAACCGCACCTCCACCCAGAGTGAAGACCCATCCACTTGTTGACAAGTGATCTTCATTCTCGGCTATCCAGCTAGCATCCGTGTATCCTTCTAGAACCGATGGATACCCACTATAGACTATCCCATAGTCTATGGTTTTCTTTAAATACCTCAAAACCCGATTAATCGCATTCCAATGAATATCACTCGGGTTATGCGTATATCTACTCAGTTTACCGACCGCATAAGCAATGTCTGGCCGAGTAGATGTCATGGCATACATCAAGCTTCCTATCACCCTAGAATAATCTAGTTGTGACACTGCTCTACCCGTATTAGGATACAACTTTAAATGTGGATCATATGGTGTAGAAATTGGAGTACAATCAAAGTAATTAAACTTCTTTAGTATTTTCTCAATATAATGAGATTGAGAAAGAACTATATTTCCTCCTTCCCTTGTAATCCTAATTCCTAGAATTACATCAGCTACACCCATATCTTTCATGCTAAAACAAGATGAAAACATATCCTTTGTGCTTTGTATGCTATCTAAATCAGTCCCAAAGATAAGCATATCATCCACATATAAACACACGATTACACCTCGATTTTCAGTAAATTTGCTATAAACACATTTATCTGATTGGTGTATCCTAAACCCGTTTGATACAATTACCTTATCAAACTTTTCATGCCATTGTTTAGGTGCTTTTTCAGTCCGTACAAAGACTAAACAAGTTTACATACCTTGTGTTCTTGTCCTTGCACAACAAACCCTTCCGGTTGCTTCATATATATTTCTTCATCCAATTCACCATTCAAGAATGCAGTCTTAACATCCATTTGGTGAATATGAAGTTTATGTATCGAAGCTATGGCAAGAAGAACTCTAATAGTAGAGATTCTTGCTACCGGTGCATAGGTATCGAAGTAATCAATACCTTCCTTTTGTGTAAAGCCCTTGGCAACCAACCGTGCCTTAAATTTGTCTATCGTGCCATCAACTTTCATTTTCTTCTTGAAAATCCATTTACAACCAATGGCTTTGGAACCTGGTGGTAAATCAGCAAGAATCCATGTATCATTACCCATGATAGAATCCATTTCATCTTGGATTGCTTCTTTCCAGAAAGCACAATCTTGCAATTTCATAGCCTCCCCAAAGGTCAAGGGATCCGATTCCACATGATATGAAACCATGATATGATTACAGGTAGTGTCTCTAGTTCCTTCAACTAGATACACTATAAAATCAGGACCAAAGGACTTAGCAACCCGAGCCCTTTTACTTCTCCTAAGTTCGACCTGTTCCGTAGGTTCTCCTCATTTTCAGGGCCCATAAGAGATTGATTCATTCTCTTCATTAACCTCTTTCGGAATAGGAACAAACCTATTTTCATAAAACACAGCATCCCTTGATTCAATTATGGTATTAACCCCATACGAATCATTTGGCTTGGAAACAAGAAACCTATATGCCTTACTATGTAAAGCATAACCAAGGAATATGCATTCAATTCCTTTTTCACCCAATTTCTTCATTTTGGGACTTGGCAATCTCACAATTGCTCTACAACCCCAAGTTTTAAAATAACTTAGGTTAGGTTTCTTCTTTTTCCATAACTCATATGGAGTTATTTGTGACTTCTTGAGAGGTATCCTATTCAGAATGTAAGCGGTAGGTATGGTATGGCTTCCCCACAAACCCGTGCCTAATCTCAATTGCTCAACATAGCATTAACCATCTCTCATTAAAGTCCGATTTTTTCCGTTCGACCACTCCATTTTGTTGTGGGTATATGGTGTCTTTTTTTTCATGAATTATGCCTCGACTCCACGATGTCGGGAAAATAATATTCACCACCCCTATTTGACCTTAAACGTTTTATAGTTTTTCCACATTGATTTTCAACTTCAGTTTTGAAAGTGATAAACTTTTCTAGTACCTCATCTTTTGAGTGCAACAAATAAACATGACAATACTTTGAAAAATCATCTATAAAAGTAACAAAGTATTGTTTGCCTCCTCTAGTAGGGGTGTTATGCATATCACATACATCACTATGAACAAGTTCTAACAAAGTTGTAGTTTTAACAATTTTAGGAAATGGAACTCTAGTGATTTTAGTAAGTGAACATACATTGCATCTATCAACCATGTCAACATCATACTTAGGAATTAAATCTAATTTAACCATCATATCCATCTTCCTAGTATTAACATGTCCTAAACGATTATGCCATAAAGAAAGAGAATCAAGCAAGTAAGCAGAAAATGTGAATGTGTTATTAACATTGAGTTTGTACATGCCCTCACAAACATAACCTTTTCCAACAAATGTGCCATTCTTAGACAAAACAAACTTGTTTGCCTCAAACACTAGCCTAAAGCCATGCTTAACAAGCAGGCTACCAGATACAAGATTTTTCCTAACTTCTGGTACATAGTAAACATCAGTCAAAGTCAAAACATTTTCAGAAGTGAACTCCAAATCCACTTTGCCCTTGCCTTTGATAGGAGCGGTAGATGAATTCCCCATGTAGAGAAATGAACCATCATCAACCACTTCATAGTCAGTGAAGAACCTCTTATCAATGCAAACATGCTTTGCAGCCCCAGAGTCCATCCACCAGTTTCCGGCATCCCCAACCATGTTAATTTCGGACACAACAGCCAGAAATTTACCCTTTGGACCCGATGCCTGTGGATCCTTCTTCTTCTTAGACTTGCAATCCTTTTTGAAGTGCCCCGGTTGACCACAACGCCAACACTCAACCTTTGGCTTTTTCCCTTTCGGGTCATCGCCCGTGGCCGTAGTCGCCGCGGACCTTACATTTTATGTTTACCCTTGTTGGAACCTTTTCCTTCTTCCACCACATGAACTTTAGAGGCACCAGCCCCAAGTTCTTCCTTCTCTTGACGCCTTGTATGCGTTTCCTCCCTCCACGCGAGATGAATGACCAATTGCTCCAAATGTAAGTTCCTCAGTTTGGTGTTTAAGACTTTTCTTATAGTCTTTCCAGGAAGGAGGAAGTTTATCGATCACAGAAGAGACCACAATCGATTCATCCATGTTCATGTTCTTAATTTTAAATTGGTTTAGAATATGCTGAATATCATGCAACTGATCAATTACCGACTTGTTGTCTACCATTTTATAACTCATAAATTGACTGACCAGAAACTTCTTGCTTGTTGCATCCTCAGTCAAGTAGCGGCCCTCCAATGAATCCCACATTTCCTTTGCTGTCTCCGTATTCGAATACACATCGAACATTGCGTCCGAGAGTGCATTCAGAATATGCCCCTTGCAGATGTAGTCATCATTCTCGAATTTCATCCTCACCCGTGTCTCCTCAAAGTCTCATCTTCTTTCTCCTCCGGATCACGGCTTAGTGAGAACATACACGACATTCAATGTCGCGGAGCATGAAGTGCATCTTCTTTTTTTAACGCCGAAGTTCCCTCCATCAAACTTGTCCAACTTCACGATATCCCGCGTCATTTGTCGTAGAGACCTTGATGTTGGCGCCATTCCGAATCTTGTTTTTTAGGTGTTGGTGCAAAAATCCGAGTCGTCGGAAAATCGAACCTTGATGATGACGGAACTTGCTTCGAGCCGCGTTACTATGTAAACTTTCGAAAAGCGATTCGCCCTCACCGTTTGGTGTGCACGAGGTTGATAGCGAATACGTTCGAGGATACAAGCGAAATAATCAATTCAATGATCTTACGCATGCGTCCGCGCAAAGCGAAGGGCCAGACGCCGAATCTACCGAAGTCGAAAAAATTGAAAGAACCAAGGAATTGCTAGCACCGTTTTACTGCGAAAAGCGATGCAGCAATACAAAAAGCGATTTGTAGAAATTTTGGCGGAGTAACAAGGCTAGAATTACATTTGTATCATATCATGAATACAATCACGGGTGTTATTTATAGGCCCAGATGTACCCTTTCACTTTAGGACACGCCCATTAGTGAAAAGACTTGAGTTTGAGTCATGACCCTCCGTTCAGAGTTGCATTAGATGCAGCGAACTAGTGTCATTTGTATCGATACATCATTATCGTGTCGATACCCATCGTCTGTTTCAACTTTTATGCCAACGATTATCGTCTGATGAATCGAGCGTGATCGATACCGCTAAGCCAACCGGTATCGATACAGCGTTTCCCTAGTATCGATACAGGTCCATCCTGAACGCTACGTCAGCAACACCTTACCACCAAGTGGCAATAAGGGCGCTTCGCGCCGACGTGCTAAGTGCAAAGTGCGCCATCAAAGCGCCACCGCGTTTTACGCTGCTCGCGCGCAGTGCGAGTGCGTATGGGTGTGATTCATCACCCGGCCTACAGTCGTGTCGCGCGTAACACATAGGTGCCTTGCTACTTAATATTATGTGAACATTATAGCAATGCTTCCACATATATACAACTCAAACATTTCCTCACTAGCCAATGTGGGACAAAACCAAAAAACAACAATAAAAGCTTTCTAAAAAGCACAAGGAACATTTTGATAAAACCCCAAATAAAAATCCATTTATTTTGATAATTTCCAACACTCCGTACCCACTTTCCCAAAGTCCTATGTGTAGCGTTATCACTTGGCTTGACATCCTAAATAGGCTCTACACAGAGGATAGGTTGGTATTATTTGGAACCAAAGCGACCTCCTTGTGTAGTTTCTTCACAAGTAGTGAGAGCCATGACCATCTATTTTTTAACTGCCTGTACACCTCACAAGTTTGGGGGTTAGTTACAACCAAACTCAATGCTAATTGGGCAGATCGCTCTTGGGCAAACTGGATACAAGTTTGGGGGTTAGTTACAACCAAACTCAATGCTAATTGAATGACCTTATTTTTATTACTGCAGTCAAATTCAAAGGAGAAATGGATAATAATACAAATGACAACATTGTCAAGATGCCATGTGAACTTGATGATCGAGCTGCAGATGCAATAGATTACATCAGTGAGATCAGTTGATCACTAGTAGAATGCTAATATGTGTATTTTTTGTTTTTTATTTTTACTAATGAGGTTGTCAAAGGCTTCTCCTGGAACGATAATTGGCTTTTATCACAGGCGGACAAGTAAGTAACGCGTAAGAACTTGTCCTTTAGATGATAACAATATTTACTTCTCAAGTAGTGACATCTTTCGTTCTTCATATGTCAAAAATCAATTACCAGGATTAATACTTTGTGATCGGTAACTCTCCATTGTTGGGTGTCACAAGCCCAAACCAACTCAGCTAACTAGCAACATCTTCATGTCAAACACAACTAGCCTCCGGTCAGTATAAATACAGACTAATAATAACCCTTGTTTTTCTCTGACTATAACCAAAACATAGAAACTTTCAGTGGCTGTGTTCACGTGGGAGATATCCAATTAATTCAACAATTTCGAACATAGAAACAATATCGGAGTACTTTAAGCCGCTGAATGAACTCATAGCATCAATTCTAGACCATCCAAATGAAAGAGTGATACTTGTGGGTCATTAGCTTTGGTGGGTTGGCCATATCTCAAGACATGGAGAATTTTACAGAGAAACTTCCAGTGGCTGTGTTTTGTCATTGCCTTTATGGCTAGTCTGAGTCTCAACATCTCCACCTTGTTTCAAGAGTTTGGAAAAATTGCATACACCGTTGTGTTTGGCGTTGAAAATTACCTTAAATGAACCGAGTTATGAAAAACTTAAATAAATCGAGTTATGAGAAACTCAAGAAGCTAGAAAGAAACAAGTTTCTAAACAAAATTGAGGTCACAATGGACTATCCAAAATTGTACCCTCTACCTCCTTAACAGTGAAATTGTTGCCAATTCATCAAAAAACAGCTCTAATGTAAGTTTACAACCCACACTTTTTATTGCAGTCATTGATGAGACAATGGACCTAACAACCTTGTTACAACTTTTTTTTTTGGGCCAATGTACTAGGCAACAAAAGTGTACCAATAGCCCAATTGAGGTGAGAAAAGCTTCAATTCAATCACAGAAATCTATGCATATCTTGATATATATAAAAGAAAATTTAAAAAAAAAAACTTGGAAAGCAAGATATGATGGTGACTTCAACGGAAATCTTCCTAATCCAGAAGATTCCATCTACAAAGCGTCTGTGGCAAATTCAGATTACCTATAAGCTGTGTTGTCTGCTGTGAAGAGGAACCCAGTAAAACTTAAATCATGGAGGAAGGTGGGTTCCTTCCCCCCATAGTTGACTGAAGTTAATATTGATGGAGCGTTTTCATCCTCTCGCAGCCTGGCTGCCTTTGGCATTATTGCCAGAGATAGTAGTGGATTAGCTCGGTTTTGGCATTTTGGTAGAGCGGTTTCATCTTCAGCGATCTTCATTGAAGCCTGGGCTCTTAGAATAGCTTGTGCAGTGGCGAAGGATTTACACGTTGACGAGGCTATCTTCAAATCTGATTGTGGTTCTTATAAATTGCAAAAACTCTACTGAAATGGGCCCTTGGGAGATCAGACTGTTGGTTGAGGATATAAAGCTTTGGGCAACATCAAAGAAATGGGCTTTGTAAGTTGCAGCAGGAAGAAGAATGGGACTGCCCACTGGTTGGCTTCCAATTGCTTAGCTAGGAAAATTTTGTTTCAACCGGGTTGTATTCCACCCAGTCTAGATGATGTTCTTATTGGGATTGCGGTTAAAAAACTCAATTATCTCACATGTGACAGGATGTGAACTTGTCACAATGTTGCTGAGACCTCTGCGCTCGTACAACATAGAAAAAATGTTGAACAAGCTAATTTTCTCGAGAAAGGAATATGGCTGAGTTAGGCGAGTTTTCATTGTTTCTGAGAAAGACAAGGCGGGGAAGGAGGATTTTCAACGGTGGATGATCGAGAAAAATCCACCAGGCGAAGTTGAAGAGATTAGAGGAACTAATCATAAGGTCATGATGTCTAAGCCACTTGAGCTTTGTGATATTCTCAATAGAATTGCTGGGAAGTATTCTTGAATATTGATCACAATTTACCATCAGAAGGAAGCGGATATTTTGTGTCAAATTACTTGGTTAAATGTTCATTGTAGTTGACTCTCACTGGGGAAATTTGAATAAAGACAGTTAAGTTTTTGTAATTATTGGGAGCAATGGGTTTTCGTTGAATTGAATACTTTGATTTGAAATTTAGAGTAATTGTTAAAAGCTAGAATCCTGCATTTGGATGTGAATCTCAATTTTGAGCGTAGAGTGCCACCCCACATGGCTGTCAACTTATACTCCCGTGAATCCCGAGGGGTAGGCTTAGTGGTCAAGGTTTAAGATTTAGGAGTTTGCTCTCTTTTAAGGTCTTAGGTTCAAAACCTCGCAGGTGCTATCAACTCCTTTTGGGTCAAGCCATATAGAGCTTTGCTTTGACTTTAAATGGGCCCCCACTAGTAAACGGTGGGATTGTTGTCCAAGGATTAGTCAAAGTGCACGAAAACTGACCCAAATACTTGGTTATAAAAATAAAAAAATAAAAAAGAACTTATACTCCCATGTATGAGGACGCGAGTGCAAAATTGAGAAGAAAAAAAATTGTATTTTGATCAGTGGTTAAGAGTTAATGTTAGAAGGGAGTGGGAATTAGGAGGTGAAAGCGTTGTTCACCCTCTCATTCTGATTGGTGGAAACATTGTGAGATCCATAGAATTAATACACTTTTTGGTAATTACGGTGGACTTCACGTATACCTTTTCTACCAATTTTAGAGTGAGGGTGTTGTTTCCCCTCCTAATTCCCATTCCCTTTCTAACATTAACTCTTAACCACTAATCAAAAGACCAATTTTTTTTTCCTCAATTTAGAATTTCCATCAATTTTGATTAAAGGAGAAACTTCCATTCCCTTTATTTGCTTGTGTTGGCTTCAAAATTCTTAGTTAAATGAAATATTGTTATCACAATAATTTAGGGGTGTTTTCTTTAAATTAATTATCTTTAAAGAAAGTTGATAATTATTGTTCTCAAAGAGAGGTATCGGTTGAAGTTCAATACAAACGAAAAAAAGAGTAAAACTACTTTATAGAGATTTTCCCGTGTTTGATAATTACTATAGGAAAAATGTACAATGGTTATGGATAATGTGTAAAAATTATATCAATATTCAAGGAAAATATATTATTAATTGCAAAAGTGCATTAACTTTTGAAATTCTTCGAAAGGAACTTATTTGTACTTAGCTGTAATTGCATAATGATATTTCTATATCTTTGTCAAACATGTAAGTTATATTATACCAGCGGGACATCCTTATCAGACTCAACAAAAAAAATATCAAATTTAACCTCAAAAATATCTTTTATAAATTAGTAAGTCACTTATCCAAAAATTCACAAAATCAGACTCTCTATCCTAACCACATATAAATAAAATACTCATTTCTAAATATTTTCTCTCTCTCTTCCAATTGTTTTCCTGCCAATTGGAGCAGCGGAAAGAGTAGTGCATAGTATGAAATAAATGAAAAAATTAGATAACCAAAGAATAGTATCTTGATATAAGTATTGAGGGGGTGTAGTAACTAGAAAAGTTTTGCAAAATAGCCAAATATTTGTTGAAACTGATTTTAAAATATTTTTTTTACTTAAACTCAATAAAATAATCAGTTGGCCAAAATAACAATGCTGATGATGATGAGGTAATATTCCATCACCTGTGTTTTCTCGTTTGAGTCGTTTCGGCTGTGTTTGGATTGATTTTGGAAATAAAATTTTGAGAAGAATTTTTGAGATAGTGTTTGATTGAGTTTTTAAAAATAAGAATAATGATGTAATGATTAGAGAGAGATAGAAAGAAAAATGAAATAATAATGTAATAAGTGGAGAGAGAATTTTTTTTGAAAAGAAAGAATTTTTTTGAAAATTGTTTTTGAAAATGGAGAAAAAATGTAAGGGAACAAGGCCTTCATTTCTCCAAGAGCCCCCCAACAGATTGTTTTCGGCCCCTCTACCCGATCTCTCCCCTGCTCTTCGGGTCTCTCATTGTCGTCGTTTCGTCCTGATGAGGTAATGCGTCTCTCTCTCTCTCTCTCAACGTACGCATATTTATGTGTGCGTGTACATCTGTTGTTACTTTATACAGCTTCCGATTTCTAGGGTTTAATTGTTGATTAATTGCTCTGATGATCCTCTGTTGCGACAAAAATGTAAAACGAGTATGCACATAGACTAGGTTTGGTGTTAAAGAGTATATAAAGAGTTCAACCAGTAGCAATTGAACCTGCTATGTATCATACGCATCACCATTGGGTGTGACCGTGAACTACGCTTCTGAACTCCATCACGCTTTCCTTCTGCGGTAAATTCTCGGGCTGTATCTGTGACTGCTCCACCCGATTCTGTTGCCTGTATTGGAAAATTCTGTTGCCCGTATTGGAAAATGTCCCCGTGTCTGACTGTCATGTTATATAACTACCAAAGATTCCATGATGTGCTTCTTCTTTTGATTCTTGGCTTTAGTGTAGGTCAGCTAGGAGAATTGGTTGATTTGGTGCAACTAGGTTCGTATAAGCTGAATGAACTCTGCAAGAAGAGGTGTTTAGGATAGTTTCGGTGAACATTTTCCGGTGATTATGCTCGGTCTTACTTGAAAGTAGTCCTACACTTGTTTTGAGGTCTATTCTCATGTGATGCTGACGCTAAGTTTGCAATTTGCAAAACGATAACTTGACCACTTGTTTACCTGGCAATTACTTAAACCAAACCAAACCAAACCAAGCCTTATGTCCCAATCAATTGGGGTCGGCTACATGAATCTTTTTTCTCCATTGAGCTCTGTCAAATGCTACTTCATCGCTTAAACCCAGTATACTTAGATCTTTGCGTACTACCGCATCCAAAGTCAATTTGGGTCTTCTCCTCCCTTGTGCGTTTCTACCCAAAGCTATCATATCCACTCTCTTAACTACTGCATCCGCTGGCCTACGATAGACATGCCCAAACCACCTTAACCTATTTTCCCTTAATTTCTCCTCTATAGGTGCTACACCCACCATCTCGCGAATTGTTTCATTTCTAATCCTATCACGTCTAGTCTTACCACACATCCACCTCAACATTCTCATTTCCGCTACACTTATCTTATTCACTTGTTGCTTCTTAATAGGCCAACATTACGTCCATTAAAAGCATCACGGGTCTTATGGCGATTCTATAAAATTTTCTTTCAATTTTGTTGGTACCCTCTTGTCACACAGTACACCAGTAGCGCTTCTCCACTTAAGCCACCCCACTTGGATCCTATGCGTCACATCATCTTCAATCTCTCCATCTTGGCTAATAATAGAGCCTAAATACCTAAAATGGTCCCTCTTTGGTATCTCCTGATCTTGGATCATCACTCTTTCCTCATCTCACTTCTGGTATCACTAAACTTGCAGACCATATACTCAGTTTTACTCCTACTTATCCGAAAGCCCTTAGACTCTAATGCTTCCCGCCAAATTTCTAATTTAGTCTTAACACCACTAGCCGTTTCATCTACAAGGACAATATCATCTGCAAACAACATACACCATGGGATATCCTCCTGAATATGCCTAGTCAATTCATCCATAACTAATGCGAAAAGGTACGGGCTCAAGGCTAACCCTTGGTGCAATCCTACTGTGATGAGAAATTCACTCGTTTCTCCTGCTGGTGATCTAATGGCAGTGACTGCACCTTCATACATGTCTCTGACCACGTCAATATAGCCTCTGGTCACTCCCTTCTTCTCTAGAACCCACCATATAAGTTAATTACTTAATAAGTTAATTTGTTTGATTTTGAGGATCAACGAGTGGTAGTGTTTGCAGAGCTCTATGCATCATTGCTACGAAAATTTCGTGCATGTCATGGAATGAACTATCATTGTCATTCCTCAATCGATCCCAGAGAGCTAACTTGTTTGGTCACTAAAGAGTCGACCCTAGTCGTAAAAGAGGCTTCCTTACTTACCAAAAAAAGAAAAAAGAAAAAGAGGCTTCCTTTATGTTGAGTAAGGATAACTACAGTTCATTTTCAGTCATTGGTCTGGGACAGACTTAGGTTGGGGTGCCTGGTGGTTTCCCAGCTCTTGTTGTCTAACTTTGTAAGTGATTTTTCTTTTTTGATTGATCAGTCGATATGCTGCAGAGTTTGTATTTGTTCGTGGATAACTTTGATTTGGCAGCTCACCAGTCTGTCAACTTGTGTGGTGTCCTTTTCCTTCCTCTTTTGTTCAATTTGTTTATTGATTACTGCAGAGTATTTCTTACTAAAATTAGGTTTGAGGGGATTTAGGTGCCAATCAAATATCTGCTTGAGATTTCAGATTGCCTTGGATAATCACTATTTTTCATGTCGACTGAATTTTCTGTTAAATAAATATCCTTATTAGTGCACCTGTGAAATTGAGGCCTGTGGCAAGTTCAGACGCAAAGCTTCCTGTCTGTAAATGGGCGAATGTAATTTCGCAATTATCTGATGGTGCTGCCCTTTCTTTAAGTAGTTATGGTCCAAAGCCCTTCATGCATCTACTTATCTATAGGGTGAGACTTTAAACGCTGAAACATCAACCATAGAGTGGTTCTAGAATGATACTATTTTCACAGTTTGTGCAGTTTGTGCGTTTATGCAACATTTTGCTTATAATTTGTAGTCCAGTTTGCATATCTACTTATGACTGTCCATTTCTTAATTCCTACAGAAAGTTTCAATCCCAATTATAAACTCCTGACAAGAATCCAGTTCTTGGGAAAATGGCTCCTCCACCTTGTGTAGTACTGCTGTTTCTATTCTGCTGGGCTTACGAAAGGCATCAACCCTTGAATTCATTGAATTAGTGGCAGTTTAGAACTTTTTCCCCTTTGTTTCTCTTTCACCTTTTTTTCGATGGATAACTTGATATACATAGTGATAATAAAGCTACGACAGACAAACAAAGGTGAAAAACTGTATATTTCTGAATGAATTAACCTAGCTTATTACAATCGTTTATATAGAAACGAGCTACACCTAAAAAAGGAAACGATTACAAAGAATTACACGTGATGATGACATACTACCTAAAGTCGTGATATACTGCCTAAAGCAAAAGATCACGCAATAATACTGAAACTAGAAGATTACATTGCGATACAAAGAGATACACTTTCACACCCCCCCTCAAACTCAGGATGCGAGAGCAGAGAGCATCGAGAGTTTGCCAAGAAAGAAAACGAAACGATGTGGGTCTTTGTGAAGAAGTCGATAACCGCAGGCAGTAGAAGAGACGAAGGGTAAAGCAATAGTGGCAGACTGAAGGTGCTGGCGAATGAAGTGACAATCAATTTCAATGTGTTTGGTACGCTCATGAAAGACCGAGTTGTGAGCTATCTGAATGGCACTCTTTGTTGTCATGATAAATAGGTGTGGGTGAAGTAACAGAGACGCCCATATCGGATATAAGCCAGCGGAGCCACACAATTTCAGACGTAGCATGAGCCATAGCACGATATTCAGCTTCAGCAGTGGAGCGAGCAACAACAGATTGCTTTTTGCTTCGCCATGAGATAGGAGAATCACCTAGAAAAGCACAAAGACCGAAGGTAGATTTGCGGTCACTAATATCCCCAGCCCAATCAGCATCAGCATACGCATGAAGAGTCAAACTAAAGGTAGAAGAGAGCAAAAGACACTGATGGAAAGTACCACGAACATAACGAAGAATACGTAAAAGAGCCGCCCAATGAGTAGTCCGAGGAGCAGAAACAAATTGGCTAACAATGTAAACAGCATAGGCAATATCCGGGCGAGTAACAGTTAGATAAACTAAGCAACCCACTAATTCACGGTACTCCGTAGGATCCTCAAGAGGAACACCATCAGAAGCAGAAAACTTGGCATGAAGTTCAAGAGGAGTATCAACAGTCTTGGTGTCACTGAGACGGACACGGTGAAGGATATCAGTAGCATACTTTGACTGTCCGAGAAGATACCCTGTGGGAGAGGCAGCTACTTCAATACCAAGAAAATATCGAAGAGGACCCAAGTCTTTCATTTCAAATTCTTGGAAGAGATGACGTTTGACGTCATTAATAGCAGCAGAATCAGAGCCAGTGATGATCATTTGGCATGAAGTTCAAGAGGAGTATCAACAGTCTTGGTGTCACTGAGACGGGCATGGTGAAGGATATCAGTAGCATACTTTGACTGTCCGAGAAGATACCCTGTGGGAGAGGCAGCTACTTCAATACCAAGAAAATATCGAAGAGGACCCAAGTCTTTCATTTCAAATTCTTGGAAGAGATGACGTTTGACGTCATTAATAGCAGCAGAATCAGAGCCAGTGATGATCATATCATCAACATACAGTAATAGAAGAACCAACCCATGAGAGGAACGACGAATAAAGAGCGTAGAGTCATGCATACTGGGCTGGAAGCCAATCTGAAGGGCCACATCCTAAAATCGCGCATACCAAGCGCGAGGGGACTGTTTCAAACCAGAGAGAGCGCGACGCAAACGGCAAACAACACCAAAGGGGTGAGAGAAACCAGGAGGAGGCCGCATATAAACCTCTTCTGACAAATATCCATTGAGGAAAGCATTCTTGACATCCAACTGAAAAAGAGGCCAATGTTGCACGGCAGCAACCGATATCAAGGTACGAACAGTGGTCATTTTGGCAACGGGAGCAAAAGTTTCCTCATAGTCAATACCATATTCCTGAGAAAATCCTTTAGCAACTAAACGAGCTTTATACCGCTCCAAAGAACCATTGGAATGAGTCTTGACCTTGTAGACCCATTTGCAACCAATAAGATTCTTACCATCAGGCAATGGGACCAATTCCCAAGTATGATTTTGAGCAAGTGTAGTGAGTTCAGCGTCCATGGCAGCCACCCAATTGGGATCTGTACAAGCTTCTTTATAGGATCTAGGCTCAAAATATGTGTGAATTCGAGAAAGAAAGGATTGAAAAGAAGATGAGAAACAGGTATTACTGAAGCCATATCTTACTGGTGGGTTTCGATTTTCACGAATAGGATAGTGGTGAGCAGGTGGATCTGGATCTTCAGAGGCAGATTGGGGAGCAGGAGCAGAGGGTGAACGGCGAGTGTAGACCTGAGTGATTGGAGGACGGTGAGAAGGAGCTGCAGAAATGTCAGAGACCTCAAGAGTAGAGATATAGTCGTCAGTAGGCACATCCACAGGAAATGGGTCAAGACAAATCAAATCCTCTTTGGCAACCGGAGTAACTTTGGGAGGAAGAGTGAAATATGGATTACGCTCTAAGAAAACGACATGCCTAGATACATATAGCTTTTTGGTCACAGGGTCATAACACCGATAGCCTTTTTGATTAATGCCATATCCCAAGAAAATGCCTAAGACACAACGGGCGCTGAGCTTAGTGCGATCTTTCTTGGGAATAAGGACAAAACAAGTAGAACCAAAAACTTTTAGGAGAGAGTAGTTAGGAATTTGACCGTAAAGCTGCTCATAAGGGGTTTTGCCAGAGAGAAGAGTAGTGGGCATCCGATTCAGAAGATAAGCTGCAGTGAGAATAGCTTCTCCCCAAAACAGAGAAGGAACAGACGATGATAATAGCAAAGATCGAGTAGTATTAAGAAGATGACGATGCTTTCTTTCAGCTTTACCATTTTAAGCAGGAGTATCGGTACAAGAAGATTGATGGATAGTCCCATGGGTGTCTAAAAATTTAGCAAGCTCAGAAAGAGAGTATTCCCCGCCTAAGTCAGAACGAAGAATTTTAATAGATGCAGAAAATTGAGTTTGAACCATAGCATGAAAACTTTGATAAATTTGAAAGAAATCAGATTTATGCGTCATTAAGTACACCCATGTATACCGACTAAAATCATCCACAAAGGAAACATAGTAAACATAACCACCTTTAGCGACAACTGGGGAAGGACCCCACAAATCAGTGTGAACAAGCTGAAAGGGAGAGGTAGAAACAAAAGAACTTTTATTAAAAGGTAAAGCAGTCATTTTAGCAAACTTACAACCACTGCAGGCAGAAATATCACTAATTGAAATGTTTCCCAAATAACCAGATTTAACCAAAAGTTTCAGACGCTCACTGGACAAATGTCCTAATCTAGAATGCCAAAGATAAAATGGAGAAGATTTATTATCTAAACGAAAAGACGACGCAGCAGTGGAAAAATAGTCTGATGGGATATGCAAATGCTCCAAGATATAGAGGTCACCAACTCTACGGCCTGCCCCAATCTGCTTCCTGGAAACCCGATCTTGCACAACACAACCATGAGAGGAAAATATAACATCAAAACCCGAAATCCCATTAACCGGCTAATCTAAAGGAGGCTTAATGTCAATTGAGGAACATAAAAGACATTAGGAATAGATAGAGAAGAAGATGTAGTTGGGAGGATGGAACCAATAGAAACAACTTGCATTGGAGAGCCATTGGCAGTAGAAATACTAATAGGAGAAACAGGAGGCAAACAATGACTAAGAAGAGACAAATCAGGAGTCATATGATGAAAGGAACCATAATCAAATAGCCAGGTGGTGGGTAAGATACTTGTGGTGTAAGCACCATGCAAACCTGAGGTAGTAGTGGCTAGGGCAGAAGCTTGAGAAAAATTGCCCTGAATGGCTGCCATATAAGCCTGATATTGCTGAAACTGCTCAAAATCAAACTAGGGAGCTGGAGGAGTGCTGCTGGAGGAAGGTGGCCGCCAAAGCCGCAGGAGGGCGGCAGAGTGCCTTGGGTGGCCGACGAAAGAATTAGTAAATCGAGAAGCATTACGCCCCTTAGGCCGAGACGCTAGGCACGATGCTTCCAATGACCCTTCTCATGACAATAGCTGCACTCATCCACGGGTGTCAGATGCCAAGTGGGCTTGGGCTTGCCCGTAGAATGAGTGAGATGTGAGGTTGGAATGGGCAACAGAGATGCTGAAGGTGAGGAGGCTGAAGGAGGCGACGCAGCAAAGATTGACTGTGAACTAGGAGAAGCCAGACTAGCTACTTTGAACCGGGTTTCTTCTGCAATAAGTTCATGAACAGCGGCATCCACAGAAGGTAAAGGAACACGATGGAGAATTGCCCCGCGAAGGGGCTCAAACTGAGCTCGAAGAGGCATAAGGAACTGAACTAGCCTTCGTTGCTCACAATACTCAATAAGTTCAGTCTGTGAACATAAAACAGCAGGTTCCATGCAAGCTAATTGATCCCAATAAGTGGTCATTTCATTATAGAACTCTTGAATAGTTTTATCACCCTAGGTTGCACTACGAATGGACCACTCAAGTTCATACTGTTTTGCAAAATTAGATTCAAGGTACATACCCTTCAAGTAATCCCAGACTTTCTTGGATGTGTCATATTTTGAAAAATTCATCCCAATGCTTGGTTCTACAGAGTTGTGAAACCAAGTGAGAATCTGTGCATTTTCTATGGTCCATTTGGCTAGTCTTGTGGGCATAATTTTACGCTTTTGGATCATTGGACATAGCGTTGAACCATCAACGTGTCCCCATACCCCCTTACCAACCACAAAATTCTTCATCACATTAGACCAATAAGAGTAATTATGATCGGTTAGACACTAATAAACGGATTCTTATCTCCAGACATGATGCTAGTAGAGAACTGGAATACCAACAGATAGTAGAGGCCAAATACTGGTGTAGAACCGAAACTGTTTAAAAGGAATACACAAAGTTTGGAGAGAGAGAGAGAGAGAGAGAGGCAAGCACTTTCAAGTCTGTTAAGAGAAACAGTGTTCGGAGAGAGAGCGAACAAAGTCACCAGAGAGAGATAAGATCTATATCTACCGCTGTGGTTCGGACTGTTAACAAATCAAGACCAAGAATACCCGTGAGATAGCGTAGAGTCGAAGATGACCTACAATGGTCAGCTCTGCCGAGGAGGTTCTCGACAAAAGGTCGCCGGAGATCAGAGGTTTGACCTGAGTCGCCGAGGCGCGGGATGACTTCGTCGGTGGTCGAAGTGCAAAGATTAATCCAAACCGCTGTCGCATTTGGTCGGAGGTGATTTCGGATGGCCGGCGAAAGTGCGTATGGTGTTGAAATGAGAGGTTTGAAGCGCATCGGTTTTCGGACTACCCACGGGTTATCGCGAAGATCAAGAGATTACGGTGGTAGTAGTCGGAGATAGAAGGCTTTCAGAAGCGAGAGTCGCTCGAGATCAGCGAGGCTCGGCAAATGTCAGAGGGGTGCAGGACTTTAGATCGAGTGTCGGTCAGATATTAGAGAGGTGATCGGAGGTCTAGCGACGTCAGGCGATGGCTATCGAAGTATGTCGGAGGTCGCCGAAGTGATGGGTGTTTCTGATGAGAGAGAGAGAGAGAGAGAGAGAGAGAGAGAGAGAGAGAGAGAGAGAGTTTATCGAGGGAAGAAGGTTGTTGATAGGAAGAGGGACTGATTTAAGATTCAGAGCTAAGGTCGTGGCTCTGATACCATGATAATAAAGCTACGACAGACAAACAGAGGTGAAAAACTGTATATTTCTGAATGAATTAACCTAGCTTATTACAATCGTTTATATAGAAACGAGCTACACTTAAAAAAGGAAACGATTACAAAGAATTACACGTGATGATGACATACTACCTAAAATAGAAGATTATGATATACTACCTAAAGTCGTGATATACTACCTAAAGCAAAAGATCACGCAATAATACCGAAACTAGAAGATTACATTGCGATATAAAGAGATACACTTTCACACATAGTTGGACTCTTGTCAAATAGCTTAAGCTTTTGGGACTCGTGGTCTAGCCTCTCTTTTTGCTTTTGTTTCTTGCTTCTCTTTTTGCTCTTCGATTCTCTACCTGGGTGGAGGCTTGCATCTCCATGTGGAAGATAGGGTCGTATGCGAGGGAGGCTATTGGGTAGCTTTGATATAGAAGTTGGGCCCATTTCGAAACAGTTCAAGATGTTTGAAAATTAATGATCTAATGATTACCTTGCAACTTCTATATGTAGGGTTATGCCATCTTTCTCTACAGGTGAAATAGCTGCCACAGGTTTCATTCCTAATTTCAGTTAAATTGTACATTGTAGGAGAGCGTTGATGAGTCTAAAGCTATGCAGCACAGATACGAACACGGGACACGGACACGGGAGATGAGATTTCTAAAAAAGGGACATGGACACGGCCGGGGACACGGCAAAAATAAATAAAATTAATAAATAATTTTTATTTCATGCCAACGGAAATATAGTTATATGTATAAACATGAAGCTTCAATATATATAAACAAGCATCATATCTACATCATATTATACTTTTAACCCCAAATCTTTGAAATAATACAGATTCAGCCCCCAAAAATTTTAAAAATTGCATATTTAACCCTTTCTGTGTCCCCAAACGTGTCCCTCATGTGTCCCCACCATGTTCCCCGTGTGTCATCGCCGTATCCCCTTAAAAAAATTAATTAAATTTATGGGAAACACCACGTGGCATGTCCCATATGTATTGAGCCATGCCCCTAGCTTGTTCCCGTGTCGGACGCGGGGACACTCCGGTCTTTAGGAGTATTGTTGGCAACTTCTTCGGAGCCTTTGTCAAGAGAAGCTAGCCCCTTTATGTTGGTTGAGGCTAGAGTGTCGGTGCTACATAGGTCTGAAGTAATCTGCCTTGGACCTGCTGCATTCCAATGTTGACCTGTGAACCTTTTGACTTCATTAAATCTTGACTGCATGATGCAGCCTTCGGTTAGTACAGATTTTAGATCAGTAGGGAGATCTTTATACTTTAGAAATCCCATAAGCCAATAGTACCTAAGAAGCACGGACATAGATGTCCAGGATACGGATATGACACTACACGGATACGCAGAAATGTCATTTCTCCGAAAATTTGGACACGGACAAGTTGGGGACACATCAAATGTAAAAGCGTATTTGTACTATATAGGTTTGTTATGAACTCATATAAATGTCAGAGACCTTTTGATGTATTGCTAACATGTCCTAGAGTATCCACAATGTGTCTAAGTACAAGAAATATAATAAAAACATTGGACAAGTATTTAGGCATGTCTAATATGCGTCCGGAGAGTGGAGTGGAGTGGAGTGTCGGACACGGATACGTGAGGCTGGTGGATGCGTCCATGCTTCTAGGCCAATACTGTTACTACCGAAGAACAAGAAAACTAGGTTAATTTATGACGCTGTGTACACTCCATGTTACGAGACGTGTGTCTCACATGTTTTCTTGGATATGCATCCAAGTATAAATAGTCAAATTTAATTTATAAATTTGCATAGAATTTCTTCCTCATACATGGCATGTTGTATATGTCTATAAATATAATCTTACCTACGTAAGGCTTTCCAGAAAGTTGAGATCTAGCTGTTTCCTAGTACCCGTCTACTCTTGAGAATATTATCCAGACACAATATTGCATGTAGCATATCCGTGTAACGTACATTTAAATACCGAAACATGTGATAGAATTAATTTGCCTCACATATTTATCACGAAGGATGATTGGGGCACAACCAATACAATTTCTAGGGTCTCCTGCATTTATATATTGGGTGTGAAGTTTCATCACCTAATTGAAGGTGGACCAAATAGGACTCGGATCAAGGTGAATAGTAGAAAATGAAATCAACCAAATTATTCCAAATCCAAGCAAGCTGATGAGCTAGGCTGTAGAATATACCAAAACAATGCTACAGTTTCTTGAAGGAAATGAATAAATTTTCCAATTTCTTAGGACATCCCTCCGAAAGAGTGATCCTGGCCCTCTATTTGAGCAGTAAGGAGGTTAATTCATAGGGAAAGTACCCAGGATTAGAAGAACTATAAATCTGGGCTATGAAGCACCGACACTTCTAGAGGTCGCCGGGTCCACGTTTGGACATGCCACATGGGGTGTCACTTAAATTAAATAATTTTTTAGATGGGGACACTTGGGGGACAAGGTATGGACATGCGAGTCCCACATATACACTCTCTTTCGCTGTGTATGTATATATATTTCCGTATCCGTGTCGGTGTCCGTGTTACATAGAATCTGGGTGACGGGGCAAACATGTACCTATGTAAATAATCAATTTGTAAGTTAGTGAAATCTGAGTCGTGACCTACATGTAACAATTCCAGGATGAGACAATGATATATGACTTTACAGGTAGTGCTGTATTGATACAACAACAACAACAATAACATAACCCATTTAGTCCCCAATAATTGGGGGTATGGGTGGGGGATGGATAGGAGACAGACCTAACCTTTGGCAATAAATGCACAAAGTGGTTGCTCCTAGAATACCACTGAAACAAAAGGATTGGAGACAGACCTAACCTTTGGCAATAAATGCACAAAGTGGCTACTCATAGAATACCACTGAAACAGTGGTCCCCCTATACCGTCACATTTGTTGCAGAATCATGCCCTCAAATCAAAGCTAAAAGGCTTCAGAGAGGGCAGACCCAAGAACCATTTTGATTTATGTGCACAGTACCATGCTTCTTTCATTTAGCATCCAGAGCATTGGCATTGCACAATAGGCAGTGTTGTACTGATATGTTTTAAAATTTATAGAATCAGAAGCTACTTGCAAGTTGCTTATATCTTGCTAGTAACCATGACGAGAGGATTTTTCGTTATAACTTGTGAAATGAACAAAAATGCACCCTATCACAAGGAATCCTGAGGTACATCAGCATATAAATTTGATGAGTGTGTTGTTATATGATGTAATGGGAAACACTCCAGCTTCTTAGCCTTTTTGTTTCATCATTCGTCGAAGTAGACAAGTTGCTTTTCCGATCCATAACTAATCTTGAAATTTTTCCACATCATGTGTGTGAAAAGCAGGCAGATAAATAAGCACACAATAACCAACAAATAAAACAAAATAATAATATGGGAAAGGAGGCTATGAATGTTGGGAGGAATGGCAGATTGTGATAGGAATAGTATTAAGAATAGTATTAGCATGATCTTGTCCAAAAAAGAGTTCCAAGCTTTAAGACAACTCACCAAAGTATAGAGATGCATAGAAATTTAACTGCGAAATTGCATCACATGGGTACAGTTGCAAGATGAGTGGATGTAGTAGTTACGTACTTACGTGAAATGTACTCAGTAAGATCAGGTAGTTGACATTGCCATTATACATGTTTGAAATCTCTTTTGGGGTTAAAATCTAGGTTTAAGCTTTGACGGCTGTGCACAAAAGTTGAAGCAGCACATTTTTGGCTCTCTCCAACAGTATGTCATTGGCCACATTGTCAAATTACTGCCGCGCCAAAGCACCAAGGGTATGATAAAGTACTCAAGGGTAGAACAGATTGTAAGAGATTTGATGGAAAACCAGACAGAAAAGAAGGCTTATCTACATTACGAGCACACCGATGCTTGCAAGTACTCTAGGTGGACTGCTAGGGAATCTTACGAATTCATGTATGCTAGGCCATGGCAACAAGTTCTTGATTTCTATTCAAATATAGTTAATGGTCACATGTCATTGTCAACATTGTTTGGAGCTGAAATGCATTCTAGTGCTGACGGTGGTGATGTAGAGTCTGAATCTACTAGTGCTCCAATTGAAGACAGAACTGGAAGGTGGGCTAGAGTAACATTCAAAATTATTCTGTCGTACCATGGTGGATCCTTTGATGGGTGGCAGAAGCAACCTGGCTTGAACACTGTTCAAGGTTTAGTTGAAACATCTCTAGGAAGATTTGTTGATGACAAGAAAGCTCAACAGTCGAAGGACAAGGGGTCACCCATTGAAGGTACGTCTCTTGTTGCTGGGCGCACTGACAAAGGAGTGACAGCTCTTCAACAAGTTTGTTCTTTCTATACTTGGAGGAAAGATATTAAACCTCAAGATATTGTCGTTGCCATTAATGAAGCTGCACCAGGAAAGCTGAGGGTTGTCTCTGTTGCTGAAATGTCACGAGTATTTCATCCTAATTTCTGTGCCAAATGGAGACGCTATGTGTATATTTTCCCTTTAAATGAAGGGGGGGAGGATGTTGAGTATACAAATTCCAAAGAATATCATGGCAACCAAATATATAACTTTTCTAAACACGTTGGTAAAGAGATCATTGAAGAGTTTAATAAAGATGATGTGGATGGGCTTGAATGCCAGAAGAAACCAAGGAGGTTTAAAATAAGCAAGGTGAACCAACTTTTGCTTCAACTAGAAGGGAAATCGTTGTCATATAAGGTATTTGCGCGTGATACTAAAGCTTCTAGAAACATTGGTCCACCGACTGAGTGCTTCCTCTTTCACGCCCGTGCTTCTGAGATCAGATTACCATGTTCTGGTTTGGAAGGAGGATACACAAAGGCAATGTGTGTTGAGTTGGTCGCTAACCGCTTTTAAGGAGGATGGTTCGAAGTTCTCGTGTCAACGGCAATTAGGGAAGCAGCTGCTGGTGCAGAAGACGATGCATTGACAAAGCTAGTGGATGCCACCTGCAGACGTGCAACAGCTCCACCAGCACCACCTGATGGCCTTTGCCTCGTTGATGTAGGGTACACGGAATTTGATCCTCAAATTTGCCTCATCTCTTGAGGTAACCTTATTATCTACACTGCTGAGATTCTAGTTCCCTACTTTTGCATTAATTAACCATGTAATGGTGAAAAGATAGGAATTTAGGACTCACATGCTTCAGTGGATCCCATGAAAGAGGTCTATTGAGTAGAAAAGATGCCTTGTTGGTGATAAACGCCCCCTTTAATGTATTCAGTTATTGTACGAAATACATTTTTATCTAAGTCATATCCCTTAGAACATATCCGCACGAATTGTTGAAATAGTCTTTGAAGTGAGGGAGAGTTATTGGATTGCATGGTCACCCTTTTATGAATTTTTTTCGCCTCTGAACTAGATTCGTATACTTCTATATAGTGCAATTTACCTTGTGAGACCTTTGCAGCATTAATATAATATGTTTTGACTGCCCCTTGATTTTCACGATCAAGTTTTAACCTTAAAATAGATATTGCTACTTTTATTTGTAATGGTAAATATTTGAACTATCTTTTCAGTTGTGGTTTGCACTTGACTGAAGCGCGGGACTACTATTCTTGAACATATAACTATTCGCTAGTTACATGTGCTTTCACTTCATTACGTAACATATCACATGCTTTGGCTCTGATGAGGATTTCTGTACAAAGTTTCAATGCCTGACTGGAATTTTATTAGGGAAAAGTTTGTTTTACCCCCTTGTGGTTTAGGCCAGGTGCGTCTTACCTCCTCACGTTTGACCTTAAGCACATAACTCCGTGTTTTATGGACTAAACCGGTTGATTTTCGATCCATATTGCCAGTGTGTGTTCCATGTGCGCTTTTTCTGCAACATTTATCAGAACCAACATTTTCCCTCCCAAGATAAAGACCAAGATACCCTTCTGCTAGGAGCTATATTAACTGTAAAACCCATTTAGGTTGTCTCCTTCCCCGCACCCACATTCACACTAGCCTTCTAAATTGCTTATGGAGTCTCAATTTTGCCCGAAGATTAAACCAGTGATGGCCGGAAATTTATAGTCAACGGCAAATTTTGGAACAGCTCATTATCTCTTGAAATTATGGATCTCTCTCTGAAATTTATAGTAACGGCAAATTTTGGAACAGCTCATTATCTCTTGAAATTATGGATCTGTGTGTGTGTGTGCGCGTGTGCGCGCTCACGCACACGCGCACGTAATAGATGCATTATGTTTAATCCATGACATTGAAAACCACCACTGGCCCAATTGGAGCTCAAAATCAGATTGGGATTCCACAAGCTTCGATGATTCCAAAATTCAAAACCGGACGGGGTTTGACTAGAATTGAAAGAATAGGAAAACTGGGTTTTGTTGAGGGGAGAGAGAATCAAATTTTGGTAAAGAAAAATCAAGGATTGTGATGTGTAGTTTTGTAAATCGAGGAAATCGTTGTTCTCATATGATGTGTAGTTATGTAAATCGAGGAAATCGCAATTCTCATCAGTCATCCCCATATGCCCATGTATACCAGCATGAATGGCAAAAATACATGTACCAAACAAATCCATCCACAAGTGTGTTAGGTTCATATACATTCAAGGATGAAATCACTGTGTTCACTCTCATTTAAGGTCTTCACGTTTACAGATGTAAATTGAATATTTTCTCATCCGTGGTGTTTATGCAAGGAAATTAATGTTTTTAGTGGTGTAGGGTGTGACTGGAATGGGAAAGCACACAGATGGAAGAAGAAGAAGAAGAAGAAGAAGAAGAAGAGGAGGGGGTCAATTTCGTTCTTCTGTTAATGGTGCATTTTAGTCCATAAAACACATGGGGATTATGTGCTTAAGGTCAAATGTAAAGGGGTAAGCCGCACCCAGCCTAAACCACGGGTGTAAAATGGACTTTTCCCATTTTCCTAGGTTATTGTTGTATCTTTTACATGAAGAAATCAGCGTAAGTAATTTCTGCCCTTCAGTACTGTGGTGGTCGTGCCCATTTTTTACAGATGTCATTTCATTCCTGAGGTTGAGTCTGAAAACAGTAGATTAAACTGCAAGTGAAATGATGTAGCTCCCTTACTGTATTTTCGCCTGTTATCTGGGGTAACTTTTGAAAATGATGTAGCTCCACTAAAAATGATGTAGCTCCCTTAGTGTATTTTCATCTGTTATCTGCGGTAACTTTTGAAATAATGTAGCTCCCCTGAAAATGATGTAGCTCCTTTAGTGTGTATTTTAATCTGTGTAACTTTTGAAATAATGTAGCTCCCCTGAAAATGATGTAGATCCCTTAAGTTTGTATTTTCATCTGTTATCTGGGGTAACTTTTGAATTCGCCCAGCTCAGCTCATTAGGCTGTTGTACAACTTTCAGCTGTTATATTTGTGCTATTTCATTTTCCCCTAATCATTTGGTACAACCTTACAAAAATGGACACACCTTTTCGGTTTAAAGCCCTATCATATTTCTTAACGTGCTCGGTCGTGAATTATGTTTATGAGCTTGTTACTCCTTGGTTGGAGATGATCTTAAGCACAGATTTTGGGTTTTCCCATGTCATCGTACCAGTATACTGGTGGCGGTAACGCATTGTTCTGTTTCTGTCTGGACAATGTTTTTCTTTTCTTTGTTGCAATAACATATTCGATGGATGTGTGTTGATAGATTTACAATCATTTTGTTACGCAGTATTTGCAAGTGTTTTCATTGCTATTGGATTGAGCGTAGGGCTGTAAATAAACTGAACTATTCGAGACTCGACTCTATAAAGGCTCGTTCGAGTTTGGTTTGAATACTAAATGAACTGAACTTGAACCTTAATTTTAGGTTCGTTTAATAAACAAGCCAAGACTTAAATTTGACAATATTCGGCTCAATTACGCTCGCGAACTTGGAATATATATGAATATCTCATAAGAATTTCATATATAACATTAAACATGTATAAACTTTCATATACATGATGAAAATTTTATAATTTGTACACGTATGAACTTAAATTTTAACATGTGTTTATAATTTTATATATGTATAGACTTCTTTATGAACAAAATAAAAACTTTATTTGAAGTTCTAGACTTGTATGAGAGCATAGATATATAATATTTTTTATTCGTTAAGGCTCGTGATCAAGTTCGAGTTCAATCCAAACCTCAGCAAGCTTGGCTTGTAAAATTTTCATTAAGTTTGAGCTTGGCTCGAGTTCGTTTAAAAACTTAATGAATGAACTTGAACATTCTAAAACTTGACTCAATTCCGCTTGTTAACAACCTAAATAGCATAGGGCTCTAAAGGAACCGAGCTGTTTGTAAACTGTTTGAGATTCAACTTAGTAAAAGGTCGTTCAAGTTTGACTTGAGTACTAACCGCAACGAACTTGAGCCTCAATTTGAGGCTCATTTATTAGATGAGCCGAACCTGAACTTGATAGTATTCAGCATGCCATCATATAACCTTGAATATGTATAAATTTTTACGTGTATATAATAAAAATTTATAATTTGTACATGTATTAACTTTTAAAAGTATTATCTACTTAAATTTAGAAAATGTTTAATGAGTAGAGAGAGAGAGATAGAGAGAGAAATTAGTGTAATGATGATGTCAGCAAAATCAAAACTAAACTAAACTATGGAAACGAACATATAAACTTATTCATGTAGGAAATAAAAGTTTTATTTGAAGTTATAGATCTGTATTAGAGCATAAATATCTAATATTTTTTACTCATTGAAGCCCATGAACAAGTTCGACTTTGATTCAAATTTTCAAATTTTCATTGAGCAAGTTTGACTCGTCAAATTTTCATTGAGCTCAAGCTCGATTCGAGTTCATTTAAAAATTTAATAATCGAGCTTGAACATTCTAAAACTTTTCTCATTTACAACCCTATTATTTTTGTGCATTAGTACCTGGCATTTGTGAATTTTTGGGGCCTATCCCGAGCCTATATGGATAATCAAAACCTTTCATTGTTTAGAACGATCAAGAAGTTCAATAATGGAAAGAAAAAAAAAATGCATTCGATTAACAAATTATCGTTACTCAGGACATTTTATTTTTAAAGATAAAGCAACATAATGTTTTAGCTTGAATTATGTCCCAATACTGTCCGAATCATTAAAGTAGTTGAACGAGGATGGCCTCAAAATGAGTCCCCGAGCATGCTCGGTACATTTTCTGGACACCATGGTTCTGTACGCATAAGTTTTCCGAAAAATGCACGTATTTTGTTATACTTGGATGACAATTGATTGAGGACTCCACTGTGTACAGAAAATACACAAGTGTTTGGGGACCACTTATGAGTCTCACACGGATGATTCAAACCGTTCATTCATCTTAGAATAATTTTTCGAGAGGCTGCATGAGAAATCACCTCGATCCAACGTTCGTAAGTGGTTGATCCAATATCTCCCCGTTTCATTCCAAATCGTTTTTTGTACCTATCTGTAGGTTTTCGGATTGATTGAACTATGACAATTTGGAGGGTTTGACAATTTCGTCCACCAGGGAAACATCCCATGTTACTAATAAGATTATTATGTATGGAAAGCTTAGTCTCACATGATGATGAATTTAAGTATGAAGGAGATAATAGGAAGTGTTCCAACTTCCAAGGCTCTGAATTTGACGTAGGGATTCGAAAGTGCTATTTCATCCACCCATACCCTATCCTATCCTTTTCTTTCTTCTTCTCTGTGCGCAAAGAGGGCCTTTGCACACCCCCCTGGCCCTTTTTTTTTATCTTCTTTTTTTCCTTTTTTGGTTTTTTAGTTCGAATTTTAATAATTTCATTTACTATTAACTTTATTTATTTAATTACTCATTTAATTTGGTTTATTCAAATTACATTTGCAAGTAAATTATTTTCTTAAATTTGCATTTAAATTTGACTTTATATTTAGAAACTTTATATTATTTTAATTAGTTAATTAATTTGTCTTAACAATGAATAATAAATAAAAAACTTCTAAAAGTGAATAATAATAATACAATCACGTTTTAAAGTGAATAAATATCACAATTACGTTGACAAGTGGTAAGCCCTAATCAATATTGCCTCCAAATTATGGTCCCGGCACGACACCCAGTACCTGGAACCACAAATCAAGACGTGTGTCATAACTCAAAGCCCATCCTTTAGCTTCATTCGACGATTGCTCCACCAATTACATTGGAATGTGTGGGTGCGCGATTGGAAATAAGAAAAAGTTGTACAAAGTGATTGTTAATACCTTTATTAATAGCTATTTCTGGCTACTGTCCGATTGAACCGACGGATCTCAAAGGCAAGTCGAAGAAACAACCTCCAAAGATTCGTGTCAAATGCGTAGTAATGTTAACGTCAGGACCACGACGAACGACTACCCCTCAAAACTCATACAAATTCCATCCAATTTGTATATATGGAGTCAGAGGCATCCAATTTGTATATGGAGTTGTAGGCATCCAATAACTCAGTGACTTTAGTACCTCATCTGCCATATTTTGTTCTAGATAAACGGCATTGTAGAGATATCTATTCTTAATAATTTCTTGGATAAGATCATGTCGCACTTGAGCCCAGTCCTCCTCAATGTCATAGATTTGCGCGGCTATCGCCTTGAATCCACAATGACCATCAGCTTTGACGCCTTCAGTGTGGGACATATACTGCTGAAATTTCCAAGGTAAACGCTGAATGTACTGGTTGTGCTCCCTTTCCCTATCCACTGTCTCCCTTCCTGCATTTATCCATTTCCATTTCCCTTTCCCTTTCCCTCCAATGTAGATGCAGCCCTAGAGGGTGAAGCAGATTTTTTTGTACAAGAAGGTATGCGTCGTCCACTCTGTTCAGCTTTTTCGGTAGGTTGACCTCTATGTTCTGTATTAGATGATGGCCCTCGAACACTGTTGTTAGATGAATCTATCATATCAACAAACCTGCCTATCATATGCTTTCGCATACATGGATCCATCCCTGTAATATGTCAACCACACGAGATGTCTCGTCGGGTTGTTCTCCATCAGCATTAAACCCGTCAACGTGCATATAAGGCCTTCTCCAATGAACAAGGATACTGGATAGCGGAATCGGAATGCCCATGGTACGGTAATCCTTCAGATCGTGCATGCATGGCAACCCGTGTGATGTTTTGATCGAACAACCACAACTGTCGCTTGGGAGGGGGTAGCCATCTGCGGCAGATTCTAGCTGCAAACCAATTAACTCCATTGCATACAATGAAATATGCAACACCTTATTTCATCAAAAATGGCTTCACGTAAATGTATGTGGCGTGGAATGCTGAGAGATTTCTCGAAGGACTTCTCAATTTTTCCAAATTGATTTACCAACATATTCTCTATGCCCTCAAAAGATGTTTGCGGCGATGACATGGTAGTACCCCCCAAATATTTCTTTAGCCTCGCATGTGCAGACTCGGCCTTGTAATAGAATAATACACTTTGTTTAAAATATGAAAGTTTAACTTGTGTAGTACAATATAATGCAGAAAATGTAACTCGTAAAGTTATAAAATCATTATACCTTTGACTTGAATTGCTTTCGAGGTGCATACATGTATCTGTCCATGCTGTGATAAATCGCTCTTTGTACGACCTTAACCATGTATCCGCAAGATAAGATATGACACGCGGATATTGGCTATACTCCTCGCACATGGCAACCCACTTCTATTGGTAAGACAAAGTACTCGATGAATGAATAAGGGACTGGCATGAAATGTGAAAGTCTGGATACTTTTGACCAAGCACAGCGCTACAGTTCTTCATTATACACTAATTTATGTGCCAAATGCAAAGGATGTGACGTGTCATAGGGAAACATGCTTCAATGGCGTTAATAAGTGCCAACTCCCGATTTGTAACAAACACCAATGGCAACGATGTCCCCTTTCCAACCATCCACTTCTTTAAGGTATTCAAGGCTCAGGTACATGTATCTTCCCTCTCATTATTAAGATATGCGAACATAAGCGAGTAAGTTAGATTTATGGATGTCATACCCACAACCTCCAATAGTGGTTTCTGATACTCATTCGTTTTGTATGTGGCATCAATTACCAACACGGATGAAAAATTGATAGATAGCTCTAGACTTGTAGGATGAACCCAAACAATATCTGTGATTTCGTTGGTCTCTTGATTTGTCCTGAAATCATGGAAGTATCCTTTCTCAATTAATTGGTCTAAGACATTGAGTTTCAGTTAGACCGCCCTGTTTGTGAAGATAGCGTTGTAAATGCTTTTAATTCCTGTAGTGTTTGACGGATCTTTTTTCTTCGAAATACTAAGAATTTCACGAGGTGCAGTGCTGTTGGCCATCTCGACCACAAATTGTTTCTCCATTGGTTTTAGCCTTGATGGGTACTCGTGACCCTCAATATTTTCTGCTAGTTCATGGTTATGGAGACTACAAAAACCCTTAAACCCCACTTGGCACCGTCTGGAGGTATTGGTATACCTCGCAACACAAATGGATAATTCACATTTTTAGTCCTAGTATTCTTATGCAAGATTTGCCCTTCTACCCCATAGTGCGGTTTGTACTTTCCTCCTCTCTCACAACCAAGAATGCACTTCGGCAGCTTGCTGCCTTTTAAATTAGCAGATTTATTAATAACTACCACAATACCGTTTTGGAGACCAACTCTCTTCGCCCAAGCTAACATATCTTCTCTACTTTCAAAAATCTATAAAAAAAATAAATAAATAACGAAAATGTATAAGTAAAACATTATTCAATCGTACCATATTTTATCTCAATCAAAATAACTGACGAATATGCATAAGAACAACAAAAATAACTAACCTGGTCAGTGCTAAATTCGGGTGTATAGTCGCGAATGCTGTAGGAGATGCTCTCCTGACTTGGAACATCATTCTCAAATGACCAACCATCGGGATCGTAATAGCCATCCATAATGTTCTTCAATGAATTTCGAAAAAAGAAAGAAAAATATTAGGAGATGTTCTGTGAATGTATGTATGAAGTAGTGAGAGAATTAAGAAGAGAAGGTGTGAAGTAGTAGAAGAATGAGTAATATAAATAGATAAGAAAGTATGTTGCTGGAAATTTGAAAGGAACACGTAGTCTCATAAGGCATTGGGGGTGCCAAGATCAAAGATAAGTTTCAAGATCATGTAAGATTTTACCAAAAGTATATGAATGGGGGGCCAAGATCAGAAATATGTTGCTGGAAATTTGAAAGGAACATGTGGTCTTATAAGACATTGGGGGGGCCAGGATCAAAGATAAGTTTCAAGATCATGTAAGATTTGGGGGGGCTAGGATCAAAGATAGGTTTCAAGATCATGTAAGATGGACATCTGTCAATTTGATTTGGACCTATATGAGTATAAGATCCAAAAAGACAACTTAGTCAAACAACATACATTCAAATGGAGAATCTACGTGGGTATGATTCTACGAAAAGTAAGTATAGTACATACCATTTGTACTAATCAAGTAATTAAAAAATGAAGTAAATAAACAATATTTAATAAATAAAAGATAAAATTAAAAAGAAAATATATATATTAGAGCATATTATATATATACACACACACACACACACAATAAACTTTCAATAAGGGACCCTTATTTAAAAATACCATGCGGACTTGTCCTTTTTCGACTTTCCGGACCAAATTTTGACGATCTGATCCGCTCAATGTTTTTTAAAATTTGTTTTCAAGGGCCCTAGCGAAGAATCTCCTAAAAAAATACCCGGAAGGGCTTGATCCAAGTGGTTTTCGATAAAAACTGTATGTGAAGGTTTTATCGGAAACTACTCGGATCAAGCCCTTCCGGGTATTTTTTTTTTTGGAGATTCTATGCGTAGGCCCTTGAAAACACATTTTAAAAATATTGAGCGGATCGGATCGTCAAAATTTGGTCCGAAAAGTCAAAAATGCCCCTAGGTCTGCATGGAAAGTTAAATAAGGGTCCCTTATTAGAAGGGGGTCATATATATATATATATATATATATATATATATATATATATATATATATATATATATATATATATATATATATATATATATATATTAAAAGATATTAGAAAAATAAGATATTAAATAATTAAAAAAGAGAAATAACATATTCGAGATTTCTGAAAAGACAGAAGAGAAAAAAGATATTAATAAAAGATATAAATAAATATTTAAATAAAAGAAATGAATTAAATAAAAAAAACTTAATCAAACAAAATAAATGAATATAATAATTAAATGAATTAATATAAAAAAATGAGTTAACTATGTAAGGACCAAATTCCAGAGTTGTCTTGTTTTTGGCAATTCCATGTGACAAAACACATATTCAATATCGAGTTATAATTTTCTATTTCTAGGTAGAAGTCTGTATAAGATTAGAGTGGAAGGAATCTCTTTGTAATGTAATTTGAGTGTAAGTGGTTTTAGTCGGTCGACGGCATTTGGAACGGGAAGATCAATCTTGCGATCAATCAGTTTCTCAATCGGGTAACTCTGAATTTTAGCACAGCCGTGGACCGTGGTATGTAACAATGATCAGAGCATAGCGATTAATAAAGGGATCGATCGGGTTCTTACTCGGGTATCTCCGAAAATCAGATTTACAATGTTTCGATCAATCGGCTTCCGATGCGATTGATCGGATTGACAAATTTATAAATATATGCCATCCGGTTCAGATCTAGGGTAACGAGAGTCGGCTAAAAAAAAGAAGAAAACAGTGTCTTTGTTTGTTCTTCAATACTATAACATCAAGAGGGTTGATTGTGGATCTTGAAGCACTTTCTTCATGGATTGTTAATCAAAGCTTCAAGAGGTTTCTACTTCTTCGATCAAGTTCAATTTTCCGGTGGATTTCCGGAAGAACATGTGGAAGGCTCGAGGATTCGAGGCAGCGGCAATCAAACGCTGGGTGTGGTGAACGAGGAGTCGACAATCGATCTTAGGTCAATTGCGAGGAGTCTCAATTGTGAGTAAGGTCGTTTTGTAACTGCACAATGATTTTATAGTGTTTGATTCCTTCCCGTGGTTTTTACCCGTATTGGGGTTTTCCATGTATATCTTTTTTTCCTTCAATTCTTATTTATTTGCGTTGATTAATTGGTAGCAAAATAGGAATTTCAAACTAAATAAAAGAAATTAATTAATTAATTTATATTAATAATAAAGTTATAGTAATTAAAGAAAGAGAGGGGTAAAATTGTAATTTGCAATTCTATTCCAAGCAAAACAGTCGGCAATTGTATGGTTTAAAATACATGCATTTATGGCATGCATCAAAGCTGTCAAATCTCATTGGACCACAACAAAGAAATCTCTTATTTTCATAATCTTGGATTTGGATGGACCATCTTCAATCAAATTATAGAAGGAAATAATTAAGGTACATATAAATTGACCCAAATATTATTGTGCAAAATCGTTAACAAACACGGAAAACGGATACAACTTATGCTACGTAATTGAGCAAACCAAATAAGAGAATGAGAGGAAAAAACAAAAAAGAACACAAATTTTACGTGGTGACTACCTACTCCACAAGCAGTTAGAGAATCAAATGCCCAAAAGCTATAGATGAGCTCACAAAATTTCTCTTTCTTTGCCTCTCACAGAAAATCAAGTGTGAAAGTAATACAATACAAGAAAATCTTTCAGAAAAAAAAAAAAATAGGGCTGTTGTAAGTCGCCAAGGTCTGAACCAAGCGCCATAGGTCTGCATCTTGCCTCCCCGATCCAAAACATGCAACCAGGACCCTTAGTCCAGACCAACACTACTGCAAGGTAGAAAAACGCTAAGAATTATTTGGTCAAGACTCAAGAAGCCTTGTTCGGGACCAGAGATACTTCAAATGTGGAAATCGATCTAAAAACCAACAGACGCCTTACTCGTTGAAAAACAAAAGAGCATATTTAACAAGATCTTGTAAAAGATCGACCTACAGTAAATAACATGCAAGTGAGTCAGTGACCCCACAAAAGCTCATCCAATAAGTTCAAGATCGCCATCAATTAAAACAAAAATGTTGGACCTCGCAATGAATCGAAATGTGAAATTTCCATTTCCTTGGATTTCAAATTTCCTTGCTTTTCAAATTTCTCTATCATAACAACGAAAAGGGTAGCAATAATAATAGATTATCATGGTTGGTGCTAATACATAAAGTCAAAATAATCGAAAGAGACAAGAGGACGGTGGTGGTTGTTGACAAAGCTGGTGGTGGCGCGCCGCTCCCGAATATCATTCCAAAGTAGTCGCCATCGCCCCCGCTGCTGGACCCTCCACCGTTTCCGTTGCCGGTGCCGCCTGTGGTGGTCCCACCGCCGCTGAATCCGGGGTAAGATACGCTCACACTGTTCCCCCTGGTAGAATGGTAGTTACACCAACATAAGAGTATCAAACACATGAAAAGCAAAACCAAAAACAAGTGTAATAGTTTCAACTTAGCAGTAGACCAGGGCCCAAATGAGTCAGGATTTTCTGTTGTAAAAAACGTTTCCGCTCTTGTTCCAACCTATGTTACATGGACTCGGGGTGCAATTGGGAGTCCAAGCATCGGATGTGTCCCCTAATTGGTTGTAGGTACGGGAACATGTCTTGAACATGTTTGTAGTATATACTGCATAACTTTTTTTGATTATGTGTTGTATATTATATTTAAAATGTATTTAAACAAGAAGGGGTAAGAAATTTATGTTTTTTGCTATTTCATGTCCATATGAAAGACTAGAAATATCGATTTTCTAGTAAATTTGATATTCTTTTTCTATAAATATCATGACAATATAGGATTCAAGTGAACAAACTAGATACGCATGTCGGACACATCAAAACGGGTATTTCAGCCAAAATGAAGGATCCATGTAATATACGATCCAGTACACTCCTGCTCTAGATCTCACATAAAAATCATACTCTCGGGTACAATTTGCAACTAAGAGTGCATCAGGACGATGAGATATGTTCTTGGGATAGATGAGAATCAAAGCATGGATTATGACAAGGAGACACATTCTAGGGAGCAAGATCCTCTATCATCAAATATCTTTCTCTGTTTCTAGAATGCACGATTTTTTCGCACAACATGCAACTAGAGTTTGGGACAGAGGATCTCGTCCCGACGGTTGTTCAATGTCAAAAGTGAATTACCAAGTCCTCAAGTGGTGTTGAGGTGAACTTGCAAAACAAGTGGAGAGTGGAATTTGTACAAATTGTGCATAATTTTTGGAATAAGCCTCCCAGTACCAAATGCTGGCATACTCAATCCTATGATACTCAGAAAGAACCTTTCCAGGGTGCTAAGTGAACCAAATTGAGAATAAATGGGACTCATGTGAAAGGAACAGTACTCCAATGTAGTAAGCTCATCATCTCTTTATGGCACCTGATTTTATTGTTAGAGCCATATTTCATTATTTATTGGTTCTTCTGAAAGATATAGAAGAGGGGAAAAAAAGTGAGCAGACATATACAAAAGGTCTACAAGGTAATAATACTACCAATACTACATAAAGGTAGGGCGAGCAAATGGGTCATGAATATGGAACCTTTTCCTGTAACTGACAAGGCTAGTTGTTTAATTGTCAGAGGGTGGGGCCCAAATCTTAGGCCAAAAAAATAGGGGGCCCGCTAAAATTGGCTGGAAAGCAGAATGTAGAGAATATAAAAGTGAGTCACTACTCACATTTTCAAGCAGACAGACCTGTAAATGACCTGTATTAGACTACTTTTTATGCAGTATCGATACACACATGCCTCACTGTTTTGCTGCATGGCTTGTGACTTGTAGGCTGTAGCAAACCTATCTTGGTCTGCTATGACCCTTCAACTTAGTAAAACCCATCTTAGCCATGTGAGTGGTGAATAATACTCACATAATGTCGAAAAACTTAGTAATTTTTTTGATACATGTATGCACGCGGTCCAATTAATCGGCAATTGAACTTCGGTAAAGGCTTATTAGAGTTACGGGATTGCCTATGTATTGCATTAGGTATAGGAAAAATTAATCAGGTAAAGTAGGTCATTACGTATGCGGTCCAAAAAAGGTTATTCATGTCCCTTCAATGACCTTAAAATAAGGGAAGTGCCCAGTTAACTGGTTTTTTTTATTTATGTTCAGTCTTCAAAAGGTCAAAACTGTAACATGGGGTTTAAACAATTATATGGCACCAATCCCCTAAATATGTTTATTTTTTTATATATAGAAGTTTTAATTTTTAAAGACCGGAGCGCGGATATTCAAATAGTTTACAAGATGAGAGAGCGTTGGATATTCAGGTTGAGATATATTACTAAATTACTAATTCTGGCAAGAAAGAGGCGAGTACTAAAGTAAATAAAGGTTCATAAAGCTTGAAGACAAAACTTGGCTTACGTTTCGTGTCTGCTAGGATTCTCAAAGTCCCACATGATCACATGGATCCATGTACCAAGCAATACATACATATAGACTTGTATCTATAACAAGCTCACCTTTTTTTTCCTTTTTGACGTACAAGAAGCGTTGGTTGTAATTAGGGCCTCTTAAGCAAACTCAATTTCTCATTTCCAGATCTTCATTTTTGCGTTTTGGGTGTTTTGCTACGAAACCCAAAACTCATTAATACAAAACTCAATTTCAAAATTTGATAAGAGAGGAGAAGTTAAAAGTAAATTGGGAGAAGCTTTTTTACCATAATCCAAGAAAACCAAAAAATTGAAAGTGAAAAACTAAAAATGAGGCTCACAAACACCCTTTTATTGGTTCTAATTAAGATTTGACCTTTAGTCTTGTGCATGGAGATATATGGTGCCTCCACTCTTTCTACTCCTTTTTACTATTTCAGGATGAATGTATAAGAGAGATCCAGTCTTGGGAGAGTGGAAATAGGAAGTTTGGAATAGGAATTGACCAATCAAAACTGAAATAGTAAAAGGATCTTTCAAGTGGACCCTGTTGGGCAGTGTGGATGTTTTTTTCTTCTGGCTCACTTCAATTAACATAGTCATTTAGTACTTCAGCAGTCATCAAGTCATGTTGATCGAATATCGTTTGATATGTTTGAAAAATACATTTATTTTTATCAAAATACTTGAGGAAAGATAATGTGTTCCTTAACATATACTAATTATGTCGTAGGCAATATTAGGGACTACCTCTAAAAATATTCAAATCCGATCATCAAAATACGCCCAACAGGACGGTCCTTTCGGGTCCAGATGCATGGCAGTGTTCTAAAAGAAGGTTTGAGGTTTGGAAGGCCAAGTACTCGCCATCTAGGCACTAGAAGGACCCTCACTGACTAGCCCGACTAGACGAACTATCCATTGCCTGACTAAGTGCCAAGTACTCGGCCTTGGAAGCTAGAAGGTGCCCAACCGCCTTGAGAATGCTTTCCGAGTTTTAGAACCTTAATGCATGGTAAAAATGGGATGGAGCCTATATGTTTGTCTTGAGTTTCCCACCCCGTATGTGTGGTAAAAAAAGAGCCCAAAGTGCCGAGGGCATTGAATAATTTTCTCTGTATCCATTGGGAGTAACAGTAGTAGAAACCAGCTGGCCTAACACAAGCAGAAAAAGCTACCCAACAAAAGGTCGTCCGGCAACAGGATAGTTTGGTAATTCCACAACAATGTGAACATGTCTGCATAACTTTATATGAAACGAATGAGGGCATCTCCAGTCGTCGTGACAAAAATGCGATGTTATATGATACAAAAATGTAAGAATTGGATCTTATTTTTATGTTGTTATAACAAAATATGTTGTATTTCAAGTGCACTACATAAAAGAGTACCCCAAAGTGTACTACCTAGCTAACTAAGAAAAACTCAAAAAACGCTCTCTAATACACAAAATTGACTCCCTAAAATTTTAGGTGGCATTTCCAGTGCGCTACCTAAAAAAAAATTTACAACGAACAATTATAAATATAAAAGTAGGAAAGATTGAACAAGTAGTAGGCTTTGGCACAATGGTTGGAGCTCCCTACTCTATGCTCTCCACCCTGAGCTCGATTCTCCCAAGGTGCAAAGTTTTGTATTTTTTATTTCCCTCTCTCTCTCTCTCTCTCTAGGTTTGTAAATTTTTCTCAAAATTTGACATTTTTACTGCATGTTTGTTTATGGACTATGGTGCTAACTGCTAACATAGAGAGGGGTGAATAGGTGTCACCCAGACTTTTGAATTTATAGGCATACAAAAAAAAATCTAATAAATTGTACAAAAAAATAAAAATAAAATTGCAATTTAGAGCATTCTCGGTTGGGATCAAGAAAAATTAGTACCATAATGTCGTGTATTTGAATACCAAAAGAAAGTTGGAAGAAGCCTTGCTTTATTTTTCACAAAAAAAAAGCCCATAACAAAACCTAATTATATGACTTCCTAGTTATTTTTTTGCTTCGTATTTTTTCATACAACATATAACTAGTTTTTTATTGAATGGTGCCACCCCCGTGGCCGAATCCGGGCTCTGTCCCTAATGTTCCAGTGTCTCGAATTATCAATGTTTATGTAGCCATCAAGTTTGCAGTTGCTAAGCTAATTTGGCAATTGTTATAACTGATCTTTTTAAGTATCGAGGACAAAGGTTAGTCTTTTCTCCATAATGCCACCAATGATTGGAAATCCTGGCTCTGGCACTGCCCCTCACTCCCTAAAGTACACTAAGGGGGTGTTCCGCTAAGGGTGTTTTTAAAAATAAACTAGTTTTTCACGACTTTTAATTTGATATATTGTGAGAGAATGACCTGTCTTGATTTTTGGGGAAAAAAAACCAAGGAGGAAATTTTGTGGGACCAAGGAGGGAGGGAGGGAGAGAAAGAGAGAGTGAACATATATAGGTAGCCCATTAAAGTGCATTCCTCCTAAGCTAGCTAAGTTCTTAGCACATAAAATAGGACCCCACATGTGCTTAAGTGTACATTTTAGCAAATATTTTTTAGGTAGTGCACTAGAGATGCTCTAAAGTAAGGAGTGTTGTAGTGGTGTTGTTAAAACATAAAAAGTGGGTCCAAACTTTTGCCATTTCTCTCTCCACTCTCTTTCTTTCTCCCCTTCTCTTTCCTACCTTTTTATGTCTCTCTCCTCCCTCCCTATAGATTCCTCCCTCTCTCACCCTATCTCTCTCCTCCCTTGGGTGAGTTACAAGTACAAATACAGTTATACCCTGCGGTAACATTTCTTTGCTCCTAACACTATTTAACTCTACCCTAATCACACCATTGGGTGCAAAAAAAGAGAAAATGTTTACCAATTGACCTTATTTCTTACACTAATCACAACTTACCACCGGTATTGGAAAAGCCCTGAGGTGGCCCTGAATCAGAACAGTTAAAATGACAAGCATTTGAAGTTGTAAAAAGGGAAAAAAATTCAATGTTGAGCGGGTACCACGTGGTGTCTACTTGTATACATTTGGCTGTCAAAAACTGCAACAAACGGCCCAAATTGAAAATGCCAAATAGATTTTTAAAAGAAAAAGAAAAAGAAAAGTAAATTACATTTTCATCTGGGCCATCTATTGCATTTTTAGACGGCTGGATGTGCACTAGCAGGTACCACATCAGCAATACCCGCTCAGAACTGAAAAAACTCCGAAAAATAAAGGGTTGAGATTCTCCCGAGTCCAAGTTTGGGATTGAAAGAGACAGTCCAAAAATGGACCATTCATTGGTGTAACTAATGATTTAAATTTACTCAGAAATTCTCTAAACCATTACTGAAAGCAACAAACAATTTAGATTTGGGATGGGCTTCCAAATTGATTTTATGAGATAAAATGTGAGATTTTATCAAAAATATTCCTCAAATGATAAAAGCTAGAACAGATTTTATCACCTCTTGTCAAACCCATTCCATAAAACTTAACTAAAATGGGATTTTATTAATAGTAGATTTTATCATTTGGGAATACAATGTGATTTTATCACCAGCAGAGAATGCTTAGGAATTGGATGGCTTGCAAGGCAAATCTTGTTTGTAGGAAGTGTGGTTCTAATCCCCATGCCCAATCCGTGGCAATAATAGTGAAACTATGGAACACCTTCTATTCCATTGCCCCTGGAGTAGGGCTGTCTGGTTTGGAAGTGGCAAAGCCTTTTGGATTTTCCATAATAAGGATATTGTAGCAGTTGATAAATGGATGGAAGACTTAGCTCTATGGTAACACGGCAAATGAAGCAAGTATAAAGGAGACGGGCGCAATTCTACAAATTTGTTGGGCAATCTGGAAAGCTTCCAGATTATGGCAAAGCCAGAGGAGGTTATTGCCCTAGCTAGTATGGCAAATAGTGATTACCTTCATGTTGTTTGTTCTTTTATTAAAACTAAGATTGATGTGCTCAGTTATGGCGGGGTGTGGTCCTGCTATGGTGTCTTCGACATTAGCAACTGAAGCTTGGGCCCTACGTATCTCTTGTGTTATGGCAAAGGATCAAAAATTCAAGGAGGTTATCTTTGAGTCTGATTGCAACTTGCAAGAACCTCATTAACTTTGTGAATGGAGATAAGATGGAAGATCCTTGGGAGTAGCTGCTTTTGTGGAAGATTTTAGAACATGGGCTGCCTCAGAATTATGGTCATTGGATAGCGTCTCAATGTCCGCTCTCGAGTCTGTTTTGTTTAAGGATTTGTCTTATAGTTGTTTTCTATATACAACGAGATTTTCAAAAACTAAAATGGAAAATGTGGTTTTATCTCATTTTAGCATTTGGCAAACTCAGCCTTGGACTGTATCGTCAAGTTTAAGAACCATGAAGGAGAAGGATCCAATTCCATGTAAAAATGGAGCAGAGAAATAAGAAAGTGGGCCAAGGGGGTTTAATTACCTGGCCTGACCGAAGACACCGGCGTTCATTGTAAGCTGAGTAACGAGCGAAGAGGACTTGGGCTCAACGCTGGAGGCCTTAGCGTACTGGGCGCTTAGCCCTGGGCCCGATGGCACGAAGAATGCACCATTTACCATTATATCCCCGTCCGTCCTCCAGTTCCAGTCCGACCACTGGCCCTCATCCGTGTCCACGCGCTTTGTCACCTGTTCAAAAATGTCAATTCCAATACAGTCACGTAAAGGCCCACCAGCCCAATACCGCGTGTATAGATAGATGTGTCACGTTCAGATGGAGACGTGAAAAGATTCGAATTGCCCAATAGGCACACAGCCTGTTTTCCAACAATGGGTGCACGGCTATGCACATGTAAAAGTGTGTACCCTAGGGGCATTTTTGGAACGAAATGCACTTTCGTGAATCATTTATTTAAATTACTCTTAAGCAATACTCTATTTATCTTTTATTATGCAAATTTAGAAAATATTAGTGTACCAAAATTAAAAGAGATGGATATTTTGGTATAATAAAGAAAAGAAAGGGTGGTTTTATTCTAAATGGCTAAGCATGTGCAAATTCCCCGTATTTTTGTCAATAAATTATTGAAATTACTCCGAGATGTTTCTCAGATGAGTTAAAACTAAACAAGCACAAAGCAAGTTCTATGTTTGGCTTAAATTTATTTTTTTTAAATATAGTAGACATTTTTCCTAATAAATTTTTATGAATTAGAGTATATTAATATCAATGTGGACCAAAGTTGATAAACATAAATACTCCCTCCGTTCCAAAATAAGTGTCACTTACTCTCTCTCTTACCGTTTTTCAAATCAAAAAATTAAGTACTTTCGTGTATCGTGTTTCGAATTTTTTTTAACCGAATTAAAGTACTCAATGAGTATTTTAATTCAGTGTAAAAAAAGTTTGAAAAACGATAAACGGAAATACTCAGTATTTTTTTTGAAAAATTGCATGACTTTTTGTAGATGACACTTATTTTGGAACGGAGAAAGTATAAAATAAACAAAAGTAGAGTAAAAAATAAACTATCAAAATGATAATGCCAAAATTGTTTACAATTTTAAACTTTCTTGGGTAGCCCAAACGACGCGTACACCTCACACACCAAGCACAGCAAGTAGGACAAACAGATGTCCTCTATATTGTGCGGTTCAGAAGTTTTCCGGACACAAGTCAAAAATTCCACATTAGACGCAAGATTTGATGTGACCAAACAATAATTCTAACTTTTCCAAAAAAAAAATTAAAAATTGATAATGACACTCTCTTTTTGTATTGACAGTCATTTTATTTTTCTTTTCTCTACATCTACATACAAAGTGCAAGAATAAATTTATCAAGATAAAAAAAAAAAAAGTAATTGATATTCACATCCCCTTAAATTGTTATCCACATTTCATTTTTCTTTTTTAGTGATATTTTTACATATAAAAATTTCACTAGAAGACAAAAAATAAAGTGTAGAAAATAATTTAGGAGTGTAGAAATCACTCCCCAAAAAAGTGTCTATAGAAAAAGAGAGTGCCAATAATACTTTCCCCTAAAAAACATATTCAATACTCAATAAAATTTAACGAAAATTCTAAAATCAATCCAGAGCTATCTTTAAAATTTTAAAAATGTATTGATATATATATATATATACAAAACGTGGATGAAAATGTGTGAAAAGTACAGTTGAGTATGCGTCCTTTTTTGTCCTTTTGTTTTCTTTTCCAAAAGAAAAAGAAAAGAAAAGCAAAAAAACTACGGGTACACACCGTTTAGGGTTTATCGATTGTCATCTCTGAATTCACAGAAATATATTGAATGAATTAAATTAATCAAGTCTTTACAAATTACCAATATCATGATTATTTGATATTTTCTAAAACATTTGATTTTTTGAACTGGTTTCTCAAACAAATTGAACTGCTCCTATTATTATTAGAGGCGCAACAAAATGTGAACCCGTAATCGGGCTAAAAAAAAAGAGGTGAAATTTTGATTTACCTCTTTGGCGTTAGGGTCCGCCGGCGCAATGTAGCGATTACCCTGGCTATTGATGGTAGGGTTAGCGCTACCGCCGATAGCATACATCTCCCACTCCGTGAAATCGTTATTGACCACGTGTATGTACCCGCGTCTACACCGAGGCATACGCTGCACCAGCTTCTCACCGAAGTGGTTAAAGGCTATGGTCACCTGCATTCCGGAATCCGGCAAATACTTGTCGTCGTGCCCCAACAACATCACCTCGTCGTGGTGCGAGAAGTAGTTGTTCGATATCGTGATCCCCGTCGACCCCATTATCACATCGATCAGACCGTCCGCACAGTAAGATAGAGAGCAGTGGTCGATCCAGAGGTCACGGGAATTGAAGATGGAGATTCCGTCACCGTCCGATTCACCCCTCCACCCAACGTGCGTTGGGCTCGACCGTATATTAGTGTTACCTGAGGGAAACACAACCATACGATCCATCCAAGTGTTTGGTGAGTATGCTCATCGTTTGACTATCAGAGCCAAGCCACATTAAAAGTATTTTTTTCCGTCTCAAATTGCCCGCATTTTTTTAGAAATTGTGCCTTTCGAGCATAAAAATTTTTGTGAGCGTTTCTGTTTAAAAAAAAACTTACAAAACAATATACACACACACATTATCTTTTTTATAGAAAATAAACAATTTTTAAAGAATTATCCTGTCGTTACTTTCAGAGTTAGTTACTTTTAGAGTCCTAAAATTAGTCAAGTTCATCGCAAAGTGGACCAGACGCATTGAGTTTAAAAATAAATAATTTGTTATGAAACGCGTAAATAGACTTACATTTTATTGGACGAGGGGATTAGCGCATACTTACTAAATATAGTAACCATGTAAGCTGACCGCAGACACGGCATTATTGTAAAAAGAAAAAGAAAAAAGTTACCTGAGGGAACACAGTGGGTGACCTCGATGTTGTGAATTATAACGTTGCTGATGTACTGGAGGGTAATACAGCCACCGCCCGTGATGCGCACATTAGCGCCGCGCCCATCAATTGTCTTGTAGCTGTTGACGATGAGTTCGTGTTTTAGGTTTATGACCATGTTTGAGGAGAAGATAATCCAGAGGGGTTCCGTTTGGATGACGGCGTGGCGAAGGGTGCCTGGAGTTGGGTTGGCGGCGTCGTGGTCGGAGGAGTCTGTGACGACGTAGATCTGGCCGCCCTTGCCGCCGATGGCGGATGAACCGAAGCCGATGGCGCAGTTGGCTAGGTTTTGGCGGTTGTTGGCCCAGTTTGGGTCGCACCGCCAGCAGTCGTCGATTGGGTTTCCGGTGAGGCACGACGAAGAAGAGGTAGTGGCGATTGTTGAGGACAGCATTTGTCTTCTTGAAACGGATTCATTTAGCCTCCTGTTTTGGGGCAAACAACAGAGTGAGTCAGATTCTTTGAATTTCTTGAATGAGAAAAAATTTGAAGGAATTTGTGAGAAAAAAGATAAGAGTCCCAGATTGGAAAATGCTCAAATGAGCAAAACCCTTTTTCTTCTTCTTTTTTCAAATCCTATTCCTTTTTGTCTCTTCTAAAACAAAGAAAACAGGGGAGGGTTTGGAAAAATAGAGTGAGCTATATTGTGAATCTATTAGCCGTTCAAAAAGAAAAAATATATATTGTAAATCTATTAAATACTAATTACAGAACAAAAGAAAGAGCCAGATTTGAAAATGCTCCAAAGAACAGTGTACTCAGTTTTTCTTTTGCTCCAAACGCGGAAACCCCAAACTTGGCAAAAACCCATTTTGGAGATTGTGTCCAAAAACAGAGATGCAACTTGTAAAATACTGTAATGAGCAAAACCCAAATGATATTTTTGCCCAAAATTGTTGTAACAAACAATGTGGTTGCAGAAAGTTCGAGCTCCGAACAAAACCCAGATGCGGGTTTCCTGTCGTTCTAGTTCAATGTAAGGAGGAAAAAGGGCGACCCAGGTGAGAAAGTGCTGTAATGGAAGAAACCCAGATGGGGATTTCACGGAAATGTTAGGAGGATGTGTTGTATTTACCTTTGCACTTCTTGAACCACAGCTTCAGGGTTGGGGTGCTGATGTGGGAGGGTGAGGTTGAGAGTGGCTATAATAAGAGGAGAGAGAGAAGTTAAGAGGCAGAACAAGAGAATGCAGGTGTGAGGTAACATAGTTGGAGGGGATAAAGCAATAATGGTGTATGGTTGTTGTTTGCTCCTCTGTAAATGAAGTCCAGATGGATAGATTTGTCTGTCTTCCTCTTGAATGCTCTCACTTTGGAAGCTGCAAATTTTGGGAAAATGTGATGTCTTTATATAATAATTTTGCACACAAACGTACAAATAATTAATGGGAAAATGAGGTTACTTTGATGGTAGGGTTTCAAAAGTTTATGTTTTATTTGAGGAAGAAGAAAAGCAGAGATTTGGGGATGGCTGTGATGGAGACACCGTGGAGTGAAACAGGCAGAGGAGGTGAGAGAGAGAGAGAAGGATGTTCTCTCTAATTCTCCCTCCCTAGCAGCCTCCCTGAATTCTTACCTTCTTATCTAATCATTCTAGGAATTTGGGAAAAAATCAATTTAAAAAGTAGTAAAAAAGGAAGAAAACTTGGAGAGAGAAAAAGAAAGCCGCAGTAGTCCCCTACTCCTTTCTTCACCTTCAATCCTAAAATGGCTGCGGCTTATGTAAAGATTCTTTGCTCGAAACAAGTTACTCCACTATGTGTAATGTTGTTATTCCAATTTTTTGGGCTCGATGTGAAATGTTCGCCGAATGCCTTCTTCACTTTGCAAATCCGGATAGAAAGATATCAATTACCTCCCCTGTTTTTAGGCTCCTCCTTGTGAAATAACCCTAGGAGCATATAGCCCTGACCTTTTTTTTTTTTTTACTCACTTCATCTCATTCTGATATCTCCGTATTTCATTTTGAGATGTCTTGTGGATATGGCTCCTAAAACAAAGCAAATAGTTTAAGTTCAGCTCGAGCTTAACTCAACTTTTGGCTCATTTAAGCTAGTTCAAAAATATATATAAGCCAGGCTTATATTATTTCCCCTAAGTTATGATTAATTACACTTTGTTCCCTAGAGTTTTATTTAAATGTGTTAACCACTTTATTTCACTAAATAAATTGACAAACCTTAAGGCCCTGTTTGATACCATGGTTGGAGGAGGTGATAGGATTGGGAATCCTGCAGGACTTGTAAACCTTGTTTGGTGTTGCAAAAAAAGAAAGGATTGTTAATACCATGAGATTGTGAATCCCACAAAATCATGGGATTACCCATCCCAATAAGGGGTTGGATATTGGCAATCCTCTCTCTCTCTCTCTCTCTCTCTCTCTCTCTCTCTCGTGGGTATTGCCCAATGTTCTGTAGAATCTGTACACGTTAGCTACAAGATTGCTTCCAAAATGTTATATGAATTGTGCACAATTTATTGTGCACCATTGTAGAAAATGCCGAAATAGGTTAATGGGTATTGGGTAGGCTAGTGGCAAAAAATAAAACATTATTTTGTTGAGAGGCCTTTTGCGTATTTTTTGCACTAGAATTTGGTTTTATTTAGAAATGACAGTGATTCCATTAAAAAATACTCCTTTTCTTCTAATTTGTTTATCCAATTTTAAGAATTCAATTTTTTTAGGGAACACAGTAAATACGCCTAAAAAAATCCCAATAATTACCCTTCAACTTTTTTGAAGAGTTACTTTATTTGCGAAAAAAAGAAGAAGAAGAAGAAAAAGACTAGACACAAAATTTTATTCATTTGGATAACGGGAGTACCATAGTTGATGAAAATATTATTTTCAAGTACGGGTGGAATTGGAAACTAGACAAAAGAAACATAGTATTAACAATCCCATGATCTAATCCAATGTAAAAACAAACATGGGGAATGATTTGTCTCCTCATTAATAATCCCACCTCTTTACCAATCCGAATCCTAATCACACCTCATTACCAATCCCCCCAAAATAAAACCTCGTATGAAACAGGGCCTAAAGGATACCAAATGTCCAGATACTAGCTTCACTTCCTACTTTCCCCCAATAGAAAAAAGCAAATAAGTCATTTCCCTCTTGAATCTCCAACACTTAGAGCATCTCTACCAAATGCTTCAAAATTTATCTTTAAAACTATACTGTGGGCACCCCCTTAGAAATTCAATTCAGAGTCGACACTGGGGTTTGAGGATAGTCACCTGAGGAACCGAAGTTGAATGACTCTTGTGCCATTTGTAAAAGGATTTTTTTTACTGGTCCGTCATAACCATAATATCTTAGGTTCATGCTTGCGACGTAGCGTTGTTGTAGTTAGCGTCGCCCCAAGCGTAGGGCTAGGTCATCGAAAGCATAGTAACCCGGCAAGACCGGAGTCGATTTCCATAGGGACCAAATGTAACCGGCATGAGATTGACTTGCGATGAGATTTTCGGCATTAAGACGGCCAACTTTTGGTGGTTTTGTTTGGTGGCTCTCTCTCTACCTCTAAATGACTAGAAAAATGAAGGTTTTGCTAATTTAAACTAAAGGCAAAGTCAAGGGCTTCAAAACACCCATGACTTGAATTAAATTGTTCCTTTCAAGATTTAACATTTTAGTACATTTGGATTCTAGGAAATGGGTTTGATCAAGAGTAGGGTACATTGAGGCATTTTTACAAACACTTAGAATGCCATAGCTCTAAGCATCATGTGTGGCAAGTAGTCAAGCCCTTGCCTACACAAGATCAAAAAGATTAACAAGGCTAAATTTTAATACATAAAATTGAACCCTAACTCTTAAACAAAAACCTTTTAATTCTCATTTTGAGAGAAGAACAAAAATAACCCAAGTCAGGGGTGCTAATCACCCCATGACCTAGCCTTGTTACACTACTCACACATAATCATGGAAGAAATGAACATACTAAGTAGAAATGACAAGGAAACGTGAAACATAATGAAAATGAGAATAAACTACGGATTTATAAAGATTAGAGAAGTGCTTACAACATTAATGAAGGCTGTAGCTTTAGTTCTTGAAGATTGAAGACTAATTTCTAGAGAGAAGGTAGAGAAAATGGGTGGGGAAAAAGAAGGGAGGTAGAGAGAGAAGGTGAAAATGTAAGATACCCTAATATTATGATGTTTGTGACCTTTTATAGTCCCCAAAGTTACAATTAAAAGGTCCAAAAAGCCCCTAAGTCTTTCCTTGGTTGGGTGCAAAAAATGCTGAAAAACCCATGTCCTGTGGATAAGACTTATTCTCCTATCCATAGGAGAACTCCTTTGTGCACGACTGGCCAATTTGATCACTCCCCTATCCATAGGACAAATTCTCATATCCATAGGACTTCATTGCTTCACAAGAATTGGCTAGACTGATCATCCTCCTATCCATGGGGCCAATTCTCTTATCCATAGGAGTTGGTAACTTGCAAATGATGGCCAATTTGATCATGGTCCTATCCATCGAGTCAATTCTCCTATCCATAGACTTGCTCAAAGCATGTTCTTCGCCCGTTCATCCTCGTCTTGGCTTGGGCCTTTGCTCAGGCGTATTTGGCCTTCTTCCTTGACTTTCCTCATGAATTCCTCGGCACTGTGGTGGCATGCCTTAGGTCACGGACTGACTCGTGTTCGAGCCATGGCACCAAAGAGATGCTTTATTCTTCCGAAAAACTTGTGAACAACAAAAACACAACCTACACGTAATATCAATCAAATAAAACATGTTATGCGCGTGTGTGTGACAAAAATGAGGTAGATAAGTCCCTTTATTTACACTATCGAGGGCTTATTAGTTCGGGAGTCAGGTTACGAGATGGGAAGGGTTTTAAGGCACCCCCCTCACCCAACGCGAGGGTCAATCTCTACTTGGTGTATGTGGGATTTCAAAAATTGTTTAGTTTGTAGACACCCTAATTTGGCTCAGTAGATCTTTTAACGTGGACTCCTGATGATGAAAATGTTGCCCAAATGCTTGGGATGAATTCATGTGAATTCGAAAGCCTTTGTGAAGATTTGTAACCAACTCAAAACCATCCTAAAGCCAATTCAAGAACCGGCCAATACATTAATTAACCAATTTGCATATCCGTTTATCCATATGAGAAATTTAGTCTCCTAGTACAAAACAAAAAGGCATCAACCAGGTGCATTAATTGATCGGTATATCCATTAACCAACCAGCACATTTTCTTACTTCCAAAAGATTCACAACCAGAGCCCAATCAGGACTCAATCTCTTTCTCGTCGATCGGAGTAATCTGATTTACATTGCAAGCAAGTTTAGGCCTCTAAGGAATAGAGTTTGTACATGCAAAACCTCTCCCAATTCAAGTTTTGATCAGATTGGGTCACCCCTTTGCAAACTCTATAAATAAAGGCTTTTGGCCTACTGTGATGTACCAGAAGACAGTTAGAGCGCTCAAAGGGAGGGTTTGAGCGCTCAAACCATCTTCATGCTTTGTGTACTGTTGCACTCCCCTAACTTAACTTGGATCATCAACAGCCTCAAATCAATGTGTAATGTTGCAAATGACTTTACTTTTCCAAAAACAAGAACTTAATGAGCTTGCATGAGCAAGTGATGAGATTTAAACCAAGTTTTAGCATGGTTTGAGAGAGAGACAGGAGATAATTAGACTGATATGAGCATAATACCAACACAAACACACTTTAATAAGTTTGGAAGCATGATTCAAGATCAGAATAAGCAAAAAGGAGAAATAAGGCAGAAAAGTATTTGAGTGCTCAAAGGGTACGAGTTTTGGCGCTCAAACCCTTTTCTGGTTTCTGAGTTTCTATGGTTTTTCAACCCTCTGTTGGTGCTTTTGTTGACTTTAAGCTACTGATCATCACCCATAAAGGTGATCTACACCCTTTTACTTATTAAAACAAGACCATTTCTTCCTTTTTGGTGATAAAACATCATTTTTATAGCTTTTTAGGCTTATTCATCAAAGTTTAAGAAAGAAAAAAAAATGATTTAAGAAACATCACAACCATTAAAAGCCATTAAATGATGACCACATCATGAGAAATGATCAAAAACCATAAAAATGGTCCAAGACAGTTTGAGCACTCAAAGGATAGGCCTTGAGCGCTCAAACCCTCCTTGACTTACAAATTTCAAAACCTCTTTTCTTTGTGTTTTTGGACATTGTAAGCTCATAAAAGGTACTTTTTGAACCTACATGAGCTTATTGGTCACCCTTAGAGAGACCAAAACATGGTTTATCACATTTTTCCTACCTTTTTGGCTGTGATCAAGGCTTGAACTTGTGGTTTTGTTGGAGGATGATGCAATGGCTTGGTTATAGGCTATAAGTGAGGTGTTTTGGGCAGATAAGTGTGAATGTAGGAGTGATTGATTTATTGATTGCTAGTAATGGGAGATTTTTTAGTTTAAGGAATGGATTTTGGCTTGAGGTAATGGATTTTTGGATGATCAAGGGAGTGGGCTGGAATTTTCTAGTGGGAGAAAGTTTAGAGATGATTTTCTAGAGAGTGAGGGTGTTATGGAAGGCAGTAACCTCTATATAAGAGGTGGAGTGGTTGATATGATTGAGGGATCTATTGGAGATTCTCAACATTTTTAACTCTAAGGGTTCATTTGTTTGATCGAAGATAAAAGAACGAGATCTAGAATTCTTGGGATATGAGTGAAATATGAAATTCCCTTGGGATATTGCTTAGAATGTCAAGAACGCAGCTAAGGGTACCCCATATTTTTGCACCGAAAATGCACACCATGCCTCCGGGGACCCACTTTTGGGTCCCACATGAGTGATCTGAACCGTTCATTGTTCTTAAAACATTTTTTCGAGGGAGCCCACCAAAAATCAGCTCAATCAGATGGTTAGAAGTGTTTGAACCAAAGTCTCGCCGTTTTGTTTTAAGAACATGAACAGTTCGGATCACTCATGTGGGACCCAAAAGTGGGTCCCCGAAGGCATGGTGTGCATTTTCTTTGCAAAAATATGGGCTGCCCCCAGGTCATCCGGAATGTCAATGGATGGAGAAAATTCATATCCGATGTTTTGTGTACGGGATATAGCCATCTTGCATCGCAATCAAACATTAAAATGAAAATTAAAATTACAATCAAACATTTATGCGCTCATCTGGCATCGCAATCACGTGAGATCTCTGACATAAATCTGATCTGGCCGACCTTTGTTGAAAATTGATGTCGAGAATTAATGTCATGCTACCAAAGCTCTACATGTGAAACGCTCTTTTTGCATCTGGTTTGCACATCCACCCCAGCAACTTCAGTACCATGACAGAATCATACATGTGATTTAGTCAGACATTGACCAACAAGTATTTGATTCAATATTTATATACTCACCCATCCAATTTTTCGTTCATTTTTTTCCGGGTGTCATTTTTAAATTATTGATATCTTTTGTTCTATAACTGCTTTTAATGATTTTGAAAATTTTGCTTATCGATTTCGTCAAAATTTATCAAATAAGATACATATTGGATATTTAACACTTCATACATTTGAAAATATTACTAATTTTTTAAGGTGTCTGGATTAGTAAAAGTAGACAAGTAATATGGGACAAAAGAAGTAATTTTTCTCTAAAAAAGAAAAAAAATGTAAGTAATTACAGTTAGACTCCATTCTCGTAATATTTTTGTCTAGTGATTTTTTGGGTATTTTTTTTTTATGTAATTTTTGTTTAGCTTTCATCGTTTTTTTTTTTAATTAATTAGTTGCATTGACGGGAAAATGAGAAAGGTATAAAGTTCATATAAGAGGGCACTTTAGACAAAAAAAAAAAAAAAAAAAAAAGAAAGAAAGAAAGACTATTGTTAAGTATTTTTTGATCTTTAGTGATTTTTTTTTTCTGTTTGTGGTTAGTATTTTTTTACTTTAGACCCCTCTCGTCGAGTCAGATCATTAATCCAAAAAATATAACGGGAATCTAACAAAATTCAAAAAAGATGAACAAAATATAAAAACCAGAAAGACAAAAAAAAATTCGGAGAATGGAGTCTTATTAAATGTTTTTGATCAACTTGTCTATTTCGCAAGTGAAAAATATTAGTATATTTATGGATATTTTTTCTTAACCAATTTCAACCTAATTTGTTTAGGATGTCAGATTTGGCATGAGAGGTCAAGTGGATGAATATGCATTTCAACAAACTGCAACTAAGATTTCAATGGCGCGCTTAGGTGTTAGTATTTGACAACTCATTTCTTATGTCAAATTTGACATCATGTTTAATCATTTCTTGCCTTATTTTACTCTTCAAAATATATACAGAACAAAATTTAAAAGTAAGATTAAAGTGAAAATGTACTTGACAAGAAATTGGCATATTGATTGAAGTGGGGATTCAGAGATTGTCACGTAAGCCTTCAAAAAATAAAAAATAAAAAATTGACATCCCCACAATTAAAGACTAAAGTGCCATTCCACTTAACTTTTTTTTTACAGATAAAAGACATGTTTATGCTATTTGCGCTTTTAGACGAGGGTCACTTAAATAATTATCCTCCAATCACCTTCAAATTAGAGATTCATCTTGTGCTTTTTTTGGAGTTATTTTCCATCCTGAAATTTAAATAAATCCACTTTTGCACATATATATTCCACAGGTCTAGTCCACACCTCTAGGAAATAAGAAAAAAATGGTTTTTTTGTGTTGCAAATTATTTTTGGAAAATCCGATCCGTCCAATGTGTTCAGAAGGTGTTTTCAAGGGTTCACGTGGGAAATCTTCAAAAAAAAAAAAAAACCGGGAAGGGCTTGATTCAAGTAGTTTTCACAAAATATGTAAATATATATTTTTGCGAAAACTGCTTGGATCAAGTCCTTCTCGGTATTATTTTTTGAAGATTTCCCGCAAGGACCTTGAAAACACCTTTTGAACATATTGGACGGATCGGATCGTCAAAAAAATGTTTGAATCATGAGGTTTGGAAATCAAAAGTCCGGATTAGAACCATTCCCGCAAACATATATATATATATATATATATATATATATATATATATATATATATATATATATATATATATAGGTAACACTTCTTATGCGGACTTTTGATTTCCGGATTTTTGATCCAAATTTTTTTTTGACGATCTGAGCCGTCCAATGTGTTCAGAAGGTGTTTTCAAGGGTTCTCGCAGAATATCTTCAAAAAGAAATATCGGGAAAGGCTTGATCCAAGTAGTTTTCACAAAAATATATAAATACAGTTTTTGCAAAAGTTGCTTGGATCAAGCCCTTCCCAGGATTTTTTTTTTGAAGATTTTTCGCGTGAATCCTTGAAAACACCTTCTGAACACATTGGACGGACCGGATTTTCCAAAAAAAATTTGCAACACAAAAAAAAACCATTTCTTTCTTATTTCCGTGAGGTGTGGATAAGAAGATTTTTGTGTATATATATACACTAAGAAGCTTCCAATAAGGGATGCTTATTTAAGTTTTCATGAGGACCTAGCCCTATTTTCAACTTTCAAGACCAAATTTCAATGATCCAAACTATTCAATAATTTTAAAATGTGTTTTTAAAGGCCTCCGCGAGGAATCATAAAAAAAAAAAATAACAGGGAAGGACTTAATCCGGGTAGTTTTCGGTAAAAACTGTATATATATATATATATATATATATATATATATATATATATATATATATATATATATATAATATTTATCAAAAATTGCTCGGATCAAGCTCTTCCCAGTTATTTTTTTGATGATTCCTCACGAGGGCCCTTAAAAATGCGTTTCAAAAATATTGAGCGGTTCAGATCGTCAAAATTTGGTCTGAAAAGTCAAAAACAGTGCTAGGTCTTCATGGAAACTTAACTAAGGTCCCTTATTGGAAAGGGGTCCTCTATATATACCAATGGGGAGCGGAAGCACAGACACAGTAGAAGAGCATACCAAAGCAGACAGACAGACAAATTGAACAAAAGAAAGAAAGAAATTACATAAAGGAAAGTCTTAAAGGAAAAGAAGAAAACGATGTGAATAGTAAACATGAATAGTACTCAAATAGTACGTGAATAGTGGTGAATATTGATGAATAGTACTTGAATAGTAACAAAAATCGACTTAGAGTAAAGGAAGACAGACACTTCAAATTCGGTGAATTGATTTATAACTTTGAATCACAGCACATGGTGGTAGAAATTACAAGTGGTGGGTGGGGAACAATGACTTTGCTGAAAGAGTTGTTAGGATTCCAGCAACGCACCACACGCAACAAAGCAGTAAATCAAGAGAAACACAACACACAATTTACGTGGTTCGGCCAATCAGACCTACATCCACGGGGAGGGGGGTTTCACTATAATCCGGAGAAAATTCGAGTCTTTTGTGTTACACACTCACTCTCTGTCTCACAATAGATGAAACCTCACCAAGTCTCTCGTGTATCTCTCTCTCCGGGAAAGCCACAACCGGCTCCCCTCCCACACACTCTCTGCCTCTCTCTCTACATTGTGCTACCACACACACTAAAACAAGGCATCACAGAGTATTTATAAGAATACAACATAAAACCCTAGCCCACTCCCTCTGGGCCTAAGCCCAATTGGCCCACACGGGGTGGAATCCCAACAGTTTTCACTGGGGAATTGAGAGAATTGAGAGAGAATGAAAGACAGATTCTCAGACTCACTCTCAAACTAACTCTACCTATTACAAACTAGGAGGATCCTTTTATAACCAAAGGTCCTGAGACTACAATTATTTTACAAATGCGGGATGACTCAACCATGTGAACTAAAATTATTTTACTTTTGACTAAAGGAGTAACTTTTCTCCATCTATTGGTTGAGACATGACTGAAAGTAGATAATGTCTTCACTTTCGGTGGAGAGGTGAATGGGTGCTGACTAAAAGCATATGCTTCTTTTGGATTTTAGCCTAAGGTCCAAAATTGCTTTTGGTGATCTTCATGATTTTCTTCTTGACTTGGTATTGATTTCAATACTCCATCATGTTGTTGATACTGTGCATTTCTCCTTCTGACAAATTGTGCCAAAAATCTTGCCCATCATCTTCTTGTGCAAATTCTTCTTGATCTAATAATTCATAGATATTTATCCAACTGTTATAGTACTCCACCAACCTTTTATATCTGGTATAAAAAATGAATGAGACTTCTTGAATGTAATCAATGGACTTAATTTTTTGAATTAGGTCTTCACAAATTAATTTAGGAATACTATTTCCAAAGAGGGGTTCATCAACATCTCCAAGGTGGCTTGCTATTGAGTAAGCAAGGTGATGTCTGATTTGCTTTTTGATTAAAAGAGAACATATCCAAGTAGGAAATTCATGTCCTATTAACTTCATTGGGTCATGGAATTTGTTGAATGACCAATTTGTGAAGATGTACATTACATGTTGTGCTAGTACTATGCTTCCAAATTCTATCCTTTTAGGCATTTTACTTCTTATTGAAACTTGGCATCTCAGTGCTCCATACTTGGCGAAGATATTGTTGATGCATACTGCCATTTTCCTAGTGACTCTGTCTGTTTGCTTAGGGGAAGTAATAATTAACTGTCTAAGGAATCCTTGGTCTAGCAAGGTCATTGAGGTAATTTGAAAATCTTCTCCTTTATAGGTTAAACAAAGGTCTTGGAAATTTGTAAGATCAACGCAGTCTTTGGGGATACTAAGGATTAAATTACACTTACAATCCATACACTCTAATGGTATTTCTTTGCAAAGGGGATCAATTTTTGGACATTCTACTCGATCTTGGTTTTTTGTAGTAGAGGGTGTCCCAAGTGATTGATAAACACAGAATTGTTTGACTGACAAGATTGACTAGGCTTTCAAACAGGAATTCTTGAAAATAATGACCTTTTTGTCTGGCGAAATGCTGAATATCAAAGACTATTTTAGAGGGAATTGACTCAGGAATAAAGGATAAAGTTTTGGGTAAAGCTAGAATCCTACTTGTGAAGTGGCAAAATTCTCCTTGTATATTCATTGAAAGAAAGGGAACTCATATACAATACAAAAACTAATTCAGATCCTAAATTAGTGGATGTACACTGTCATTGCCTATTTACATTCCTATGAAAAGGGAAACAAAATTAAGCAAGAATGAATGAGGGGTTGACTGTCCGTAATTGTAGGAGATCCCGGATTTTGTGCATCGACTTTGCATTCCTTAACACTCCCCTTCAAGTTTGGAATGTATGTTGATAATTCCTAACTTGCTAAGTAAAGCTGAGAATTGTGAAGAACCCAATGGCTTTGTAAAAATGTTGGCTAGTTAGTGTGCCACGTGAGTTGTTTTGATCGCTCCTTCCTGAACCTTTTCTTATATAAGATGACAATCAATCTCTATATGTTTTGTTCGCTCATGAAAAACTGGGTTTGACGTAACATGGAGTGCAGCTTGATTGTCACAATATAGGTTGGCAAGATGTGAATGCGTGATGCCCAAATATTGTAGAATATATTTCAACCAAGTAATTTCATAGCATGTTGAAGCCATGGATCGGTATTCAGCTTCTGCACTGGAGCGTGACACCATGGTTTGCTTCTTGGTTTTCTAGGAAATTAATGAATTACCAAGGAGTATGCAATAGTACCCAGTTACAAATCATCGAGTATCACGACATCTTGCCCAATCTACGTCACAAAATGCGTTTAGTTGGATTGAAACTAGTTGTAGGAAGTAAAATCCCTTGACCAAGCGTTTGTTTCACATATCGCAAGACGCGATGAGCTGCCTCTAAATGTGGAACCCGTGGTTTGTCCATAAATTGACTTAGAACATGGATTGAATATGCCAAGTCAGTTCGAGTGATAGTTAAACAAATCAGTCGTCCCACAAGTCTACGATATGAGGAAAGGTCACTAATGTAGTCACCATCAAACTTACTAAGAGATAAGTTTTGTTCCATGGGAAAAGAAGCTAGTTTCACACCAAGATATCCAATATCTTCAAGAATTTCGAGAGCATATTTTCGCTGTGAAAGAGTAATGCCTTTGTTGGATCGAACAACTTCAATGCCTAGAAAATATTTGAATTGTCCAAGGTCCTTCAATTTGAATTGATCTTTTAGAAATAACTTGGTGTCTTCAATGTCTTGTAGATTGTTTCGTGCTAGGATAATGTCATCAACATAAATGAGGTGAGTAGTGAATTTACCATCTTGGGATCGGACGAACAAGGAATAATCAGCCTTCGATTGTCTATAATTGGCTTGTGTTGAGAGCTGTTGAGAGTTTGATAAACCATTGACGGGAAGCTTGTTTGAGACCGTAGAATGACTTGTGAAGTTTGCAAACTCGGGTCTCCCCCTTTCGTCCAAAACCAGGAGGCAAAGACATGTAGACATCTTCATCAAGATTGCCATGTAAGAAGGCATTATGGACATCAAGTTGGTGAAGGTGCCAATGTTGTGTTGAGGCCACAACAAGAAGGAGGCGAACAGTCACAAGCTTTGCAACCGGAGCAAAAGTTTCTCCATAATCTAAGCCTTCAATTTGATTGTATCCCTTTGCCACCAATCTAGCCTTATAGCGTTCGACAGAACCATCAGAGTTGTATTTGATCTTGCATACCCATTTGAATCCAATCGATTTCTTCCCAAGAGGTAGGGCTTGAAGAGACCATGTCCCATTAGCTTTGAGAGCAACAAGCTCTTGTTGCATAGCAAGACACCATTTAGGTTCACAAACTGCCTGTGCAAAGGATGAAGGTTCTTTTTCGGCTGAAAGAGAAGTAGTGAAAACACGGTGTTTGGGTGATAATTTGTCATATGAAAGTACATCAGATAAGGGGTAAGTGATACCTGTAGCTTTGACCAATGCTGAGTTACATGATGGAACGTTGCGTGAAGGAAAAGAAATACCAACATGATACTCACGAAGATAACCAAGTGTGGTTGTAGTTCTTGTCATCCGTTTTGGTGGGATAGGAGATGAAGATGGGGAGTTTTGGGTAGTGGGCAAAGTATTGCTGGACGAAGAGAAATCTGTGGAGTTGAAAGGAGGGACCTCTTGAGAGACGGGTTTTGGTGAAAAAGATTCAATGTTAGGGTTGGAAGAAAGAGATGAAGTGATGGTGTCATTATCATATGTTGGTGATTGAGGGTGATGAAGCCTTGCAGCTGGAGGAGAGTTTATAGCGGAAGATGGAAAAGGAAAAATATTTTCATGAAAGGAAACATCTCGTGAGACAAAAGTTTTACCAGTTGAGAGATCATAGACCCGATATCCCTTTTAACCGTACGGATATCCTAGAAAGAGACAGCGTGTGGCTCTGGCATCAAACTTTGTGGGGCGATGGTGGTGTGTTGAGGCGAAACATAAGCATCCAAACAGTCGCAAATGATTATATGTGGGCTGTTTGTGAAAGAACATCTCAAAAGGTGTCTTCCCTTTAAGGAGAGTTGTGGGTGTGTGGTTGATGAGATAGGTGGCAATTAAGATGGCATCTCCCTAGAATTTCTTAGGGAGATTAGCTTAAAATAATAAGGCTCGGGCCACATTGAGGAGGTGGCCATGTTTCGCTAGACTACTCCATTTTGTTGTGGAGTGGAGACACAACTGGTTTCATGCATGATCCCCTTATTTGAATAAAAGTTTGTCATTTGAAATTCGGGACCATTATCACTATAAAGAATTTTAACTTTCAAGGAGAATTGTGTTTCAATAAAATTGATGAATGTAGTTATGCAGTTACGAGTGTCAGATTTACGATGCATCAAGTAAACCCATGTACATCGAGTGTAATCATCGACAATGGTAAGGAAATATTGTGCCCCATTGAGTGCAAGAACACAGTATCCTCCCCATATATCAACATGAATCAATTCAAAAGACTTATGAGTATGTATTGTACTTAATGGGAATGGAGAATGGGTCTGTTAAGCTAATGGGCAAATTAAACAATCAGAAACACCACAAAGCTTTATGTTTGTAACCGAACGAGAAAATAAACAAAGACTCTTATTTGAAAGATGACCAAGACGTTGATGCCAAAGGCTTGGAGAGAGAGAAGTTGTTGCGGTGATTGAGTTGACGCTCGTTTTCTGCGGAGTATCAAGATAGTAAAGTCCTCCTCGTTCAGTGCCTGTCCCAATCATCTTCTCCGATTGTTGGTCCTGTAACATACAAGCATTGTCAATGAATGTGGCAAGGTAGTGGGCTTTGTAAACTAGCTTATTGGCAAATATTAAGTTTAACTTAAAGGAGGGAACACATAGCACATTATGCAATGAAAAACTGGGAAAATAGATGCTGCCCATGTGTGTAACGGCAGCGATTGATCCATTGGGAAGATGCATAGTTCGGTTGGTAACACGAAAGTTTGTTGACAACAAACCAGTAGAGTAGACCATATGATCTGTGGCTCCTATGTCAAGTATCCAAGACATTTCTTTGCTAGAAATAGAGGCACATGAGATTGTACCTGAGAGATCACTCATCGCAGATGCACTACCAACGTGATTGGCCAAGGAGTTGGACTTATTTCCATTGAGCATTGTTATGAGATTCTGGTACTGTTCCGCTGTGAGGGTGAAGGAAGGCGCTATTGTACTGGCGTTGACATGGTTGGCTTTGGGAAGAAAATTCTTGTGCTCTTGCTGATAAAATCTTCCTTCTGCAGGATTCGTCCTTTTCAGTCTGCAACAAACATCAATGGTGTGACATTTCCAACAGCAAAAATCACACTTAAGATGTGCTCGACATGTCTCTGAGGTGTGCCCAAGCTTGTCACAATTTCCGCATTTTAAATGAGGATTTTTTGGTGTGAAAGCTCTCTCAGAGTTTCGTGAGTTGCTCCTTGCAGCAAAGGCTGTAGCTTCAGTATCACAACGCTTACTTTTGATATTCCTTGTTGTTTCTCACCTTGGAGGATGAGAGAGTGGGCTTTGTTGACGGTTGGGAGCGGATCCATAAGCAAAATTTGTCCTCAAACAGCAATGTAGGCTTCATTAAGCCCCATGAGGAACTTCCAGGTCTTTTGACTTTGTTGGAACTGCAAAACTTCCTTCACAGTGCCACAAGTGCAGGTTGGTATACAACACAATGCATCGCATTCGTCCCAAAGGCCCTTTAGCTTTGTGTAATAAGCACCAATTGTCATGTTGTCTTGTTTGCAATCATGGATGGCTTCCTCAACATGAAAAAGATGGACATTATTAGTGCGTGAAAAACGCTCTTTCAGATCAATCCGGATTTCATGAGCACTTTCATTGTATATTACGTTCACTTTAATGTCCTTCGAGATTGAATTGAATAGCCAAGCCTTGACGAGGTTGTTGCAGCGCCTCCATTGTTGGGATTTTGTGGTGGAAGTTGTTGGTGGCTGTTGAACGGTGTCGTTGACAAAGCCCTCTTGATTCTTGATGTTGAGGGCCATAAGCATGGCACGACTCCGGGTGTTGTAATTTTCCTCAGTCAGTGGTTGCGTGACAAGGACGAGTCCAAGTTGATTGGAGTTGATGAATGTAAAAGGGATCATTTGGGTTATTTATTCGTTGGGCTCAAACTTGGCTGAGTTTTTCAAAGTTTCAGTATCCTTCTCTGCCATTTGTGTTGGCTAGAAGAATGATGGTTGCTATGTTTGAGAAGGAAACAAGACCATAGGAACGTGTGTGTGCTCTGATATGATGTGAAATGGTAAAATTCTCCTTGTATATTCCTTGAAAGAAAGGGAACTTATATAAAATACAAAAACTAATTCAGATCCTAAATTAGTGGATGTACATTGTCATTGCCTATTTACATTCCTAGGAAAAGGGAAACAAAATTAAGAAAGACTGAATGAGGGGTTGACTGTCCGTAATTGTAGGAGATCCCGGATTTTGTGCATCGACTTTGCATTCCTTAACACTACTTGCTTTCTTTTGGCAAGACACACTTACGCACGTTTTAACCATCATCCAGTGGGGATGCTTATTTTTTCTATGCTTTTGCCAGTGGGGCAAAAAGGTTATATAAAGTTGTTACTGGTGTTCTTATTTTGTTGTTTTTAATTGTTGGTAGTGCAAAGTAGTAACCTCATCCTTGAGTTGCTGGCACCTGTCATCTAAAATTTTATGACTTGGAGGCATTGGTTTGCAATGCTAGCAAGATAAGCTGTTATTCGAACTACTTGCTAAAGATGGGTTTAAAGAAACTCCACCTGAAGATCTAGAGAGAATGATTTAGCTAGTCTGCTTAATGTTTTGCTCATGAAAATAAATACTTGAACTATTTAAGCTTCTTAAAAATTGTTGACTATCCCCATATTTACTCCATATGTTGTCTAAGAGACATTGTTGGGTTTCATCAATGTTGTCTAGATAACTTAACTTTCTAAACTTGGAACTTGTTCCATCAGGAATCACTGGTAGAGTGATCCATTTGAAAGTCATTTTTTGCTGGTTTGAAGCCATTTGGAAAATAATCAAGTGGAATATTAGTAGGGTAAATATTTTTTCTTGGGGAAACAGAGTAATTATTTAATTTTCTTAATTCTTCTTGTTCAGGTTTTGCTAAAAATTTAAAATTACTTTTTAACTAAAAGGTTTAGTGGTGATTACTTCACTATTGGTGGTAAAAGGATAAAATAAACAAATTAAAGGTACTCCTAAAATTACTTGATCAGTTAAATTTTGTACTAAGACAAATGAAGTTTTAAAATGGACTTTATCTTGACAAACCGGGACTTTGGGTAATTTATACTTAATATGCATTCTACTAACATTTGATGAACTTAATTGTTCAATTGTTTTCTGATAATATCTAGCGGGTATTAAACTTTCTTGGATGCAGTCTAAATCTGCTCCAGTATTAATAAGAGCAGTGATTTCAATCTCAAAATCGTTAACTATTAACTTGACTTTAGCATGCCACTTTTGGATGTTTATTTGATTTATTATATTTAATATATTATTTTCTAGATTATTTTCCCGGTAATCTTTTTCTTCATGATCACTATTTGAGTGATCTTTGTGCAAAATTTTACTATTTAATTTTGGAGATTCGTCAGATGATTGATTATGTATTTCTTCTTCAATTTTTTCGAAACTTTGCTTTAGTTGTAATGCGGTTATACTAGCTTTTAATTTTTTACCATTTTCTTTTATCTTAATAATGTCTTGTTTAATTTGATTTATTTCATGTTGTAAATCTAGTAAGGTGACTTCTTTTTGTTTTCTACTAAATCTATCTATAGTAGCATTAAGACTTACTATTGGTTTGGTATATTGGGGCTTTTTACTTTGTTGTACTAAAAGTTGTTTGAGTTTTTTAACATATTGTTGTTTTAACTCAGAATCCTCTATTTTACCAATTAAATCAATTAATAAATCAATTATATATTTATACCCTTCTAATAAGGGATCCTTATGGGAGCTTAAATCCGGACCTCAGCCTTGGACCGTTGGATTAAAGTAGACAGCTGAGATTTTAAAGCCAAACACGCGGGTTAAAAGGGGCATTCTGGATTGATCCAAGGTAGGTTCGCGGGTCAAATATAACATCCGGGTTAAATGGGTTAGGTTAATCTCTTACCCCCAATTCCAAAATCACTCAGACGACAAACGTTTGAAGAAAGGAAAGAGAGAGGAGAAGAACGAAGAAGAAGAAGGGAGATCTGGAATGAAGAAGAACAAGAATGAACAACCATGGTCTCTCTCTCTCTCTCTCACACACACACACACACATTTTCAATCTATGTATGAATGTGGGTTTCGACTTCGGTTTTAATTTCTAGGGTTTTGTGTTAGATAATAGGACAGCTTTCAAATGGTTTCAGATTCAATCTCAATTTCAAATAACTAGGGTTTCGATTTCGATGAACTACTGTATCGATTTCGAAGATATAGGGTTTCAATTAATAATTTCAACTTCGAAGACTAGGGTTCGATTTCCATTTTATTTCAAAAAACTAGGGTTTGATTTAGCTTTGCATTTACATACCATGCTTGACATTTTTATGAAGAAGCTTATGTTTTTTATTTGTTTATATGCCCCTCTTTTCACAACTAAAAGGTACATCTTGCTTAAAAAGTGCAATCCCGAAGGAAGGTGTTGTTTGTGTGTTGGACAAATTGGACAAACCCTTAATAGATTTGTTATAATTTTGTAATAAATTTGTTACTACTAGACACATTTAAACGTGAAACTAGCACTGAGACACGTCTGATCATCCCAAAGGTGGGAGAAAAGAATTTGGAGTAAATTAGTTTATCAACCCATGTCTTCTCCAGAAATTTAACTTGAGAGTAAACACTACACCAAAAAAATGTGTATAGTGAGGATTTAGTTTTTTCACCAAAGCACCAAATTTACTCGCTAAAGGAATTGGTGTCAAGTTGTTCTTCACTTGAGGAGTGTAAAGAACTTCAGAAGAGGCTCCAAAGGATGCACATGGTTGCAATGGTGACAGTGAGTAGAGTATAACTTGCAAAGATTGCATTCTGAAAATGAAAACAACAAACTTGGATCAAAATTTTGTGAAGTAGCACAAATTCAATAACTCTAACTAAAAGGAACCAAATTTAGTAACACTAACTAAAACAAAAGTACATAAATTCAGTAACACTAAAAAAATTCCCAAATTTAGTAGAGCAATAAACAAAAAATAAAAAAACTCAAGTCTATCAAGAGTTCATCAACATCAAGTTTTAAACCTAACAACAGATTGTTCAATTAAATCTAATGACATTCAATAATGAGAACCTAACAATAAATTGTTCCCATGACAAACTGTATAAGCTGTCAAAGAATCACAACTGAGAAGCCACAAGCACATAATGCACAAGAAGCTCGTACCATATGTACATTTGCAGGAAATTAACAAGAAACCAAAAAATAGATGTACATTTGCAGGAAATAACCAACAAACCAAGGAAATCGAACTGTAGTCTTTGAAATCAAAATGTAGTCTCCGAAATCAAAATGTTTCAGAATCGAGACCCTAGTTATTCGAAAATCAATACAATAGCTCTTCAAAATCGAAACCCTAGTTATTTGAAAATCGAGATTGAATCCGAAACTATTCAAAAAAAGGATTGAAATCTAACACAAAACTGAGAGAGAGAGAGAGAGAGAGAGAGAGAGAGAGAGAGAGAGAGAGAGAGAGAGAGAGAGGGCTACCTTGGTGGATCCATCTTCTTCTTCGTTCCTTCCTCTTCTTCGTTCTTTGTTCTTCTCCTCTCACTTTCTCTCTCTTCAAACGTTGTGGGCACCCGTGACCTCTGCGAGAAACCTTGAAAGTACTAGAACATCGTGTTCGTTGGAGTCACCACTTGATTTTAAGGTTAACCAAGCAACCGAATTCAACATACAAAATTGAGACAATCGGACCCGTCATAACCAGAGTGATCTTGGTTCGGGAGCTAAGTTATGGGATAGGAAGGTTTTATTTGAAAAATGCACCCATCCCGCCTAATCAAAATGATTAGTCTCTACTCATAATTATGAGATTTTAAAAGAAGATTTAGAGTGATTTAGACAATTACGGGAAAGAGAACAAGGAAAAATAAATAAAATTAATGATGTATGAGGCTAGATTTAGAGAAATGAAATACTACCGAAAATTAATAAAAGGGCGAAGAATGAACTTCTTTTGATCAACGTCCGGATGCTCTCCTCAAAATCACGAATTCGGCAAGTATAACTCCTTTCGCCACGAAAAGCAAGTTATTTAACTAATGCTTCGGAAAACTTGGATTAAAAGGAAGAGTTTTAGGTAATTTTGGAAAGTACGCTTAGGACTAATATTTTTGGGATTTTCGTGGCTGATTTTCGAAAAGAAATTTTGGGTTTGGGAAAGAGATTTACAAAGAAAAAACAATGAGAACAAAGGTTTTTCTAGCAAGGTTTTATTGAGGATTTTTGTTGTGTGTTGAAATGAGAAGCCTAAAGTCCTTTTTATAGGCACCATGAAAGCTTCTTAAAGTAATTTTCCGCCAGAAATTAGATGGGAGGTGAGTGAATGGAGGATGGGCAGCCATGTCAAGCTGCAACATCTGTCTAGCTTTTGAGCTTGCGTATGCAAGGTTGGACCCTGCGTCCGCAAAGTTTGACCTTGCGTCCGCAAGGTCTGACTTTGACAATTTACAACATGGAGGCCCATGCCCCTGCGTGCATATGTCAGTTGTTCTTGTGATATTTCGTCCGTAAAATGACATCTTGGATTAGAACTTGGGCTTTTTATTGGGCCAGAACTTGGGCTTATTTGATGGGTTTTATAATGGGCCAAATGAATTAGTTTGGGTGAGTTTGGTGGTCTTTTTCTTGGTGGATGGTAAATCCAAGTTCATTGAAGCATTGATTTAAATAAAATAAATTTCGCAACGTCGTCAAAAATTTTTCATCATTGGGGATACACCCAGACTTTTGCTTAGGATTCACGGATAATCAAATTGGGGTGTCTACAAACGTTTGTTGTCTAAGTGATTTTGGAATTGGGGTAAGAGATGAACCCAACCCATTTAACCTGGATGTTATGTTTGACCCGCAAACCCATCATGGATCAACCTAGAATGCCCCTTTTAACCCCCGATTGTGGCTTTAAAATCTCAGTTATATATATATATATATATATATATATATATATATATATATATATATATATATATATATATATATAGAGGGAGTCCTTCTAATCCGGGATTCCCGTTTCCGGACCTCCATGATTCAAATATTTTTCCACATGGGAAATTTTCAAAAAAAAAAAAAAAAAAATCGGGAAGGGCTTGATCCAAGCGGTTTTGCAAAAAACATTTTTATGCAAACCGCTTGGATCAAGCCCTTCTCGGTAATGTTTTTTTGAAGATTTCTCGCGTGGACCCTTGAAAACACCTTTTGAACATATTGGATAGCTCGGATTTTCCAAAAATAATTTGCAACACAAAAAAATCAATTTTTTTTAAATTTTTGGGAGGTTTGGACTAGAAGTTTTTCGCATATAACTTCCCATCAGGACTCCCCCTGATGGGGAGCCTTCCAATTTTCCTATTTCTCGATCAAATTTTCACAATCCTAACCGTCCAATGTGTTTTTTTTATCGGCAATAAAATTTATTAAGGAAAACTTGACAAATGGTACATCAAGTTGGGGGAGAGGGGAGGGAGTCCAACCAAAGGTTGGAGAAATTAAAATAAACCGTCCAATGTGTTTAAAAGGTGTTTTGAAGGGTCCCTATGAAAAATCAGTGAAAAAAAATACTGGGACGAGTTTGATCCGATCAGTTTTCAATAAAAATGCATATATACAATTTTTATCGAAAACTAATCAGATCAAGCCCTTCCCGGTATTTTTTTTTCACTGATTTTTCATGGGGACCCTTGAAAAATACTTTTTAAACACATTGGACGATGATTTGGATCGTGAAAATTTGATCAGGAAATAGGAGTCCCTGATGGGCTTCCCATCAGAGAGTCCTGATGGGAAAGATTTTGTGTGTGTGTGTGTGTGTGTGTATATATATATCAGTCCACTTATAGTTTGGACTTCCAAATTTTTAAAAAACCCGGATCTCCCCTTCCAAATCGAATTTCGACGATCCGAACCGTCCAATGTCTTTAAAAGGTGTTTTTAAGGGTCCTCGCAAGAAATCAACAAAAAAAAAAAAAATCGGGAAGGGATTGATTCGAGCAGTTTTATAGAAAAATTAACATATACAATTTTTATAAAAAATCGCTCGGATCAAGCCATTCCCAGTAATTTTTTTACTAATTTCTTGCGGGGTCCTTTAAAAACACCTTTTAAACACGTTGGAAAGTTTGGATCGTCGAAATTCGATTAGGATCTATGAGGTGTGGATTTTTTAAAAATTCGGGAGCCCTGACTGTAAGTAAATTATATATATACAATAAGTTTCCTATAAGGGCTCCCTCACAAAAAAAAGTGCAAAAAAATAGTTGTGAGCCATTGGATCGTGTGAATGACATAGGATCCTATGGCCCACAACTGTTTTCCCGCACTCTTTTTTGTTAGGGAGCCCTCACAAGAAACTTCTTGTATACACACACAAGGATATTAAGGACTAAAACGAATGTTGCATATAGGAGCCGGGAATAGTGCATCGATCTCAATAGGGAAAAGATTTTTTCTTTATGTTGTCACCCAAAATTCTTAATGTTTTCATCCCAAAATTCTTTTCCTATAAGGAAAAAATGTTTTGGACGAAAACTTAAAGAAAAATATTTTGCCTATAAAAGATTTTTGTAAAGACCCGTAAATTCAATTCTATTTTTCCTAAGTAACATTTCGTTGAATTTTATGTATGAGCGAGTGTATGTTTTGTACCGGGGGTTTGGTGGAGGATGGAGATACGTGTCATGACATGGTAACATGGCTTGAGGGTGTTTAGGATGTGTTAAAAATGATTGGGGAGTCAAATTGGTGGTGATAGCCCATTTTTCTCACTACCGGTATCCCCCGACTAGAAACATTTTTTTTTCCAGGGATACCGGTATCCCATTTTTTTACTACCAGTATCTAGTATTTTTTTTGAAATTTTTTGTGCGTGATCAGCACACTATAAAAAGGGGTCCTTGGGTTCTTTTTAATTCTAAACCCGATTTCTAACCCTAAAATCATCTCTCTACCTTATCTCTACCTTCTCCTTCCACCTCTACCCCAAGCCTTGTGATCTTAACCTTAATCCACCTCAAAACTTCAAGATCTACACATTGGATTTGTGATTCTCCCTTGGATTTCGAGATTTGAAGATTTCTCCTCCTAAGGTTTCATCTTTCCACCATTTTCAAGCAAAACCTTGAGGTAGGGGGCAAATTTCTACTCTCGCTCTAGTTGTATATTGTTGATTTGTTACACATACTCTAGTCTTACTAACCAATTTCTTGTGAATCATGTCTTCCACCATGAAAAAATGGGTTTTGTTCAAGTTTGAGCTTTGATCTATGTTTGGGTTTGTTGAATCCCTCAATTGGATGTTAGTTTACTCTCCCTCCATGTATATTTGTTGATTAGAACCTCAATTTTTAGCTCAAAACTTCACATATGCACTTGGGTTGAAATTCCACATCTTAGAGGTGAAAATCTACACTATTCACTATTCATATGTCGTTGCCCTGGTTATTTAGGTGATTTTTGGGCACCTTTTAACGTCCGTTTGGTCCCTGATTGTGCATATCTTCTTATATTCGACCTATGGCACCTTGATAATTCTCGAATTCACTTTGAAACCTCCACACCATTATTTTGACATGTGATTTTGTTGAGTACTTTATTTTACGGGGTGGACATGCACCATTTGAGTCGGTTGACAACTTTGACCGAAAATGGGATGACATTTTGAATGAAATGCGATATAAGTAAATGTTTTGAGTTTGATGATAATGAATACAAGGGCCACCTTTCGGTGCGTCCCTAGCCATGGGTGTTTGGAGTCCATGAAATTCGGCAGAGGGATTTATTCCCTATTAAAGAAAAATGGGTACTTTTATGAAAAGTTGGAAATGGAGTGTTTTATAACTACTATGGTGTTTTAATGAAAATTAGATACTTGGACACGATTTTGGACACTTAGGTGTTTTGTGGTCATTTGTAAATTATTTCTTGACCTATCATAGCATGCATTGATTGCTCATTCCACTCTTCTCAATTCAAATTTTGGTGTCCTTATCATCATTATACACCTAGCGTTAGTAGATTGGTTTCCTACTGGGCTTGTGAGCTCAACCTATCATTTTCAGGTACTCAACCTATCATTTCCTCAATCTTTTGACTATTTCGATATTCATGAACATGGGTATGGGCACCCTTAGCTAGAATCTCATTTAAACTTTGGCTTTTGGATTGTATAATTGACTTTGACTTTTCAATGGAGATGTGAATGACTTTTGATTTATCCTATGCGGATATTAATTGTATTTTGGTTATTAAAATTGAGGGCGTGACAATTTTTCTTTGTGTTTTCATACAAAAATCCTTACTCTAGCAATCATGGTTAAAATTTTTAAGGGGAGCCGCGTGAGCGGGCCAAATTCATATAGGGAAGTGAAATAAAAGTTTTACCATAGTCCTTTTGTATAACACGATTTTTTTAATTAAAATTCATGTACTGAACCACAAGTTGCAGTTTTCTAATTTTCAATCCGTGTCTAGACCAATCCACAGACCCAATCCAAAACCTATGGTCTGGTTTGGTTACATGAATTTGATAGTAACTTGATTCAAATTTGGCATCAAATGTCAAATGCAAATGTGAATTTTTGCATTACCAAAAATAATGTTTTTGTGTTTTTTGTTTTCAAATTTTGAGACCAAATTTGAAAACGGTAATTGCAAGAAGAATGTGTGTTAAATTTGACCTCAGAAAAATTTGATATTTCCAAATTTGAGGCAAATGTTGGAGATGCTTTTAGCACTTGCGGGACGCAGTAGGATTTTATATAATTGCGGTATTGGATTGTCTATGAATAGTTATATGGTGTTGAGGAAAATATTTATTCACCTATTCATCTATTATAGTATTGCATAATAAGTTTTTCGCGGGAGAGCTGTGGAAGCAACACTTGTCACCTAATGATTGGATAGGTATTATAGATTTTAAAAATGTTTGTAACCTTATAATCCTATAATATTCAATCTTCTTGAAAATATCTTTGACTTCCTTTCACTGTCTCTTTTTCTCTCTTTAAGCATATTATATGATAATTCTCTTGATTTAATCTCTCCCAATGTTGGTGATTTATACATATTGTGTGTAGGTATTGAAAGTAATGTGTTTCCTTCATATGCTCTTCTAAATATTTAGTCATTGGTTAATCAATTTCACAAGGTTAGTAAATCTCTCTCTACATTTTTCTATATAATCATTTTTTATATTCACGATTCCTTTTATTTAAGTCCATATAATTAAATGTACTCCCATGTGTGTTGTTTGTGATAAATACCGAATAATGACTGTACCTTCATAATTGCTTATTTTTTCCAATTTTTTTTCACTTGCTCCCTTACAAATCTCTTCACAAGTTTAAAATTCAAATACAACCCGAGTGCAAAACAGGGGAAAAAGAAGAATGAAAACATTCATTTACAAGGATATTATAACGTTCAATTACTTTTGTGTGAAGAAGTAATTTTTTAAAGTAATGTCACAATATACGATTTGAACATTTCATATGATGCATAATGTATACCTTACCTATATTATTGATTTTTGTTATTTTTGTTATACATTGAGAATCTTGCATATTTTTCAAAACTCTTTTAATGCTTTTCCGTTCCTATTGTACTAATTTTATATATTATCTACGTGTAGATGAAATTTTCATTGCCAATTTTATAAAAGTTTTGCTTTACGTTGGGCTGATACCTTAGAGACAGAAAGCGAGGGTTGGAAAGACAATAATTCCTTTTTTTAGTTACTAAAAGAAGAAGTTAAACTATGGAAATTGATATGCACACTCCCAATTTTGATGCAGGGGCTCCAAGGTACAATAGTTTTCCAAAATTACCCTAAACAAGTTCTATGATTTACTTCAAGCACTCCAAAAAAACATTTACTTTTCTCATTTACTTCAAACACTCCAAAAAAGTAAATAGTTTTTTTAATTAGAAAAAAGCAAATATTGCTCAACTCCTTCTAATACACGTCACTGAATTGCCTACTATTCCATTACATTAGGCACTCTAAAAAACCAAATATATATTTTTTAATCAGAAAAAAAAAACAGATAATTGCTCAACTCCTTTTAATGCACGTTACTGAATTGCCTACTATTGCATATGTAACGTTTCTTTGGTAGAGTTTTTATGTTATTGTCTCCATGTTTTGCAACAAGACAACCTGAACAAGTGATCGCCGGCCTATGATTGTAGAACCATTCTTTTGTCTATGCAAAGTCTCTTGAGAGTTTTGTTACTTTTCCTCTCAAGAGTTTTCTAACTTTGGTGATGTGCTTTGTTTGTCTCACTCTTAGTTTTAAAATGTAGATTTGCGACTGTTAAAAAGATATTCTAGGGAAAAATATGGTAGATAATGAGTACAAAAATATAAAGATCTTGTGTCGTAGCTGTAGACACCCCAATTTGATTATCCGTGAATCCTAAGCAAGAGTCCGGGTGTATCCCCAATGATGAATACTTGTTGACGATGTTGCGAAATTTATTTTATTTAAATCAATGCTTCGATGAACTTGGATTTACCATCCACCAAGTAAAAGACCACCAAACTCACCCAAATCAATTCATTTGGCCCATTATAAAGCCCAACAAATAAGCCCAAGTTCTAGACCAATAAAAAGCCCAATTTTTGATCCAAAATATCATTTTACGGACGAAATATCACAAGAACAACCGACATACACACACGCAGGAGCATGGACCTTCATGCTGTAAATTGTGAAAGTCAAACCTTGCGGACATAAGGTCAACCTTATGGACGCAGGGTCCAACCTTGTGGATGCAAGGTCAAAAGCTAGACAGATGCTGCAGCTTGGCATGGCTGCCCATGCTCCATTCACTCACCTCCCATCGGATTTCTGGCAGAAAATAACTCTAATAAGCTTCCATGGTGCCTATAAAAAGGACATTAGGCTTCTCATTTCAACACACAACAAAAATCCTCAAGAAAACCTTGCTAGAAAACCTTTGTTCTCATTGTTTTTTCTTTGTAAACCTTTTTCCTGAACCCAAAATTCCTTTCCGAAAATCAGCCACGAAAATCCCAAAAATATTAGTCCTAAGCCTACTTTCCAAAATTACCTAAAACCATTCCTTTTAATCCAAGTTTTTCGAAGCATTAGTTAAATGACGTGCTTTTCGCGGCGAACAGAGTTATTCTCACCGAATTCGTGATTTTGAGGGGAGCATCTAGACGTTGATCAAAAGAAGTTCATTCTTCGCCCTTTTATTAATTTTCGGTAATATTTCATTTCTCTAAATCTAGCCTCATGCATCGTTAATTTTATTTATTTTTCCTTGTTCTCTTTCCCATAATTGTCTAAATCACTCTAAATCTTCTTTTAAATACTCAAAATTATGAGTAGAGACTAATCATTTTGATTAGGCGGGATGGATGCATTTTTCAAATAAAACCTTCCCATCCCGTAACTTAGCTCCCGAACCAAGATCACTTTGGTTATGACGGACCAGTTGTCTCGAATTTTGTACCTTGAATTCGGTTGCTTGGTTAACCTTAAAATCAAGTGGTGACTCTAACGAACACAATGTTCTAGTACTTTCAAGGTTTCTCGCGGAGGTCATGGGTGCCCACAGTGGCGACTCTGCCGGGGAGAAATGAGAGCTAGGCTTGAAAAAAATTATGGGATTTTAAATTTAGTTTTTAAAGCTATTTTCTTGCATTGCACATGCATCGATGTATGGATAAACCTTGTTCGGCATTATTCGATATCCTGGGTGAGCAACTGTACTTGGGCTATGTCGAAGAAGCCAACAAGCCTTTGGCTATGATGAGTCATAAGTACTGTTTGACCATTACCTTGCACGATACTTGGCAATGGGAGGTACGCCTGTGACTTTGAGCTGGGGTACCCTTTGAGACTACCAGCATTTTGCATAAATTACCCCCTAGAAATATCCAAAATTAGGACAGGAACCTTGTTAGGATTATGTGTCACTACATACCCCATAAACTGTACGGGTTGCCAGTTGAAAATTAGAGGAGATTATGCCGAAATCATGGGAAAAAAGGAGGAGATTGCCGTTTCTTAATGAGGAGGTGGATCTTCTTTTAAAAAAATGCGAGTTTTCAAAAGTTGTAAAAAAAAAAGGCACTTTTTTTTTTCATTTCTTTTTTAGTCTCTTTTGAGTCACTTTATAATTCCCCAATATAGTAAAAGGAATTTCGGAAAATTAATGCAATCTTATTTTTTAATCCCACAACAAAAAAATTCTTTTTTTATTCATTTAAAAAGACAGTCATTTTCATTTCACCTCTTTTTACTTTTTCCTTTTCTCGCACCCTTTCTTTTTATTTTTGTATAATAAGAATAACACTTTCAAAAAAACATAAAATATAAAAAAAGATAATTTTTTTTTTAGGATTTCTTAAGATATCTGAAAATCTTAAAAGTATATTGGGGATTAATTCAAGTACTCAATAGTCATTTTTCTGTTAACTTGTTAACCTTTTTCAATTAGAGGAGAAGTTCATTATTCAATAAAAAGGGGTCATCTAAGGTGTTTCTAGAATAAAAAAAAATGGTCTTAGTTTTTATTTTTGACACTTGGCACATTTTCTTGTCAGTTTGCTTGTCACTTTTCGCATGAAAGAAGGAATACACTCGTTTGGGACTGAATCCTTGGTCCAATACCTAATCTAGTTGACACCCCTGTTCCAGATTTTATTCCAGTCACCGTTCCAAATTTTGAACCAGTAATGGCCGAGCGAAATGAGATGGAAGAGATGAAAGTAAACATGGTTGTGATGCAAAAGTCCATAGAAGATATGGGAAATGTGATCAAGACCCTGATAATCCTTATGCCAGAAAATCTGACACCATAGAGAGCACCATTTGACAATGAGAGAATGAACCAACTTTACGAAGATGATTGGTATGAAGAAGAACCGTAGCTAGTCCGGCAAAACATAGAAGTTCTCGCTGCGACACCACAGCCATCGCTGAATGTTAAGCAACTAGCCACTGATAAGTATAAAACTCTTCAAGATCAAATTGAAGAGTTAAAATGAACTGTCATCCGTTCAAAAAATTGGGTACCCAAATGGTGGATATGGACAGGCTATGTCTTTTCCCTACTATCAAGGTACCAGAGAAGTTCAAAATGCCGGATGCTGGGAAGTTTGACGGCACCGGAGATCCGAAAACACTCTTAATGAACTATGCCAGAACTTTGATGCTAATGGGGATCAGGCCGCAACAATTGGCACTGTTATTCCATCGAACGTTGACTGACATGGCATTTCAATGGTTCTTGAATTTGCATCCTTCAGAGAAGAACACTTGGGATGACATTGGGCATGTTTTCATCAACCAGTATGCCTATAATGTCCAAGTTAAAAGTGACCATAAGAGAATTGGAGGCTATAAAGATGGACCCCAAAGAAACCTTCACCGACTTTATAGCCTGATGGAGAGCCAAGGCAACAAAAATGGTTGACCGGCCTAACGAGAAGGAACAAATCAGAATGGTCATCAAGAACGTGATTCCAGAATTTTCCAAGTACTTGGTGACACAATCCTTCTCAAGTTTTGAAAGTTTATTCGAAGCTGGAATCTCAATTGAGGATGCTATGAACTTGGGGTTGTTGGACAAAGAAGACTCGAGTCAGAGAGGAGAACGGGTCTACAATGGCAACAATAACTCTTTGTATGGAAATAGTGGAGGAAACTTTTTTGCCAGCAGTAGCAATTATGTTGGTAACAATAGTCGTGCACCCAAAGTCAACACCATTAACAACCAAACCCCTCCCCCTCAGAAGCCAATTAGGAGTCCCCCTATCAACCATTTATGGATGCGTTCTCAAAAGAGGCATCCTAAAACCTCTAGACCCTATGCCAACATCTAACCCATTTCCACCTCGCTACGCCACAAAATATTGCAACTTCCATCAAACAAATGGCCATCCTACCGATAACTATCCCACCTCCATCATGAGATCGAAATTGACAATAATGCCATTTCTGCATCCAATCACTTAACCAATGTTGTAGTCAACCCAATGCCTAACCACAACCAACAAAAACTCAACCAGATAAGTACCTATGTCTCACCTTGACCCTAGCCAATATATTATCCTCACCCGACGAAAACTATCATCCGCTTTTTCAATGTTGCTATCAATATAATTGTTGCCACAATCAAAACACTGGTGTATAAGGTTGATTTTCAAGATGTATGGCATTAAAGGGCAAAGAAACAAATATAGACAATGGAACTGGATTGAAAATCTGGAACAGGCTGACTTGGGTCTTTTGTTTGACAAAGAGTTTAGTCCCATGAGTATATGCCAAGATGATGTTTGGTGCAAAAGATTGTGTGGACTGCTCCGGCCTTGTAATGGATGATGTAGGAGATTACGAAAATCAAACTTTTGTTGTAATTGCTAATAACGATGAGAATGAGTCCAAGTCTGAGTCAATTTCCCAGTTTTTTTTTTGTTGAGTCAATCAAACACATTGCAGTTGGCATGCCCAAGCATCCTTTTTCTTTTTGAGTTTGAGTTTGTAACCGACATTTCCAATCAATAAAATAAAGCCCAAACTTTAATTATCTTGTTGTGCTTGAAATTTTTTTTATTGATCCTAAAGAATCTTTTGAAATTGAGAATATATTCCTCAAGTATTAAAACTTTTGCTTAAGAAAGAGGAAGAAAGGCATGCTCGCTCATTTCAATAAATCTTGGTACTAAAAAGGATCCTCGTATGGTTCAGATTGTTTCCATATTGTCTTCTGAGAAACGCGAGTGAGTGATTGAACTATCGATAGATTTCAAAAGATGTCTTTTCGAGGTCCTGCAATCAACGTTTTCGAGCACAAGCTAAGAAAGATCTGAATGGGACATTGAAGATCATGAAGAAAGTGGCCCACATAAGAGCGACAACATGATTGGGGCAAGGCTATCATTGGAAACAGACTATGTAAAATTGGCATAAAGTATGAGGCATCTACGTCAACGGAGAAACCAAGCTTAAAGGGTCAAACGGGTTGCACAATTTGTTGAATGAAACATCATCTGTCGATTTGGAGTTCCCCACAAGATCGTATCCAAACACAATGCACATTTAAAAAATGAGGTGTTGGAATTGCTAAAAGATTACGAAATTCAAACTCCTTGACGTATCGATCGCAAACCAATTGCCTTTCACTCTGTGGGGATATTGGATGTTAATTTGCAGGTCCACAGGAGCAACCCTTTATGCCTTAGTGTACGAAATAGATTCTATTTTGCCTATCAAACAAGAAGTGTTAGTCAAGTGTGGACCAAAAGAGATGAAGGGATGAGAGGGAGATTTGAACAGTTGATGTTAGAGCATTCGACAAGAAATTCAAGCTATGGAACTCTAAAAGGAAATATTGAGCACCCATCCATGATTCGTGAGGAAAATTCAAGGCAACATGGATGGGGCCCTACATTATCAAAGACATTTTGATTAGAAGGGCAGTACGTATCATGGACTTGGACAAGAGTGAATTCATCGGCATGACCAACTAAAAAAGTACTACCCTTGAGAGAGCTCGCTAGGTCGAAAACCGCAAGGGCGGGTGGCCTAGGCAAAAATTGGAGCATGAAAAACCCACTAGGTTGAAAACCTTCAAAGGTGACCTAGGCAAAATTTATGGTTTAAAAATTTGAAAAAGTTTGCTAGACCGAAAACTTGAAAGGGAGGTACTAGGCAAAAGGAAGACCATAAAAGGAGAGTGTTAATACCCTAGTGAACCTTAACCTTGAACTATGTTATGACCTGATTCCCTTGCTTGGGATACATAGGCAACCTAGATCCGAGGTTTGGCCCATTCAATTGGTTGGTTCCGTTGGGTTCATTTTCATCAATTTCTTGACATGTTTGATCAAGGATCCATTGTACGATACTTGGAATTTCGTGGATTGGTGTAAGTATGAATCAGCTGATCATATGGAAATTATCGAGAAATGTGTGAGAAAATGCTTTTTAGTGCCAAGTTTTATTGATGCTTGAATTCACACATAACAAGATGAAACTTGCTTCTCAAGTAAACATTTTTCAAATAATTTCAAAAGAGATTAAGGGACAGGAAATTTATTCGTGCTCAACAAAGTAATGAAAAGTCTAGTTTCTCATTCTCTTCATTGGGTGTGCTTTCTCTTTTTTCCCCTTGTTTCCTTGTCCAACCATTTCACATCTCTTTTTCTAGAACCAAGGACAAATTTGTCCCAAATCGCCTTTATGTAGAACCAAGCTTGCGTCCAGAAGGCGTATTCTGTCAAAACTTGGCTGAATTTCCCCTTTCTTGGCCTAAAACGACTTCTCGTGTCACTAGCAAACCAGAACTCACATTGAAGTCGTGCTCATCCAGCTCACAAATATGATCAGAACTCAAATAGGAGTCATTCTCATCCTACTTATCAATTGTAATGAAGACAAGATTTTTGAAAGCTAAGCAAATCGCAAAGTTACAACATCCACTCTTTTGATCTGAGTTTGATGTTACAAACATGCAAAAGGAGAGCTCAAACCAAGCATCATCATACCTATCATCTACCATTGTTTTGTGAACATGCAAAAAAAAAAAGGTTGCAGATGATTTATTATTTATTTCTTGACTAGAAGCTCATGGCCTATGTCTTTATTTTCACTCTCACCCTCCACCTCTGCCTCCTCCTCCCCTCCTTGCTCATCATCATCATCCTCATCATTGTCATGGCTAGAAGAGCTATAAGCAGTGAAACCTAGGGCATGCTTAACAAAGGTACCCCAGTCCAGCTAAAACACCACTGCCACAAAAGAGAGGGTATTTGTAAATGTTTCAAGTTTCCTAAAACTCTCTAGGAGACGTTTGATTCATTAGAATCTTATCTCAATCTATCTTGGTTTTGGATGCTCATATCGAATTCGTGCAGATTAAAATTTGTAGTTTTTCATGTTTTCAATAGACAAGGGCGGAGATTTATTTCTAATAAAAACGGATATCCGTTCATTCTTACATATATTGTGTCATTTGTTACATTCTTGGAAAATCAAAAATAATAAAAATACAAAAAAATGCAAAAATTTTGAGAAAAAAAAACAGAGACAGAGGGGGGTTGCTTAGAGTTCACCGGACCAAGAAGCTTCATTCCAAAAACAAGGGCAACCGTTTAGAGTTCGTTTGACTAAGAAGTTTCACTCCTCTGTACCGATCGCTAGCTCTCAGAACCGTAAATCGCCGTCACCACACACCAAAGGGTGACAAAGATGTAGAAGCCGTACGCAATGAACCTTGGGTCAGTGACCAGACCAAACCATGGAGGATCTCAAAATGTCAGAATGACACCGGAAGCGATTAAAGCGAGAGGGACAAAGAGGAGCCAGAACTCTTATACATCAGTAAACATTTTCATTGGTTGGAATCTCAGTGAGTCGTACGTCCCCTTTTATTGAGAAACAGAGTCCTATAGAGGAAAGAGGAATTGATTTCTCATCCGGACGCAAATTTAACATTGCAGCACTCAAAACCCTAGGGTTTTGTCATTTGGGCCAACTTTGGGGCTTTGAAAAACCTATTTGGGCTGAGGCCCAATCTTGTTTGAACCTAAAAATTTTGTTCGGGGTGAGGCCCAATCTTGTTTGAATTTGAAAAATGAGCTTGGGCTGAGGCCTAATCTTATATGAATTTGAAGAATTGATTTGGAATGAGGTCAATTTTGTTTGAATTTGAAAAGTCCATTCAGGTTGAGGCCCAATTTTGTTTGAAAAATGATTTTGATCCACCAGAGGGCCAGGAGCCAGAGGTTTTGAATTGAATTTTACCATGGACCAGGAAAATCCATGGTGAACTTTTGTAATTTTACCAACGGCCCAATAAAGCCAATGGTGTTGAATTAAATGTTTTTGCTATGGGCCAGGAAAACCCATTATTGAATTTTATTTCACCAAGGGCCAGGAAAACCCAAGGCTTGGTTCACTAGGCCGGAAAACCCCAATGAATCATTTGATGATTTTGAATGCCCCATGTGAACTACGTTAGGTCTGATCCCTATAACGGGGTATGTAGGCAGCTTGCAAGCTCGACCACTTGTTTTGATTGATTTTACTAAGTTTTGTGCTCAGAAAACACAGATAAACAACTGAGTTTGCCTCTTTATCTTTGACATTCACTCATATCCCGCAATGATAACTGAGTGCTATCAAAGAGGGGCAACTGTAGACACTCCAATTTGATTATCCGTGAATCCTAAGCAAGAGTCCAGGTGTATCCCCAATGATGAAAAATTACTGACGATGTTGCGAAATTTATTTTATTTAAATCAATGCTCCGATGAACTTGGATTTACCATCCACCAAGAAAAAGACCACCAAACTCACCCAAATCAATTCATTTGGCCTATTATAAAGCCCAACAAATAAGCCCAAGTTCTAGCCCAATAAAAAGCCCAATTTCTGATCCAAAATGTCATTTTACGGACGAAATATCACAAGAACAACCGACATATGCACGCAGGAGCATGGGCCTTCTTGCTATAGATTGTGAAAGTCAGACCTTGCGGACATAAGGTCAACCTTACGGACGCAAGGTCAAACTTTGCGGACGCAGGGTCCAACCTTGCAGATGCAAGGTCAAAAGCCAGACAGATTTTGCAGCTTGGCATGGCTGCCCATGCTCCATTCACTCACCTCCCATCCGATTTTTAGCAGAAAATAACTCCAAGAAGCTTCCATGGTGCCTATAAAAAGGACCTTAGGCTTCTCATTTCAACACACAACAAAAATCCTCAAGAAAACCTTGCTAGAAAAACCTTTCTTCTCTTTTTTTTTCTTTGTAAACCTCTTTCCCGAACCCAAAATTCCTTTCCGAAATTACCTAAAACCATTCCTTTTAATCCAAGTTTTTCGAAGCATTAGTTAAATAATGTGCTTTGCGTGGCGAATAGAGTTATACTCATCGAATTCGTGATTTTGAGGGGAGCATCCGGATGTTGATCAAAAGAAGTTCATTCTTCGCCCTTTTATTAATTTTCAGTAATATTTCATTTCTCTAAATCTAGCTTCATGCATCGTTAATTTTATTTATTTTTCCTTGTTCTCTTTCTCGTAATTGTCTAAATCACTCTAAATCTTCTTTTAAAATCTCATAAATATGAGTGGAGAGTTATCATTTTGATTAGGCGGGATGGGTGCATTTTTCAAATAAAACCTTCCCATCCCTATAACTTAGCTCTTGAACCAAGATCACTCTAGTTATGACAGATCGGTTGTCTCGAATTTTGTACATTGAATTCGGTTGCTTGATTAACCTTAAAATCAAGTGGCGACTCTAACGAACATGATGTTCTAGTACTTTCAAGGTTTCTCGCGAAGGTCACAGGTGCCCACCGTAGCCGTTATGAAGATTTTACAGCATCAACATTTTCAATTGTGTGATGTTTATTTTGGAGAATTCTAGCATTTTTTTTGGCGTGAAAGATTCTGACATAGATGCATGTTTAATATTTGAAATCTAATGTTTATGTTGTGGATGTTTAATGTTTGGAACGTAATGTTAATTTTAAATGTTTGGTTTTTGTTCATTTTTCCGATCGGCGTGCCATAGTTAATGAGCAGATAATTTGGAGTGGAGTGCTTCTAGTAATTTTGATATCTTAAAAGGATAGTTTTGTAACATTATTAAATATTGGAGTGTCTGCATCAAAAAAGGGTGCCCCAAAATCAGCATCCTTAAACTATATAGGCATCAAAAAGTTTTTGTTGTTTTAATTATAGTAGTACATGATTGACATACGTATCTCATTAACTCACATATTCAGAAATTAGGGATGACGAAATATGTACAGACAGGCAAATATGTACATAGTGACAAATGTTATAATTTAATATTAGTTTTAAAAGGGAATATAAACAACCTGATTCTCCCTCCCAAATCTTAAGTGGGCAATGTATATTCACCTACATTTATATAAAAGTTGAAATTTCTACAAACTTGAGATAATTCAACTAATAATCTGATAATTTATGAATTTCATGTGAAATCAACAAATAATTCATAATTTTAAACAGCTACTATGATTTTCCAAAAATAGGCAGGTTAAGAACGATTTTCTATACATAAATGTTCAATTTTAGATTTCGCACTAGCCATTGCAAGCCCTCATATTTTATCTACTATTCTTCCTCTACTATTGCAGCTATTTGAGTTGTGGGAGAAGTGTTTATGGGATAATTTAGCAATAAGTTTTATTTGACTGATTTGTGTCTAGCTTACAGATAAAAAAAGATAAAGAAGGAGTGGGGCAAGATTGTTAGAGAGAGAGAAAAGAAAACCGAAAAAGCCATGGGGAAGAGTAAAAGTACTGATGAACACCCTAACCAGCAAAACTCAATGACTTTTGGCAATATCAAGGGTTCATAGATCAATTCTTTATTTTATTTGTAGATATATCTTGAATATCAAAATTATTAATTTTCTTATGCATAGCACGGATTTCATGCTAATTGCTAATTTAAATACCATAGAAACAAAAAAGTGGCACGGATGGTCATGCTACTAATCCCTATAATAAAATAGGAGAACGGCATTTTTCTTCCAAATATCTACACAGAATAATCTCTCCTGCCATTCGATCATTTTTTATGAAGTTTCTAGCTGTTCGATTAGAGGGAAAAAAAAACAGAAGAAGGGAAATGTGACCACTGATTTATCTACCGAAACTTGCTTTCTCTGTCTTCTATTTTTTGGTAACATTTGTTCTCTCTCATCTTCTCAAGTTCTTTTGGTATAACATGGGTAATCACCTTTTTCTCTACTCATTTTTTTTTTACTATTAAAAAAAAAAAACTTGCATGTAAACCATAAACATTTAAAATATGTACTGAGAAAATTTGAATAATTGTGGTTCTTTCGGTGATTGCGTAAACCATACACATTTAAAATATGTAATGATAAAATTTGAATAATTGTGGCTCTTTTGGTGATTGTTTATATACTTTTGTTTTTTACACGGGCTTCTACATGAATCTGTTTTATGTCTTTATTTATGTAATAGTAGGGGTGTACACGGTCCAGATCGGATCGGATTGGCATGAATCCAATCCTAATCCGCGAGTCACAGTTTTTAGAAAATACAATCCGTGTCCGGACCAAAAGTCTCACGGTTCGGTTCCAATCCGATCCACGAGTCACAGATCGGTTCCGATTTTATCCACAGATTACATGTTATATAAGACATTATTATTTACGGTAGTCGTAATCTGGCATAAAAATAAATCAAGAAGCATCCCAAAGTACATTATTCAAATTCTATAAATACTAAGGACACCACAAGTTCACAAACACAGAAGTTCGTAACAGCTAATTCCTATTTTGAAACTAACACATCAACTTGAAACATAGGAAATCAAAGTAAAGAGCTCCCATAGCTAATTAGAGAAGATGCCTTCGTTGGAATCTCACACTAATGTATCATCAATAAAAATACACATCCAAGTTTTGAAAGAGATCACAGTTTACTCCTAGTCTGTGTAGTAGAAGTTTGTGTGTGTGTGTGTGTGTATATATATATATATATATATATATATATATATATAAATTATATATAATAAAAATCTCACGGTCCGGATCGGTTAATCCATGGTTTCGAAATCAAAATCCGTGTCCGGACCACGAGTCACAGTTTACTATTTTTTCAACCTGTGTCCGGAACATTAATCCACGGTTAAAATTCAAAATGCACGGATCAGTTAGGTCCGGACTGGATTCACGGTTCACCGGTTTTTTTGTGCAGCCCTATGTAATAGCGAAGCACAATTGTATTGCCTGCTATTATCAATTGATTTTCTCTCTCTCCCTCTAAAAAAACGAAAAAGAGCAAGGGAAATTCTTTATTTGAATGGTTATGAATAGGGGTAGGTTTGTGTGAATATTGATTCTAAAAAACAAATAATTGAGATTAGGTGTTTATCCATGTCAATTAAGAATGTCTTTAGGCACGGCTAAGGCTACAAACGAATCGAGTTGCTTGTGAGCAGCTCGAGGCTCGACTTATTAAGGTGAGTCGAGCTCGAACTCAAGTTTTGGTCTCGATTAGTTAATGCGCTGAGCTTTACACTTCAAAGTTAGACTCGGCTAAAAAAAAAACTTGACTTTTTAGTAAATGAACCCAGCTCAGTTTGTTAAGAACTCAACTCGTTTATAGCCGAGCTTGAACTAGATTTTTTTACTCGTTTAGTAAACGAGCCAAACTCAAACTCAACAGAGCTCAACCCAAATGATCGACTCGTTTGTAGCCTTATGCACCGTGCACGGGCTATCTGCAGGCGCGTCATATTTCTTAACCATTGGGGTCGCGAAAGGTTGCCGAGGAAAAATAAAGAAATAGAAAGCGAAAGGGTGATCGAATTTGGATCCATTTTCAATAATCGCGGCTGAGTGAGACGTAGAGAATACCGTAAAGAAAACGAAATGGAATACTATAGTGGTACTTTTACTTTTTCTATTTTCTTTTCTTTTCCTGCTAGAAGAAAATTAACGGAATTAATTTTGGTAATTGATTTTAACACCTCCCAAATTAATATACACTTTTTTTTTTGTCTTTTATTGAATATTTTACACCTAAAAATTTTACTAAAAGACAAAAAGGATGCGGATATCAATTTGGAGTGTGGAAATCACTCCTCTTAATTTTATGGTTTGTCCGTTTCCTTACACCTAAATATCTAATAAGGGTCCCTTATTGAAAAATACCATGCGGACCTAGCCTTTTTTTTGTGTTTTCAGACCAAATTTTGACGATCTAAACCGTTTTAACCAAAATTGATCGGATGAAGCCCTTCTGGGTATTTTTTTTGGACGAATCCTGCAAGAGGCCCTTAAAAATGCATTTCAAAAACATTGAACGGTTCAGATCATCAAAATTTGGCTCTGAAAGGTGAGGTCTACATTTTAACTTCAATAAGGGACCCTTATTAAAAGTTTATCCTATATATATAAATCAATATGTGCCAGTCCTAGAGGATTATTTTTTTTATAAGCAATGAAAATTTCATTCATCACAAGGATTAACAAATGAAATCAATATAATAAAAAGATGTAAAATTCCCTCTTTCTGCCGCTACTCATGTAACCTACCTCGCAGCCTCTTGAAATTTTTCTATTTTTTAAAGCAAAAAACAACAACGAGAAAAATAGTTAGCAAATCATACAAACTATTCATTAACCTATCACTGTAAAATAAATTGATCGACTTGTTGTAGACACGTAAAATTTTTGGCCTATCACAAGCTGCCACGTGTTGCTAGGGCACATAAATTGGCTAATTAAATGTTGCCAAGTGTCCACAAGTCAAATGACTAAGCACGATAAATGACGAATCAAATGATGCCACGTGTTTACAAGTCAAAAGTCAAAGATATGTGTGAAGACCAATTAAACGGAGCCACGTGTCAAAATGATGCAGTTATTAATTTATCAAGTCTAGCCAATCAAATTGTGTCACTTGGTGAAATAAATTATATATCTCTTCATATATAATTATCTTTCTTAAAATAAATAAGAAGAAAGATATTTATTAAGTTTTAATTATTTTCCTTTAAATCAAATAAGGAAATAATTAGAGAGAAGAGTATGGAAAGAATTGTAATCTTGCCATAATTCTTCATCTCCCCATCCCTATAAATAGAAGTGCTCTCTCACACATGGGGGATCAAGAGACATTGAAGCTTCCATCAACAAGTAGAGCTCTGAAGATTCAAGCATCCAAAAGCCCTTCAGAACACCTTGGAGACATCAAGGCATTGAAGCTTCAACAAAGATGAAGATCAAGATCCAAAAGTTCTTCAACGCCTTCAAGTCTTCATCAAGCAAGACGGTTTTTCAAATCAAAGCCTAAAAGCTCCGAAGAACATTCAAGTCGCTATCCAACACACAAGTTCCAGAGCTCTGAAGATCAAGCCTCTAAAGCCCTTCAGAATTCTTCAAATCCACGTCACCCAAGGCGCTTCTTCAGATCAAAGCTTCAAAGCTCTGAAAAACGCTTAAGCCAAATCCACAAGTCAACAATCTCCTTCTACCAAATTGAAGAAGATCTTAAATTCTGATTTGAGACCAAGCTCTAAAGCCTTCAAATCAACATCTACAAATCTGTATCTCCTTCAACCAAATTGAAGAAGATTTCAAAGACCGATTTGAGAAGAAGCTCTACAGCCCTTAAGTCAACGGTCACAAATTTGTCATCTTTTTCAACGAAATTGAAGAAGATCAAGTAAATCAACTTGAGAAGAAGCTTCAAAGCCCTCAAGTCAAAATCCATCAAATTCGCCGTCAACTTCGCAAATATAAAAGAAGATCTCGCCGTTCAAATCGAGAAAATGCATCAAGCCCTCAAATCAAACTCTTGAAGAGAAGAATCAGAGGATTATTTTCTTTCATTAGAAATTGTTACAGAGATTGTAAACCCTAATTTATTAAATCAATAAAATCATCGATTTTGGTCAACATTTTTCCGTCTTTTCCGCAGACTCGAAATTTGTGTGATACACTTGTCTTTTTACAGATTCATCACATTATTTATGAGAAAATTTTATGTTATTGACTGTGACGAGTAAGATTACCAGCCACTTAATTCAGCTTTCCGTTGATTTTGTGGTCGAACAAGTTGTTTGCTCACTCTACTGTTCTAGGCCCCTCTTAAGACAGAACTACTAGCTAGCTAGAGATATTGGCAGCAATTAAATAGTATTTTGCATTAGCATTTCATAGCAGTTTTTTCACTGACTGTTTTAATACCGTCATGCAGATTGAAGGGAAGAATGAAAGACACCACGCTAATATGTTTTGTTTCGCAATCTCGTAAGAGGGAGATCAAATCTTTCTTTTAGTAAGATCTTGAAGGTGCAGCGCAAAGATATCCACCATATCCACTAGCTTAGAAAGGAGTGTACTGTCGTAATTTCTGCAAATTTATCTAATCATTTGTTGTAGCTTTATTATTTAGTTGTTTTATCATCCTCCTGTAAAAGGTTTATTATTGACTAATGAAATTTCTTTCTTGAGCAACATTTTTACGTAGGGGACAAAAAAAACAAATATTAGTCATAAATTTGAAGGGAGTATAGTTGTGCATTAATGCTTTAGAGGTAAAAGAAAAGGCGTACTTTGCTGCTGCTGTGTCTTTCTGTCTTATTTGTTGAATTAATTCACGATCGCTCTTTAATTTCAAAGCTAATTAATATGCAATAGTCTTCTTTCGTATTTGGTGTCCTTGACCAAAATTAAGGGGAAATTAAGTCGCATTGTTCCTCCCCCCTGGACTCTCTCTCTCTCTCTCATGATTGGTTAGCTGTTGGTTTCCTCGGATTAAACAGACCAGATTAACTAAAAAGCAGGCATGGGATCCACGTCTGCCGTGTGTATGAACAATTAGGCATGTGTAAT